>CM055894.1:9772860-10443131 GCA_029582155.1 Panopea generosa | reverse complement strand
GGAGCTTTATTTACGTCAGGTTCGACTGCATTCCAAAAGTGTGCTGGAGCTTTATTTACGTCAGGTTCGACTGCATTCCAAAAGTGTGCTGGAGCTTTATTTACGTCAGGTTCGACTGCATTCCAAAAGTGTGCTGGTGCTTTATTTGCAGTTGTCGAGGTATGTATTCTGAAAAGTAAGTATTACAAATTAATTATATTGATTTAACAAACATTAGTGTCGACCCCCGTGCAAATTATGAATACTTGATATGGTTGAATACAGTTTACAGTTATGTTAGAGAACCCAAGTACAATATCAGATAAAATAAACCCTTCAAAGCACAGAACAACCTTGTTTTTTTTTTCATTCATTCCACAAGGTGTGAAAAATTATACAACATCCCTCACACTCCGAGCGTCGGCGTGTTGTTTTTAGCCACATTGAAATAGCGCCATGATTCTAAGAAACCAGAAATAATTAAAAACACTGACACTTGTATGAACGAATGAATAGGGTTTTACGGCGTACCAACACATTATAGGTTATTCGACGACAACAGGAAGGAAGATCAGGTTCACTGTACATGTACAAAAACAACAAATTAACAAACAGATTAAAAAAAATACATCAACAAATGAATATGCAGAATGAACCTAGAACCTTTGTACCTGCAGAACTGCAGAGTTTCAGCAAATTATATCGTATTACTCAATTTGTCGCTTCTTACGACATGCATAAGCCACAGTAATCCTATTCTTGTGAACCACACAGGTGTTGATAATTTAACCACAGTAGTGAACAGCACAACAAAAAAGATAAAATGAACATGACACCCATTCGGATGATTCCTACCCCTCTGCAGAGCTCGACAATGATTCTATTCTTAGCCGGAACCACACGTGCTACTGACACTTGTAAACCATATTAAACAACGTTGAACAAATTATGAATAAAACAAAAATGGGAGTAATTAGACACAATTTAATGACAAGTCGGTGATTTCCTTAATCATCAATTCATGAGTGTTGTCTGTTTTTAAATAGTATTTGATATCACTGACTAGAAACACTTTGGTTACTATGAGTAAGCCAACAAAAACACTACATTAGACTTGACTTTTATGTTTTATATTGAATTTTCATATGTATACATATTTACCTGCTTGGTTGGGGACAAGTTGAAACGAAAATTGTATTTGACATAAATCCATATTGGAGTAGTTGGTGTTTCTGTGGCAGTGATTCTACAAGGGAGTTGCAAACTGAATTTATAGTTATTTTTTATGTATTATTTTTCATAACATTAACTTAAAAATAGCTCATTATCCTTACTGAAATAATGAATATTGGACACTGATTAAATGCCAAAATTCATGCAAGCAAGCGTCTGTTTATTTCTGACGGTACATTTTAAGGGTATATCATACGCCCATGTGATCATGTATATGCTACACTTTTATAATATATTTAATAAAGAAAAATTTATGTTAATACACATAATACAAGTGTATACAATTAAATCAAAATTGTATGAAGCACAATACAAACACTAGTCTATATACAGAACCTTATATCTTACGTATCAGGTCTATTAACACCCAATGAAACAAAGCAGGGAATGCCATTCTTGTCGATCAATTTATTGTAATTGAACGCTTACTAAACTATGACGTCATTCACACTTTTGCTAAAACTATTGACCAATCAACTTGCTCAAATGTGCTGCTGGTTAACGTCTCACACACCAATTAATTTTGTACTGTTCTACATATAGAAACATGCACTTCATGAACACTGGATACATTACCAATGGTTCTAAAAGTGCCTTATTCCCATAGATAGTCTTCTGTTGGTCTAAATATGCAGAAAAAAACATGGGGTTGACCAGGTTGCTTTTTCACATTTTCGATGGTTTGACGGCACCCCTTCATTTTTGACAATTCTGCCCATTTGTTGCAGTGTATCACTACGCATCTTTAAACTGTTATAGCATCATCAAACAGTTCTCAGGGTCACCCAAACTTTGTAGAAATTATGAAAATGTTCCAATGTTCCCATATGCACAAAGAAATATTCTATGCATTTTTAACAAAAGAATTGCCCAACCGCTTTACACAGCTCTAATTTCTTGGGCGTAATAATCTTGCTACCGTCATGTAAGGGAGGTTATTGTTCAGTGAGACCTTAACGGACCAAATCGGGAGACAGAGCTAGTTCCGTTCTACAGACTAATCTAAACATACACAAAACTTACAGTGGGGATCATCGCCTGGGAATGTGTAGAAGTAAAACCGCCACTGGGGAGCTTAAAAAGTATGCCCCAGCCCCACATCTTTAAACGACAGGGTGTCAATAAAAACCCTGTCTGTCAGATTGTTATGTTATAAATAAGACAGCGTATACATGGGTATGGTGTAAAACACAAAAATGCTAGGAAATATTAATATGCTATATACATATGTACTTGATTGCATTTTAAAAGCCGCTACAACATTAAATTTTGACCCCGTTGAAAAATGACCCCATGTGTCAACGGATGAGTAATCCCTTTTTAACATTGAAATTTGACCCCGACCGTTATCTAATGACCCACCCACATGTGAAAAATTGACCCTCATTAAAATCTGATCACAACAGTTGGAAACTGACCGAATAGTCGGCCGGACCACATTTTAACATTGAAAACTGCTATTATAAATTTGGATGTTCTTGTGGATGTAAAGTGTGAATTATAACCGGAAAATGTTGATGTACGATATATATATAAAAAATTGCCGGTATGCTATAGATACGTTGTTTCATTGGTGATAACACGCGTAGTACCGGAATGGTGTTTGTTGGAATTGCCTTTCGTTAGTGTGGTTGTTGTTTCACAAGTCTCTCTTTGTTACCCGGGCATCGGCGTCACACTTTCGGTGAAATTTTGCATGCAAGTTACTATCGTGCAAATATCGCAGCAAACTCCTACTGTATTGATTTGTCTTCAAGATTATCAAACAATCAAGTTAATTAACTCGTGGTATAACTTAATGCAAATTGTGGCCTTTGGTCGACAGAGGGGGCGGAATTACATGGTGGAAGACCTTGTTGCCAATTCCAATTTCTATATTATACAAAGAAATAAAATATGTTTAAACCACAAACTTCTTTCCTCACTGAAAACGTTTAATAACTAAGAAACAGATATAAAACCCAAAACTTTATAACACTCACTTGTGTGTGTGAAAAGTGGATGTGTGTAACAAATTATATAACTTGGTCAGGTCTTCAGTTTGTATTGACAAAGCAGTGCAAATAGTCCAGCGCGTTGTCTTACGGACATGTTTTGTTTTTCTACCATACCTTCCTATTTTCGATGCAATTCATTACTTTTTTTGTAATATGCAAATATATTTTAACAGCATAAACATAAACGATAATGCAGATCGTACAGTGTTGTTAAAGGGAGTTGTATTGCGTTATACAATGATTAAATTAATTGGTTCCAGGGGCGTAGCTTGGCTGAAAACGATGTGTAGGCACAATTGTAGGGGGGCTGTCCGGGGGCATGCTCCCAATATTTTTTCCAGCTAAACTGTCGTAGATGCGCTTTGACGTATATTTTCTTTTGTTTTTAAGGGGCTGGACATCCTTAATATTAACCTTGAATTCACTGTTTTATTACCAAATAAATTGATAACAAATGTGATGTTTTAAGGTTTGTTCACTTTAATAAATGGGAAAATGAAGTAGCCTTCTGTTTCATGTTTCAAGTCGCTACTATTTTCAAGCAACAGGTGTTGAATGTTCATCACTCAGATACGCATAAATTTACATAATTACTAGTATATATGTATGAAGCTATATTGATGGTAAATTCATTTTTCGTCGCCATCGATTTCCCATATGAATGACGCCTCCATAAGGAAAATTAGTAATTTTCGATTTTGGAGGATAGTGCAGAGATACAGAAGACACTTTTGTAGCGTCCCTCGTTCTTTTACATGCTCGATGTTAAGCACCGATACATGCGACGTCGATATTTGTTAACGTCCCATCCGAAAGACCTATAAGTATTTTTGGAGGAGCTTGTGATCGAACCTGCGGCCCGAGTTCACAGTGCATCTCCATAACCACTGGACCACTTATCCACTCATACAGTACTGATGAGTAATGTCCAAATGTGCCGCAATGCGGAAAGTCACTTTAGAAAATCTCTAGTTTTCTGAATTTGCATGACGCAAACACGGTGATTACACGATCGGCATCTATGTTACGTTGTAAAGGGTTATTCTAAAGTAATCAGATATTTAGTCTGCATTTCAGGATTAGCCTTATAGACCAACTCGTCATTACAGAACATTTCATGAACAGTCTGAACTATTCCATACCCATACATGACGATTTTAGTTTGTAATCATGCCATCAAAGGACTTACATGAATGATATAATTGTTTGTCCAATCTACAATCAAATAAGAGATGAATATATACTAACATATTTCACCGTACAAGTATGATAAAGTTTATAGATTTATTAAATACAAACCGAAAACCGTCGTTGTTAACAAAATTAGCAAAATCTTGGTCAAAAGCTTTCAAATGCAGATACAATCTAATAAATTACGTGTAACATTTTACATAGTGCATAAATATGTTAATTAAAAGATCATATACTAATACTGCTCGGCGAATACTATTTTACTAGATTTTGCAAAATGATTTTGTTTAAAACCACTCTCACCAATATTGATTAAGAACTATATATTTTATATTGTAGACATCAGATTGCATGATAAAAATATTTGTTTATGATGCTCAAGTCTACATAAAATTTCTGTTCTGGTCTGTTTTGTACAATATTAGATCATCACCAACATTATATGGCAAACTCGGAGAGACATATAAACAATTCTTATTTATTAACTCTATATTAAACACGCACCTATCTTACCAACAACATGACCTGGCATTTCTGAATGACACAAAGTCCACGGCTAATTATCCCGCTATCACATCTCCTTAAGTTGATATCTTTCACCTTTGCATATTTTAACTGCATCTTTACAAAAATAAACCGATTCACATTTCTTATATAATACAAACAAATCTAATTACAATAATATAACATACTCTCTTGTTAAGATAAAATATATATTTACATATATCTTTCTCTATTCTGTATAACTCTCTTTCCAATCTAATTTCATCTTTATATTTTGAGGTTCCTATAGCTGTGGTTTCTAAAAAACGTTCCATTATATACTGGACTAAGATCATGAAGCAACCGAATTCCATTTTGTATAAATCTTTTAATGAATAATGTAACTTTCAAAATGATAAATATTTAATCGTTCTTAAGGAATCTAGGATATTTTAGACAAACGGATTAATTCCAATCCAAACGTAATTTATTTTATCTTATTTAAACAAAGAATTTGAGACCAAATACATGTACATGCAAACTTGGACTGCATCTATTCAGACTATGCTGAAACTTACAGACTGTGTTGAAAGTACAATATTACAATATGTTGAAAGTAGATTTTACAAATGAAGATTATCTAGATTTTAATTCAAACGAAAAGAATCACAAATATTTGACATGTTTATGACTTAGTGCCCGTACTTTAGAAATATAATCAGGCTGCTATACACATGTAGAAAGAGAGAATCGAATTTGTAAATTATGTTTCTTAAATGTTGTTGAATCAAAGTGTCATTTTCTTTTATGTTGTCCCAAATATAGAACAACAAGAACTAAATATTTAAAATATATATCATTTCCCACTATGTATCAATCTTGTTTCATCTACAAATACAAGACTAGAGCGTAATATATCAAGATATATTTCTGAAACCTGTATGCTTAGAAAAACTGCCTTAAATTCAATGACTGCTTCTTAACTATATTAACTGAATTGAAATATTTAAAATGTAATGTCTAGATATGATAACTTGCGATGTTTGACTGTTTATGAGTACATTACCTATGTTTATATAGTGTATGCCATAGGCAATTATGTATTGTCGTTATGCCAATAAAAATGAACTTTATATTTTGTTTTCATTTATATCAAATATGCCTGTGGCCTATTATTGTAATTGGACTTGATTAATCAATAATTACTTTTCCACTAAGGTGTCACTCAGAGTGTGCCAATATCTGACCAATCTCTAATTACATTTCCTACTTTGAGCTCAATTTTGATATGACTTTAAGTATAATTGCTTATCGATAATTGCCATCCAAATTTTTATTCAGCATTAAGGAACATTACAATGCTTCTAGACAACACAGATGATTTATAATATAATAGATACATGGAACATGCCTTTATTAAATGAAAACTGAGATTTACAATGTCCGGATAGGAAGGGCGATTTTCGGTCATGATGGCCAGGCTCAATCTCCTTCGCCGACTTATCGTCGTTACATTCAATTCAATGAATGTAATGAGTTGAATGTGTTAGAGAGAGGGCCAGGATCTGTTTACACATTTTATAATAAAGCGCCGTGCAAACTTTTATGTGATCGATTGAATGTTTATATGACGGAATGTTTATATGACGGCATCATCTCGTGAACATTATGAAAATTAACAGATTGTACAGCTCCATCACAAAAAACATTTAAGGTGAAAAACGTTATGAACAACTTTAAATCAACAACCGCAAATCGTACCAATCACGAAAAATCTTAAATCTGTGTTTGTTGTTGCTTCTGACTGAAAATATTAGTTTTGTAGGGCCGGAGCTCATTTGGATGAATATTGAATGAATTATCGATATTAAGTATATCGTCAAGGCATCTCGAAGCATTGGTGAAATAAACCTGTGTGTTTGCGAATGGATTATATCAACTTTGAAAAGCCCTCTTGTGGAAATGTAAAACCAAGTGGTGATAAATGTATACCAAAAGTGTACTTACACGGTATCACCGAACTGGTTAAATATAGTGTTGAATCGAAATGACATTGATTCACGGTGAATGCAAATCCATATATTGTAGCACTTGTTAAAATCCGTTGTCAAAGGCTAGAACTGTAGTATTTTCCCAAGCAAACTGTTTTAATAAGTGATTTACGTACTGATCATATCGTTATTCTACATTGTAAAGCAGGTCTAGATACACTTTGTTTCATCGACAGGAATCCGTATATCTTGCAGACAAATATAGGACATGTATCGTGGTATATGTAGAAGAAAGAATGTGGGATAAAAAGAAACGATATGAATATGATATATCAAGTATTGTTTTTTTTTACACATCAGATGATGTTAATAAGGTTAACGCTATGAACGATATAGCAATCATAATAAAGAAAGTTTCTTTTTAAAATCCCAAAACAAAATATTAATTAAACACGCACTTTTTCTCCCAGTCTTCCTGAATATGTTATTAACCTTCACATAAACTTTAAAAAAAATCATATCAGTTATTGAGCGGAAACCGTTTTCCTATTTTAGGTTACAGTGACCTTCGCCTTGATCCGATTAATATCAAAACCAATCCAAATCATGTTTCAACCCCTCTGTACCATTTTGAAAACATCTGTTTGAGTAATTGAGCAAATCTCACGATAAATAAGGGATATAACTCGTGTGTGTGTGTGTTCATACGTGAGTGGAAAGCAGTCTCGTACAAGGCCTACTGATAAACAACCGTGTCTATACCTAAGTACTTTGAAGATAATTAAGCTGTTGTAGCGCCATGTCTTTTAAAAAGAACCATACTAAGGTTTACCTATATATGTAAATGGTCATCCATGGCTTCAAAGGCATTGTTTCAAGATCACTTACATCTCACCGCTAAGGTCGTAGGTTTGAGGCACTCTCGCTCCAAATATTTTAAATGAGAAAGTTTGCCAGTTTCTTTCGGAAGGACGGTGGTTCTACTCAGATTCATTCTGATGTCTCCCGTCACCAAAAACAATTGGCTATGCCATATATAACCGTATATGTATTACTAACTAATGATAAGTGAATCAAACTGTTAATATTTTATTTCGTTTACTGGAAGTCAATGCGCCGCAATGTTTACTTGTCTTATTTCTTTATATATATTACAACTACAAACATTATATAAACAAAATAAGACGAATACCAAAGATTGGCATTGTACAAGTGTTAAATAAAAAACACATTAGCACCATCAGAAAATTTAGTTTATCATGATTACCAATTATCTCCATTGTCAAAAAGAGTACATGAACGCAAAGTCGTATATTTATACTTAAATATAAAATAATAAGGCTGCGCAGCAACACTTTTAAAACAATTGTGGAACTCATCAACATTTCTTTTCGATATATTATACGTAATTATATAATACCATTCCAAAAATGTCTTATGTTATGACCTTCCAAAAAGGAGGTTATAGTTTATGTATATATCCCTGCTATCTATATATGTTCCAATACCTCCAATCCCCTACTGGGAACCTAAACAAAGTACGTCTTACTGACAAGACAAGTTAGTTTAAACAGTATTGTATTCACATTATACATGTTAGTCATACTTTCATTATACACATTAAGTAAATGAGAAGCTATAATAGTTTATATGTATAATGTATCTCTCTCCTAATTGTGTAAGGTGCTAGTATAATACTGAGTTATGTTTTTTTTTCTTTTTCTTTACTGGATTAAGCTGTGAAACAACCTAGCTTGAAACTATGTTAAATGATTTTGTTAAAACTATATAAAATATAAGTTTGTCACATGATTCGTAAACTTCAAACAAAAATAAAATGATTCTAATATTTAGAAATCATACGAACAAATGATTGATCCAATCATCTATATACAGTATAATGTTTCAAACCCTGTAACCTGAAACTGAAACTGCTTTATTTGATTAAACGCCTGTTTCTACACAAGTTTAATATTCAATGGCGTTGTACATTAAGGTATAAAACATAAAAACATCAATATAAATTTGATTAATTACAACGTATAAAAAAAGTTCAAATTACATAAAATCATTGCATGAATTTCAAATAAAAATCAAAATAAACCAGACTATTGTGCCTTCAAACAATGCATAGAAATCTCGGAAATAAAATGTTTTCAGATTCTTTTTAAAACTTTCTACAGATTCAGACATCTACTTGCTCAACGGCAGACAGTTCCATAGGCTAGGACCTACTGTACCAAAACTTCTGTCACTAAAACACCAACTTTTGTTAAATGGAATAACATAGCACCTATCAGTGGAGTATGAAGACCTCAGACCAGGTCTTTTGGGAATAGATTTTGTTAACAACTCAGACAAATAGACTGGTGCATTGTCGAAAGAGCAATTGTGCATGAAAGAGAGTATATTAAATTCAATTCTAGCTTTGATAGGCAACCAATACAAATCATACAGAGATTGCTTAAAACTGTCAAATGTTCTCCTGTTTAAAACAAGTTTTGCACATATAGTCTGGACACGTTGCATTTTGCCTATTTCCGTTTCTACTATTCCATATAAAATAACATTACAGCAGTCCAAGTGAGAAATTACCAATGACAGAACGAGAATTTCTATGGCATCCTTAGTTAAATATTTACGTATACTCTTAATCCTTAAATAATTTAATATAGCTGTACAACACTTCCTTTTAACGTGCTCTTTGAAATTCGATGTTTCATCTAGAAAAGCACCTAAATTTCTTATACAACTCTCAGATCTAATATTATCATCAGCAATGTGTATTTCCTTTGTACTACATTTATTCAACTGTGCTCTACTACCAAACATAATAAACTCAGTTTTTGAAATGTTCATCTTTAGTTTGTTCTCATTCATCCAGTTGTTAATTGCCTCTGTACATTGTTCAAGTTCTTTTATCACATGTACTTCCTTGTTGACTGATGTTGGTTGGAAACGTTTATTTGCAACATGATCATCTGCGAATCCATAGACTGAAATGATTGGCGGAATAACATCAAATAACGTTCCCGCGTAAGTAAGATAGAGTCAAGGACCCAAACAACTTCCTTGGGGGACACTACATTGTAGCAAACGTGGGGATGAAAATGTTGAATTTACACTCACTCGGCAGCTACGTGGTCTGAGATATGAGACAACCCAACATAGCGCTTTTCCACAGACACCATACTGGCTTTGAAGAACATCAAGAAGTATATCATGGTCAACAGTATCAAAAGCTGCACTTAGATCGATTGCAATCAGTGCAGATATATCTTGTTTCTCCATTCCGTCAAGCAAGTCATTCACCAGTCTTAGTAATGATTGATTTTTGGGAAGGAGATCTAAAGAGAACAGTTTTTTTAATTAATTTAGAGAGAAATGATAGGTTACTCACTGGTATATAATTAGAACATTCAAGTACAAGGCCCGCTTTCTTCAAAAGAGGTCTGACGATTACCTCTTTCCATTTTGATGGAAATATACCTTGACGCAAGGAGAGATTAACTAATTTGGTGATGATAGGCAATAATTCTTGTAAATATGATTTTAACACATTAGTTGGTAATATGTCTAACTCTAAGGATTTGGTATTGAGTTCATCGATAAGCGTTTTTATTTCATTTTCAGTAAGATCTTGGAACTGAGCAATACATGGTACGTCTTTCATCTGCGGTTTAAAATTTTGAAACTCATCGAGTTACTCACGTATTTTTGCGATTTTTTTCATAAAATGGTCAGCAAATTTGTCTGCAAGTGTATCCTCAATCTCCCCATTTGGCAAAGGATTCTCAGACTTGGTTTCAGTCAATTCAGAGACCAAAGAATACAGTTTTTTCGAGTCACCTTTGGCACTAATGACCTAATTGCTGATAGTCATTCTTTTCTCACGGTTGATTTCATACTTATATTTGTTGCGTGCTGCTTTAAATGCTTTTAACTGATGTGATTATCCGTACTTCCTCCATAGGCTTTCTGATTTTCGTAATACACGTTTGAGATAAAGTATGTCTTCTGTAAACCATGGTTTGTTTCGGTGCTCTGTATATTTTCGTGTTTTTTTCTTTAAGAGGGGCATGTTTATCTAAAATTATCTCAATTTCTGATTCGAACACATTAACATATCATTTGCATCTTCGCAGTCAACTGTTATTTCCCTCAAATCATTTACAAATTCAGATTTATCAATCTCTTTATAATTCCGGAAGGCCACTGTTTTACTAATGATATTTTCTGTTTTCACGTTAATAACAATTTTAACAACGCAGTGGTCAGAAACAAATGGACCAGCCTCACATTTACTCTACGTTATTAATTACCTCTGTTATAACTAAATCTAAACTGTTTTTACCGATGTCTTAAAATCGACGTGCTGTTTCAATCCCATGGCAAGAAGAGAATCATTAAAATTTAATATTGCAATGTTTTGTCATGGATATGTAAATTGAAGTCCCCAATTACCATCAGGTTAAAGTATTGTGGAAGTATTCCCTCAATAAAATCTTAGAACTCTGAAACGAATTGACCACAAGTGGAAAAAAGCTGGAATTCTATAAACAACGATTACATGTAAAGTAATATTTTTCAGTACCAGTTTCCATATACCATACTCAAAACTTCGAGATGTCTCATTAGTAATTTTGTGCATGTTGATTTTATTTCTACACGTTATTGCAATGCCCCCACCAATTTTGTTTCGTCGGTTTGCAACACTTATTTTGTAGCCACACTGGTTCAAATCAATCAGATGTTTCATATTGATGTTGCTTATCGTCGGAGTACCAAGTTTCTGTTTGAAGTGCAAAGTCTATTTTCTCCTCTCTCAAATACTGACCGATAAACGAGTCTTTCCTTACAGCAGATCGACAGTTTAATGTTAAACATGTCACTTTCTCATTAAGCTGATTAAGTTTGTTGCATTTTTGGGATAAACAAAAGTGCTAAGATTTGCGCCATTGGGCTTTAACAAAATTTTATGTTTACCACCTCGTTTACCTCTCTAATATTTCTGTTGTAAGCGATGTTCCATTTATTTATTGTACAACATACCGCTAGTTTACTTTATCTTCTATTATGTGATACCGTTAATTCAATATCCAATAATTGAACATGATCGTAAGTAAATATAACAGGTGATTGATTTTCAGTAGTGGTAGTGTCGGGTATAATGTCGAGTCATTTTCATGCAGAAAATTTTCGAAATATTCATAATAACCCTGAGCAACAGTTAGTCCAACACTACAGGATTTGAAACACTGTAGTCTTTGACTAACTGTTGCTCAACTCTCTTTTATATGATAAGACCAGCTGTACAGACAACGTGCCTGAACAACATATGTTTGAAAACCAAATATATATGCTCGGAACAATGCTCAGTTCCAACACAAAAATACACGTATATGTTTGAAGAATGGTTCAAACCTAATCTTCGAACCAAGTTAATGCGCATGAAACAAAGCCCAGTTCCAGCACACATAAAAATAAACTTCAAACTAAAAGCATCAAACTAAACTAATGTGCATGAAACATTCCATAGTTCGAGCACAAAATTTATACCTACGAGTTTCAATCACCAAGCTTTCCCAAAGCCTATAGCCAGATAGAATCTTTGTCGCAATGTACTCTCCTCCTCCCCCACCATGCACTCAAAGTTTATGAAAGGGATTCAGAAGAAAGCTTACATCTTTCGCGACTCTATCTTCCTTAAAGTCGATCTATAAGGTAATTAAGTGAGAGTGTTACAATTATATGTTTATATACATAAACGTGTATAAAATAATGTGAGTACAAGGATATTTGATGCTGGTTACATTTAGTAACTAAGTACCATCAACAACACTATCTAGAATGTTGCCATTTTGTTTATAAGTGGTGTTGTTTTCTTGACGAGTGTTCGTTTTTACCCTGATAACTGTGGATTTATGCGGGTGAAATCCATACGTAAATATCTTTCCCATTATTCAAGACATGATAGTTCTTGCTGAAATAGTGGGAGAAATGGTGTGAAATTATATTGATGAAGAGCAACTATTCGTCAACAAAACTTTTACTTCTGAATGATTTGTTGATTCGGGCAGATCAGTATTATAGGCAAGAAATAACAGTTATCCCAGAACCATACCTTGTGGAATTCCAGGGCAGCTTGGGAATACTTATTTTCCTCTACCCCTTCTTCTTCCTTAGAAGGAGAAGCTCTTTCTGTTATGTAGGAATTCCTTATTGTCTCTTACATCATAGTGAGAAAGCGTGTGGAAGAAATTTGTAGAATCTGTTTGCAAAGTCCGACAGGTACATGCAAGCTGTATGATTTCTCGACATCTTGTGCACAGTCGATATGAGCTGTATTTCACAGCCACTTCGGGCACAGGCGATAATGTCGTTGTTTAGATTACCACTTTACCGGACTCCAGAAGCATATATATCTATAGTCGGATGAGCGAGACTGGCCCTTAATTGAAAAGATATAATGATGACGGTGATCATTTGGACGTCTCTGCTATCTCCCGGGATCTCTTCGGAATCAAGAGATTACAAGTATAAGTAGGTAAGTATCTGTGATAGTTCATGCATATGTGAGCCGGGGTATTATCCGTGCCTGTAGCTGTATGCGTATTTGGCTCTTTCCACGGTTGGTGGCAACATTTCCAGAACGTCCCCTATTCTGTCCAAGTTACCATTAATATACCAGTGGCATAGATGTAATCAGTTCACTTGCTTTATACGAAAGAAGATTTATCAAGTATATTGTTTCTCAATATTTCTGTATGCCTAAACTCGCTTCATATACCAACGTATTTAAAACGAAGTTAAGAAATTTATAGTATATTATATGGCCTTCTAAAATTCCAAAATGCAAATCGGTCAAGGTTTTTTACTACCGTAAGAATCGCACTTATTTTTTAAAAAAATCACTAAAATTGCCTTACATTATGCCTTTACATGTATGCATACCCCAACCACCATTTCAGCTGCATCATGTATTTTCTCCGTTTATTTATTAATAGGGAACGATTATCAAGTTTATTTGTATATTATTTATAACATACTTTATCACAATGTGTACATTTTAATGACTGACATTATGTTTCCGCTTTACTGAATAATTTTCATTATATTAAAACTGTTCGATCGAACCGGAAGTGTTGCAAGTTCCGGAAGCTGCGTGAAATAATCACCGTGGAAACCAATGTAACGGTTCAACCGCCAAAATAAAACATTCAGAATCTGTCCAACATCAAATCAAAATCGGTCCGGGTTTTATCACTTTCATTAATTAATGTCATTAATTTTATAATTAAAGTTATTTTTTTTAAAAATGAAACAAACAAGTAACACTGCACGTTTTATCAAATATTTTAATGACGCAAACAATATTCAATCCGGCCGTCCCAGCTTTGGCTAGCGGTATATCAAAGAAATTACGGACGCAAACACAGTCTTTTGATGAACCGACAGAACGCTATTGGTCGCTGATCACACGTCGAAGGCGTGCTAAATAGCGATAGACTCTTCCAATAAACTCCCCTAATACCGTCAATGGTTTAGTCAAAATTGACATCATTTCGCACAGCAGGTGACAAAACAAACGGATTATTGGGTCAAAATGATATTGCCGCAAGGCGTATTTAACAGGTCAGTATGGCATGGTAAGAGCAACTTATGAGATTTTATACGACCGATAGAAAATATCTGGACCGATTTTTTATTAAACTTTAAAACGAAAACCGGTGTTGAACTTCAGAAATCGGTCGAAATACCGGCAATTTAAGAAGGCCTGTATATTATGTATTCTGTATTCTGTATTATTTAAAATACTACAATTGTTATGCAGAACGTGTGTGATAAACAGATAGCTTTCTGTTGTGTTGAAAATACTCCGGAACGTCAGGTGATCTAAAATGGTAATTTCATAATTTTGACTTAAAAAAGATAAAGATTGAGATGTGTTTCGAAAAGTTTAATTAGAATTATCCTCTATCAAGTTTGGTACTTTACTAAGTTCATCGGATGGAGCCATTCCATATTTTATTTTATACATAAAATATTATTTTTATTAAACTGATGATATATGTACGTGTTACCGCTATTATAAAAAATAAAAATGATTGTATTTTAGAAATATAAATGATGATATTGCCTAAGATCTTATTGTGATCAAACTTGGCTTATTCGGACTTGCAGAGAGTCATTCACAGTCAAGTTGTTTAATTCTAAGACTGGATGGCTCTCAATAACACTTCTCCAGCACCAGATTATCTTGGCTTGTTTCGGCAGCTTAATTTCACTTACTCCAAAATTGTCACTTCAACAGACGAGGGTTTGTCGGGCATCTTATCATTTCTGTCAAAGAGTTTGCCACCCATCCCCACTCCCACCCCCTTCCCGACATCTTTCAGGTAAATTCTTATACAAAACATGTTCATTCATCTTCATTTATCCGTATTCAACTAAACGCTCTGCTGAATAGAGTTTTCTAATATTTAAATACAACGTATGAATATTTCCTACTTTTTGGTAAAACAAGGGAAGCTACTCGTGAAAGTATGCTGCATCCGGCAAGGGAAGTTATTCCATACAGGCTGACATCAGATAGGTAAAACTCAACTAAAGTCACTTCCAAACGTGCTGAGAATCTGCTTACATTTATATTTATAATATCAATCATGGACTATATAAAATCCTTCTCCTCCTCCTCCTTCTTCTTCTTCTTCTTCTTCTTCTTCGAAATACAACACTCCTTTATTAATGAAGAGTTTGTGCCGGCGCCATAAAATGGTTGAAAATGGTTAGTTATGATGGCTGCAGTACAATTTGAGGTACTCAAAAATGACTTTAAAAGCTTTAAAAGCTTTAGTTTTATTAATGTTTAGTTTAATTATGGATTTAAAGCTTTATATCAGTTATCAAAAATGCATTATCGGACCCCAAAAAATTAGGCCATCAATTCATATAATATCTATAATCTTATAATACAAAAAAATAGATAATAAATCTTTTTAATAGATGGGTTGTCCAAACACCGATACTGTCACCTGCAGAGCGTCCGCCACGTCTTTATGTAGTGTCAATGAGCAAGACTATCACAACTGAGGTAAAATAAACTAGATCAAGTAAGTTGTGATAAAAACACCGAACGTCAGGTACCGGCTTCCAGAGAGCATTGTCCATTGATGCATTCAAGTGTGGGATAGTGGCAGCTCTCTGCGTATAGACTGTCTGTAGCGACGATTTTAGCCTATTTACAGTCTGTACATACAGACCCTGGCCGACTAAAAAGTAAATTTTAAGATTGCCGACCCTGTTATCATGTTACCGGTCACATGACCAAGATAAAAAGAATACATCAAAATGGCGGACGACCAATTATCGGTTGTCAATAATCCGCAGAATGTTCCGATTGGCTTGCGACGTCACAGCACAGAAGACGACAATATATATGTAGCAGAACATGAACTAAAGTCGCGTAAGGGAAGTGGCAATACAACACGTGTGAAATATCCTAGTGTTTATGATGATTTAAAAAACAATCGAGTGGGTGGTGCAAACTTGGATGTCGACGAAGAGGACAGAGGATGCACCGAATTTGACAGGGAAATAAACAATTCCTCTGGCGCGACACGTTATCTTCCCCGTTTAGTTTTCTTAGACTCAGAAGAAAATATATCTGAAAGGACGAAAGTAACTCAACCATCAGAATCAAATCAGGAAGATCTAAATGATAATTCTGTTGCTGTAAAACAACAAAGATCAGTTAGTGACAGTAATGTTAATAGGTTTGTGACAGGATTTGGACCACCAGCCCATGGTCTTGGTGACTACACAGAACATACTGAGACAAGAAGAAATGTCTTGGGTCTGCAAAGTTACTCACATAGTTCAGTGCAATCGTCTGACTCGGAACTAATTATTGATCATTCATTACCAGTTTCTGCAGGTACTGACGACGATTTTGAACAGTTTATGATGGAAGATGATCCCCGTGTTCAAACCTGGCACTGCCATTCTATGGCACCTAAGGTACCAGCTGATAAAACAGCCAGGAACCAGTTGATAGCAGTATCTGTTCTGTGTTTCCTGTTTATGGTTGGAGAAGCTATAGGTATAGTATACTTGCTTAATGATTTA
This sequence comes from Panopea generosa, assembly GCA_029582155.1. Classification (NCBI taxonomy): domain Eukaryota; kingdom Metazoa; phylum Mollusca; class Bivalvia; order Adapedonta; family Hiatellidae; genus Panopea; species Panopea generosa. Next base: position 10,426,129 of record CM055894.1, on the reverse strand, counting down.
TGTCCAATATTTACGTACATAAGTTTTTTAAACATTTTTCTTCTTCTCCCCTCTTCTTCTTCTTCTTTTTTCTTCTTCAATAAACATATATGTGGTTAAAAATAACTTTAAAATGTTACTTTGAAACTAGGTATATTTGATATAGTCTCCATGAAATAAGTAGATCTTACATATGAGGCACTTTATTCTTATTTCATACTCTTCTTATTGTATATCCTTTCATTATCTTTTTTGACCTTAGATCACAGCTTGTTGTATAATAGTCATGTGTGATTGCATGAACGTATAGACAAATTATTCTTGTACATCAGATACCTTTTGTTAAGGATATCTGCATTTTGTAACGGGGTTACATATATATTTCTTTCTTGCACACCGGATAATCAGAATTTTTACCTTGGTTGAATATTTCTGTCTCACCCAAGGGCCGAGATAAAATTCATTTGCTGTGACGTTGAAACTCATTTATGACGTAACGTAAAAAATAGATGAAGAAAATCATCTATTTTAATAAATATTTGATATGTTTGGTATGCAATAGAAAGAATCATGAATGGATTTTTATGTTCGCATAGAAAATCCTGTCTCTCGGGATAACTATTTTGCGAGAACTCGGCAGTTATCCCTCAGGACAGAGTTTTCAATTCGAACCTCAAACCCATGTAAGATTCTTATAATCTCACACAAGGCCGAGATAAATTTCTTGTGCTATGACGTTACGACTTATTTATGATGTAATGTATAAAATATATGAAACAAATCATATAATTTAACGACTTAAAAGCATCTGTTTTAAAAACTTTAATGACAAAATAAATTAAGATAAGTATTTGGTATGTTTGGTTTGCAAGGAAAAAAATGTTCACGACCTTTTTCGGTTCAGAGTCTCGTTCCTGCCAAATTATTTATGTACATGTATAGCTTTTTTTGCATCTACATTTTCTAAAAATCAATTATTTAAGTAATATTAAATAATATATCCTATAAAAAAAAATGCACAAGATTCCTTTGTATCATATATGTAGACAGGCCTTTCTCCAGGATTTTTTTCAGGCTCGGGAGAAAATTGCTGCGTGAGGGTTTTTAATTTTTTTTTCATTTTCTTTGTACATGACCCTAAATATAGACTGTGTCAAGGCTTTTAATTTGTTATAAAACTAAAAAGCTATTCATCCTCCCTTTCCAACATATTTTATTGAATGCTTACAATCAAAGAAATATTAAGGTCAGTTTCTTAAATATTAATCTGACCAAATGTTCACTTGTAATGGCGAGTTGATAAGTGGGATTTTCCAGCCCTGTATGTATTCTAATACAATGCCAACTGCCTGTAGGCTACATGTATGTATTAATTACTTCTCTTCATTTTGGTGCATTTTGACTTGAACACTTTATACAACTCAACTCAAGTTTACTAGACAATCGCCTACATAAACTTATGCCAGTGGGCAGTTATGTGAAAATATGGCCATAACATATATATAACAGCTAATTAATTAATTCATGTTAACAAACAATTTACATAATTCATGCAGTACACATTATGCATCAAATATAAACATAGCTAAATGTTAAATTTTATTCATCAATCTAATTATAGCTATATTTATTTTTGAAGATAATAATTATAATGTTTTAATAGTTGCTCAAGATTTAATGTGTGCATATTTTGATAATTTGGACAAACAAGGAAACAATGATATTCTAATGCAGAGTAGACAATTTTATTTACAAATTCAAATTATGTAGAAAAAGTGTTCTCCATAGTTATTTAAGATATAATGTACCTACTATCTACATAATTATTTCATTAAGTAGTACTATACGCTACATGTTTGCAGGGTTTACCCTGACCCTCAATGTTGCTACATGTTTGCAGGGTTTACCATGACCCTCAATGCTGCTCCATGTCCACAGGGTTTACCATGACAATCAATGTTGCTCCATGTCTGCAAGGTTTACCATGACCCTCAATGTGCTACATGTTCACAGGGTTAACCATGACCATCAATGCTGCTCCATGTTGCAGGATTTACCATGATCATCAATGCTGTTCCATGTCCGCAGGGTTTATCATGACCATCAAAGTTGCTCCATGTCCTCAGGGTTTACCATGGCCATCAATATTGCTTCATGTTTGCAGGGTTTACCATGACCCTCAATGTGGCTACATGTTCACAGGGTTAACCATGACCATCAATGCTGCTCCATGTTCGCAGGGTTTACCATGACCATCAATGCTGCTCCATGTCCGCAGGGTTTACCATGACCATCAATGTTGCTCCATGTTTGCAGGGTTTACCATGACTCTCAATACTGCTCCATGTCCAAAGAGTTTACCATGACCCTCAATGTGGCTACATGTTCACAGGGTTAACCATGACCCTCAATGTGGCTACATGTCTGCAGGGTTTACCATGACCTCAATGTGGCTAGATATTCGCAGGCTTTACCATGACCCTCAATGTTGCTACATGATCGCAGGGTTAACAATGACCCTCAATGTTGCTACATGTTTGCAGGGTTTACCATGACCCTCAATACTGATCCATGTTTGCAGAGTTTACTGTGATCATCAATGTTGCTACATGATCGCAGGCTTTACCATGACCCTCAATGTTTCAACATGATCGCAGGGTTTACCGTGATACTCAATGTTGCTACATGTTTGCAGGGTTTACCACGACCCTCAATGTTGCTACATGTTCTCAGGGTATACCGTGATCCTCAATGTTGCTACATGTTCGCAGGGTTTACCATGACCCTCAATGTTGCTACATGATTGCAGGGTTTACCGTGATCCTCAATGTTGCTTCATGTTCGCAGGGTTTACCATGACCCTCAATGTTGCTACATGTTCTCAGGGTTTACCGTGATCCTCAATGTGGCTACATGTTCGCAGGGTTTACCATGACCCTCAATGTTGCTACATTATCGCAGGGTTTACCATGACCCTCAATGTTGCTACATGTTCGCAGGGTTTACCCTGACCCTCAATGTTGCTGCATGTTCGCAGGGTTTACCATGACCCTCAATGTTGCTACATATTCTCAGGGTTTACTTTGACCCTCATTGTTGCTTCAGTATGTTCGCAGGGTTTACTATGACCCTCAATGTTGCTACATGTTCGCAGAGTTTACCCATGACCCTCAATGTTGCTACATATTCTCAGGGTTTACTTTGACCCTCATTGTTGCTACATGTTCGCAGGGTTTACTATGACCCTCAATGTTGCTACATGTTCGCAGGGTTTACCCTGACCCTCAATGTGGCTACATGTTCGCAGGGTTTACCCTGACCCTCAATGTGGCTACATGTTCGCAGGGTTTACCCTGACCCTCAATGTGGCTACATGTTCGCAGGGTTTACCCTGACACTCAATGTGGCTACATGTTCGCAGGGTTTACCCTGACCCTCAATGTGGCTACAATTGTTCTCAGGGTTTACCCTGACCCTCAATGTTGCTACATGTTCGCAGGGTTTACCCTGACCCTCAATGTGGCTCTCAATGTGGCTACATGTTCGCAGGGTTTACCCTGACCCTCAATGTGGTTACATGTTCACAGGGTTTACCCTGACCCTCAATGTGGCTACATGTTTGCAGCGTTTACCATGACCCTCAATGTTGCTACATATTCTCAGGGTTTACTATGACCCTCAATGATGCTACATATTCTCAGGGTTTACTATGACCCTCAATGATGCTACATATTCTCAGGGTTTACCCTGACCCTCAATGTTGCTACATGTTCACAGGGTTTACCCTGACCCTAAATGTTGCTACATGTTCTCAGGGTTTACTATGACCCTCAATGTTGCTACAAGTTTTCAGGGTTTACCCTGACCTTCAATGTTGCTACATGATCGCAGGGTTTACCGTGACCCTCAATGTGGCTACATGTTCACAGGGTTAACCATGACCATCAATGCTGCTCCATGTTCGCAGGGTTTACCATGACCATCAATACTGCTCCATGTCCGCAGAGTTTACCATGACCATCAATGTTGCTCCATGTTCGCAGGGTTTACCATGACTCTCAATACTGCTCCATGTCTGCAGAGTTTACCATGACCCTCAATGTGGCTACATGTTCACAGGGTTAACCATGACCCTCAATGTGGCTACATGTCTGCAGGGTTTACCATGACCTCAATGTGGCTAGATATTCGCAGGGTTTACCATGACCCTCAATGTTGCTACATGATCGCAGTGTTAACAATGACCCTCAATGTTGCTACATGTTTGCAGGGTTTACCATGACCCTCAATACTGCTCCATGTTTGCAGAGTTTACCATGACCCTCAATGTTGCTACATGATCGCAGGGTTTACCGTGACCCTCACTGTTGCTACATGATCGCAGGGTTTACCGTGACCCTCACTGTTGCTACATGTTGGCCGGGTTTACCATGACCCTCAATGTTGCTACATGTTCGCAGGGTTTACCATGACCCTCAATGTTGCTACATGTTGGCAGGGTTTACCATGACCCTCAATGTTGCTACATATTCTCAGGGTTTACTATGACCCTCATTGTTGCTACATGTTCGCAGGGTTTACCCTGACCCTCAGTGTTGCTACATGTTCGCAGGGTTTACCCTGACCCTCAATGTGGCTACATGTTTGCAGGGTTTACCCTGACCCTCAATGTGGCTACATGTTCGGCATCTTTAAGAGCAAAACATTTTAAATTAAAATATTTATACAGTTATATTTTTATTTATTTATTTTTGTTGTGAGATGTTTTTTTATATTTATCCCTTTTCTTTCAATATTATTATATCAATACAAATATCATTCCAACAAAATTCATCAGCAGTGTGGGTAGTTTCTCTGACCTCAGATGCCATGTCGGTGGCTTCGTCATCCTCAGTGCGTACGTTAGTGTCAGAGTCAAGGATGTTGACAACATGCTCAGCAACGTCCTCTTTTGCAATATCATTCACCCAGTACGCTTTTTTGTCTGCTTTTGCCACCATTTATTTTATTAATGGCATGCACATGACAGAAGTTGAAATGCAATTCGGTCAAGCTAATAAAAAAATATTTCATTTTTTTTTCTTAGTTTTAGGCTGACTGTCAGTCATCAGTTCTATAAGCAAGTGCTGATGTTTATTAAGTGGTTTCTGATGTGATACATAAACATTTAGACCTATTTTATTCACACACTGTTGTAAGGGTTAGCAGAAGTGGTGAAATATGTGTATGTCCTCAGTGCAGCAACACAAAAAAAACACAAAAGAATAAGAGAACTTGTACCTGCTATGTGTAAAAAAAATATGTCTTTTAAATGTTATTTTTATTCCATAAAAAACAAAAAACAAATTATAACAAAAGGGCACTTTCAAAATATTAAAGGGGGTAAAGCTAGAAAAAAAGGTTGACTATAAAATGTCTTAAAAATTAGTAAATATTAACATCAATTTTTAAAAAGCATCTCATTATCATAAATGAATAAAATCCAAATAGTTTAGTATGTTAAATCCACCGAAACTTGACAAAAAACATATTTCAGTTGGAGTGGTAAACTTGAAAAGAAATTCCCATTCTTAAAAAAAAAACAGCACTAAAATACTGCTTTACATCCTTAGCATTAACATTCAGACTCTTTCTAAGATAAAAAAATTTTTACAACGTGTTAACCTGTAAAAGTAATCAAATTGAAATCAAAAAAAAATCACGTGACTCGTTTAATATGGCACAAAATATAATGCAATTTTAAGGGGGAATTCTATTTTAGTCTAACATCCATGTACATGTGTAATCCCTTTTTAATATAATATTTTGTCATGTTTAAATAGATTTCCATTTGACAATACGGGCTCAGTGAATATATAGAGGCATGAAATATTGGAAAACCATGTTTTTAGCCAATTTCAAAATTTTGAAAGCCCTAATATAGTCCCTTTTAATGATAATGATTTGCTAGCAGGCAATTATTTTTAAACTGAACATTGTGTAACAATTTTTTAAACATTTAATTTTAAATATAAACTGAATAAAGCATTATGCTTTTAGCTACATCTATTTTCTTTTGGCTGCAAATATAGATTTTTGGCTTTGAATATTTATAAATTATGATTTCCAGTGTGTGGTTTGTAATTCTCTTACATCAGAGCTAGAAAAAACATGCATTATAAAAATTAGCACAAGAAAATATATAGATCTCTTGAACATAATATACATTTACTTTTAAAAGATCTTGTTTCTTAGCATATACAGATGAACACTAAAGAAGGCTAATATGTATACAGTGTGTAATCACATTAACATGTATATGAGGATGTGGTAATACTTTGAAACAGGTCATATATGTATTTTCACAGGTGTAACATTCAGTGTTCAGATGAACAGCATTTTTTTATGCTCAGCAATGATACATTCACACAGCAATCATTAGTATTATATGTTGATGCAAAATTAAGTCAATTGATTAAAGTAAGACCATCTTTAAAAAGAATATTTGTATGCTGTGCTCCGACCCAGTATTTTTCATGTGGGTTACCGGTTACGTAGGTAGCTATTTTTTGTTTTGCATTTTTTGTTTTAGGTTACTAAGCTGCAGTTTTCAGTGAGTAGGAAGGAGCACAGCAAACAAATCTTTTTTAACCCTTTACTCCATAGATACCAATCACAGAAGGCCTTTGAAAACAGTGCAGGAAGAGCAATCTGAACACTTTCTGCACTGTTTTCCACTCTGTTGTTAATATAAACATAATTCACCCAATAATTCAAAAGCCTTTTATATTAGAGGTGTCAAAAAGCGTCTATATTAGAGGTGTCCAAAGGCGTCTATATGAAGTAAAGTGTTAAAGGATGTGCTAACGTTTCCGCAATTAATCACTGTCACTTTTTACATGGCCATTGGCCGACTCGTTTAAATGATTGTTTTACAAACACCTTTGAATAATATTAATTGGAACAATGTTTGAGAGGGAAATAAACAAGTAAGTAGACATTGTCATTTTAAATAATGCATTTAATTAATTGAATTAATATGTGAGCCTTAGGCAAATTGTGGAACTCCAAAGATAGACTATTTTCAGGGCTGTCCCTAAGGGCCGGACGCTGGGGATTTCGCTAAGCATTTCTTGTTCTGACCACCAGCTACTTTGGGCTGAGGATCTACGGCTAAAAACATGTTTTGTTTTGACAATGAATTTTAATTTGGCACAAAATGCAAATTTTTACTTTTCAATAGACTACATATTTTGTGTCTCATAAACAAATATTGCAGTCTATTTTTCATTAAAAATAATAAAAATTCACCACAGACTTTCTCCAGTTTTGCCCCTTTAAATGCCTTTAACTACATTGAAATTCAACCTTCTACTTAAAAAATTAGGGGTTTAGCCCTGTATTTTTATTAATATGATAGGAACAATATCTAGAGAAGATATCAGTTTACCAAAACTATTTTATTGATGTTCAAAAGCTTTGTATATATACATTAGAATGAATGTGCAAAATAAAAATCTGTCAAAAATAAAAATAAATACCTACCTACCTACCCACATGAAAAATACTAGTTCGGTCCGCAGCAAACAAACATTTTTTTAAGGATGAACGAAGATCATCGAGTCGGTGTGGCTAACATTTGTAAAATAATTATGTATGCATGGGTAAAATCAATTTTAACATTTATTACTGTGCCAAGCTCCCTTTAAAAGTTTATTTTTTATAAAACAAGTTTATCTGAGTATGAACACTTAGCATACAGAGAGTTGTTCATCTTGATAATACTATACATGTATTATAAATCATCACAATAGGTGCATGGTAAACGCAACATTGCCCTTAACCCTTTACTCCATAGATACGTGTTTTTCCTGCACCAATCACAGAAGGCCTTTGAAAACAGTGCAGGAAGAGTTCAGATTGCTCGTAACGAGCAATCTGAACACTTCCTGCACTGTTTTCCACTCTGTCAGTTAATATAAACATAATTCACCCAATAATTCTAAAGCCTTCTATATAAGGTGTCAAAAGGTGTCTATACTAGGTGTCCAAAGGCGTCTATATGAAGTAAAGGGTTAAACATACAAACATTGTGGTGTCACTTGCCTTCTATAAGAACTGTTTCAGTACCATATTTGTGTATATATTATATACTGGTAGGTTTGTTTGTATGTGTTTTTTTTTCACTTTTTTTCAAAATTACTTCTCTGCAAGACAATGACTACTTTCCCACATATTCAGAGCTAGGAGATTCATGGCCTGAGAACGAATTTCATAACCAGTCATCACAGAGACTGTCCAGACGAGATCAGAATTGACAATCAGACACATTGCCAATTGAACCTAAACCAGGCCTAATGCTATTTTTATTTACATGTCATTGTGTGTATTTGGGCTAAATTGTATTTTAATTAATTAGCTTGGTGTGTGGGCTGAAATATTTTTATTTGCCAGCTAAGAAATAGAAATAGTACAAGGCTTATTACCTTATTAAACAAAGTTCATGATAGGTTACCTCCAATTAAAAAGAACTTAAGCCTTATTAAGGTTTCAATTAACACTCAATCTCACTGGGCTTTTCCCAATCTTGAAGGTTTTAGACCTCCTCCCAATTTTTCGAAAAAGCCCTGTAGCATACATGTATTCCACCCTAATCAAGCAAAGGCCAGAATATTACACAGTATTGTTTGATAAACTCTGTGATGGTTGAAATCTGACATTGCATCTCATTGTCATTCATCTCTCACCTTGATTCATGTGAGAAAATGAAAGTAATCAAGAATTACTTGTGGAGATTTGTGTGCTGGAGTACCAGTTAACCTTTTAGGATCACAGGAAAGAGTGGTTAGGTTAACTGATCATATGTTAGTCCTCATTATTATTCCTTATTCAAATACCAAGTTCATTAAGTGGTACATTTACCCTGAAGCCAGAAGGTAATTTATAAAATAACCACAAAGTGCGCTATGAGAAACAAAAGTTTATTGTAGTTGTTGTTGTAGAGTGTTTAGTGTTTCTTCATCAGTTTTTCAGTCATTTCTTGATGGTGACAGATTTCTTGAAACAGTCTTATGAGCATAGCCACAGGTACATGGCATGATACCCTGCCCAGTCACAGTACACTGACACCAGACTGACCAGACCAAAAACTATCCCCTAAATGCTGATCACCAAGTGAGAAAGCTTTAGTATCATTTTTCAAATCTTTGGTATGACCCAACCAGGTATCGAACCCACAGCCTTCAGCATGCAGAGCGGATGCTCTACCACTAGACCACCACTGCAATGAAACAAAAGATGAATTTCTTGTGAACATTGTATGAGGAGTGTTAAGAAATACCCGGAAAGGTGTTCTGAAATTTTTATTATTGGACCAATGTTTCTGAAATTTTGGTCAGATTATAGATTTGTGCATTACAAATTTAATCAATAATTGGTCTTTAGAATAAGTTCTATGCATACATTTGGTCTAGGTAACTTCACAAACATTATATCACTATCGCTTATCCAGCCCAGCATCATTATGGCGTAATCGTGCCTCACACATTTTTAATCATCAGAAACATAAATTAGTGTGACTGTCATGTTCAATTTTCTCTGACTACTCACCATGCATGAGACGGAATACACTTTCTTTATATGTCTACCAACTTTTCTTGTAAAGTGATAGAGTACTGAACTGCATGCAACAGTTCCAAATGATCATAAAATTGTTTTCCTCTCAGTCCACTCTTCAGTGTCAGGAGAAGAAAGAAGTCGCACGATGTCAAATCCAAGCTGTAAGGGTGGGGGTTCAAGCACTTCATGAAACAGATTTTGATGGTGTCTTGAAATGCAGACATTGTCATGGTTGAGAAATCGCCATCAAATCAAATTAAGCCTGAAATCGCCATCAAATCAAATCAAGCCTGAAATTGCCATCAAATCAAATCAAGCCTGAAATCGCCAGCACTTTTCCTTTTGATCGTTGTCTTCGGAATTCACCTGTCACATAATCTTCGTCTATATTTACTGTTTATCAAGATTAATTTAAGTTATTGTCCAAATACTGCAATCTACCCTATCCACAATTTTATGTATCGTGATGCGACAGTCCTTGCCGAGCTGCAGTGCTTTAATTTGCGTGAGGAAATTTGATGTTGCTGACTTAGGGTGTTCACTTCGCTGGTAATCATTGATTGTTTATTTGAAGTCTGGGATGTAATGCTGGATTTCTGCACATTTACTATCAATTGAGAACAAAAAGTAATGTAATAACATATATGAATGATGCGCCATCATAGTTTAACACAATACAAAGCTGGGAAAAAATGAATATGTGCCGGTTTACATTGAGTGGTGTTGCCATACGATCGCACATTCTTTGATCAATGACAACACTTTTTGTTTAATAAATTTGAAATAAGTAAATCTACAAATTCTGAAAGTTTCATTGTTATACGTTGATTTATGAGGAAACACCTCACTTTTTTAACACACCTCGCATAGAATAATATTTGTTGTGCAATGATTCAAAGGAAAATAAGATTTAAAATGAAAAAAAAACAAGTTCCACTATATGTATGCATGAAAAAATGTTTATAAGAAATACAAAACAAAGGATCAGCTCATGACTTATTTAGCAGGATTTACTTAGTCTTATTTGATGTAAAAAAAAGACCTTAAAGCTTAATTGAAGTGGTAACTCACAGATATTGTTAGTGGGAAAAGGAAATCAAATGATTATATTTACCTGTTTAAGTGTTGTTTTATTGTAAACACAAATTGTGGTAATTAACTGATATTTGAGCTTTATCTATTTATTGGAACACGTGGAGTGCCTGGTCAAGCGGTGGAGAATTGAACCCCGGTTCTGAGGAGTTTGGGTTTGATTACTTCACAGCTATGTGTGATGTCCTTGCACAACACACTTTTCCAACATACACGTATATGCTTAGTACTGATTTTACCCAGGAAGATAATCAAACATGATTTTTGTAAGTTGTAAAAACTTGTTTCACAACGGAAGTAAAATAAATAAGTTTAAAGTAGATAAATATGTTTAAACTATTAAAAACATCATAGGTAAGTACATAGTCTTAAGTGGTTTTAAATCAACAATACAATTGAGGTCAGCTGTAACCACTATTAAGATAATAGGGATTTTTGGATGGATGAAAAAAAAAATGGAAATATGAATTATGTTCCGGGCATGAGCTTATTGTGATAGCAAACTTATTTCTGGTTGTATGTAAATTCATGTCATACTTGCAAGTGATCACTATGCGGAAGTTTATTACATTGCTGTCTTGTTATGTTAGTAGTAGGTGGTCTGATATAATGTGAAACTTAATATACATTTGTTTGCAAAACTGGAGCTCAGATATTATTTTAAGACATTATTTAGAGCTCAACATTCCTGTCTGGATTGTTTGTAGTTGGTATAAACATAATGTTTATATAAGGCTGATCTATATCAATTATGCAATGCACAATAGTGTTATATTGTATTTGAAATAAATGTATATGGGACATATTCTCAAAACTTTACCATGAAACACCAACTATTAAAAGATAAGGTGCTATTCATAGCATAACAGTTAGATATGTCAGGGCAAAATGATGATGTTGTGTTCACCAAAAACCAATGTCTATATTATAAACAAGTGCTTTTGTATCATATTCACCAAGTCACTGCTCAAAATACTCATTTGTCGTTTATACATTTTTGCCACCTTTGAGTGAACATGTTAACGAAATCTGAGGATGGTATACTGGACACAACATTCATTAAAGCATGTTTTAATTCAAACATGTGTTCTAATTGACTTCCCATTTTTTCCTGTTGTTTAATGACTGATTCCTTGTCATCTCAATAACATTCATTTTGTCACATTCATGGAAGATGTTTGTTTGTCTTTAGTAGTGTATATATAGAAATTGTTTAATGGTCCTAGTAGTGTATATACAGAAATGATTTACATGTCTACATGGTATTATAGTGAAAAGCATGTTTACAGTAGACAAAATAAACATTTTGTTACATTCTATACTTATAAATCGTTACATGATCATGTGCAATTTTTAGACTACAAGTACATGTAAAACTAAATATTTTACACTTTTCTAATTGGCTGATTCCCTCTTTCAATTGAAGATATAGTACACATAATTAACCATTGTAGCATCCAATGAGAGAACTCGGTACATTATTGGAGGTGTAGTCTAATGTGTACTTGTTTAACGATGTATATTAGTCATAACTTTTGTAGCATATCGGTGCCTGATGGGTAAAAATAATATAAAGAATTACACGAAATTTCTTGCGTTCTTCTATTTTTTGTATATTTTGTTTAAAGTAAAAATGTATTGAAAGAAATACCGATAGTCTAGATAAGGGTTTTTTTCTGGAGTTTTTGTTTTATTGTTTCTATATCACCCATTTGACAGTATTTGAGGACATGTATTTTAAGTTCAGTTTATGAAATCTCACCTGATCAGAGTCATTATGATTGTCCATGAGTTTGTATATAAAACTTACTGGATTAGACTCAATGTGATCTATTCTATTAATAATCTATTAATAATTCTTACTTTCATTGTTTATGTCTGCAGAACAAATGGTTTACGATATAACATATTGATTTGATCTACATTGTTTGCATCTCAGTCAGAGAGTTGTTACTAACATCCCTTCTGGATAATGGAACAATCCACAAACAAAAGGATGGAAGCATAAGTTCATAATGGCGTGATTCAACAGCAAGATGATGGAGGCAAGTTCATAATGGAATGATCTCAAAACAATTAGAGATTGGAGGCAAGTTCATAATGGAATGGTCAAAAAAACAACAGAGGATGGAAGCAAGTTCATAATTATTGGAATGATGCAAAAACAATCAGAGAATGGAAGCAATTTCATAATGGAATGGTCCAAAAACAAATACAGGATTAAAGCAAGTTCATAATGCAATGGTCTCAAAACAAGGGGATAGAAGCAAGTTCATAATGCAATGGTCTCAAAACAAGGGGATAGAAGCAAGTTCATAATGGAATGGTCTCAAAACAAGGGGATAGAAGCAAGTTCAAAATGGAATGGTCCAAAACAATTAGAGGATGGAAGCAAGTTCATAATGGAATGGTCTCAAAACAATTAGAGGATGGAAGCAAGTTCATAATGGAATGGTATCAAAACATTTAGAGGATGGAAACAAGTTCATATTGGAATGGTCTCAAAACAATTAGAGGATTGAAGCAAGTTCATAATGGAATGATCTCAAAACAATTAGAGGATTGAAGCAAGTTTATAATGGAATGATCTCAAAACAATTACAGGATGGAAGCAAGTTCATAATTGAATGGTCTCAAAACAATTACAGGATTGAAGCAAGTTCATAATGGAATGGTATCAAAACAATTACAGGATGGAAGCAAGTTTATAATAGAATGGTCTCAAAACAATTAGAGGATTGAAGCAAGTTCATAATGAGATGATTCAACAGAAGAGAATATAAGCAAGTTCATAATGGAATGGTCCCAAAACAATTTGAGGGTGGAGGCAAGTTCATAATAGAATGTTCTCAAAACAATTAGAAGATGGTACTTGTTCATAATTGAATGGTCCAAAAGCAGTTTGAGGATAGAAGCAAGTTCATAATTGAATGGTCCAAAACAATTAGAGAATGGAAGCATTAGTTCATAATGGAATGGTCTCAAAACAATTAGAGGATGGAGGCAAGTTTATAATTGAATGGTCCCAAACAAAGAATAGAAATAAGTTTTAATGGTGAAATGGTCCAACAACATGAGAATGGAAACAAGTTCATAATGGAATGGTCCAAAAACAAGAGGAAGGAAACAAGTTCATTATGGAATGGTCCAAAAACAAGAGGATGGAAGTAAGTTCATAATGGAATGGTCCAAAAGCAAGAGGATGGAAGCAAGTTCATATTGGAATGGTCCAAAAACAAGAAGATGGAAGAAAATTCATAATTGTGGAATTGTCCACAAACAAGAGGATTGAAGCAAATTCATAATGAATAAAAGGAACATATTTCTTATAACTATTATAGCGATATAAGTATAGTTCAAGCGATATAAACATCTGTAATGTACAGTCCATAAACGGTTGTTTAAACTAGTCTGAAGTGTCTGTTTGATTGCCAGCCATAAATTCTTCATTTTTATCTAAGATTACAAGGCTATACGACTAGATTGTACAATTGTGAATTGTCTATGCAGTTATAGCATCTAATAAGACTTGTGTTGTTACCCTTTATAGAATAAGATAATGGTTGTTGGTTGGAGATTTTGAAAATAACCCGAAACGTGCCAGTTTTTATCAATGGATAATAATTAGATATCATATACTTGACCCAGCCTGGCCCAATTAGCTCAGTCAGTAGCACTTCTGGCTATCAATCCAGGGGTTATGAGTTTGAATCCCCACCCAGCAACAGTGTTGATTGATATAATTATGACATTGTGTCTTATCAATCGTCTCTCACTGCTTGTTTAAGTGGTAAGGTTATCAGTAACTTGGGGAGATCGGGTGTGCTCGAGTACTGGTTAACCTTTCAGGATCCCAGGAAACAGTGGTTATGTTAACTGATTGTCTGTTAACCCTCAATGGCATAAAAATGACATTAAATATTCAATCACTGAATCAATAAACTGAACCCTTTATTCATCAAGCAACTTTCTAAGGGCCAAATTAAAGAAGTGTCCATTAGCGCGGTCACTACCTACCCATCAAAAAGCTGCCTCAACTCCAAATATATATTTCAGATTTTGGAGTCAACATTTTTATTATTTCATCCAAGCAATTATAAATATTTGAATGACATGTATTGCATTTTTTGTATGATCATTATTTTTATATTGGAAAAAATATTTATTTCTCTACCAACTCAATTTTGAAAAATTAAGATCAAGGGAGAACAAAAATTATTTTAAAGCTGACCTCGGTCTAAAATTCAGACTTGTATGTAAAGGCCCCAAATAACTACAAGCATCTACTGGTAAACTGTAATTGTAACAGGCTTTATGTGATGAAACATTTTCCTGCAGGAATAATCAGTTATTGGTACCAGGTACCAAACAAGGTTTTGATGATGAAACATTTACCTGCATAAATGATCATTTATTGGTACCAGGTACCAAACAGCCTTTTGATGATGAAACATTTACCTGCAGAAATGATCAGTTATTGGTACCAGGTACCAAACAGCCTTTTGATGATGAAACATTTACCTGTAGAAATGATCAGTTATTGGTACTGGGTACCAAACAGGCTTTTGATGATGAAACATTTACCTGCAGAAATGATCAGTTATGGGTACCTGGTACCAAACAGTCTTAAGATGATGAAACATTTACCTGCAGAAATAATCAGTTACTGGTACAGGGTACCAAACAAGCTTTAGGTGATGAAACATTTACCTGAAGAAATAATCAGTTATTGGTACCGGGTACCAAACAGTTTTTAGATGATGAACATTTACCTGCAGAAATTATCGGTGATTGGTTCAAGGTACCAAACAGGTTTTAGATGATGAAACATTTACTTGCATAAATAATTAGTTTCTGGTACTGGGTACCAAACAGGCTTTAGATGATGAAACATTTACCTGCAGAAATAATCAGTTACTGGTACCAGATACCAAACAAGCTTTAGATGATGAAACATTTACCTGCAGAAATAATCAGTTACTGGTACCTGGTACCAAACAGGCTTTTGATGATGAAACATTTACTTGCAGAAATAATCAGTTACTGGTACAGGGTACCAAACAGGCTTTTGCTGATGAAACATTTACCTGCACAAATAATCAATTACTGGTATCAGGTACCAAACAGGCTTTTGATGATGAAACATTTACCTGCACAAATAATCAGTTATTGGTGTAGGGTACCAAACAGTTTTTAGATGATGAAACATTTACCTGCGGAAATAATCAGTTATTGGTACAGGGTACCAAACAGACTTAAGATGATGAAACATTTAGCTGCAGAAATAATTGTTTACTGGTACCGGGTACCAAACAGGCTTTAGATGTTGGAGCATTTACCTGCACAAATAATCAGTTACTGGTACCTCGTACCAAACAGGCTTTTGATGATGAAACATTTACCTGCAGAAATAATCAGTTACTGGTACAGGGTACCTAACAGGTTTTAGATGATGAAACATTTACCTGCAGAAATAATTTGTTACTGGTATCGGGTACCAAACAGGCTTTTGATGATGAAACATTTACCTGCAGAATTAATCAGTTACTGGTACTGGGAACCAAACAGGCTTTTGATGATGAAACATTTAGCTGCAGAAATAATCAGTTACTGGTACCGGGTACCAAACAGGCTTTTGATGATGAAACATTTACCTGCAGAAATAATCAGTTACTGGTACCGGGTACCAAACAGGCTTTTGATGATGAAACATTTACCTGCAGAAATAATCAGTTACTGGTACAGGGTACCAAACAGGTTTTAGATGATGAAACATTTACCTGCAGAAATAATCAGTTACTGGTACCGGGTACCAAACAGGCTTTTGATGATGAAACATTTACCTGCAGAAATAATCAGTTACTGGTTCCGGGAACCAAACAGGCTTTTGATGATGAAACATTTAGCTGCAGAAATAATCAGTTACTGGTACCGGGTACCAAACAGGCTTTTGATGATGAAACATTTACCTGCAGAAATAATCAGTTACTGGTACTGGGTACCAAACAGGCTTTTGATGATGAAACATTTACCTGCAGAAATAATCAGTTACTGGTACCGGGTATCAAACAGGTTTTAGATTATGAAACATTTACCTGCAGAAATAATGAGTTACTGGTACCGTGTACCAAACAGGCTTTAGATGATGAAACATTTACCTGTAGAAATAATCCCTACAGGTACCAGGTACCAAACAGTCTGTAAAGCAACTTATATCTTATTTTTATTTAAAAGTAAACCAAGGAGCAGTCTATTATCATGACTCTGGATTTATTGTCAATGTACTACTGGTAAACTGTAATTGTAACAGGCTTGTACCTGGTACCGGGTATCAAACAGGTTTTAGATGATGAAACATTTACCTGCAGAAATAATGAGTTACTGGTACCGTGTACCAAACAGGCTTTAGATGATGAAACATTTACCTGTAGAAATAATCCCTACAGGTACCAGGTACCAAACAGTCTGTAAAGCAACTTATATCTTATTTTTATTTAAAAGTAAACCAAGGAGCAGTCTATTATCATGACTCTGGATTTATTGTCAATGTTGTGGTCTGGTTAACAATTTTTGTTTAATCCAGGTTTTCTTCTCTTTCTCGCTAATAACTTCAAGTGCCTGAACTTGAAAAACATTTCCTATTTACGTATTTCATGCTGCAATAAAAAAAGCAATTAATCAAGTACACAACAGCATAACATTCAGTATAAAAGATAACTAACGTAAATTGATTTGCTTTTCAAGTAATAAAAAAGTATCTTTATAAAAACATAAAAAGTTCAGCATAAGGCCATGATAAATCAATTGCTAGATTCTCATAGGGAAGAGGGAAGAGTTTTATTTTTTATTTCATTTTTATTTATTTTATCTTTTTTGTATTTTTTAAAGATATTATGAAAATAAAAAGGGTCGGGGCAGCACATGAATATCAGAGGGGTGGGGGATGATAATCAATCAATCAAGTGATTATGGCTTAAAGCAATTAATTTATTTTACATTGATTGTGATATTATGCTTGATATTTGCCAGGGTAAAACTAAGCACATGTAAACAGATATAGCATCTTACTCAAGGATACAACTAAATGGCAGTGGCAGAGAATGAAACCCGTAAGACTCAAATTCTGGGTCCAGTGCTCTACCCTTCAATCCATACACCCCACTAATCAAAAGCATTCAGTGACTGACAATGTTCAGATAGAGATACCACTTGGGCTTGGCTCAGCCAGCTTAGTATGTAATGTGTCAGACTGTCAATCCTGGGGTTGTGAGTTCAAATCTCTGCCCAACAACACTTTCTGTGATGATTGGCCATGCGAATTTAATCCACCATCGTGAATCTCCCACCTTTTGATATGTAGGGAAGTATTCACTGACATGTTATACGGAGCCGAAGTGTGGGGTTTAGAAATGTTTAAAACATGTAGTGCTGTTGCTTTGGGAGACTGTTTTAAATTCCCACTTTTTATTGAAACATACAAACGCTGTATAAAGTATTGGTTTAAAATACTAAAAATGCCAAAAGAAAGATTTGTTAAAAAGTTTTATTTGATGATGGTAAATGATGAAAGAAACGGTAATAAGGAATTGGATATCCATGCTTAAACATGTTCTACAAAGTTATGGTTTTGGTAATGTATGGGAAAATCAAGGTGTTGGTCATGAGATGTATTTTATTAAAACATTTACAAGTGGATTGAAAGATCAATCTCTACAAGACTGGAATGGAACTGTTACTTCTAGCTCGAAACTCAGTACTTACTATATAAAGTTTAAACAATGTTTTGCATATGAAAAGTATCTCAATGTGCTAAATATCAGAAAATTTCGTCATATCTATGCAAACTTCAGATCAAGTTCTCATGACCTGGAAATTGAAAGGGGTCATTACAGAAATATAGAAAGAGATGAAAGGTTATGTACATTGTGTGATGTAAATGTTGTAGAAGATGAATTTCACTTTTACTATGCTGTGATATACTTTTTACTGTGTTGTAATAAATATACAGATTTAAGAGAAGCATATTTGCCAGATAAATATTTTAATAATCCAACTGAACATAAGTTTACCATTTTAATGGCAACACAAAATGACAGTTTTATCAAATCTGTAGCAACTTATCTCCATTATGCCTTTTAAGAGATGAAAAGAAGTTATATGTGTTACTAGTTAAAATATACCATTATGCCTTCAAAAATACGAAAAGAAGTTCTATGTGTTACTAGTTAAGCTATACATTAATGTATATGTACTATGCTATAATATTTCTGTTTTATGCATGTATAACTGTGTATAAATGATGCAATACTTCGTGTAATCTAGAAAACTCACATACTGTTTTGTTAACATTTATTTGTATAAAAACATGTTGCATGGGCTGATGGCCTTAAAGCATTGATTGTCATGCGGGGGAAAATGTGTGTGTTTTACTGTGGATCCCAGGAACAGTGACTAGGTGCATTGACAGGCATTATATGACTGCTCTCCTCAAGATTTTATGCCAACTCAAAAATGAATGGACTCATTGTAACAAAACAGATGTAAATACCTGTAACTTTCTCTCTCAAATCTGCAGTAATTATTTCAAATTGAAAGCAGAGTCAAATGTTTGCGCTTTAATATGTGTTTATAAAGAAATTCTGGTCCTGGTTTCGCAAAAAATACCTAAGTTCATTATTTGACTTAAAAGTTATAATAATGTGCTCAATTTTAATTATTAAATTGTGCACACAATTGAGTTTAACTAAGATAAGAGACTTTTCGTGAAACTCGAAGGCCATGTGGATACTGTGTTTGGGTATGAATTTTGAGTTGAGCATGAGATATTTTTTTATAACATTTGGTCCAGATTGATTTGTTTATTGATATGCTTATTAGCATTTACAGATAAAATTATAAGAATTTTACATGGGTTTGAGGTTCTGATAGAAAATTCTGTGAACTTCCCGCGAAAAAAGTTATACCAAGGTACGGAATTTTCTATCCAAACCGAAAAAAAAAATGAATGATTCTTTTTCTTGCCTACCAAGCATATTTAATACTTATTTAATTTAATTTATCATAATATCTTTACAGCGTTTGCTTTTAAGACGTTCAATTATATGATTTATGTCATATATTTTATATGTCATATATGAGTCTAAAATCATAACGTGAGAATTTTATCTCGGCCCTAGGGTGAGATAGAAATATCTAACCCCCGGTCAAAATGCAGATGTCCTTATCCGGTGTGCAAAGAAAAAAGCTATATACTGTGTTGTTGATACTCTGCGTCCTCAGCCAATATATACAAGTATCAATACATGTATATCTAATTAATTAAGACATCTTCCGCAGGGAATATCTCATTTCTTAAGTCGTATGTTTCTTACATTTTTATGTACATATTTAATAATAAATGTTTTCATTTGCATGATAGATGAAGATAGACTATAAATCTTGTAACATCTGTTTATATATATTTGTTGATAATATCATAATTCATCAAATATATTGATTTTGGTCTGCTGTTTTACAGTATCATCACCTTGTGCGTCTGCTGCAAACATTATAATGTATTATGTACTGATACGACAAACGTGTTTATTATATTATATCTGTTTTATTTGAAATCTCTTTTGATTGGCTATAATTTCCATGTCGCCCTGACCTCTTTTAATTTTCATAAAAAATATATAAAAAAAAATTTTCTAAAAATTTAAAGAAAAAATTAAAATAAAATTAAATCCTTCCCCAATATCCCCTTTTTAAAATAAGTTTGGATGGTAATCTAGCAATTAATTTAAAATGACCTAAATTACAAAAGCGAACTTATCAGGTAAGATTCAAGCCTTGTTCAGTGCAGATATTTAAGTTTCTAAGTCAGTATTGAAGGATCGAGGTTCTATACTCCTAGTCATAGTATACGCACATCTGAGGTTTAAACATTCTCCGTCAATAAGACTTATTGTCAGATATAATATCACCATCAAAGCTTGTTGGTTAAAGTTTTATAGCATTTTTCACTGGTGTTTCATGTCTCATTATTGACTTGTACTATAAAAATTGTCTTTACCACAAATGGGAGGCAAGTGGGATAACTATTTTTTTTTAATTTACAAGTGACATCATTCACCACAGCACTATCTAAGGACCATGTGCTTGATTTTATGAACATAATCCCAAAATTGCTCTCCTTCACAATGACCTTTGACCTTAATTTGCAATGTGTTCATTTGAAATACTTTTTTTTTTTTTTTTTGAATGGGGTTTATACCATTATCAACACATTTAAGGTTATATGTGGTATATACAGTTTTACTGGTGGAGGAAAACCTCAAATTGAGTCAGGTTATATATGGCATATCCAGTTTTACTAGTGGAGGAAGACCTCAGACTGAGTAGACTGAGTAGAACCATCGTCCTTCCGCAAGTAATTGGAAACTTCCTTACAAAAAGTGTTTGGAGCGAGCTGGACTCAAAGCAGTGAGAGGTAAGTGATCTTGAGACGGCGCCTTAGACAACTCAGCCACAGAGGGCCCTCATCCAAAATACCATTTAACAGAATTACATATTTATAACAACATTTTTTTTTCTTAATCGTCCCCTTATATGTAATATTAAGATGAACTTTAATTTTTAATAAATTGATATATTGTTTTCTTTGCCGAAGTAATACATCCCAGGCCATCCTTAAAACAATGTTTATGTTTGTTTGCTGTTTATATCTGATGTAGGTAGGTAAGTAGCTAAGTAGAAGTTGCCAGTTTTTTAATTTGCATCATTTTAATTAAAGTAAAATGTACAGAAATCATGAAAAACAATTAAACACTTTGAAAGACAATAAAAAAGTTTGGGTAGCTGCTAATTTTGAGTGAGTAGGTAGGAGCACGGCAAACTTTTTTTTTTTAAGGGACTGCCCAAGTCATGAGAATTTGTTAAAAATATCTGGTAGAAATCTACAGTCTTCTCATTATCTGGGCTGTATGACACAATGGTACACCATTAGACATGATCCATATAAAGAAATAAAAGTTGATGATATATTGCCGCGGATACAGTGTGACTGGTACAATAAGAAAACTCATCCAATTTGCAAAATGATGGTTTTCACACAGCTGGCTTCGTGGGTTTATTTTCGACTTTTATTGATTCAATTAATATGACATTGTCGTCTACGTATCTTATGTACTTTTGCTGTAAGATGCGTGACGAACCTGAAATGTGGGGGTTAATGACAAATATAATTGAAAATCAGAGTGTTAATTAAGATTTATTTGCTAATTGAATGTTTGGAAAATTTATAAAGGTATTAAGTAGTTACATTTTTAGTATTTTAACTAAATCACTCCTGTATAACCTGGGGCAATGTCTCAAGATTACTTACTTTTTGTCACTGAGGTTGTGTGTTTGAGGTCAGCTAGGTCCTAACATATCGAAATGATGAGAAAGTTTCCCAGTATCTCCCTGACATACATTATCCATGGTTTGAGCCTCAGAATATTCACACCAAATTTCCAAGGTTTTTAAAAAAAACACACATGGACATTTGTAACATTCCATGTTGGATTTCTTTATAATCCTCGAAAAATAGTATACAACCCTTGGAAAATGTACACCTGGGCACTTCTGCATTTGACAGTTGTTCATTTTCAGATTCGTGTACATGCAGTTGAGGCCATCCTCCACCAACAAACCGTAATGTCATATATAACCTGTAATGTGTTCAAATAGTGTTAAAATCCTGGCAGAGTTATGGACCTTTGTTTATTTTTAATGCATTGAAACGCAGTGTAGATAACCAGTTATGCTCATTAATGTTTGGCTTCCCTCAATAAAAAAAATGTTGTTCCTGTTTATCTGCTATGTTAATTCAGGTATAAATCATTTAATGTTCAAGTTTTTAATGGGCACTTCACATACAGCAATTCTTAATTAAGAAGTTTATAAGAAAATAGTGACATTAGCTGGATATGATTATGTTCTCACTAATTTTTTCATGAACTTATGTATGAGTTTCTGCATTGAAAAAGTTTAAATGCTTGCAAGGAAATTATAAAACTATAAATATCAAATTACACCATTTTCACTTTTAAAGAATAAAAACTGGTAGGTCTTGTACTAAAATTGTTAATTCAAGCTGTTGCTTCTACCCTTTTTCAAGCACACATGGCACTATTTTCATCACCTGAATATCTGAGTTGAATAAACTCTTGGTTAAAACAATATTTTATCATGTCAATGAATTCATTTCTGTTGATAAACTGCCTGCCTGATAAACTCAAGTTTATCAGGTCAGTGCAAATTTATCAGGCACATAATATCATTATGTATAATTACACATGTTGACGTCGATGGAACCTCTTTTAACACGAATAAAAAACGAACTAGAAATATTGTCATGATCAATGGAATACCATATAAGTGTTTTATATGATCAACTTTATCAGGTTCAGCACGAAAAAAGACAAGGACAAGGCTCTTTCTAAGCATTAACTGATAAAGTCTATAATATCAGACACTAACATGGTATTCTCTATTTATTCTCACAAGTACATAATTTTTATGTTTAGAATACATTTAGCAATGAAGAAGACCGCAGCGTGGTCTAGTGGTAGAGCGTCTGCCTCGCATGCAGAAGGTCGTGGGTTTGATCCCCGGCCGAGTCATACCAAAGACTTTAAAAATGGTACTAGAAGCTTCCTCGCTTAGCACTCAGCATTTAGAGGACAGTTCTAGGTCTGGTCAGCCTAGTGTCAGTATAATGTGACTGGGTGGGGTATCATACCACGTGTCTGCGGCATGATACTCCAGTGTGACAGTGCTCACTCAGAATACTATCTCAAGTAGACACCGTCTCGATATGACTGAAAAATTATTGAAAGCGATGCTAAACACCATACAACAACAACAGCAATGAAGAAATAAACTTATTTATCTAACACATTATGTGGAAAGGATACAGAAAAAAGTTTTTGAAGCTTGTGTAAATCGGCTTTCATAAAAAATAAGAAAAACAACACAGTAGTTTATTTAGAGTAGTTCAGATATAAATGCTTAAGGACATATGGCCATTAGTGTTGATACAACACTGTTTAAGGGCATATGGCAGTTAGTGTTAATACAACACTGTTTAAGGACATATGACAGTTAGTGTTAATACAACACTGTTTAAGGACATATGGCAGTTAGTGTTAATACAACACTGTTTAAGGACATATGGCAGTTAGTGTTAATACAACACTGTTTAAGGACATATGGCAGTTAGTGTTAATACAACACCGTTTAAGGACATAAATGTGCTATATTTAATTAATGCTGTCCGCAAATTGCTCTTTTTCACAATTCCATTTGACCTTAGGCTTAAATTGCAATATGTTCCTTTAACATTCCATTTAAAAGAATTACAATTATAACCATATTTCATTCTTTTAAAATATCAGGTATATATTTGATATTTCAGGTGGTGCCTTGTCCAACAGTCTGGCATTATTTGTGGATGTCCTTGTTAACCTGTGGTATATTTGATATTTCAGGTGGAGCCTTGTCCAACAGTCTGGCCTTATTTGTGGATGTCCTTGTTAACCTGAGGTATATTTGATATTTCAGGTGGAGCCTTGTCCAACAGTCTGGCCTTATTTACGGATGTCCTTGTTAACCTAAGGTATATTTGATATTTCAGGTGGTGCCTTGTCCAACAGTCTGGCCTTATTTGTGGATGTCCTTGTTAACCTGAGGTATATTTGATATTTCAGGTGGAGCCTTGTCCAACAGTCTGGCCTTATTTACGGATGTCCTTGTTAACCTAAGGTATATTTGATATTTCAGGTGGTGCCTTGTCCAACAGTCTGGCCTTATTTGTGGATGTCCTTGTTAACCTGAGGTATATTTGATATTTCAGGTGGAGCCTTGTCCAACAGTCTGGCCTTATTTGTGGATGTCCTTGTTAACCTGAGGTATATTTGATATTTCAGATGGAGCCTTGTCCAACAGTCTGGTCTTATTTGTGGATGTCCTTGTTAACCTGAGATATATTTGATATTTCAGGTGGTGCCTTGTCCAACAGTCTGGTCATATTTGTGGATGTCCTTGTTAACCTGAGGTATATTTGATATTTCAGGTGGTGCCTTGTCTAACAGTCTGGCCTTATTTGTGGATGTCCTTGTTAACCTGAGGTATGTTTGATATTTCAGGTGGTGCCTTGTCCAACAGTCTGGTCTTATTTGTGGATGTCCTTGTTAACGTGAGGTATATTTGATATTCCAGGTGGTGCCTTGTCCAACAGTCTGGTCATATTTGTGGATGTCCTTGTTAACCTGAGGTATATTTGATATTTCAGGTGGTGCCTTGTCTAACAGTCTGGCCTTATTTGTGGATGTCCTTGTTAACCTGAGGTATATTTGATATTTCAGGTGGTGCCTTGTCCAACAGTCTGGTCATATTTGTGGATGTCCTTGTTAACCTGAGATATATTTGATATTTCAGGTGGTGCCTTGTCCAACAGTCTGGCCTTATTTGTGGATGTCCTTGTTAACCTGAGGTATATTTGATATTTCAGGTGGTGCCTTGTCCAACAGTCTGGTCTTATTTGTGGATGTCCTTGTTAACCTAAGGTATATTTGATATTTCAGGTGGTGCCATGTCCAACAGTCTGGCCTTATTTGTGGATGTCCTTGTTTACCTGAGGTATATTTGATATTTCAGGTGGCGCCTTGTCCAACAGTCTGGCCTTATTTGTGGATGTCCTTGTTAACCCTTTACTTCATAAAGACGCCTTTGGACACCTCTAATATAGACGCTTTTGGACATCTCTAATATTGAACGCATTAATTCACCATGTACCAGCAATGGGTGAATTATGTTTATATTAACTGACAGAGTGGAGAACAGTGCAGGAAGTGTTCAGATTGCTCATTATGAGCAATCTGAACTCTTCCTGCACTGTTTTCAAAGGCCTTCTGTGATTGGTGCAGAAAACGCATATCTATGGAGTAAAGGGTTAACCTGAGGTATATTTGATATTTCAGATGGAGCCTTGTCCAACAGTCTGGCCTTATTTGTCGGATGTCCTTGTTAACCTGAGGTATATTTGATATTTCAGGTGGCGCCTTGTCCAACAGTCTGGCCTTATTTACGGATGTCCATGTTAACCTGAGGTATATTTGATATTTCAGGTGGCGCCTTGTCCAACAGTCTGGTCTTATTTAGTGGATGTCCTTGTTAACCTGAGGTATATTTGATATTTCAGGTGGTGCCTTGTCCAACAGTCTGGTCTTATTTACGGATGTCCTTGTTAACCTGAGGTATATTTGATATTTCAGGTGGCGCCTTGTCCAACAGTCTGGTCTTATTTGTGGATGTCCTTGTTAACCTGAGGTATATTTGATATTTCAGATGGAGCCTTGTCCTAACAGTCTGGTCTTATTTGTGGATGTCCTTGTTAACCTGAGATATATTTGATATTTCAGGTGGTGCCTTGTCCAACAGTCTGGTCTTATTTGTGGATGTCCTTGTTAACCTGAGGTATATTTGATATTTCAGGTGGCGCCTTGTCCAACAGTCTGGCCTTATGTGTGGATGTCCTTGTTAACCTGAGGTATATTTGATATTTCAGGTGGTGCCTTGTCCAACAGTCTGGTCTTATTTGTGGATGTCCTTTGTTAACCTGAGGTATATTTGATATTACAGGTGGTGCCTTGTCCAACAGGCTGGTCTTATTTGTGGATGTCCTTGTTAACCTAAGGTATATTTGATATTTCAGGTGGTGCCATGTCCAACAGTCTGGCCTTATTTGTGGATGTCCTTGTTTACCTAAGGTATATTTAATATTTCAGGTGGTGCCATGTCCAACAGTCTGGCCTTATTTACGGATGTCTTGCATCTTGGCAGTGATCTGATCAGCTTCCTCATCAGCCTTGCTTCCATTTACCTGGCAAAGAAACCTGCCACCAGAAATATGTCATTCGGTTACCATAGGGCAGGTTTGTCACTCTTTATATTCCTTGTAACTGTGGCATTGTATACTTCATAAATTATACAAAGTAAAGAGTTGAAAGCAGCTGTGCTATACAACTGTTTTATTGTTTATATGTGACTAATCTGCCCAGCAATATTGATTAATGCATAAAAAATTAAATATAGCCTTATGACAAAAGCAAATGACAGTGCTCTCTTATAAAAGTGGACTCTTACTAGTTATGTCACTGGTTCATATTACTAGTTATTTCACAGGTTCATATGACTACGGTAGTTATGTCACTAATCCATATTACTAGTTATGTCACTGGTTCATATTACTAGTTATTTCACTGGTTCAAATTATTAGTTATTTCACAGGTTCATATGACTACGGTAGTTATGTCACTAATCCATATTACTAGTTATGTCACTGGTCCATATTACTAGTTATGTTACTGGTTCATATTACTAGTTATTTCACAGGTTCATATGACTAGTTATGTCACTATTCCATATTACTAGTTATGCCACTGGTTCATATATGAGAAGTGTGATTAATCACAATATTCAGTATGTAAGTTTGTTGTCTTATCTTTCTAAGATTGGAAGGGCCTGGAATGTTCTTTACTGATGGCATCAAAGAACCACACCCCTTTTTTTGGTACTACAAAATTAATCTTCATTCATCTTTTTTTTTTATTCGATTAGCTTAGTAGTGCGTCTGATTATCAATCCAGGGGTTGTGAATTAAAATCCCTGCCAATCCCCAACAGTCTCAGTGACAATTGATATACAGCATTGTGTCGCATTCTCATTTGTCTTTCACCGCTAATTCAAGTGGGTTAACTGATCATCTGTTAGCCCTCAATGGCATAAAATTGACACTTAATATTCCGTCAATCAATCAATCTATCAATCATTTATTCATCTATAACTAGAAAGATATTTTATTACAGTGGGAAAAATGCAATGATTATTTCTCGTGCCATGTCATTAAAGTTGTGGCATACTAAGTAATGCATTGTACTGTAGGTGTATGAGTTGTACAGTTGGAATTGTAAGCTATGTATTGTACTCTATGTGTATTGTATTGACATGTGTATTGTAAACTATGTATTGTACTGTATAAATGTGTGTTGTTTGCTATAGTTTATACTATATGTGTATTGTATCTTGTTTATTGTAAGCTATGTATTGTACTGTATGTGTGTTGAATGCTATAGTTTATACTTTATGTGTATTGAATCCTGTGTATTGTAAGCTATGTATTGTACTGTATGTGTGTTGTATGCTATAGTTTATACTATATGTGTATTGTATCCTGTATTGTATGCTATGTATTGTACTGTATGTGTGTTGTATGTTATAGTTTATACTTTATGTGTATTGTATCCTGTGTTTTGTAAGCTAAGTATTGTACTGTATGTGTGCTGTATGTCATAGTTTGAACTATATGTGTATTGTATTCTGTGTATTGTAAGCAATGTGTTTTACTCTATGTGTGCTGTATTTATATTTATGTTGTAAGCTGTAAGCTATGTATTGTACTCTACATGTGCTGTATGCCATAGTTCGTACTATAATGTGCATTGTATGCTGTGTTGTACTCTATGTATGCTATATGTATATGTTGTATGCTCTGTGTGTATCATACTATGTGTCTTGTAATGTATGTATTAATTTGAATATAAAGCATGCCAGCGATGGCTAATACACGATTAGTTAACCTAACCACTCTTTCCTATGACCAATGCTTGAACATCTCTGCCACTAACTGATAGCTCTCCCACTTCATGGTGGGAAATTAATGACGCAGTGTCATATAACAATCATCAAGGAGACTGCGACCAGTCGGGGATGCAAACTCAAAATCCGTGGATTGATAGTCAGACACATTACTGAATGAGACAAGTGGGCACAACTATATGTATTGTTTTCTGTCTGTGTATTTTATGATTTGTAGTGTACTATATGTGTATTGTTCTCTGCATTTTTAATGATAAAAGTTGTACTCTATGTGTATCGTAAGCTATGTATTGTACTCTATGTGTATCATATGCTATGTATTGTACTCTATGTGTATCATATGCTATGTATTGTTTTATATGTGTATCATATGCTATGTATTGTTTTATATGTGTATCATATGCTATGTATTGTTTTATATGTGTATCATAAGCTATGTATTTTACTCTATGTGTATCATAAGCTATGTATTGTACTATATGTGTATCATTAGCTATGTATTGTACGCTATGTATATTGTATGCTATGTATTGTATTCTATGTGTATCATATGCTATGTATTGTTCTATATGAGTATCATAAGCTATGTACTGTACTCTATGTGTATTGTATGCTATGTATTGTATTCTATGTGTATCATATGCTATGTATTGTTCTATATGTGTATCATAAGCTATGTATTGTACTCTATGTGTATCATAAGCTATGTATTGTACTCTACGTGTATCGTAAGCTATGTATTGTTCTATATGTGTATCATATGCTGTGGACTGTACTCTATACATATCATATGCTATGTATTGTTCTATGTGTATCATAAGCTATGTATTGTACTGTATGTGTATCATAAGCTATGTATTGTACTTTATGTGTATCATAAGCTATGTATTGTTCTACATGTGTATCATATGCTGTGGACTGTAATCTATATGTATCATATGCTATGTATTGTTCTATGTGTATCGTAAGCTATATATTGTACTGTATGTGTATCATAAGCTATGCATTGTACTATATGTGTATCATAAGCTTTGTATTGTACTCTGTGTGTATCATAAGCTATGTATTGTTCTATATGTGTATCATAAGCTATGTATTGTACTCTATGTGTATCATATGCAATGTCTTGTTCTATATGTGTATCATAAGCTATGAAGTGTACTCTATGTTTATCATATGCTATGTATTGTTCTATATGTGTATCATATGCTATGTTTTGTACTCTATGTGTATCACAAGCTATGTATTATACTCTGTGTGTATCATACTTTATGTATTGTACTCTATGTGTATCATATGCTATGTATTGTTCTATATGTGTTTGTTATGCTATGTTTTGTACTCTATATGTATCATATGTTATGTATTGTACTCTATGTGTATTGTATGCTATATATTGTATTCTATGTGTATCATAAAAATTATGCTAGATATTGTACTATGTGTGTATCTAATGCTATGTATTGTTCTATATGTGTATTTAATGCTATGTATCGTACTATATGTGTAGTGTATGCTATGTATTGTACTATATGTGTATGATATGCTTTATATTGTACTTTGTGTATTGTACTGTATGTATTCTAAGCTAACATAGTCAGACATGCTTCCAACTGAGCTAACTGGATCCAGGCTATATGTATTGTGATCTTTGTATTGTATGATCATATGTATTGCAATCTATGTGTATTGTGCTGTGTGTATTGTATGATATGTGTATTGTATTTTGTGTTTTGTATGCTGTGTTTTATAATATGTGTGTATTCTACGTTAATACTTTATGATATGTTAACATTATTTTACTATATGTGTAGTAAATTGTATGTATTGTACTCAATGTTTATTGTACTCTTTGTGTTTTGTACTCTATGTGTATTGTACTCTATTTGTATTGTACTCTTTGTGTATGGTATGTTATGTATTGTACTATATGAGTATTGTACTCTATGTGTAAGGTATGTAATGTATTGTACTCTATGTGTATGGTATGATATGTGTTGTACTCTTTGTGTATTATACTATGTGTATTGTAAATAACATATAGTATTTTATGTGTATTGTATGCTATATGTTGTACTCTATGTGTTTGTTATGCTATGAATTGTACTCTATGTGTATTATTCTATGTGTATTGTAAATTATATATTATATTATATGTGAATTGTATGCTATGTGTTGTACTCTATGTGTATTATTGTACACTATGTAAATGTTCTCAATGTGTTTGTTATGCTATGTATTGTACTCTATGTGTATTATACTATGTGTATTGTAAATTACATATATTGTATTCCATGTTTATTGTATGCTATGTATTGTACTCTATGTGTATTATACTATTTGTATTGTAAATTATATTTTGTATTCTATGTGTATTGTATGCTATTTATTGTACTATATGTTTATTATTATATGTGTATTGTATGCTATGTATTGTATTCTATGTGTATGGTATGCTATGTATTGTACTCTATGTGTATTATACTATGTGTATTGTAAATTATATATTGTATTCTATGTTTATTGTTTGCTATGTATTGAACTTTATGTGTATTATACTATGTGTATTGTAAATTATATATTGTATTCTATGTGTATTGTTTACTATGTGTTGTACTCTATGTGTATTATACTTATGTGTATTGTAATTTATATATTGTATTATGTGTGTTGTATGCTTTGCATTGTACTATATGTGTATTATACTATTTGTATTGTAAATTATATATTGTATTCTATGTGTATTGTATGCTATGTTTTGTACTCTATGTGTATTATTCTATGTGTATTGTGTGCTATTTATTGTATTATATGTTTAATTGTTAATTATATATATTGTACTCTTTGTGTATTGTATGCTATGTATTGTACTCTATGTCTATTAAACGATGTGTATTGTCAATTATATATTGTATTCTATGTGTATTGTATGCTATGTGTTGTACTCTATGGGTATTATACTATGTGTATTGTAAATTATATATTGTATTCTATGTGTATTGTATGCTTTGTGTTGTACTCTATGGGTATTATTCTACGTGTATTGTAAATTATATATTGTATTCTGAATGCTGCATGCTATGCATTGTACTCTCTGCGTTTTATACTATGTGTTTTGTAAATTATATATATTGTAATATGTGTGTATTGTATGCTATGTATTGTACTCTATGTGTATTATACTATGTGAATCGTAAATTATATATATTGTTTTCTATGTTTAATGTATGATATGTTTTGTACTCTATGTGTATTATACTATGTGTATTGTAAATTGTATATTGTATTATATGTGTATTGTATGCTATGTGTATTGTATACTATGTATTGCGCTATATGTGTATTATACTATGTGTATTGTAAATTATATATTGTATTTTATGTGTATTTTATTCTTTGTGTATGTTAAGCTATGTATTGTACTCTATATGTTTGTTATGCTATGTATTGTACTCTATGTGTATTATACTATATGTATTGTATTCGATTTAACTTGTATGCTATGTATTGTACTCTGTGTATTATACTATGTATATTGTAAATTATATATTGTATTCTATGTGTTTTGTATGCTATGTATTATACTCTATGTGTTTGTTATGCTATGTATTGTTCTCTATGTGTATTGTACACCAATAATTCATATAAATATTTGTGTATTTCAGAGGTTATCGGTGCCTTGGTAAGTGTTTTCATAATCTGGTCGGTGACAGGCGTACTTGTTTACATGGCCATAGAGAGAATTGTACACAGACATTATATGGACGTGAAGCCAGATGAAATGTTGATAACGGCTGTCCTTGGGGTTGTCTTCAATATTGTGTAAGTCAAGCTGATGTTTAATGTTATTTCTGCTTTTTATAGCTTTACTGGTCAATAATGAATTCACAAACCAGTCTGATCCAACTGTCTCAGTTACTTGCCCTTGAATTGTATAAAAAAGGTCTTGTTACCATATTCTTTCTATATAGAAAATATTTACAGGTTCCTTAAATATGTATCTATATTGTTTAACAAATTAACAAATAATGCAGACATTTCATACCAATAGAATGTCATCAGGCCTCCTCAGGCCTTTTTTTTTTCGAGGCTTTAAAAACTAAGACTTCACAAGCAAATACTGATTGCCCTACTAGGTTAACCTTTACTGTGCAGATGGAAGTCTCTTACCTGTGTGTGGTCATTTCCATAATCTCATTTGAAAACATAAACTTACAAGGGGCTAAAACAAAGAGTCAATTTTGAACATGGTGACCAGTTGCCATGGTAAATAGCTCACTGGGAACAAAATACAATTGGGTCTTCTTTTGACAAAGGTATTCGATATATTTGTGATACGTGTATTTTGTACATCATAATATTTTATTCAAGTACTTTCTTTAGAAGGAATACACAGAAATGTTGGTTTTTATTTTACTCATGTTCACTCATGAATTCACAATTTTATCTTCCAAATACTTCTTTCTGAAGGTTAGTATTCAGAAGATCTGAAGGTCAGTATTCTGAAGATCTGAAGGTCAGTGTTCTGAATGTCAGTATTCTAAAGGTCAATTTTCTGAAGTTCATTATTCTGAAGTTCAGTATTCAGAAGGTCTGAAGGTCAGTTTTTGAAGGTCTGAAGGTCAGTATCCTGAATTTCAGTATTATGAATGTTAGTATTCAGAAGGTCTGAAGGTCAGTATTCTGAAGGTCAGTATCCTGAAGGTCAGTATTCTGAATGTCAGTATTCTGAAGGTCAGTATTCTGAAGGTCAGTATTCTGAAGGTCAGTATCCTGAAGGTCAGTATTATGAAGGCCAGTATTCTGAAGGTCAGTATTCAGAAGGTATTCAGCTATAACTGTGTTGTGGTGACAGACTGCAATGATGATTTGTGTGTGTTTTTTTACAGGATGGGTATTGTTTTACATTCCGAAGTGTGCTTGTGGAAAATCTGGCTCAGTACCAAGTTTTGGACATGGTCACTCTCATGGTCACTCCCACGGTTCACATTCTCATAGTCATAGCAACAGTAACCAAAGCAACAATGTACAAAGGTATTACAATTCCTTTTTATAGATTTTTTTGTATATTTTTCAAACTGATATGATATTGAAATGAAACTGAATACTATAAAGCAATTCTATAAAATTTGAAATTGTTTCATGGGGCATTTGTCTCAGCCAAGGTTGTTTTGGATGTTATGAAAACACTTTTTATAGAAAATCGTATATCATGTATCAGTTAAAAACTATTTCTCCGCTGTAAATGAAATTACTTCATTTTTCAAATTCATTTCAATGTTTTATGAAATTTCACAGAAAGATCAGAAAGATGATGATTCTATTATAAAATGTTTCATTGAAACCAGCAATTTTTCTTTTGATATTCAATTTTGATGTCTTATAAGTTTCTGGAAGATAAGTCAGAACTTTGTGTTAGAATTTAAGAAATGCTGAAACTTTTATCACAATATTTTTACATCTTTCAGAAGTAATTACAGCATCTGTTGTGGGGTGATGGGGATTTACTCCAATCTCCAAATTTCTTTTTATAAATATATTGATATCAATGAATTGGTTTCATTTCTCTCAAAAACACTTGTGGACACTGAAATCGGCATTCATGAATTTTTTGTTTTCAATCTTAAAATAAATAGAGGATCTTACATGAATAGTCATTTATTATTAAATTTATTAAACAAGTTAGCAAAAATATATTATGTGAAGCTCTGTCAAGCTTTATAATATTTTTGCCAACGAGTTAAATAAATTTAATGATAAAAAAGCTTGAGTTACAATCTTTTTATTACATATCAGTAACCCAGAAAAATAGTGCATTTACCATTTGTTTTACAAATCATGTCTATAAGGAACGAGAAAAAGCCATAATCGTATGGTGTAACATCACAAACTTAACATCAATTATACCATGACAAATCGACATCATTTATATATTCTGGAAATTCAGAACATAGTTCTATATTTAACATAAGGGAGCCATGTTATACGGAAAACATTGAACAATGAATCAGAAGTGATATCACACTAGATTAATATCAAAATATGTCATGGGTTTATTACACTCCCTGCACCATAAATTATGTGATAAAAGTTTTGATATCAATGAGATATCAGTTGTATTTTACTGTGTAAACACTGATGCTGTCATCCCCACTCTTGGACTTTGTCATTTTTGTCCTTACTTTTTTGGTGTTCACTTGATTCAAAATAAAATACATATTTCACTGAAACTAACACTTTTTCTTTTCATATAGATTGACTTTTTGTATAAAACTTACAGTCAAATCTGGGTAAGCAGTCACTTCTATTAAGCAGCCACTTGTTTTAAGCAGGCACATTTGCTTTTTCCCATTGCTATGCATTCAGAGCAAATTAACCTGTATTAAGCAACAATCTGTCTTAAAAAGCCAATTTTGTCCCTTCCCTGACTGGCTGCTTAAGACAGGTTTGATTGTATTTATTTTACCTTGATTGAGTAACATGTTATTACAACTTAGACAAATCATGCTCGATGTCTTCTTGGATAGAACCAGTACTAAGCATTAGTGGATAAGGTGTCTTGCTTAAGGATACCACACAAAGCCATGGCGAAAGATCAAACCCGCAACCCTCTGATCGAGGGTTCGATGACCTACCACTAGACCAGTCAATGAGGATTGTGTAATGAAATATATATTTCAAAAACAAACAAAAATGTGCTAAGATTAAATAACAAAATCAAATGATTTGAAATATATATATTATAATGCTCTGTAACAAGAAGTGGTTTAGTGGTAGAGCTTCTGCTTTGCATGCAGAAGGTTGTGGTTTTGATCCCCAGCCGAGTCTTACCAAAGACTTGAAAAATGGTACTAGAAACTTCCTCGCTTCACGCTTAGTATTAGAGGATACTTCTAAGTCAGGTCTGCCTGGTGTCAGTATAATGTGACTGGTTTGAGTAGCATACCGTGTGTCTGCAGCATGATACTCCAGTGTGGCAGTGCTTAAAATACTGTCTCAGATAGACACTGTCTCAGATAGACACTGTCTCAGATAGACACTGTCTCGATATGACTGGAAAATTGTTGAAAGCAATGCTAAACACCATACAACATAAAGATTTAAAATTCCTGTCTTGTAAATTTTTTTATTTTTATGTTAAAATGGAAGATAGACAAATGTATGCTTATTGTGACTGCCATTGGTCCAGAAATGTTATTAACAAACATATTTACTCTTTACATAGTAACAATCGCCGTGGTAGCAACACAAATGATGGTGTTTATGAGCCTCTGCTGCCTAATGATGATGATAACTTGCAGCTTGTAGATGAGGAGAGTTTAACCAATCAGGAAACAGTTGTAAACATTGACCAAAGAGATAAACCACACCCTAAAAATATAAATGTTCGAGCAGCATTCATACACGTCCTGGGTGATATTATACAAAGTTTTGGGGTGTTGTTAGCCTCATTGATAATAAAATTTAAGGTGTGTATATAATTTATATAGACTGCTAAGGTCTTGGTTAAGTGTACTATATTTACTTATATTAATATTTAAATAGCATGGCATATTAAGAAGTTAAAAGGAATGTAGCTACAACATCCAGATCTCCCAAAATTTTATGATTGGCAAAAAAAACATGTTTTCCAGTATAGCATACCTAGATATACCGAGTCTGTATATCCATAAGAATATCTAATTAAATGCGCCAAATAGAACTAAGTGCCATGGTTACACTATAATAAATTTCCTGCTTAAAACTGCTAATAATGAAGTGACCTATCTAGTGAGTCATGTGGAATTTTGAAATAAGATTAGATTTGTCGACTTTTGTTGAATTTGTTTAGAAAGAGCTGAAGGTTATTAATCAGTATTGTTGGGATATCTTTTTTTAGTTCAATTTTACAATTCCGATTTAAATACCATTTTTGGTCACTTTTTGCTGGTTTAGAAATTCCAAAATCATAACTTTTGTATCTTTTATTTATTAATGATAATGACATTTATAGAGATTTTTCAGGACAAACTGCCTTATTTAAGGATACCGTTTACCGCATTAATAATACAACTAAACTTACATACAAATTACAAGGTTTAGGTCTCAGTTGTTATAATGTAATTAAGTAGCTGCTGGCAAGTGATTTCACATTGGCCCAGTTATTGGTCCAAGGATTGTCATATTGACCCAATTAATTGTCCAAGGATTGTCATATTGGCCCAGTATTGGTCCAAGGATTGTAATATTGGCCCAGTATTGGTCCATGGATTGTCATAATGGTCCATAGATTGTCATATTGGCCCAGGTATTGGTCCAAGGATTGTCATCTTGGCTGTAGTCTACTGTATGCGGATTAATAAATGGGTCAAAATACAATCACTAATCAATAATCAATAATAATTTAATGTCAATTTCTTTAATTAAATAGTTGTATTTGCCCAGTTCGAGTTCATAATAGCTTTTGGTTTTCATATTTTCTCTATTTGGTTAAAATTGATGCAGTTTGGTTCATATTGGTGCAGTTTGGTTCATATTGGTGCAGTTTGGTTCATATTGGCCCAGTTTGGTTCATATTGGTGCACTTTGGTTCATATTGGCCAAGTTTAGTTCATATAGGCCAAGTTTAGTTCATATAGGTACAGTTTGGTTCATATTGGCCCAGTTTGGTTCATATTGGCCCAGTTTAGCATCATATGAAATTATCATTTTCCTTGATGACAATGATATTACAATGGAGTTATTTAATACAATCTTATTAAAATCAGATCAACTTTAGCTTCAATACCCTATGAGCTGTAGATCTGACAACCATGCATAGAAGGTCACCTCAGATTGACCTTTCATATAATTAATGTTCATAACAATTCAGCCAATCAGATTTATCATTACATTCCATGTTCAATAGATGCATTTATGATGTTATCTCTACAGTTGAGAAAGAGAAATTATATATAATACACTTATCAATCACATAGTGCTGTTTCCTGGCCATGAATTTGGCCCCCATGGTCGTCCTATGTCGTATAAATAAAACATGTCCTGGTAGAGTCACCAACTTCTAAATTTTCTGAAAATCAATTCTTTTAACATGTGCGCAGCCATGATGTTTTCATTGTTAAAATTATAAACATGTGATAATCGCACATTATATTCCTAAATATAGATTTTTTCTTCAGTAAAAATAGACTTCTACTTTCACTTTCAAAATTTTGAAAGCAATGCTCTGATTGGTGGGCGGAAAGGGCAATTTGAAGTGACCCTCTGTGCGTGGCCATCAGATTTACTGTGCCTGTAAATTATAGAACTAAAGTTGATCTGATATTAATGAGATTAAATCTAATAATATATTTTACTTTTTGTGAGTTTGGAGGAAAAAACATAATGTTTAGGGGGTGGGGGGGGGGGGGACGTTTCTAATGAAACTTGGTGACTATCACTACCATATATTTTGTTACTCAAAAAATTTGTTTGATTGAAAGTAAAGATATTACAGAAAATGCTGCAGTAATGTTACATGCCATTGAAATATTAATACTGGTAACAATTAATTATGACAAGACATCTCCCTGCTCCTTTTTGCTAGATATGTACAAACCTGTTAACTGGTTATGTTACAGAATTTACATCAGATCAAATTTACATGATCACTTAATCACCCTATGTCTGTTATATGTCATTTGTTAAGTTGGGTTTTTTTTTTACAAGATAGTAGATCTACTAGCCTTTTCAACAAAATTTAACCAAACTTACACAGAAGTTATATAACCATAGCAGCTTGGTTTTATTCTTGAATGACACAAATCAGATAGTAACTGTAAGGGTTACGGCCATTCGATTGTTTAAAGCCTCATTAAACTTAAGAAATGCACACTTTTTGATAATAACAAAAATGATTGTAATTAAATTTGTTGATAGTATTGCTAAAACCATTCATGTAGACCTTTTGGTGACTGTTTTTTAAAAGCGAGAAAATAAATAACTTTGATCGAAATGTGTATTTCTTAGATGAACGGACTTAGCTCATAACTTTTGTTTACATTTTTGTAATT
This sequence comes from Panopea generosa, assembly GCA_029582155.1. Taxonomy (NCBI): domain Eukaryota; kingdom Metazoa; phylum Mollusca; class Bivalvia; order Adapedonta; family Hiatellidae; genus Panopea; species Panopea generosa. The sequence continues at coordinate 10,387,748 of CM055894.1, read as the reverse complement.
CCTAGTGACTCGGTTGCTTCCCAACAGTACCTCCACCAGTATTTTGAAGTACACAAATGAATACTGCAGTGGTAGTGTGTGGATTAAGACCGTTAGATAAGGGGTTCATTAGCAAGATTAGAAAAGTTATGGCTTCACTTATATTATGATATTGATGTCTGCATTAAAACTGTATCGGATGTAGTATGCATTATAAGCTATTCGGAAAATAAAGAGCTATTCTACTCACGTCAGCGTCATACCTTGGTTAAAGTTTTGCATGCAAGTCCCTATCTCAGTAACCATTGCATGTATTGCCTCGAAACTTTACACAAGCCTTCCTAGTCATCAGCCCTACTACAATAACTAAGTTAGATAACTCTTGCATGAATATAATACAAATTATTGCTCTTGTTTGACTTAGAAATTCTGGTTAAAGTTTTGCATGCCAGTCCCTATCCTAGTAACCATTGAATGTATTGCCTTGAAACTTCACACAGGCCTTCCTATTCCTCAACCCTATTACAGTAACTAAGTTAGATAACTCTTGCATGAAAATAATGCAAATAATTGCCCTTGTTTGACTTAAAAAATCTGGTAAAAGTTTTGCATGCAAATACTGTCAAGTCCATATTACACCAACCACTCAATGTATTTTATTGAAATTTTACACAAGCCTTCCCAGTCATCAACGCTACTGCAATAACTAAGTTAGATAACTCTTGAATGACTATAATGCAAATTATTGCCCTTGTTTGACTAAGAAAATCTGGTTAAAGTGTTGCATGCAAATACTGTCGAGTCCATATTACACCAACCACTCAATGTATTTTGTTGAAACTTTACATATGGCTTTGTAGTCATGAAGTCAACTAAATTAATCAAGTCGGATAACTCTTGCCAGATTTTTTTGCAAATCAAGGCCTTTGTTTTACTTAGAAAGTTTATAACTTGACAGTCACTGCATGTATTTGATGAAACTTCATACAAGATATTGCAGTTATAAGACTTACTGAATATTGTCAATTTTATAAGTTTGATAACTCTTATTTGCGTGGATTTGTCATCAGTCTCAATCAAATTTGTACTTCTGTGACAAATATTCGAATAGTCGAGAGCGCTGTCCCTCAGACAGCTCATGTATTATTTATACACACTAAAAAACAACTGAGTATGAAATAATAGTTTGGTCTAGTAACTCTTGCTCAGGATCCTCCCTTGCATTATGCATGGTACTATCTTATATAAATGATTTGTCATTTTCGTGCAATAAATGAGCTCTTGGGTTCCAGTTCATTAATACACTGAGGGGAATAAAGAGGATGTTCTTAAAAACTATCTAACTACAAACAGGTTATTTAATTTTTAACTGCTTCCCCTTACAGTTTCCTATGCCATGTTTCTCTCTTAAGTGAATTGATCAATATTATCCGACTGACGCATTTCCAAACAAGATTCGTATCTCCCCATTTTCTTCTGAAGGTGTTTATCTGAAAGAGACCAACATTAATTTGTAAACAAAACCCGTTCTTAATTATGTACTAATAATATGCTCTATATTTATTTTTGCAAAGTCTGTCAGTGATCAAATAAACATGAATTCAATCATCTGGAAGAGTAAAACTGACTTAAATTAAAACTAAAAAGGACTGTTTTGGAAGTTAAAAGAGCCTTTAAAAAGATTTGGATTCTATATTTTCATGATATTGAACAACATTGAAATATTGGTATTCACAAGTTGGTAATGTTTGTATTTTTTTGTTGTGTTTGTTCTAGACAGAAGACAAGTACCGGCTGGCTGACCCTATATGTACATTCCTGTTTTCTCTATTGGTGCTACTAACCACTGTTACAGTGTTAAGGGATACACTACGCATTATCATGGAAGGTACTGTTTTTTTTTGTTTAAAATCGTTTATCAACGCATTGCTAGTTATACAGTCGAACCTGTCTTAAGCAGCCAGCCAAGGGAAAGGGCCAAATTGGCCGCTTAAGACAGGTGGCTGCCTACTACAGGGTCATCAGTTTTCACCGAGATTAGCGAAGTATTTTTGTATATTGGCACAATTTCACAACCTCAACACGTTCATCCAAAGTCAAACACTTCTGTTTTGGTGGCATTGTTAACACGCTGACAATCAAAACATTTATGATTTAAGTCACAATAAATCATTTCCAAATTTTATATTTTTCCACAATTAGCGCTTTTTCACAAGTGTGAACTTAATGAGTTAATTCCTAATCGTTCGTTAAAAGCACGAACAAACTGCCATGCTAATTATCGCCTCAAAAACGTTAGCTTCTTTAATCTTTTTATATGCCGACTTTTTCACAGTTAACGTGTTTACACAAAACACTTTGATCTGTCTATTTTACCAATTACACGAGCTAAAAATAGAGATGTGAAAATTATCACGCACTACACTCGTGTTTGAGTCGGAAAAATTGCGATTATGAAGAACACAATAACAGCTTTGTTCGGTTTGTTTACGACCAATTAAGAAAGTTTAAACTAAAAGAAACTTATTTTAAATTAAAGATATATTATAATTATTTGGTTTTTAGTACTTTAATTAAATATTAATTCTGTGGCCGTAATGAAATTTTTATATGCCAAAATCGATATTTTACGGTAAAATTTATTCATTTGGTGGCCGTTTTAGGAGGTTTTTAATGCATTTGGGACCAAAAATGTTGGCCGCTGGCCGCGTCGACCAGGTGACCGCCTATTGCAGTTAAATTATATAGTAAATTTCGATGGGAGGGTCTGAAACTGGCCGCTTAAGGCAGGTGGCTGCTTATAACAGGTGACCGTTAGTACAGGTTTGACTGTATATGTCAATATGGTGGAGGGAGACCTCAGAATGAATCTGAGTAGAACTGCCATTCTTCTGCTAGTAATTGGCAAACATTTTGAAGTAAAGTTTTTGTACAGATCAGGACTTGGACCCATAAACTCAGTGATGGGAGGTAAATGATCTTGGGACTGTTTGTGGTCCCTGGAAGACAATACAAAATGTTCATGTACATTTATTTCTTCCCTTGTGATGCTTTCCATCACTTTGTTACTTTACGACAAAACCTTTAAAGTAGATACAATTCCAGAATCTTATATTTCCTGATTTCTTAAGTTCTGCTGTCTGTTTCGTGTTTTTATTATTCCACTGTTTCTCTTTTAAAGATATTAAAAACAATATCACTTCTTACTTCAATATCGGTACTTAATTTTCCCTGATATTCATTAATTTAAATGTATTTGTTGATGATCATTTTGTTCATCCGATGTCATAATGAAAACTATTTAAATATTAAAACAGATGTAGCCCAATAGATTTTTTTGTTTGTTTGTAATATTTCAGCATCATTTTTATGCCATCAAGGGCTAACAGATGATCAATTAATCTATCCACTCTTCCTGAGATCCTGGAAGGTTAACCAGTACTCAAGCACACTCATTTCTGCAAGTAACTTGAATCAGTATTAAGAAATGGATTACAGTGAGCATGCAATGTCCTTTATCAATTATCACAGACTATGGCCGGGCCGGACACAAACTCATGACCCCTAGATTGATAGTCAGTACGTAATACCAACAGAGCTTACCAGGTCCGATAACCGGTATTGCATGTTATAAATGCTCCAACTTGTATTTTATCTATCTGTTCCAAAGCTACAATGTTCCTATGTGTCACCAATCTCTCCTGTTTCAGGTGTGCCTCGGGATATAGACTATTATTCTATAAAAACTAGTCTAGGGAAGATTACGGGTGTGAAGGCAGTGCATGGTCTGACAGTCTGGTGTCTAACACTGGAGAAAAATGCACTAGCAGTACATCTGGCTGTAGGTGAGTACCCTGAGGAGAGATATATTATTCACCAACTTATGGTATCTTTGTGCTTCTATAAAAAATAAAGTGGAATAACATTCTTAAAAAATCACCCATTTAGGGCTGTATACAAGAATCTAAATGTTTTGGCAGCAGTGAGGCTCTGCTACTGATATACTCAGATAGAAGATAAGAAAGAGTATCTGTCATTTTACTGGTGGGAGATATAATTGCTTTATCATAGGGTTAAAATTAAAGTTCATGGCTTGTGGCATGAATGCACTGGTATGACATCACAATATCCTTGGAGGATAATAAATATATGTATATATTTTAGAAAAAAATACAAATATCTTGTATACCTGAAAGAATCTTTACCATTGAACTATTGTAAGATTAAAAGAATCTTACAATCATGATTTGAAATTCTGTCGCGAGGTAAACTGTTTTGGTGGGAATGAGGCTCTAGATTATCTTTTTTGCATACCCATTGAATGATTATTTAAATTTAAATTATCACTATATTTTACCATGATGGCTTTTAAGATGTTAAATAAGTTATGTTAAGTCATATGTCATACGAGGTTAGGATGAGCGTGTAAGATTAAAAATTTGTACCTAGTAAAAATATGTAGAAATTCTTGTCTGGTATGCAAAGAATGTGTGTCTCACCTTAGAATCATGACAAGTTCATACACTATAAAAGATTATGATAACATAAATTATAATTCAATGTGCAAGGTATTCTAGAAAATAATGACAATTGAATATACTGTAGTACTAGTACACAGAAAATATCTGAAAATCAAATTGTTTTGAGGCTCAAAATTGTCCATTTTCCAATTATCAAAATTGAATAATTTGATTATTAGCTTGATTACAATTGATTATAAACAAATACATTTGTTCAATCTGGTTATCATACTGTTTGTTGTTCTATGGTAAGCAAACAGTTGAAAGTTTGGAAACCTAACCAAGTCTAATTGAATTATATAAGTTCAAACAGGTTATTTTTTCATATATCAAGAAGGAACTTTTACAGATACAACAGCTATATTATTCTGTCCCAGGAGATAGTACGGCTATCTTTTATGAAATTAGATGTATATGACCATTGTATCAACTGTAAACATTGCTTTAATATGTTACATAAACCATTTTAACAAATAAAACTGTTTAACATACTTTTATACATGACATTTGTAAACAATAATTCAAATAATTTTATAATTTTCAGATTCAACTGTAAGTCATAAATTTGTTCTCTATGAGGCATCAGAAATTTTGCGACGTGATTATAATTTACTCCATTCGACGATTCAAGTTGAAGATTTTAGAAGCGATATTATGGCCAAGTGTACAGATTGTTTGGAATTGTATAAATGATCTCACGTAGCAAGGCTTTCATTTGATGTTTATAATACCTAATTGGTCTTGTAATCACATTTAATTAAATGTTCATATTTTTGGATTTTTTTAATGGTTTATTTTCATTTCTAACTCATGAGACATTATATATGGTATAAATCCAGTTATAATGGTGAAGGAAGACCTCAGAATGAATCTGAGTAGAAACACCTTCCTTCTGCAAGTAACTTGCAAACTTTCTCACATAAAGTTATTGGACCAATTCAGGCTCGAAGTCGTGACCTCAGCAGTGAGAGAGAAAGAGAGGTAAGTGGTCAATAGACAGCAGTGCCTATGGTCATTGATGACCTTTCATGTTGTTGCAACATTGATATTTACAGTTGTGACAAAATGTTTGTTAAACCGTTATATAAGTTGTGTTATTCACGGAATTTCCATGGATATTAATTTTTGCTTTGGGCGTGAATTTTACTGTTACGAGGGGCATTCAAGAAGTAATGTTATATTGGTATTAAAATACAAAAATCAAATTATATCTTGATAATATTTGGTTCATATCTACAGAAATGCAATTGTTCATTATTTTAACCACTTCAAGAATATGTCCAGGCATTCTGTTTTGTGTATACCCCCACAGACACTAAAATATCACATTTCTGTTGGGCGATACAAGACCTTCGTCTTTCTTTGGTGGCTGTATTTTGCTGTTATTCTTTCTGTGGGGCTCGAAATTGTGATCTAATGTTCAATTTTCTTTCTATTACAATATATATATATATATGTGTGAATATCATGCATCTCTGTATTTGAGCACATTAAGCAGCTCTTTTTCCAACTATAATTGACTGCAGTATGTGGTCAGGACTTCTGGAAATCGCATGCTTTGTTGGTTTTATCAGATGCACAATAAATAATTATATCTGTCTGAAATTTCGCGATTTACATGTTCACAGCTCATAATTCATGGGACGAATAACATTTCTTATTGAACGCTCCTCGTATTTTAATTGCCTCTTACCTACTTAAACAGCAGTTTAATTGCATTTAAAAAAAGGTGCTAGATGATTGATAAATGGGACATGTTGGAATAGACTGTATCCATTAATAATATAAATATAAGGAATAATGTTTACTTGTTGACCATTCATGAGAAAAGATTATTTTTCATGAGACGAGTGTTATGTATGGATATCATATGAATATTCAACGAAGTTCTAATATTGAAAGCATTAATTCACCACAGTATCAGCAATGGGTGAATTATGTTTAAATTGACTGACAGAGTGGAAAACAGTGCACGAGCAATCTGAACTCTTCCTGCACTGTTTTCAAAGGCCTTCTGTGATTTATGCGGGAATACGCTTATTTATGAAGTAAAGGGTAAATTATTTTATAACAAGACTTTCCATTGGACCATTCATCTTGTTGCATGTACATATTGTTTAGATGCCTATACCTTACAGATCTTAGAACAAGTAATGTCGTTCGCCGTCTCATTGTGTGTGTTCAGATTGTTTAGAAATATATACAACTTAATGTTCTTGTTATTGCCAATTTCAATAGACAAGGTATGAATATTTTGTTTAATGTGTATATCTAATCAAATCATCTCATTTTGTGTACATATTTATTGGGACCTGTTGAACATTTTTGTTAAACAGTATTTTATAAGGCAAATCATCTGTGTGGAGAGGAGCCTCTTTGTTTAGACAGATTTCTTTTCACAGTCTGTTAAAATTGGTGATTGGATTTAAATAGTTAAACTTTTTATTTAAGCAGCATATAATATTATCTAGATTTTACTGATTTTTATTTATGGGCCATTTTGTGAAACTGTAATTCATGACCATGGCAATAGAAAAAGTATCTAAGTCAATTGAAGTTTGTTTATTTTTATGCCTGCGCCATTCAAAGAAATATGAAGGGACATTTAGTGTCTGTCTGCCAGCTGCCACTCTATGTTTATGGTTAATTCAGCTGTCACTCTATATGTTTATGGTTAATCCAGCTGCCACTCTACATGTTTAGGGTTATTCAGCTGCTACTCTGTATGTATATGGTTAATCCAGCTGCCATTCTGTATGTTTATAGTTAATCCAGCTGTCACTCTATATATATGTTAATGGTTAATCCAGCTGCCACTCTATATTATGTTTATGGTTAATCCAGCTGCCCCCTCTATATGTTTATGGTTTACCCAGCTGTCACTCTGTATGTTTATGGTTAACCCAGCTGTCACTTTAATTGTTTATGGTTAACCCAGCTGGCAACCTATTGGGTTAACCATAAATATATAGAATGACAGATGGATCAACCATAAACATATAGAAAGACAGCTGGGTTAACCATAAACATATAGAATGACAGATGGATCAACCATTGTTGCTATATAAGGGCAGAAAAGTAAAATGTTACTGTGGAGCTTGTGTCCAGTGGTAGAGCATCAGGTCCAAGACCATGGGGGTGGGGATTTGGGGTTCGATTCTGTGCCACAGCTATGTGTGATGTTGTTGACCAAAACACTTTATCTGCATATGCTTACTACTAGTTCTGTCAAGGAAGAATTCTGGCATGAGTCATTATAATTTCTTAGAATATGTTTTACAATCGATTTAAAATAAATAAATTTGAAATGTTACTGAGGTCTGATTGTACTGTGATGAGGAAGTGTTAATTAAACAGTAAATAACAGTTCCTGAAATGAACAAGAGACAACAATAATCCCTCTACTGCCAAGGCTTGCTAGCTTTTGATATAATGCAATATGACGGCATTAACCCTTGCCAGCAATATCTGTCATATTCAATAAAGATGAAGTATTCATATATGAAACCATGGGCATTGCCTCAAGTAATTATTCCCCTTTTTTAGTTTCTGAAAATATAAAGAAAGCAGCTTCCTGTTCCAGTATTACTGTGACAGGATTCACCATATAGTGGGCGTTTCAAACATACATTTTTTGGTCTATTGTAACATTGTTGTAGTACTTGCAGATTTGTTAGTTGTACTGATTGTCATATTATTGAATTTGTTTGGTTTAAACATATTTTATTTTTGCGCAATAAAACAGGTGTATACAATTACAAGTATGATTAAAATGGAAGCGTAGTGCTTATGATTTTCTTCTCCTTGCATTTGTATATATTTATACCTCCGACAAACGAAGTTTTGAGGGGGTATATTGGAGTCACCCTGTGGTCGGTCTGTCGGTCGGTCTGTCCGTTGCAATTTTCCTTGTCCGGAGCATCACTTGAAAAGTACTGGATGGAATTTCATCAAACGTGATACAATGGTAGAATATAATGAGAGGAAGTGCAGTGTACAAGAAACATAACTCTATTCTTGCTAATTACAGAGTTATTGCCCTTTGATATTTTTTCTTGTCCGGTGCATAACTTGAAAAGTACCGGATGGAATTTCATCAAGCTTCATACAATGGTAGAATATTATGAGAGGAAGTGCAGTGTACAAGAAACATAACTCTATTCTTGCTAATTACAGAGTTATTGCCCTTTGATATATTTCCCTTGTCCGGAGCATTACTTTTAAAGTACTGGATGGAATTTCATCAAACTTCATATAATGGTAGAATATAATGACAGGAAGTGCAGTGTACAGGAAACATAACTCTATTCTTACAAATTACAGAGTTATTGCCCTTTGATATATTTCCCTTGTCCGGAGCATTACTTTTAAAGTACAGAATGGAATTTCATCAAACTTCATACAATGGTAGAATATAATGACAGGAAGTGCAGTGTACAGGAAACATAACATTTATTGATTGCCATGAAAGCTTGTACACTGCACAATAATTAAAAAGACCGTTTTTTATTTTAACAAAACCATAAAAAAATTAACAATACAAAAAACTCAATCCATAACATTCTCTTTTATTAAGTATTTTTTTTGTCTGGAGCATAACTTTAAAACTATTGGATATAATTTAATAAAACTTCATACAATGGTAAACCATTTTCTGTCATGGCTGCGTTCGGGGGTATTCATCACCTTCAGTGATAGCTCTAGTTATGATATATATTGTATGGTGAATCCTGCTAGAGTAATACTGTTACATGGTTATTTAGCCAATATTCTGCATATTTAATCTATTTTTATACCAAAACAATGTATCATTGTTTAACTGTTTATGATATCATCAGTTTATGACTTTAATCATAATGTATGTGGAACGTGAGGAAGGCTGTAAAGCCGAAATGCATTGCTCAGCATAAAAAACTTTCACATGGAGTTTGTCTTCTTGTTCTTACTTTATCTATACTCATTTGTTATGTTAATTCTTATTTGTAATACAGAATACTTTTTTATGTGTTAATCTTCTACTGTAATACTAAATTGATACTATTGTATTTGTTGGAATTAGTTTGTTATAATTATTATTATAATAATATTGTTTTTATTTTTTTTATTTTATTTTTTTACTTCGATTGTGAAACATGTTAATACAATTTATACAAGTCACACTCAAAGGTAGAATATGCGGAAAAAGTGTCTTGCTTAAGGACATCCACACAGCAGTGGGGGAGAATCGAACCCACATTCCTCAGATCCTTGGTTTGATGCTCTACCACTTGATCATACATTTTATATTGATTTTTATTTGTACTACTCAGATGGTAATATTGTATTTGTTGATTTTCCATTGCCTTTTGCTGTTCACCAATTGTAATACTTTCACAGTACTATTGCTTTTTAATTCCTTGATTTCATTAATGAAGTGTTACCAGAAAATAGAATTATGCTTGGGTTTGTACGAGAGGGCATGTGGGGTGTTGCATATTTCATCAACTTAAATTGACTCACTGAAATGAATCTCCTATTTTCGTTTCTTCCATAGTTTATACTAATGTGTTTTAGCTTCATTTCAAAGAAAGCTCAGAGCTTATATGACCTGCTGTTGAGTCTGCTTCCCAGGTAAAACCAGGACTGAGTTTTATGAGAGACATCGGGTCCAGCAGAGGATCAAACCCACAACCTTTGGCATGAGCGGCCACTATTCATTACACTACCGCCCCCGCTTTGTTTTCACTTTGAGTTCTGTTTCTCAGAAACTGTTTGACTTAAAATTAAGCAATAGCTGTGTAATCAGTAGTTTTATTATAATTTTATTATTCAATTACAGTACTATTGCTTTTGTTAATCTTCCTTTGTAATACCATTGGAATACTAGCTCAGTTGTTTAGTTGGTGCTTTTCCATTTAATGACAATCGTAATTCTATTGCATGTGTTGATATTAAGTGGTAATACAATGGTTGTATTTGCATGACAATAGTGTTGTTGTTGATCCTGCTTTGGGGGTTGTTTTATTTGGTTGGGTGGAGGTTACAGTGTATTTAAATGGGGTTTCATGCCATTTTCAACACATGGCAGATAATATAATTATGGAATATATCCAGTTTTATTGATAAAGGAAGACCTCAAAATGAATCTGAGAAAAAACACCAGCCTTCAAAAAGTAGCTGGCAAATTTTTTGACATAAAGTATTTGAACCAAGCTGGGCTCGTATCCACGACCTCAGCAGTGGGTAATAACAGCTCCTTGGACCACTGGACCATGGGTGACCTGATTCTCCATAAGAACCAATGTATAACTTAAATGCACTTCAATTTTAGCTTTATATTTTGAATCTTCACTCTTTTTAATCATTATTTGAATGTTAGATATCCCATATTATGCTATGAGATGGAACAATTTTATGATATAAGATGGAACAATTTTACATTTTTGATTTATGTGTTCATGTCTCTTATTTTTATTCAATTAAAGTCCAATTAATGAAAAGAAAATAACATCGCCATAAGTGTGGCTTTGTTAATCCAGAAAATAAAGCAACAGTTGAAATGGAAAAAGTTAATTGAAAAAAAAAATCAAATCAAAAGGTGAAATAATTAAATTTTGTAACATTTACCTGAAGGTCATGTTTATTACTATACCATTAAATGATTCTCACAGGGAATTGAGTTTCAAAAGTAGTTTTTTTCATAAAACTAATATGGTAGTGTCTCATTTTGATATTTAAATGCTAATTTTGTGCATCAAATTACAAAGTTAATGCTTTTGGTGGAACAGCGATGTCATTATGATGAATAAGTGTGGAATGTGTGGTCCATTGGTAGAGTATCAAACCGAGAATTGCGGGTCATGGATTCAATCCTCCGTCATAACTGTGTGCTATGTCCGTGAGCAAGACATTCGATCTACATATGCTTAGAATTTATGACAAATGTCACACAAACTCATGACAACATGACAGACAAAACAATATGGTTGCACCAATGAAATGCAAACATAGGTTTTAGCTCATTAAAGAAGCAAATACTTTACAATGTGTAATGTTTGCCACTTACTTGTGGAAGGACAGTGGTGTCCACTCAAGATTCAAGTCTTCCTCCAGCGCTAAAACAGGACCTGCCATAGATAACCTGTCATGTGTTGAAAATGGTGTTAAATACCAATCTTTGGGGAATGAAATGTAAATGATCTGCAAACATGGAGTTCATTTTAGACTGACATCTGTAGAAATTGAAAATATCACTAGATAAATATCAAATTGGTTAATATATTTTAATTGTTTTATTGGGGCGGGTTATTTTATTTGTTCAATATTTTGCATTATATAAAGAAACAAACATTCCAATTGTCGAATTTCTGTACATTATATATGCATATGTTGTATCACTGCTTGCATTGGGAGAAGAGAGAGAAACAGAAAGTTGCCATTCCACTATTACTTTGAACAGTATTTGCTTGATATAGATGGGGAAGCGATGACAGTTTCTGTAACTGGATGGTATTACGTTATATAATTACTTGTAGGGAGTTTATTTCTGTGTTGTACTATTATGTTATTCAGTTGCCTGTTATATTAATGTTTTAAACAGTCAGATTTTATTAAAATTTACTATTGACGAAATATGTTGTATATTGTATTAAATCTGTCAAACCCTTTAGGACCACGGAGTGGTCTAGTGGTAGAGCATCCGCTTCGCATGCAGAAGGTCGTGGGTTCGATCCCCGGCCTGGTCATACCAAAGACTTTAAAAATGGTACTAAAAGTTTCCTCGCTTGAAGCTCAGCGCGTAGAGGAGCGTTCTAGGTCTGGTCGGCCCGGTGTCAGTATAATGTGACTGGGTGGGGTATCATACCATGTGTCTGCGGCATGATACTCCAGTGTGACAGACAGCACTTAGAATACTGTCTCAAGTAGACACCGTTGCGATATGACGGAAAAATTGTTGAAAGCAACGCTAAACACCATACAACAACAACAACAACAACATCAAACCCTTTAACTTAACGCTTTACTCCATATGCATTTTAACTAGACTTCCAAACTCAAAAGCCACACATAGTCAATTTCCATGAATAGATACATTTTACCTATTTTCTGATAGAGAAGAAAACAGTGCAGAACCCGTTCTACACTGTTTTCAATGCCTTCGATATTAGAGGTGTTAAAAGGTGTCCATATGAAGTAAAGGATTAATAGCTGTAGTATATTTACCCAACACTCAGTATGTTCAGGGACTTCATTAAAACAACTAGAGAATATTGAGTATACAGTGACTTTACAACAACTAGAGAATATTGAGTATACAGTGACTTTACAACAACTAGAGAATATTGAGTATACAGTGACTTTACAACAACTAGAGAATATTGAGTATACAGCGACTTTACAACAGCTAGAGAATATTGAGTATACAGTGACTTTACAACAACTAGAGAATATTGAGTATACAGTGACTTTACAACAACTAGAGAATATTGAGTATACAGTGACTTTACAACAGCTAGAGAATATTGAGTATACAGCGACTTTACAACAGCTAGAGAATATTGAGTATACAGCGACTTTACAACAGCTAGAGAATATTGAGTATACAGTGACTTTACAACAACTAGAGAATATTGAGTATACAGTGACTTTACAACAGCTAGAGAATATTGAGTATACAGTGACTTTACAACAGCTAGAGAATATTGAGTATACAGCGACTTTACAACAGCTAGAGAATATTGAGTATACAGCGACTTTACAACAACTAGAGAATATTGAGTATACAGCGACTTTACAACAGCTAGAGAATATTGAGTATACAGTGACTTTACAACAGCTAGAGAATATTGAGTATACAGTGGCTTTACAATAGCTAGAGAATTTAAAGCTTATAGGGCTCGTACATATATTTAAATACGCCATTTAAACGTCATCAGTGACAAATATTACATATGTCACTGATGACTGGTAAGTTTAATTCCTTGTTGGGACATGTGTTTTGTGTATTGGCGGCTTCAAATGCACTTCTTTGTGTCTTATTTTAGCAACAGGTTCTGTGAAAGTTTCTGTTGGCACGTTGCAACTTCCGGGCAGTTGTGCGATATTGTTGGTCATTGTGCAAGAAGAAAGAATTAAGAACAATGTGCATGATAAACATCTTACTTGTGTTCCTCACAATGAAGAAAAAAGGGACATATTCCTACTTGGTCTTCACTGGAATTTATGGAAAGGGGTTCTGGATACATCTCCCAGTGACTTTAATGAATGTATGTGTCTGCATCTCTTCATTGAGATTTCCAAAATAATGAACAAAGTAATGACTAAATTTCTATATATATGTATTTGTTTCAAAATCAAAATAATAGTATATACGTTTCACTGTCCGTGGTCTGTAACGGCTTTAGTTCGTGTTTTATACCTACCCCAAACTTTCTCACATAAAGTTCTTGAACCGAGTTTGACCTGTTCACTTGAGCGGATCAATGGTCCAGTGGCTAAGGTCTTGGACTTCGAGCCTATTGATCGAAGATTCTACCCACCGCTCCTCCAACTAAAAATACTTATCAGTCTTTCGGATAAAACTTTACAAATATCGAGGTCCCATGTATCGGTGATGTCAAAGAAACAGGGACGCTACAAACAGGTCTTCTGTAATATCTGCACTATCCTCCAAAAACCTATAATATCTAATACTCTTCTGGAGGTGTCGCCCATATGGGATAAATAAAATGATCATCATGACATCCCCAGTCACTTGCAGAGAGCTAAAAGTTCAGTCAGATCCAGCAATAAAACGGGACATTTCAGTTAGTGAGCTGCTTTTAACACGATATGAAAAATGTTTTGCATAATCGAAAATATCAGAAACAGTTGATAGCCGGTGAGATAAGACGACCAGTTCATCCTGAAATAGATAAATATATGTCTATGACTTGGTATGCCCTGTTTATGCCAAAATCATTCAACGAATCATCGTTCAAGATATTTTATATATCTAGAAAAATGGAATTTACCAGGTGGTACAGATAGAAATATATATATAAATGAACACAGATAGTGACGCAGGCGCAATTTCCCTGCGTGTAACTATACTACATTGCAAATGTCAATAACGTTTGGGTCTTTATTTCATTTATCATTTCCAATACACACCACTTACTCTTGAAAGCAAGAGAAATTATTGGTTATATTTTTTAGCAGTTAAAGAAACAGTCAGACGCCCGGCTGCATTCAAAGTATGGGTGTGTAAAAATGCCTACACGAGCAGTGACCTGTCCATATTAGTCATTGCATGTAGTTGGGATTTGTTTAGTTTATACAATTTATTTCAGCTCTCGAGTCCGCGTCCTACGTAGAACCAGTACTAAGTGTTGTGTTTTGAGAGGCATCGGACAGAGCTAGGACCGATCGAACCCGAAACCTATGGCGTGAGCGGCCAACACTCTATCCACCACAATTGTATAATATGATTGGCGGTGGGGTTGTACAATTCGCATAAATCGCATCTCTCATACGACTACCTTAGTTCTTTATAGCCGCTGAAGGCTTATAAATTGTACATGTATATACCATAGACACGATAAAGTAAATAAATGTTCTTTATTTGTTCCATACCTGACATCGCCTTCATCAATGAAAACCAGAGCAAAAGTACATAGGCCGCGCAGACCACGGTTATCTTTATGTTCGCATGTGCCGGAATATTTCAGCAATAATTTCTTGGGTTTTCAATATGAATGGGAACGGATAATCTGGGGAGCTATAAATAGATTTATATCCACAGAACGCTCGCTGTTTTCGGTACAGGTAAGAGGTATGATTAAGAGTTCTTTCTTCAAAGCTATATATTCTCGTCTGCAGGAGCACATGAATCATGCCGCTTGAAGCAACGCATGCACGCTGCCATATGTACAGTCAATGTTTTAGTTTAGAGTTTACTTTAAACTTATTTATTTTACATCGATTGTGAAACAAGTTCTTACAACTTAGATAAATCACGCTCGAAGTCTTACTGGGTAGAACCAGTAGATCTACTAAGCATATGTGGAAAAAAGTGTAACAAACATATGTCAACATTTGCTGTTTCAGAATAATAAATATGTCACAAACTATAGACCCTCTTCAATAGGCTCCAATACTCTAAATGTTACAGGCAGCAATAATTCGTTGTTAAAATCCATTGTTTTATGCGATTGCATTGTTCAGTCCGATGTATTTTTTTTCCGTTTACACGTACTAGTATACCATTGTCTTTTTTCAATTTTAATATTCCAGTTCACTTATCCTGTTCATTATGTAAATATTCTTATGTCAACTCGAAATGTGTTTTAAACAATTTATACCAAGCTTAAATATGTTACTATCTACTGGAGAAATTAGTATAAATACTAGCAGTCTAAACTATAACGATTTTTGTGTTTTTAAATGAGGGTTAACGCCATTTTTAACACCTGTTTTATTCGTGGATAACACAGAATTAATCTGAGTAGAACCACCGTCCTTTCGCATGTTAAGATTATGGCAAACTGTCTGTAGACCGAGCGTGGCTTGGCAGAGGACGTCGACCGTCCCATTGACACACAATCGGAACTTCGCTGGGTTATTTCGAATATAGGCGAAATGGCCGAGCGATGTTCCGCTTGATTGGCACAAAGCCAGCCAGTCCTATACAATCTTCAAAACTCTTAAGCGTCCAGGGAGGAAACTGCTGGTATAAGAGTGCGATCCAGTTAGAAATCGAACCCACAACCTCGCATGAGAGGCGGATAGTTTTCCACTGTGCCACCTCTGTGGTCTTATCGTGAACGTATAAGCATTACATGTTTATGTGTGTCTAAGTTGTATTAAATTGATTAAAGTGTGTATATATGATTTGTTAAGTGGGAATTTATTTAAATCACCTGGAAGCGAAGTACAATAGTGTCCGCTGCTACTCAAGTTGTGTTGTAGTATAAACCCTGATTGTCTTGGACTCGTCTATCGGAATATCAAAATTGGGAAAGCCACTGCGAATCTGCAAGCATCTCTATATATATAATTCAGATATAGGTATGCTTCCATGCAGGTAAATACGCGTTTGTTTATCTCGCTGTTGCCGCAGTTCTTGTTTGTTGATAGTTCTAACATTTTTAACTTGGAAATCTTTGTTATGGAGGATTTAACAACTAATGGTGAGTTGCTTGTATCTTACAATATATCACCTGGTAGTTTAATGTAGCCCGCTTACTCTTTGTTCAGCAAATAAAAAAAGCTCTTGCTTAAATGGACGGTATTATATGGGTGAAATAAAATTATGGTGTTTGCTTCTTCTAATTATACAAAAATGCATCGCTATCTGACTCACCCATTCATTATTTTCTTAAACTGAAATGTCAATGATTGTAATTACAAAGAAATATAAAA
Source organism: Panopea generosa (assembly GCA_029582155.1). NCBI lineage: Eukaryota > Metazoa > Mollusca > Bivalvia > Adapedonta > Hiatellidae > Panopea > Panopea generosa. Next base: position 10,370,868 of record CM055894.1, on the reverse strand, counting down.
ATGATGAATTGTGTTAAAGAAATTATCTTTAAAAATATCAGCACGGTATCTACAGTCATGAGAGTAAAATTCAGCACCAACATAACTGCAAACACCGGACTTCTTTAATTAAGCATGCCAGAGCAAAGCGGTAGTTAGTGGGTAGAGTGCTTGCTGCTCACGCCAGAGGCTGTGGGTTCGATCCCCAGCTCGACCTGTTTCAACCTTATGCTTTATGATCATATTGGTATATTTTTTCCACAAAGCGTGAACAACTTTATTTCTTTTTATCTTTCTGCAAACTCGAAAGGTGATAAGTATCATCAATGGACGTTACAAAGGCGATTTAACAATCGAAATTGGTTTTCGGACATATTCTGTTTATGTTCATAACTGAATTTAACATGTTTTGTTTTTTTTATAAAAAAAGTGTTTATTTTTTCTGGGTAAACAGTGAGAATGAAGTATTGACAGCTGTTGTAAGTTATATAACTCGCTACTGCTGCTTGTATCTCACATGTACATATATACACTCCTCAACAGCTCATGAATCATGGATGATAATCATGCTTTTTGTTCTGTATAATGAAGATGATAACCGAGTCCTAGCCATTGTTCACGTGGTGTATCTGAATACTGGCTACCAGAACTGCGTAACTGGAATTCGACGAATTGTCTTTAGTACGTGTATTTTAGTTACTGTACGATTCAATGAAACATTCTGACGGATGTTTGTGTAATGTGCTGTTAATTACTCAAATAATGATAAGATGAAATTGATTAATAACGAACAGACTTTGTGATTACGTACTTGCATGTATATGAATATATATAATAGAACAGATAGAACCAGTAGTGTACATGCATGTTGTATGTAGAAACCTTTTTTCCGCAGTTTTGCGATATGACAGGTGAAACTGTGTATTCCCCCCTAGATTGATTGTTAACTTTGTGCACGCTCAGATGTGGGACTAATGAGTAATTAATTAACTATTTTCCCATATACATGGCAACATACTGGCAAGTTCCACTTAACGTTGTAAATAAAACAATATAGGACCAGACAGACGGCTTCAGAACTCCATGAATATTCTTCGCGCACAGTACCGTCATTATATTCATACACGTTTTCTAATACTGAAAACTCGCTGTTACAAGTAGACGTTTTGATGAATGTATTGTCTGGATATAATTGTTACATATATATATTTATATTGTCCATAAAATATAATAGTTAGTGTATCCATTTTTGTCAATGCTTTTTTGCAAATTTTTCGCATTTTTCTTTTAATTTTATGCATATATTTTCACATCCAACGTGCTCGTTAATTTATGGCTTACCTCCATTAAATATTTTAAAATGTTGCTTCTTTTGAACTATTGAGATAAAGCAGATATCAAATTTATCTCTATTCATGAATTTATGAACTCTTCACAAACCTTACATCCTAATTAAAACGTTTAGTTTACTACAAAACATGACAACTTTGCTATTTTAAAGCCCGCAGCTTAACCTGTCGTTTACGATTACTTGTGGAAATATCCAATACCATTAGTTTATACAAGTCTTTTTTATCACGATGCTAACTAGTTTATATGAACCACTTTCGAGCCCACTTCCCGAGTAGAACCAGAACTGAGTGCTATTTTTTGAGAGGCCATCGCAGCGAGCTGAGGATCGAACCCGCAACCTCTGGCGTGAGCGGCCAATATTTTATCCCATGCGCTACTACCTCGCTCCCAATACCATTGGTCATGTACGCACGGGGTTGTTGGTGTGTTTTTGTTTTTTTTGCTACAAGTGGGATTTGTATTTCAAATGCATAGATAAGGAATCAGCGCACAATACAGCATTTATTTTCGTTTATTTCAGTCATTTATCTAAATGCATATGTAACGTTGTTGGTGCATGGCAAATTATGGGTGAAGGTTGGGCGAATGTTCAAGCACACATCTTTCTCTTTGCGTAGTTCTGTTTACCTTGTGTATATGATAAATTTATCACAGACAAATTTATTTTAAGATAAAACTGTTTTTCTTCTAGATCAGTGCCAGTTTATGTTATCAAATATCAAGATGCTAAAAGAGTAATGTATTTTACGACTATTAAAGGAACCCTCTACATTTTGTTTGGGGAATGCAGTTGTGTGAGGAAAACACATTAGTATATCAGGAAATAAAACGTTAAAAATGTCTTAAAAATAAAATTATTTTTACAATGGATAAAAAGCATATCATAAGCATAAATAAATAAAATCCGAATGGTTTGGTTTGTCAAATCAACCAAAACGTGACAAAATCGATATTCAAATTAGAGTATAAACTTGAAACGAAATCCCCATTCTAAAAATAGAAAGCACTGAAATACTGCATAATGACCTTTACATCGTCATTCGGACTCTTTTCAAGGTGAAACAATTTTTACTGTTAACTTTTACTTGTTAACCTGTATAACAGATCAAATTGAACTCAAAACTATATTACGTCACTCACTTAATAAGTCACAAATTACGTTGCAATTTTAGGCTAAGCGGGAAATCTATTTTAGTCTAACCTAGGCGCGTAGCCCATTTTAGGAAATTCCTTTTCAATATATTATTTTGGCATGTTTAAATAGATATCATTTTGGCAATACAGAGTCAGTGAGTATATACAGACATTATATATTGGAAAAATATGTTTTTAATCAATATTAAAATTTTGTAAAATTCTGATATATTCCCTTTAACACAAATGCGCCATATTGTTGATTCGGCGATATGTTTTCTGACGTGGTTGTGTGATTAAATATGTTAATAATAGAATCACAATACTCAACAAATATGTTGATGTAAATATACAATATTCCAAACAAATATTCTCATGAATATACAATATTCCAAACAGATGTAACATTGAATAAACATCGTTGGGTGAATGCGAAAACGGTCTAAGTGCATATAGATAAAGAAGCACGTTCACCCCTCGGCATGTACACTCTGGTAAACAAATTGGTTAGGATGGTGGCATCTTTGTTAGCTCTAGTGGCCAAAGGCCAGAAGTGATTATGCTATGGCGCGTTGACCGTCGTCTGTCGTCTGTCGTCTAATAGCAGCACTTTCTCTGAAACCACTAGGCCAATTAAACTGAAACTTCACATGGATGTTTTTATTACATAGGAGACTATACAGAAGATTTTATTTTCGATCTGAATTTCAAGATTGCCGCCGTTACTAAAAAAAGTCCAAAACTTAAAAAATCTTCTTTTCATGAACGGCCCAACAGATTTTCAAAATGTTTGTGTAGTAATGATGACCAACTATAGTTTTGTTAGATTTTGTTTAAATTGTGTCTCTAGGGTTAAAAATGACCCCGTCCCGAGGGTTCAATTAGGGGGCACATGTCATAATATATATTATTTTTTTTAACTGGAAATGATTTTGCCTATATCTTCACAGAAGCATTGTTCGGTGAAGGAGGTTCAGATTTGTAAAAATGACTGAGTTCCACTGTCTTAAGGGGTCAGGAGGAGCCCCAAAAGGGTAAAATTTGGGAATTACAAAAACTGTTTTCTTAAGAACCAGTATGTCAGATTTGTTCATATTTGGCATAAATAATCCCTATGTGTAGGGGTTGGATTGAAGATAAGAATGTAGGAGCTAGATTTACATAGGAATATTATAAGGAAAACTGAATTGTTTCATTTTGCAATCCATGTGTACAAAACAACTTCTTTTTAAAATTTGAATCATTTCTACTCATTACAAATCGCTTAAAGTGGGTGAAATTAAGGGGCTGGGTTATATAAGGGTTCTGTACAGGGGACTATATAATTTTTACAGCTGAATGGTATGGGAATTTAAAGTATTTCCTTTGCATAGCAATTAAGTTTTTGTTCAATATGGGTGTGGTGAGGATATTTATCCATAAGTTGTTAAGACGACCCCCCCCCCCCCCCCCCCCCCCCGAAATTTCAAAAAGTGCTATGGCCACTATAAGTCAGTAGAGCGTCCTCATGCCCTCTTGGGTCTCTTTTTTACATTAATTATTTGTACTTTATTTCCCGAAACATTCCCATTTTTTCTTTTAGCAGAACTTAATCTAACCTAGAGATGTTTGTGTTACTAATTTTGATTACACAAGAAGCGTTGTACATGGTCCATCTATACTAGACAAAACTGCCAACGCCCATATGTACATAAGTATCAATATTTCATTTTATATAATACCAAAAACACTGCAATTTAACAAGAGTATCACATAACCATCGGCGTTGGAAGTTTTGTCTAGTATAGTTGGCAAAATAGTTCTGAACAATCGTTCAAACTTTATTAACATAACAGTTCCACATAATAAAGGTTGTTGTAGTATCTGGCCAATATGACGCGGGTACTGAAATACGATAGACGGTCAGAAGTATGTGACTTTTTGCTCCTGCTCGAAAAGTATTATATACTGTTTGAAATTGCTTTTATCTCCTTTTCGAACTATACACCATCTGCATCTTTACACTTGTTCCTATCTATATGAGCTTTTATATTCCCTTTGCATACCACGCAAAGGCCTTTGTCTAAGGTAATATACGACATTTTCTGTGCCAGCATTGGACGTAGCTGTTCGAGTTCGATAAAATTATTTCAGAATAGTACTTGGCAGTTACTACATTTTGGCATGCAGTGAGTAAGTAGAATCACATAAAACTACCTTGACTTTCCAGCAAAAGGGGACAGTTAAAACTTTCGGGAGTGGGGAACTAGCTACTGTTTTCACTGGGCTTTTGTCTCGGGCTCGGCATGATGCGCCCATGTTTCATAATATGTAATATTGTGATTGAAAATACGTATACCCTTCCAGACTAACGGGTTCAATCTTTATATTATCTTTTTGGCCACCCGTCATCTGTTTAGGGATCCTACTTGCACTGACCTTGCTTATCCCAAGTTAATATTTCCAAACATTGCTGGGTTCACTGCCTCTGCGGGCCTCTTGTACGTAAGCTTGTCACAGACGCTTGTTCGACCATTGCGAAACTTATAACCGAATGTTGTTCTTCTAACGTGAATTCCACGTTATTCAAAACACCAACCAGGTATAACTGACAAATAAACCTCGTTATAAATGTTTTTAATGAAACTCAAACACATAATTAATAACGAGGGATTGTTGTTTTTGCAAATGCACTTAATTGTTAGGTAACCACACGTGACACGCGAGAATTACGGAAAGTCCACCTACTTTCTGACCGCCGCTCGTATGTTTTATATCAGGCAACGTGCTTCAGCATATATACAACACGAGCATGGCCGGTCAGAATCATGACTCATCAGTGCCAGCAACACGCACGATTAGACTCTGCTTCCTAAATTGACCTCTTCAAATCTCGAGAGCATAACATTGCAAGATAAGAGTTTAAGTCTGCCGAATGTGTATAAACAGATACATGTGCATTTGTTTACAATTTAGAATGCATGAACTCACAAACATCTCCCTGTCATTTCCAATTTGTGGCAGTTATATTTAATAGGTTTTCAATCTGCATACATTTATAACAAACATTTTTTCTAATTGTTTTGCCTTAGACGTATTAGCAATAATCTAGTAGTATGTAAAAACAAATATAACAAAAACGATGTATTGCCGACTGTGGAATTTTTAAAGAAATGTCTGATTTAAATAATGTATATAACTATATAAAACTTACCCAGAGCCATATTGCGGTTTTTGTATGGCAGTTAATGCTTGAAACTGCCTGCATGCAGGTGTATCGCTGTTAGAAAGAGTCAAAAGTAAGCAATTCCGCGTCCAATATCAATAAACAAGTGGTAAATATGTCTTGTTTTTAACGTACCGACTTGGCACGTGGACTTATTACAGTAATTAGCGAAGCATCGCGATCAATTCCACGGATAATTGTGTTTCTGGAATTATTAAAATGGTTTAATTACATTACATTAAATACTAGAAGAAGGTCCATTGATAGTATGTCTAGTTACACCAGACTTGGGTTCTACTGAGGTTGTTTTGTTTACAAAATAACGGGAAATCATATTAAAATTGTCAGCAACGAATACAACTATTGCTTCTTGAAAAAATATGTTAATTAAAGTAATTACGAGGTAGTCAATTGATAGCTGCTAGTACTTGACTTCTATCTGACATTTCCGCTTACATTCTTCTGTTCTGGCTGCTCTCTCTCTCTCTCTCTCTCTCTCTCTCTCTCTCTCTCTCTGTCTCTCTCTCTGTTTCTCTCTGTCTCTCTCTCTGTCTCTCTCTTTATCTCTCTCTCTCTCTCTCTCTCTCTCTGTCTCTTTCTCTGTTTCTCTCTGTCTCTCTCTCTGTCTCTCTCTCTCTCTCTCTCTCTCTGTCTCTCTCTGTCTCTCTGTCTCTCTCTGTCTCTCTGTCTCTCTCTGTCTCTCTCTCTCTCTCTCTCTCTCTCTCTTTATATCGTTACTGTTATTGTTTCTCCGTTCTTGATGTAGCCTGACATGACATATAGTATTAGCAATATCCTAATCGTGCTTGTTCAGTTATTTCTGACGTCTGACATTATTGTTCCGTTCTGACTGAATAAGATACCGCTCATTGTCGCTCCTTTGCTTTAGATCTAATCGTCTCCATATCATAATTGTATTGTTGTCTGCCCGTACATTCATCCCAGTTACCGTCCAATGCTGCTTAATTCTAAGAAGGCGGATGTAGTGCCGTGGATGGAGTGCTGGCCGCTTACTCTAGAAGGGTTCAATCCTGCGGTGGCCCGTTGGCCTCTCAAAAACGGCACTCAGTACTGGTTCTACTCCGGAAACTAACTCAAGAGACATTTCATATAAGCAAAATTGAGTTTTTTTGCACTCGAACATGCGTTATACGGTATTGTTGTTTCGTTCAAAGTGATATTGAATATAATTGTTAATGATGTGCCATTCTGGTTGGTATTTGATACACGTCATATTATTGTTACAATATTCAGAACATCTCTCAATGCTACTACATTTTTAGAAGTATTCGACAGACGTCATTATTGTTGTTCCGCTCTGAGCGGTATTCAATCCACCTCTGAATATATCTCCACGTCTCATACCACTATTCATTTCCCATAGGACTATATCGTAACATTTATGTCTTGCACCACCATTATATTTCCCATAGGGCTTCATTGTAACATTTATGTTCAAAACAGTGAAAAAACAAAACCTGCAACATATGTCTGGGCTCAAATTCTTCACTAGTTCAAGATCTGCAATTAAAAAGAAAAAACTCATATCTTGACCAGGTTAGGTATTTTTTAATTCAATGGTTTTGTGATACCTATCCATTTCCAGAGTAATACTATGTCAACTATTCGCCCACAATGCTGTTCGAACCAATACTTCTAAAAAAACACAATATTTCCAAGTAACCAGTGTCAGCATCAAGTTTTCAGTGGTGATTTCTAGAAAACTGACCATTGAACACATGGTAAGGGAAAAAAGAAGAAAAAGATAACTAAAGCTTTTTACATCTTTCATCTGCAGGTCCGGAGTATTCTAGGGAGATAGTAGTGGTGTGAGTCATCCACTCTATGTAATAGCCGTCAGACGTCATCATAGTTGCTCCGTTCTGAGTAAAACTCAACCCACCTCTTAATGCTGGTCCGTTGCTCCGTTCTGAGTGGTATTCAACCCACCTCTGAATGTTGGTTCGTTGCTCTGTTCTGAGTGATATTCAACCCACCTCTTAATGCTTGTCCGTTGCTCTGTTCTGAGTGATATTCATCCCACCTCTTAATGCTGGTCCGTTGCTCCGTTCTGAGTGATATTCATCCCACCTCTGAATGCTGGTTCGTTGCTCTGTTCTGAGTGGTATTCAACCCACCTCTGAATGCTGGTTCGTTGCTCCGTTCTGAGTGATATTCAACCAACTTCCGAATGCTGGACCGTTGCTCCTATCTGGGTGGTATTCATCCCACCTCTGAATGCTGGTCCGTTGCTCCATTCTGAGTGATATTCAATCTCTGAATCAACTACTTATGTTCTTTATAACGTTTTCACTGGGATACGCCTCCATTTCAAATCGATGTTCCGTTCTTAAACGTTTTTATTTCAAAACAGGAGGTTGCCAAATCATTTTCATATCACAGGCAACGTACAATATTTTTTACTGCTCCTGTTTTAAACATCAGACATGAAAGACATAATTCAGATACGAGCACCAATTGACGTGCCTGCATGGTTTGTTGAGAAAGACTCCATAATAAATGCCAGAGAGAAAATAAGTTACGATAGAAAATGTTGTGTTTGATGTGTACAACAGACACGAGCGCCGAGCCTAAGTTTTATAATGGTGTTAAAAATGGCAAATTAAAGGTCAGAGTGTAACGCCTTGATAGCAATTATCACAGCAATGTCGTCACTTACGTCATACCTAGTATCTGATCTTTGGTTTGTTTTGTATATTCACCTAAATCTGGAAATACCTGGCTTGTATTCAGAATGCTTATATCAATCATTGCATTCGTTATCATCTTCCTTATTACATTCATGACTGCCTTCCAAAGTAATGTGTTCACGACGACCATCCAAAATTGTTTACATACCACACCAATGTTAACAAACGGCATATACTAGTACACGTGGTATTATCTAACTTTCTGGTTGATCGGTTTTTTCTGATACCACCGGCAATTGTTGTGTTTATTTATTAGCTACAACCAACCTAGTCTCCGGTTTATCTGATACCACCCAGCAAGTGATGTTTTTATTTATCTTCTACAATCTACCTAGTCTCCGGTTTATCGAATACCACCCGGCAAGTGTTGTATTTACTTATCTTTTACAATCTACCTAGTCTCCGGTTTATCTGAAACCACCCGGCAAGTGTTGTGTTTATTTATCTGCTACAACCAACCTAGTCTCTGGTTTATCTGATACCATCAAGCAAGTGTCGTGTTTATTTATCTTCTACAATCTACCTAGTCTCTGGTTTATCGAATACCACCCGGAAAGTGTTGTATTTACTTATCTTCTACAATCTACCTAGTCTCCGGTTTATCTGATACCACCCGGCAAGTGTTGTATTTACTTATCTTCTACAATCTACCTAGTCTCCGGTTTATCTGATACCACCCGGCAAGTGTTGTGTTTATTTATCTGCTACAATCTACCTAGTCTCCGGTTTATCTGATACCATCAAGCAAGTGTTGTGTTTATTAATCTTCTACAATCTACCTAGTCTCCGGTTTATCTGATACCATCAAGCAAGTGTTGTGTTTATTTATCTGCTTCAATCTACCTAGTCTCCGGTTTATCGAATACTACCCGGCAAGTGTTGTATTTATTTATCTTCTACAATCTACCTAGTCTCCGGTTTATCTGATACCATCAAGCAAGTGTTGTGTTTATTAATCTTCTACAATCTACTTAGTCTCTGGTTTATCGAATACCACCCTGCAAGTGTTGTATTTACTTATCTTCTACAATCTACCTAGTCTCCGGTTTATCTGATACCATCCAGCAAGTGGTGTGTTTATTTATCTTCTACAATCTACTTAGTCTCAGGTTTATCTCATACCATCCAGCAAGTGTTGTGTTTATTTATCTTCTACAATCTACTTAGTCTCAGGTTTATCTGATACCATCCAGCAAGTGTTGTGTTTATTTATCTTCTACAACCTACGTAGTCTCTGGTTTGTCTGATACCATCCAGCAAGTGTTGTGTTTATTTATCTTCTACAATCTACTTAGTCTCCGGTTTATCTGATTCCACCCAGCAAGTGTTGTGTTTATTTACCTTCTACAACCTACCTAGTCTCTGGTTTGTCTGATACCATCCAGCAAGTGTTGTGTTTATTTATATGCTACAACCTACCTAGTCTCCGGTTTATCGAATACCACCCGGCAAGTGTTGTATTTACTTATCTTCTACAACCTACCTAGTCTCTGGTTTATCTGATACCATCCAGCAAGTGTTGTGTTTATTTATCTGCTACAACCTACCTAGTCTCCGATTAATCGAATACCACCCGGCAAGTGTTGTATTTACTTATCTTCTACAATCTACCTAGTCTCCGGTTTATCTGATACCACCCGGCAAGTGTTGTGTTTTTTTATCTGCTACAATCTACTTAGTCTCCGGTTTATCTGATACCACCCAGCAAGTGTTGTGTTTATTTATCTTCTACAATCTACCTAGTCTCCGGTTTATCTGATACCACCCAGCAAGTGTTGTGTTTATTTATCTTCTACAATCTACCTAGTCTCTGGTTTATCTGATACCATCCAGCAAGTGTTGTGTTTAATTACCTGCTACAATCTACCTAGTCTCTGATTTATCTGATGCCATCCAGCAAGTGCTGTGCTTATTTATCTTCTACAATCTACCTAGTCTCTGGTTTGTCTGATACCATCCAGCAAGTGTGGTGTTTATTTATCTGCTACAATCTACTTAGTCTCTGGTTTATCTGATACCATCAAGCAAGTGTGGTGTTTATTTATCTGCTACAATCTACCTAGTCTCTGGTTTGTCTGATACCATCCAGCAAGTGTTGTGTCTATTTATCTTCTACAACCTACCTAGTCTCTGATTTATCTGAAACAATGAATTAACGATTAGTTTACTTCCTCCCATCAAGTATCTGATATATCTACTTCTTCCCAGCCATTATGTGATTAATATATATCTCCCCAGCCAGTACCTAAATAGTCGACTACTTGCCAGCCAGTATCTGATGAATCTACTTCTTTCCAGCCAGTATCTGATGAATCTTCTACTTCCCAGCCAGTATCTGATGAATCTACTTCTTTCCAGCCAGTATCTGATGAATCTACTTCTTTCCAGCCAGTATCTGATATATCTACTTCTTCCCAGCCAGTATCTGATGAATCTACTTCTTTCCAGCCAGTATCTGATATATCTACTTCTTCCCAGCCAGTATCTGATGAATCTACTTCTTTCCAGCCAGTATCTGATATATCTACTTATTCCCAGACAGTATCTGATGAATCTACTTCTTCCCAGCCAGTATCTGATAAATCCACTTCTTTCCAGCCAGTATCTGATGAATCTACTTCTTTCCAGCCAGTATCTGATATATCTACTTCTTCTCAGCCAGTATCTGATTAACCTACTTATTCCCAGCCAGTATCTGATTAACATACTTCTTCCCAGCCAGTATCTGATTAATCGATTTCTTCTTAGCCAATGTCTTATAAGTCTACTTCTTCCGAGCCAGTGTCTGATCAATCGACTTCTTCCTAGCCAATGTCTTATAAGTCTACTTCTTCCCAGCCAGTATCTGATTAGTCGATTTCTTCTTAGCCAATGTCTTATAAGTCTACTTCTTCCGAGCCAGTATCTGATTAATCTACTTCTTCCCAGCCAGTATCTGATTAATATACTTCTTCCCTGTCAGTATCTGACTAGTCTTCTTCCCAGACAGTATATGACTAGTCTACTTCTTCCCAGCCAGTATCTGACTAGTCTTCTTCCCAAACAGTATGACTAATCTACTTCTTCCCAGCCAGTATCCGATTAATCTACTTCTTCCCGGACAGTGTATGATTGGTATTCTTCATCCCAGCCAATATTGAAATATATACTTCTTCACAGCAAATGCTTCTTAATATGCCTTAACCAAGACAGTATCTACTTAATATTAAAAAAATTCACACATGCAAGTAATACTGTTTTAATGGGGAACTATTCTCAATAAAAATGACAGCTATTTTCGCAAATAAAGTGGTATTAACAGTGGATAAAAGATTTTGGCTAGATGCCCAGTCATATTGCAACTATATCTCAGCTGTAAATATAGCTTATCTGCCTTCGATAGCCTTTTTGAATTAGATTTTTGTAGAGTTTTATTATTAGATGAATTGCAGACAGTGTCATTATTCAATATATGTATAGACATAACAAAAATCATTTTCAATTGCATTTCACTGAAAGTTTACATTAAAAGTGAAACAACAGATAGAAAAGCACACAGACTTCAAACGGCAACTCAGAAACAGGTTTTTAAAAACAACAACACTCTTATGTATTTACATTCCTTCAGAAATCGGTCGAAATGAACAAATAGACTAACTGCATTCCATGAAAAATAGTTGCTGTTGTGCAGGGTTAAAAGTACCAGTTGACATTTCAATGGTGCCACGATTTTTTTCCTTCGATATTCACGGGCATTAAACTAGCCAAATGTTTTTATCACCCACAGGACTTTAAAAATGTGTCTTTCAACACCCAAGTGCCGATGTTCCTTTTTCTTTCAGCGCCATGTTCAGTGGTTTGATCAAGGACTTATACAAAACCTTGGTTAGTTTGGCATGTGCCACTTTGTTAGTAAATAGAGACTTTGCCAGATTTTACGGAGGTTTTTTAGTGCCCACTAGAAACGATGACAACAAACAGATAAAAGGAGGAATATTCTAACTACGTTTCCTGGGAAACCGCTTGTTTTAATGACAGTAGTTGGCCTATTATTATATATACATTTTTGTAGGTCAACCTCTCCAAATGGCAAATTGTTTCGACTGTCAAATTAAATGGCCGCCCTGGCGTTGCTACGCGGTGCATTGAGTTATAAAAAAAAACATTTGGTTGCCGTTATTGAAAATGAACCAAACATGAAATATTAAAAAATAACATTTCGCTAGGCTTGTGCAAACAGATAAAGTTTAACTCTTTAGTTGAGCGTATGGTCCAGTGGAAAAACATCCGACCCAGGATCGCCACGGCTGTGTGTAGTGTCCTTGAACAAAACCCTTTATCTGCATATCCTCAATACTGGTACTACCCACGGTTGTGTGTAGTGTCCTTGAACAAGATCCTTTATCTGCATATCCTCAATACTGGTTCTGCCCATGGTTGTGTTATTGTGTCCTTGAACAAGACCCTTTATCTGCATATGCTCAATACTGGTTCTACCCACGGTTGTGTGTAGTGTCCTTGAACAAGACCCTTTATCTGCATATCCTCAATACTGGTTCTGCCCACGGTTGTGTGTAGTGTCCTTGAACAAGATCCTTTATCTGCATATCCTCAATACTGGTTCTGCCCACGGTTGTGTGTAGTGTCCTTGAACAAAACCCTTTATCTGCATATCCTCAATACTGGTTCTACACACGGTTGTTTGTAGTGTCCTTGAACAGGACCCTTTATCTGCATATCCTCAATACTGGTTCTACCCACGGTTGTGTGTAGTGTCCTTGAACAGGACCCTTTATCTGCATATCCTCAATACTGGTTCTACCCACGGTTGTGTGTAGTGTCCTTGAACAAGATCCTTTATCTGCATATCCTCAATACTGGTTCTACCCACGGTTGTGTGTTGTGTCCTTGAACAAGACCCTTTATCTGCATATCCTCAATACTGGTTCTACCCACGGTTGTGTGTAGTGTCCTTGAACAAGACCATTTATCTGCATATCCTCAATACTGGTTCTACCAACGGTTGTGTGTAGTGTCATTGAACAGGACCCTTTATCTGCATATCCTCCGTAATGGTTCTACCCACGGTTGTGTGTAGTGTCCTTGAACAGGACCCTTTATCTGCATATCCTCAATACTGGTTCTACCCACGGTTGTGTGTAGTGTCCTTGAACAAGACCCTTTATCTGCATATCCTCAATACTGGTTCTACTCACGGTTGTGTGTAGTGTCCTTGAACAAGACCCTTTATCTGCATATCCTCAATACTGGTTCTACCCACGGTTGTGTGTAGTGTCCTTGAACAAGACCCTTTATCTGCATATCCTCAATACTGGTTCTACCCACGGTTGTGTGTAGTGTCCTTGAACAAGACCCTTTATCTGCATATCCTCAATACTGGTTCTACTCACGGTTGTGTGTTGTGTCCTTGAACAAGACCCTTTATATGCATATCCTCAATACTGGTTCTACCCAAGGTTGTGTGTAGTGTCCTTGAACAAGACCCTTTTTCTGCGTATCCTCAATACTGGTTCTACCCACGGTTGTGTGTAATGTCCTTGAACAAGACCCTTTATCTGCATATCCTCAATACTGGTTCTGCCCACGGTTGTGTGTAGTGTCCTTGAACAAGACCCTTTATCTGCATATCCTCAATACTGGTTCTACCCACGGTTGTGTGTAGTGTCCTTGAACAGGACCCTTTATCTACATATCCTCAATCTACATATCCTCAATACTGATTCTGCCCACGGCTGTGTGTAGTGTCCTTGAACAAGACCCTTTATCTGCATATTCTCAATACTGATTCTGCCCACGGTTATCTGCATATCCTCAATACTGGTTCTACCCAAGGAAACTTCAGGCGTGATTCGTCTAATTTGTTAGAACTTGTTTCATAATCCAAGTAAAATAATCAAGTTTAAAACAAACTCATAACAACGATACTTTGGTTGGTCCCACGCTGCGTCACTTTTATGTTCGTCAAATATTCAAGGTAAACCGGGAGTTATGTTTGTGTTGCTGTTAAAATCAGTTAAAATCGTTTCCTGAAAACAGTAAATAATTACAAGATTACTAACATAATTATATCCCTCAGGAAGTTTATTTCTTGTCGAATTTTTGCTGCGTTTGTTACCTTTATAACATTGTAACGATTTACCATGGATCTTGTACACATAATCAAGTATACAAATAAAAAGTACCAATAAACTCTCGAACGTTCAATGTAATTGGCCATATTTCTACATCACTCGATTTACCTCTCTTTATCAATAACATTACAGATGGATTTACTTCCCTTCTTAACTTATTTTTGGTAGGGGTTAATTTCAACTTTATAATTGTTGATGATAATGATGATGATGATGAGGATGATGATGATGATGATGATGCTGATAAAGATGCGTCTGCTGCTGCTGCTGCTGATGCTGATGATGATGCTGATGATGTTGCTGCTGCTGCTGCTGATGATGATGATGATTATAGAAATAAATAAAAATAAACTCATTTCAATGAGCAAGTCAACCTCTTAGATATACATGTATACTTTTACTACATCAAAGTGTTAAATAGCACATAAAAACAACTACAGAATAATATATTATGTAATATATAATTAAAGTAACAGCTCTAAATAATCAAAATGACAATACATGTATATATACGAATGTATGTACAGTCTATGTATATATATATCTCAGAGTCTCTATATATAAAATGTATGAGGGTAGGCTAGGTCAGTGTGATTTTCGGGAGCAGTTCGTCTGGGATGTCTGTACCGCTGACAGTTTATCTGATACCGACAAGTGATGATGCTGCCGGATATTGTTATCACGTGTTCAGTTCTCATCCAGTAAATGCGCAGTGTAGGATTAATTCGCAATAAAAAAAAATAAGACCAAAAAAAAACAGGTACGCACGCAAGTTACACAACATCGCTTCTGCCGATTCTCTGCGGGAGACGATCAAATGCATTTGTATCAGTAAACTAGATGGTTTATCTCTGCTTTGAAGGCATTGTGGTTTTTAATCGTGCACAATATAGGTAGAAATATAAAAACTTAACCAGAAATTTACAAAAAATATATATATTTCAACTATTTTTGTCGATACTTTCAAAATGTGTTGTGTTTGTTTAAAACAATTATTTTATTGAAACGATAAGCCATAACAGGGTAATTTATGGATTGAAGACTAAAATATACGGTGTGAAGATTTGTAGATAGAAATAGCTTAATGTTTGAATACGTTCAATAACTAGTTATTTTCTATTGAATACATACGAGAGTGTTCGAAATGCATTTTGTATTAATAAGTCGTGCAAAATTCACGTGAAATATTACATTGTTATTTATACACATGCATAGCTCTATTCAGTACCTGCACCGAGGTATATTACATCACGGGATTCCAGAGTTATAGTCATTTCAATATAGGCAGTCCTTGACTGCTGTTGTAAAATTGGTTAGAAAACGAGCAGCAAATAATTAGGAAATTCGGCCCTTAACGTTCGTACTAAACTCGGTTGTTCCCTAAAAGATATCTTTGATGAAATCACAGGATATTGTGGGTTGACGAAGTGTCTTATGAGACAGTTCGTAGATGGGAAAAGAAGTTTGATTTTGGTGTAGAGCATGTTAATATGCAGCAAAATCTAGTCGGCCGAAGACAGCAACATGTTAGAAGAAGACAGCTACATGTTAGAAGAAGACAGCAACATGTTAGAAAATCGTGTCTAAAATTAGAGAAATTGTTCGAAATGATGCGCGATATAATGTACGTGATATAGCAGCATTGCAGGCGTCTCACTATCTTCAGTTTATTTCGTTCTGAAAATTAGGAAAATTTCTGCTGAGTACGTGCCCCTTTTGTTGCATATCGCAGAAACTACCTCAGACACTTAAATCGATAAAGGCTACTCTGTCAAGTAGTCGATAACGTATTGCTTCCCTTTACATTTTCCGATAGTGAGAAATAAACTACCTGTCGCTACAATCTTTTGCCTGCGGGCATATTAAGATTAAATCGATAAAATTGTTATAAAGAACATTTTTCGCTTAATCAATTGTTGCAGCAGTTTTAATGTAATAAAAGGGATTAAGAAAGAAGACATGACAACAATTAAATAGTAAAATAATTTATTTCATCTTTATTTATTTAATTGTTTTAATTTTTTTATTTTTCATTAATGTTCATTAAGCTTTATTTTATTTATTTATGTTTTATAAACAAAATATCCATAACTTTAATATAGCATACTACGATATTAATAAGACATAAATATCTAATACATGTACATACATCTCATTAAGCATATTTTTCACTGATTAAACGGCGTGCACCCGTGATTATGATCGTAATTTTGATTTCAGTAAATCTTGTAATTGTTCTTTCTTTCTGAATTTGGTGTGTACACCTAATGCACTTAGTCTCATTTTCAGTTCATTTGCATTTAATTCTTCCAAGTCACAATCTCCGGTAACCGTTTCAGGCTGATATTTCAAATTGTCTTCAATTTGTTCGTCAGTGATTTCTGCCTTTTCTTAGTTATTTGCAACGATCGTTCATTTGCCGAAAATGTACAGTCCTTTTTTACGTACTTCCGCTTTTCCTCTATCTGACTAACAGCCACAAGGCACGTGTTGAAACGGCCCCAAAAAAAGCTTAAAATGCTTCCTAAATATAACCAAAGGCAATTTGTAAATTTTGTCACTGGTGACGATACATGGGTACACTATTTTGAATCAGTTCGAAAGGTTGGGAACAAAATATGGTCCACCAAACTAGGCAGAAGGCCAGTCATTGCCAAACGGGCATTGAGTATGAAGAACATTCTTTATTTTCTTGTCTGTTGAAGGTTTAGCAATAAACGTACCGGTAAACAAGGGTAGACGTGTGACTGGAAGGTACTCTCGTGATGTGGTACTAAAAAAACTGAAAACGTACTACGAAAAACGTCGCCCTGTCACTGGATTCAAACATGTTCGCCTCTTGCATGACAATGCCCAATCTCTTTTAAGAACAGAACAAAACAGAACATATATTTTATTTGTATTATACATAGTACATCGTCATATCTATACACATGTTAACAAATATATTTAGATAATGTCACATAGAAACACACACGCACGCACGCACGCACACACACACGCGCGCACAAATATATATATATATATGGTTTAATGTCTCAGTTATCACATAGAGCGTGTCATATAAGTCCTATAGAGCTGCGTCGGCCGCTGGACGGACCTCCCCAAACAAGGGTTTGTAACTCTGCAGTGTCGCTCTACCGACATGGCAGGTGGACGGACCTACCCAAACAAGGGTTTGTAACTCTGCAAAGTCGCTCTACCGACATGGCAGGTGGTCAGACCTACCCAAACAAGGGTTTGTAACTCTGCAGTGTCGCTCTACCAACATGGCAGGTGGACGGACCTACCCAAACAAGGGTTTGTAACTCTGCAGAGTCGCTCTACCGACATGGCAG
This sequence comes from Panopea generosa, assembly GCA_029582155.1. NCBI lineage: Eukaryota > Metazoa > Mollusca > Bivalvia > Adapedonta > Hiatellidae > Panopea > Panopea generosa. Next base: position 10,353,017 of record CM055894.1, on the reverse strand, counting down.
GTGGTCAGACCTACCCAAACAAGGGTTTGTAACTCTGCAGAGTCGCTCTACCGACATGGCAGGTGGACGGACCTACCCAAACAAGGGTTTGTAACTCTGCAGAGTCGCTCTACCGACATGGCAGGTGGTCAGACCTACCCAAACAAGGGTTTGTAACTCTGCAGAGTCGCTCTACCGACATGGCAGGTGGACGGACCTACCCAAACAAGGGTTTGTAACTCTGCAGTGTCGCTCTACCGACATGGCAGGTGGACGGACCTACCCAAACAAGGGTTTGTAACTCTGCAGTGTCGCTCTACCGACATGGCAGGTGGTCGGACCTACCCAAACAAGGGTTTGTAACTCTGCAGTGTCGCTCTACCGACATGGCAGGTGGACGGACCTACCCAAACAAGGGTTTGTAACTCTGCAGTGTCGCTCTACCGACATGGCAGGTGGACGGACCTACCCAAACAAGAGTTTGTAACTCTGCAGTGTCGCTCTACCGACATGGCAGGTGGACGGACCTCCCCAAACAAGGGTTTGTAACTCTGCAGTGTCGCTCTACCGACATGGCAGGTGGACGGACCTACCCAAACAAGGGTTTGTAACTCTGCAGTGTCGCTCTACCGACATGGCAGGTGGACGGACCTACCCAAACAAGGGTTTGTAACTCTGCAGTGTCGCTCTACCGACATGGCAGGTGGACGGACCTACCCAAACAAGGGTTTGTAAATCTGCAGTGTCGCTCTACCGACATGGCAGGTGGACGGACCTACCCAAACAAGGGTTTGTAACTCTGCAGTGTCGCTCTACCGACATGGCAGGTGGACAGACCTACCCAAACAAGGGTTTGTAACTCTGCAGTGTCGCTCTACCGACATGGCAGGTGGACGGACCTCCCCAAACAAGGGTTTGTAACTCTGCAGTGTCGCTCTACCGACATGGCAGGTGGACGGACCTACCCAAACAAGGGTTTGTAACTCTGCAGTGTCGCTCTACCGACATGGCAGGTGGACGGACCTACCCAAACAAGGGTTTGTAACTCTGCAGTGTCGCTCTACCGACATGGCAGGTGGACGGACCTACCCAAACAAGGGTTTGTAACTCTGCAGTGTCGCTCTACCGACATGACAGGTGGTCAGACCTACCCATGCAAGGGTTTGTTATTCTTCAGTGTCGTTTTACCCACCTGGTCGGTGATCGGACCTACCAAAGCAAGAGTTTGTAACACTGCAATGTTGTTCTACGACCTCTGCCGGTGTTGGGCCTACACTAGCAAGTGTTTGTAACTCTGCAGTGTCGTTCTACAGACCTCGGCCGGTGGTCGGACCTACCAAAGCAAGAGTTTGTAACTCTGCAGTGCCGTTCTACCGAACTCTGCCGATAGTCGGGCCTACCCAAGCAAGGGTGTGTAACTCTGCAGTGTCGTTCTACCGACCTCGGCCGGTGGTCGGATATACCCAAGCAAGGGTTTGTTACTGTGCAGTGTCGTTCTACCGACCTCGGCCGGTGGTCGGACCTACCCAAGTAAGGGTTTGTAATTTTGCAGTGTCGTTCTACCGACCTCGGCCGGTGGTCGGATCTACCCAAGCAAGGGTTTTTAACATTGCAGTGTCGTTCTACGGACCTGGTCGGTGGTCGGATCTACCTAAGCAAGGGTTTATAACTCTGCAGTGTCGTTCTACCGACCATGTCGGTGGTCGGACCTACCCAAGCAAAGGTTTGTTACTCTGCGGTGACGTTCTACCGACCTCTGCAGGTGGTCTGACCTACCCACGCAAGGGTTTGTAACTCTGCAGTGTCGCTCTACCGACCTCGGCCTGTGGTCGGACCTACCCAAGCAAGGGTTTGTATATCTTCAGTGTCGTTCTACCGACCTGGCCGGTGGTCGGACCTACCCACGCAAGGGTTGGTAACTCTGCAGTGACGTTCTACCGACCTCGGCCGGTGGTCGGATCTACCAAAGCAAGAGTTTATAACTCTGCAGTGTTGCTCTACCGACCTGGCCGGCGGTCGGACCTTCCCAAGCAAGGGTTTGTAACTCTGCAGTGTCATTCTACCGACCTCTGCAGGTGGTCAGACCTACCAAAGAAGGGAGTGTAACTCTGCAGTGTCGCTCTACCGACCTGGCCGGTGGTCGGGCCTACCCAAGCAAGGATTTGTAACTCTGCAGTGACGTTCTACCGACCTCTGCAGGTGGTCGGACCTACCCACGCAAGGGTTTGTAACTCTGCAGTGCTGTTCTACCGACCTCGGCCGGTGGTCGGATCTACCCAAGAAAGGGTTAATTATTCTGCAGTGTCGTTCTACCGACCTCGACCGGTGGTCGGACCTACCCAAGCAAGGGTTTGTATGTATGAAGTGTCGCTCTACTGAACTGGTCGGTGGTCGGACCTACCCAAGCAAAGGTTTGTAACTCTGCAGTGTCGCTCTACCGACCTGGTCGGTGATCGGACCTACCCAAGCAAGGGTTTGTAACTCTGCAGTGTCGCTCTACCGACCTGGCCGGCGGTCGGACCTATCCAAGAATGGGTTTGTAACTATGCAGTGTCGCTCAACCGACTTAGCCGCAGGTCGGACCTACCCAAGCAAGGGTTTGTAACTCTGCAGTGTCGTTCTATCGACCTCTGTCGGTGGTCGGGCCTACCCAAACAAGGGTTTGTATATATGCAGTGTCGTTCTACCGACCTCAGCCGATGGTCGGACCTACCCAAGCAAGGGTTTGTAACTTTGCAGTGTTGCTCTACCGACCTGGCCGGTGGTCGGACTTACCCAAGCAAGGGTTTGTAACTATGCAGTGTCGTTTTACCGATCTCGGCTGCTGATCGGACCTACCCAAGCAAGAGTTTGTATATCTGCCGTTCTACCAACCTGGCCGCGCACATGCCATATAAAATTGCTGCACGAAGCTCATGTTTATTGAAACTTGGCATTCTATTGTATCAAACTGTTAAAACATAAGCTATCACGGCATCGACACATCACTTAAATGAAAGCAGGTGTTTCCCCTCTTTCTCAGTGATTCAAAAGTAATGAAATGTAACGAAACTCTGAATACATTAAGATAAGTCTTTGATACATGTTTATTACCATCTGATCATATCGAGGGAAGGAATGGTTTAGTTTTTGGAATAAAATGATATTAGAGGAATATAAACACCGGCACTTAACTGCATTATAAGCAATCAGGGTGGGGGGTATATCTTGCGCCGAATAGTTACAGATAGTGTCACTTGTGGTTCGCTAGGTTTTAGGAGAGTAATACTTGGTGAATATTATAACCCAAGTGCAACCACAAATATAATGTATTCAGTTTCAAAATAATATAGATTGTATTGTTACCTGAACAGTTTTTATATAACATTGTATTGTGTCTTACATGGAATAAAAGATATTAATCAAAATAAATGCAATCACTTAGTTATTTCCTGGCAGGAAATCTTAAGAAAAAAATCAAATGTAATTTGATCTGACGTACACGTGCATATAACATCTAACATTGATATGGTCCACAACAATATGATATTAAGTATCTATAAAATCAATACCATATATATGCACGTGCAGAACTGTGTACTGGCCAGGGAAGTAGTCTGCGAATTGCAGATATAAGTGGTTACAGAGGTCTCGCCTCAACTGCACATTTATATCAAACATCACATAGTGTGGATAGTCTGTTCAACATCTTATATTGTATTTTGTCTCTGTAGTGTAAAATTCTTTTGACTTTGTTGGCCAAATACTAAATTGGGTACCGCGATAAAGTCACTCATTGGTCAGTATCGGATTATGCTAAAACACCGACGAATAAAACGGAAAATGCCGATCTGGGTATTAACGATTTTCTCATAAATAAGATTAACAACAAGGACGGAATCAACCATTATTTTCGAATTTGACGATTCATCTTTGTGATTCAATAAACTTTCCACCATTTACTAAACAGAAAGTTATAGGTGATGCATATTTAACTGCAAGGCAGATCCTAGAAACGATGCCGATTTTGTGCGTTGACCACTGACAAGTAACTGACATAAAGCTGAAAAAGGCGAAAACCCCACAAAAACAAACAAACAGAAGTTAACGATTGCATTTATTAATTGAACATAAGAACTAAATAACCCAATCCGTGTGCAAAATTAATCAGAAACGTAATTTCATTGCATTTAATTTCTACGGATAATTTCTATTAAGCTCTGATTGTTGAAAGAAATGGCAATATTTCATGTTTATTGTAGATTTTATTTGTAAGACACGGTTCAACTCTCATTATCAAGTTCAGTTTGGTGTTATCGATGCATTGCACTCACAATGGCACCTTGGTGAAAATGGGAATTGAACTGTTCCCGATGTTTCTGCAACCTCGCGTAATTTTGGAGTGAGTTACATATACCTGTACAGCAGAGCCCGACTGGTACGGGAAAGTCAATTATCAAATGGTACGATATATTCCGCAAACATCTCGAAACTATTGCAATGATTGTTAGGGTGAATCCGATAACATCCACGGTTGCAATATAGCACGTGGAACGTGCGTGGAACAGGAAAAGAAATTATGCCCGTCAGTAGGCCTATGTAGATTTTTTTGTTTCAAGAGAGATAATGCTCATTAAGTGTGAAGTGAATTTATGTCCCTTTCGTAAACATTTTGTAACTTATCACTGCATACTACAGTCCCTAGAAATCGTTTTTTAAACATAACAAGTAAGGAACTTTGTATCAATGTGGTAAATTAACATCTTCTCCTTTTTAGTCTTGCATCTGTCTTTATTGAATATGCATCAGTATTCTTTACCACATACTAATAAGTACTGTTTAGCATACATATTTAATGTTATTGATGCTATAACTATTACTGCACTTATTGAGGTATATGCATTGTTTAGGGCCTCATGGTAGGTTGAACTATTCAAATGAGTTATCTCGTTAAATAAAGACTTACCTTCCCAATCCTAACTTACCTTTTATATATATATATATATATATATATATTAAAATGTGAGTGTAAGCAAACTATTTATCGTTTATGTGCGGCTACAAAACCATACACTTGCCTTTACTGGTAAATGGTATTAGCATGACTTAGATGTAAAGTTACATTTAAAAAAAAGGTTTTTGGCAAATGAAAAAAATAACCATAGTTCATTTCATTGTTGTGATTTCTATAGAAGTATTTTATATATTTTGTTGATTTTTTTGTGTTTTTGTTTTGCAATCAGTGGTGTATTCCTGTTTAGGCAATAATAAATTAATTGCTGGATTAACATCCCCGCCCGTCCCTTAATTTTCATGCCGCCCCGATCCTTTTTATTTTCATAAAAAAAAAATGATTAAAAAAAAAATAATTAAAAAAAACATCAAAATTTTTAAAAATGATAATGAAAAATATAAAAAAAAATCCTCCCGCCCTCCCAGTTTTTAGGAAAAATTTTGATGATAATCTAGCAATTTATCTATAATGGTATTGTCGTATTTATTTTTACTGTCTGGCCAGGGAACATTTTGAATAATTCAGTATTTCTAATACATCAAAACATGCCTAAAACGATATTTTGATTCGAAATTGAACAAAATTCCAATTCTAAAACTAAATGTCACGAACATGCAGCTTCACTACCGTCATCTCGTCATTTGACGTTTTTAGCTCATCTGAGCAAGCTCAAGGTGACCTATTCCGATCGCCCTGTGTCCGTCGTCCGTCCGTGAATTGTTTGTTGTGTGCACTCTAGCACCTGATTTTTTCATTGGATGTTCACCAAACTTACAAAGCAGTTATATAACCATAATATATCGGACAAGTTTTTTAACTGGCCAATCAGATCATTTTTGTCGGAGTAATGGCCGTTGCAGCATAAACAACCATGCTAGTTGAACTTATGTGCACGCTAACACAGTTATCAGTTGATCTTCATCAATAGTACACAGGAGTTAAATAATCATAATATCTGAGACAAGTTTTAGAGCTGGCCAAATCAGATAAATACGGTTGGAATTATGGCACTTTAATTGTGAGATTGCGTTATTTGAAGCTGCGTGTACTTTAGCACCCGCAGTTTTCATTTGATATTCACCAAACTTGCTCAATATTTATATATATGTAATATCTCGACTGACCAAATTTAAATGTCTGAGGTATGTAAATTCCATTATCAAAAAAAATGCCTGTTCATGTGTATACTGTAGTTTATTTGTAGATTTTTTTATTTAGTAATTTGGTTCAAAATTTAGTTATTTAGTTATTTGCATATTTTACACACGTATTTCGTATTATTCAAGTTTATCTTCCAACTTATTATTTTATTTCTTTACCTTCAGACAACAAGTCATCTGTGTATGTCAGTTATGTCGACCGTCTATGAGTGACACAAGCCAGGATGTAGCTGTAAATGTTGTCAACCCCTCGCTTCCGTCATCTCGCCTTACCCCACCCATTGCAACCGTTGTACTTGATGATTTGAACAGAACTCCTGCTGTAAATTCCGAATTTAATACTACAACACAGGCTACTGATGATATCTTACAAACCGAAACCCGCGAAAATGATAAGCCATCCGACTCTTTAACAAATGGAACGATATTTGAACATCTAAATACTACAAACACTGGTGATATTGTCGGTATCCCTGAATCGTTAAATGTATCTATTGTAAACGATTCGGTCGAACATTTTCTTCCAAACACAGACAATGAAGGATATTTGTCTGTGTCCACTGACGATACTTTACAAAATTCTGATAATGATTCCGACGTTTTAGGAACGCAGACGAAAGATAGCGTACACCATTCGCAAGAAGCCGACCAGATACCAAACGAAGCGAGATTACGCAACTCGACAGACAAACAGGGTTTACATTATCTGACAGAGACGCTACATACAATAACTATGGGTAACCAACAATCAGGAAAGAAAAAAGTCCACAGCGACGAAGACACACCCGACGAAACAAAAACAAAATGCTGTGAGATTCCGAAAATGAAGAAACAGAAGGATCGTAACAGTAGAGTGAGCCGGTCCAGCAGAAGTGAGGATAACGATTTCGACGCTGAGGAGGTGTATCCTTTCGACATCAGGAGCAGGAGTGAGCAGGAATTATCCGAACCAGTAGAACTTGAACCTTTCGAAATCATTGAAACTGATGATATCAAGTTTGTAGCTGGGGCCGGTACGTCGGACGTGATCAAGAACGCTGCAAGTGAACCCAAGTTTAACGTTATACCAGAGGAAGTCAGTTTCGAAATCGACGATCAGTTGGACGACGCTGGACATGATGAGGAAAGCACGGATGTAAAGCAACCTTTCGTAATTGATAAAGGTAACAGGTTAATGGAACCAGGAACTACTACCGCAACATCAACGTTTGAATTTAGACAAATAAAGACAAAGAGCAAGTCCCAACAGAAAGTCGTACCGAAACAAACAAGGGAACAAATTTATGAAAATTTTAATCTACCTGGTATAGGGTCTGATGAACAAACAGTTGACGGGGATACTGCCACACACGAGATGCCATCAAGTGGTACAACAACATCAAGCGGAAGTTCTAAGGACACTTCTAACGCAAGCAGTAATGATGCTAGCCGAAAAAATTCAAAAGAAGCCGTTTCTAAACCATCTAGAAAAAATAAATCAAAAAGAAAAACAGACAATGAAAAAGTAAACAAAAAAACAGAAAAAGATAAAAATGCAAAACGTGACGAAAACGCACCTAAAGACCAGTCTAGTGAGAATATGCTTATATTGACTCAGACTATGTTTTCTAAATCATCAAAGTCGTCAAAAGCAGATATTGATAACAAAGTACCCAGTGGTCTTCAAAATACGTACGAAAACGTGGGTGTTTGTGCAAAGATAGCACCGTCTGGTATTTCGATAGGACATAAAGATGATGAAGAGTGTTCAAAAGATGGTTGCCATGGTGAAGTAAGTACAGACTGTATATATCAGAATGAAATCATTATAGCCCAAACATCAATGACCTCCTTAAATTCACAACCTGTTCAAATACAAGGAGTCTCATGCCCTGCTCCTATATATGAAACAATACAGTCAAAAGCTCAAGGCCGTCAAAATAAAGATAAAGGTAACTCTTCATACGACGGTGATTTAAGCTCTAGTGTGTCAACAAATAAACAACCCGAGCCGCCAGTTTATTCGAATAGGAAACCTCAAGAAGATAAGTCGAGGACACGTGAAGATTCGGTTCCCCCTCCATCCCCAACTAATATGGATATTCTTGAAGAGGAAGAAGAAGAAGAAGAAGACTATGAGGAAGAGGATGATACCGTTCTTGACACGGAATCTGCAAAAAGTGCAGAAATAGTTGAATTTACAGAAAATGTTTGTAAACGGCTATCTCAGTTATTGGAAGTAATGCATCCAGAAGACGATGAAATTGATGAAGATCAAACGGATGTGAAAATAATAGATAACCAGCATTTAGAATCGCATGTTTATGAAACGATTCCTTCAAAACTAAATCTTGATAAAGATCAAAATCCTTTGGCGACATCTACTTCGGTGCCAAAATCAATGGAAACCGTGTCTGCAAATAAGAAAATCGATGATAAGCAAAACAGTCAGAGTAGTAGCGAAGAGGTAGTGAAACCTCCTGTTAGAAGCGATTCGTCAAGTACTCTGAAACGTATTTCAGGAGATTCAAATACTTATAACATCATAGATGGACAAGGTTCCTCTTCTGACGATCTTCCTGAATATTTTGACCCGAGGGGAATGCCTCCGAAGAGGGATTCTGAACTACTGTGTGATGTAATAGATTCGTATGCTGATGAAACAGAAGTGAAAACCGTAGACGTTTCAGCTCAAAGCGTAACTGATATCATTGAGTCAAATAAACTGAACGTATACGAAACTTTAGACTTCACAAAAAGGGTAGACAAAGATTTATCATTGCCCCTGCAAAAAGGTGAGGCAAATTGTCTTAAAAATGTTCCAAACTCGAATCATATTGAAGAACTACAAGATAGAACTCCAACTTTGGAGGCAAAATTACAATTGACAGCTTTACCAGAGCTTGCAAAAGCCAATGAGGACAATCCTGTTCAGTTTGAAACTCCAGGTCGACATTCAATCGCTTGCACAGAATCAGACCTTGACATTTCTGAACACCGTGATGACCTCAGTACTGATAGTATGCTTGCAGATGACGAAGATGAAGAAACTATGGAGATTTTATTTACAAAAACGTACACAGAACCAGTAGAGGGCGCAGAAGTTTTTCTCAGTTGCACAGTGGTCAACAGCGCCTACAAAGAGGAGCACAAGAAAAGCGAGACTTGGCTTTCGGATGAAGCTCTTGAATACTTTGAGGCTAATGCTGCAGACGTCATGTCAACCGCTTTTATGAAAGCTAAAAAAGAAATGAAAGACATTCAAGTTTGTTTACAAAGCTTACGAAAGCAAATGGAGCATTTCCATGGTGACTGTGAGTACGATGATATTAGCCTGCCTGACATCCCCGTCGACTCACTGTCTCCGGATTACTTTGTACTTCCGAGGAAGGCTGTTACCGATTGATGTAACTGTTGTTCTGTTCGATCATCGAGTATTATTTTATTTGCCAAAGGGTATCATAACATTTATGACTGGTTAAAATTTAGACTGGTAGAAAATAGATACTAATGTACAATCGAATTTAGTGTCAGATACCATACTGAACCATACTATATGCAGCATTGGATTGAATACATGTTTATGAATAAGGTTAATTTTCATTTTTGGTGCACATTTTACTATTTTACCATACCAAAGACAATATTAATGTTCATTCGGATCAGATGCAAAGTGAATAGATGCAAAGATGGCAGTTCCTAATATGCCGTTTATGGCATTAGTCATTTGCTAAGTATGTAATTAAAGGAATTTTATTTTATATGTTATCATATACCGTACTCCCTTTACAGTTTAGTCTAACTAAATGTTTGGTTGCCATAGGAACATGTAATAGATGCAGCACGTTATTACGAGAATCATCGAGTTATTCGAAGATTGTGGACAATCACATATTTTATATGTTATGTGACACGGCCATCAACATTTTTATGTTTATTGTATATTGACGAAACACTTTGTGTTTAATTGAATATTCTTATTTATTCATAATTTATACAGTAATCAGCCATATATTACGTATTTCTATATCATTTATGTTAAAAACTCTTTTTGGTAAACTACACCTTATTTATTTTTTATCAATTGTGTATTTTTGTCAAACATTAATGGTTTACATAATCTGGTGCTCACTTGATTAACTGTGGGAGTTTTAATTGATAAACACGTGATCCATCTTGCATATTAATGAATTCCAAGATCGGACACGTCATCTTATTCATTTCAAGGCTGTGTGTACATTTCAGTGTCCATGAAAAGCATAAACTTGTAGAAATGGATACTTCATTTTAAAGAATAAATATAGCAATCTTGTACATTACGTATCTCCTCTGTATGTATGGTTATGTGTGACACTCGCCTGTGCAAATCTGTACTGTGCATTCGCCTGTACAAATCTGTACTGGGGACTCGCCTGTATAAGTCTGTACTGCGGACTCGCGTTATAAATCTGTACTGCGGACTCGTCTGTACAAATCTGTTCTGGGGATTTCTGTATGAAGCTCACCTGTACATGTCTGTACTGAGTACATCTGTATGAAACTCACCTGAACAAGCCTGTACCGGTGATTTCTGTACGAAACTCACCTGTACACGTCTGTACTGGGGACTCGCCTGTACAAGTATGTACTTGGAACTCGCCTGTACAAGTCTGTACTGGGAACTCACCAGTACAAATATATGCTGAATATTTATGTATGTGATTCCAAGACTACTCGTTTGTGCACGTATGTACTGCGTGTTCACCTTTATAAGTGTGTGCAAGTATGTACTGACAACTTCTATATGAAGCAAATCTGCCCATGCACGTACTCTGTACTTTACAAGTGTGTACAAGTCTGTACTGACTACTTCTATATGATGCACATCTGCACATGCACGTACTCTGTACTTTACAAGTGTGTACAAGTCTGTACTGACAACTTCTATATGATGCACATCTGCACATGCACGTACTCTGTACTTTACAAGTGTGTGCAAGTATGTACTGACAACTTCTATATGAAGCAAATCTGCCCATGCACGTACTCTGTACTTTACAAGTGTGTACAAGTCTGTACTGACTACTTCTATATGATGCACATCTGCACATGCACGTACTCTGTACTTTACAAGTGTGTACAAGTCTGTACTGACAACTTCTATATGATGCACATCTGCACATGCACGTACTCTGTACTTTACAAGTGTGTGCAAGTATGTACTGACAACTTCTATATGAAGCAAATCTGCCCATGCACGTACTCTGTACTTTACAAGTGTGTACAAGTCTGTACTGACTACTTCTATATGATGCACATCTGCACATGCACGTACTCTGTACTTTACAAGTGTGTACAAGTCTGCACTGACAACTTCTATATGATGCACATCTGCACATGCCCGTACTCTGTACTTTACAAGTGTGTACAAGTCTGCACTGACAACTTCTATATGATGCACATCTGCACATGCCCGTACTCTGTACTTTACAAGTGTGTACAAGTCTGCACTGACAACTTCTATATGTTGCACATCTGCACATGCCCGTACTCTGTACTTTACAAGTGTGTACACGTCTGTACTGACTACTTTTATATGATGCACATCTGCACATGCCCGTACTCTGTACTTTACAAGTGTGTACAAGTCTGTACTGACAACTTCTATATGATGCACATCTGCACATGCACGTACTCTGTACTTTACAAGTGTGTACAAGTCTGCACTGACTACTTCTATATGATGCACATCTGCACATGCCCGTACTCTGTACTTTACAAGTGTGTACAAGTCAGCACTGACAACTTCTATATGATGCACATCTTCACATGCCCGTACTCTGTACTTTACAAGTGTGTACAAGTCTGTACTGACAACTTCTATATGATGCACATCTGCACATGCCCGTACTCTGTACTTTACATGTGTGTACAAGTCTGCACTGACAATTTCTATATGATGCAAATCTGCACATGCCTGTAATCTGTACTTTACATGTGTGTACACGTCTGTACTGACTATTTCTATATGATGCACATCTGCAGATGCCTGTACTCTGTACTTTACAAGTGTGTACAAATCTGTACTTTATACTTCTATATAATACTCTCCTGTGCAAACACGTATAGAGTACTTCTGTATACAAAGTACCTGTGTGATAATATTTAGAGCAAACTGCCAATTAATTTTTAAAACACAGATTGCAAGATAGCCCAAATTATAATTCGGAAATGTGAACTAAGGCGTTAATTAATCAAAAATATTAATGATTTAGTAAAAACAGAAACTAAGTTTTAAAGTTTGAGTGTTTTAGACATATATTTGTAAAATGAGCACTTAAAGATCAGAATTTGATATATTTATTGCAGTTTTCTATGTAATGTAGATAATTCTATCTAAATTGCCTGTTAGATATTAAAGTGTCTTCCAAAGTATTTATCTACACGTGCACGTGCACAGCGGTTTCAATTATACCAGTTCCTATGGTGATTTCTCTTCCATAATTAGATTGTATGAACGTATACATGTATGTAAACATCTATAACGTGTCGTTTGATATAGTTTGTATATTTTAGGACTATGCATGTTCTGATTTCAGAAACATTTACATCACTGTAACAATGCATTGCAACACTGTAGGTCAATGAGTTACATAGGCACTTTTGATATTTTGTGAATAAAAATATGTTTCAATAAAGTTGAATTAAAATATATGCTTTTGGTTATTTGATTAAGTTGTGACCAGGATCTGTTGTTTTAATTGAGTATTTTGTGTTCTTTTATTATATTTCATCTTGAAAACGATTTGCATAGTGTATACTGTTGGTGTACATAAACGTCAACAAAATACTAAAATAACACGTATAACTTGTCGAGGATCAAACACGAAACCTTATTTCAACATCACACACAAACTAACATAAAGCATAGCTCCTTTTCGATATATATTTATTCTACTTTATTATATATTTTGTTTAAACTTTAATGAATTCTATGAACACATAATATTATGCACGGTCAAACGCTTCAAAGCATAGTTCAAACAAGCCCCCATCTTAGATCTTAACAATTCTGCCTATCCAATCCTAAACTGTTCCTACTCAAACCCCAACTAACTCCGTCTCCATCCCCCGTCTTAACTCACTGGCTTCCAGATATTAACTGTCCCATTCCCTCCTCAAACTCTAACTGCCACTACTGTACTCAAATTGACATAAAAGTCCCACCTAATTCATATACAAGTCACGTTTTTCCCATGTCCATTCTGGACAGATAACAACAAAACAAGTTCACATCTCTATTTTTAGACCTGTTTATGCTATATCCTCGACAGGCTGTCACTCATCATAAATGACCTCTGAACTCCCACGAATGCGGACCTTTTGCCTAATTACAAACATGTAAATATCATTATTACATGTTCCAATTTACTAACGTAATGTATTAAACGCACGTTGCAACTGAGTCACCGCGATAGTAAATACATTTAGTTTTAACTTGTTTATTTCAAATTGATTATACGAATTCTCTGTGGTCAAGCGGTCTAAGTCGCTGTCGTTTACGGTGTACGCTGGTGTCGTGGGTTCGAGCCCCGCTCGGTCCAAAAACTTGATGTCAGAAAGTTTGTCGGTTACTCGCGGAAGAATAGAGGTTTAACTCAGATTCTGTCTAAGGTGTTTATTCACTTATGCAAACTTTGATATGCCATATATAATGTATTGGGTTGAAAAATTGCGTTAAACCGTATTAAAATGGAATACATAACCTAAACACGTATCACGTAGTTTAGTATATGTAATTCATTTTAGTTCGATTGTGATGAAAACTCACAGCTTGTATGAACCGCAGTTTCGGCTTTCTGGGTAGAACCAGTACTGCATTAGATCGAACTGGGGATCGAACCAGCAACATCTGGCCAGAGCGGCCAACACTATAGCCACCACATTACCATCCCACCTGTAGTAGATCAAGTACTTAACATATGCAGATAAAGTGTTTGGCTCAAGGACGCATTGCATTGCTGGGACCTAGGACCCTTCGATATTTGGTCATTACATATCAAGTTCAGATATGTGAAAAGTTGTGTATGAACTTTATAAGATTAAAGCAAAATCATTCATTCAACCCTCTCATGACCGGTGTGAAAGTGTGAAGATTTTGGGTAAAATAATCTAGACAGTTTTATGTGTATGCACTAAGGTCAGCTTGCCATATAATTGGCTAAATAATTTAACATAAGAAAGAACGTTTGAAATACATGTTGTATAAACATGCCTATTGCAAGGTGAAATTTCAAAAAAAATTACTATGTATTATAAATCAATTATTAGGGTATCGACTTAACGTCCCTCGTGTTGAAAATGCTTTGTCTCGGGTATAGGGTATGTTTTATTTCATGAATGGCATTGTTTTAAACTACCCGCTTCGGTTGCTCTATTTTTCTAAAGACGCATATTCCAGATATTTGCAACACTTACTTTTCAGTTCAGAGTGTCAAGTATCCAACACATGGCACATTAGTATGGGACATTTAATTTAAAACAAATAATTAAATAAGAGGATTTTTAAAAAAATAATTTGATATTATCAACATTCAAATTGTGTAAGATGTTAATTTTTAACAATATAAATTTGAAGTAAGACAATTACAAAAATGTTAGTTATGCGAACTTGATGACACACGACTTAATCATTATTTGTTTTGAGTTATACCCAGATCGCCAAAATAAACAAGTATGGCTACCTCAGCCGGGGACACAGAGGAACTCTCAGGTGATTCGGAAGAACACTCGGAAAAACGGCGCTCAATCGTTATCAATGGAACAAACGACATGATCTGCGCCAGCTGCTTTTCTAGAGGAGTCGAAACAGGAGCTGTGGGTATTTGTAAAGAATGTAAATTTTATTTATGTAGATCTTGTGTCAGTGCCCATAGGCGAAAAGAAGAGTTTAAGAATCACGTTATTGCGTTCTTTTATTGCGCCCAGAAGCTGAAAGTTAACAAATTGGTGAAGGCGCACTCATTTTGTCTGGACTGCGGTCAGTATCTGTGCAAGAAGTGTGTCCTCGACCACGGGGGATTCTGGCAGTACAGACACCATAGTTTCATTGGCGGGAAGAGTGACCCTAATGATGAAAAGTCAGACGATGAATTTGGCGCTAACCTAACAAAAAGACCATTAACTCGCAGCACAGCAAGAACGGCAACTAGCCTAAGGTACGATATAACCAAGTATTTAGACGTGTTTTTACTTTATCATACAAAAGTAACAGTTCCTTCACTTAATTTAAATTATCGAGTTAAGGGTGTAATTTGCTAACACTCGGCTGTTTGCATTTATCGAGGTTCATTTTACACATTCGTTTGTTCTTGTGTTTGCCCAATCTCCATGTTAATATTTTGTACACGGAGAGTAAGCCAGTAATCTTTATGTTGCCGTCGTTTTGTATTGCAGACAGGAGTTAACTTGGCATTTTGTGTTTTGTCTTTCGATATTCAACATGACAATTGATTGAGTTATTGGTGAATTGATATGTTGATCCATTCATTCAATCATTCATTCATATAATCATTCATTTATATAATCATTCATTCATTCAATCAATCAATCAATGATCTTTGTATAAGTTTTATTCATGAAGTATATCTCTGAATTTAGCCTGATACAGTTAGCTCAGTCGGTAGCGCATCAATCCAAAGGTCCTGAGTTCGAAAACCCGTCCGGCCACAGTCTCCGTGATGATTGTTATACAAAATCGTTGTCATTCGTTTTTCACCTGATTCAAGTGGGAAGCGGTTATAAGTTAATTGTGGAGATGGGCGTGCTCGAGTACTGGTTTACCTTACAGGATCAGGAGAGTGTGGTTAGGTCCCCTGGTAGTCTGTTAGCCCCTGATGGCATAAAAGTGATGCTAAACATTCAAACAAACAAACCAAAATATCTTTCTCTCGATAATTATCACTTTTAAATGTCGTACAAAATCTACGGTGTCCCATTCGGGCCATCGCGGAAAATTTATAAAATTAAGAAAAGTCGAAACCACGAAACGACGATGATGAAAAGTCGAAACTACGTGGTGAAAAAATCGAAAAAACTTTAAATAATAAATATGCCGCGATGGCCGCCAACGGGATACCGTAAAAATCAGTATCTACAAAATGTTAATTCCCAACCGTTTGTTTTATTATATTGCTAGACGCCTAGACTCCCGAAGATCACGGAAAACTGATAGTAGCAGCAACAGTAAAAGTTCCCATTACACGCCAACTGACAGTCTCGCCGTCAGCATTCCTGGAAAACGCCAGCAAACTTTACACATCGACGAATCGGTTGTATTTCACAGGACCCTGCTACATAGTACAACAGGGAGAAAACCGATAACAAGTAAACCGAGTCAGCTAAAAACCAAAACGAGGATACACAACAATAAACCCAAGACCGTACGTTACAAAGATGAGCACATTGGAACAGCAAGTCTTGTTGGTGAGTACGGCATGATGGAACCGGAAGACGAAAAATCGTGTCGCATTGTTGCGGCGATGTTTCTGGCAAATGATAAAATCGTAATTGCTGACTACAACAACAAAAAACTCAAACTTTTCGACCGTCACTTTATATTACGCTCCTCTCTTCCCATAGACAAGTTTCCCGTTGCGATATGCTCGTCCAGAATAGACACATCTGGTTGCTATGCGTCGAGTGGTAACCAGATATTCCAAATAGCAACAAATACAAATATAGTCATCGTTCAAACACTATACACAGATATATCAAAGATCGAAGGTCTCACCTCGTGGGCCGATGGTATAGCTGCTATGTTTAAATCCACCAGGTCCAGATACGACAAAAGAGGCCACTGGGAAATACATCTGATTGACTACAAAGGAGTTGTGAAGTTTCAGATCGTGATCAGTAGCCAATGTGTCGTGAAGCTCGAAACGCCCATTTGGTATATTGGCTCAACAAACGAGGGCAACGAGATCTTTATCTCCGATACGCACAACAACCGTATCGTCTGCGTGGACATCACAGAATGGCACGTCGTGTATGTTCTGAAGGGAAATGATCCAAGTGGCGCACCGCGTTGCCTAGCAACAGACGCTGAAGGGAACGTGTTGGTCACGTGGTATGACGAAGTACACAAGATTCAGTCGCAGACGGGTATTGATATCGGAGTTCCCGTAAAAAAGATTGGTAAAAATTCCGTTATAGCATACAATCAAAGAACAGACTGTCTCGTGGTGTATCCCGAACAAAGAACAGGTTCGGACAAGTTTAAAGTTTACCAACTGAACGGATAGTCTATTATTAAACATAAAAGTTTTATTTAATTTACAATCTCCTCATTATCGAAAAACTACGAGTATACTGGTCATAACTAATACCGCGAGTCTAAATAAATTCAACCATGTAAAGAATGGCATCAATACTAAACAGTAATAAGGTTACTTAAGTTTGCTGAGTAAAAAACAGTTGTCGATACGAAATACAAACAAATGCCGACGCTAACGGAAGTTGGAGCTTTGCGCATGTCTTCCCAGATTGTTATTATACGGGCATTCACGGTAATAGGTATATCGCAGTATTAGGTATACAAGGGATATATCAACATCATCGTCACTCTCTATATACTTTATGTACGTTTTATGAGTTCCTCTTGTTGCCTTTAAAACATTTGATACTTGTTTACTAGACTAGAAATCTGTTATTGAAAGACATTCTATTGTATTTTATAGAAACGTTAAAATATTTTATAATAACATACCACATATATTTTGACATATTATTTTGAACATGCTATTTCTGAATATGATTTAGATACAGATAGATAGAGAAAGGCGAAGACAGCGGATTCTTAAAACGTTTTAAATTGTAATACTTACATTTTTACTGCAGTCAGCCTAATGAACTATATAACTGCATTTCATTTCCCAATGAAAAACATTTGCAGCTTGGCGGAACTAAAAGTTTTACTGGTGAGAAGTCACGATGCCGTTATGTTCACGTGACGTTTTCCTAAGTTGCCATACAAATGCGTGCACTTATTCAGTATGTTGACAACGTCGCTATTACATTGATTTGATTTGATTTATTTGTGATGATATATATGTCATGAATACAAAGATCCATCAAGCACATTAACATACAATAATACAGAAGCAATAACATGTATTTTAAATAATATATTAAACTAGTTAATTATCTAATATAATATATATCAACTATCACAGATTAATATTTTATCTTGTTACACAATCATAATTTTGAGACATATATATACCACAGGATAAAGTTTTACAACTTATTTCCAACGGGGTCCTTTTTAAAATAATGTCATGGATAAAAAATATTGGCATTTATTACAAAACTTATGAAATTATACTTTGTTATTTATCAAGTAAATTTAAAATATTTACCACAGCTATAAATCCACATTAATAACAATAAAAAAAATTAATAAAAAATAAATTCACATTCCTCTACATTTTCCATTCGCACGAATAGATATTTCTTCACTTCTTTTTTAAAGTTATGCTTTTTTTTCTAATTTCCTTAATAGTATGGGGTAATTGATTCCAATTCAAAATGCCATTATAAAAGAAAGTTGATGTTGTAAAACCATTAACACATGGCACAATAAAATTAAAAGTACTTCCTCTAGTTGCATGATGATGTGAATTAGACACCTTTGTAAAATTGTCTTGAAGATAAGATGGACGTGAATTGTTAAAACTCTTATGAACTTGATTCAATCTTAATTGTCTCTTTCTATTTTCAATATTAAGTATTCCAAAATCTTTAAAATTTGACGCAAACAAAGAAGCTCTAATATCGTAGTTGAGCATAATTTTAATCATTTTATTTTGAGCAACTTGTAACTTATTTTTAAACGTTTTTGTAAGACCACTATTCCGTGAAGAATATGCATAATCAAAATGACACTGTATTAAATAATTACAAAGAGTCTTTCTAATGAATACATTTGAGTAGTGTTTATGTCTAAACAAAACAATTTTTCTAGAATTTACCTTTATAACAATATTGTTCACAATGGATGTAGCAGACAAATCATTATCTAACATTGCACCGAGATATTTGACTGATGTTTGTGCTTGTATGGTGTGACCATTACAAAGCACTGAACATTGTTTCACTTTAGCAAGCCTGCGTTTTGACCCAAATAATATACATTCTGTCTTTCCAAGATGTAATGACAGTTTGTTGTCTATTAACCATTTATTACAATTTTCTAGTTCATTGCCTAAAACTTCACTAATGACATAAGGATCTTTATGTGAATAAAGAATAGCACTATCATTTGCATTGTCTATTTTTGTACATTTTATACTTATACTTATGCTCATATCATTTACATAGCATAAAAACAATTATGGCCCCAAAATACTTCCTTGAGGAACTCCACAAACAATATTTTCAACGTCTAACACACCAATTAATTTTGTACTGTTCTGCATATAGAGACATGCCTTTCTGAAACACTGGATACATAACCAATGGTTTTAAAAGTGCCTTATGCTATAGAACGTCCTCTGTTGGTCTAAATATGCAGGAAAAAAACATGGGGTTGACCAGGTTGCTATTTCACAATTCGATGGTTTGATGGTACCCTTTCATTTTTTACAATTTTGCCCATTTGTTGCAATGTATTTCTACACATTTTAAAACTGTTATAGAATCATCAAACAGTTCCCAATGTCACCCAAACTTTGTAGAAATCATGAAAATGTTCCAATGTTCCCATATGCACAAAGAAATATGACATTTTATGCATTTTTAACCAAACAAAATGCCCAACCGCTTTATACAGCTTTAATTTCTTTGGCGTAATAATCTTGCTACCGTCATGTCAGGGAGGTAATTCTTCAGTGAGACCTTAAAGTCGGATATGGTATTGTTAATATAAACACCTTGTGTTCTACCAGACAAGTACGATTGAAACCACTCGATTGACTCCACGCCCATCAGTTCTAACTCACGACATAAAATGTTGTGATCAACTGTATCGAATGCTTTTTACAGATCAAGCATAAACATGCCAATAAACATTATAACATTGGCTATGTGGCTTAATGTGTACATTTTGCTTTTTAACTATCAAAATGTCAAACATAACGTAATAGCTGTGTCTAAAATAGTTTGAAAATATACAGGCTTCACGAACATTAAACAGACCTAATGTTTTTCATGACCGGATGAAACCTCAAAATTTGTGTTTTAATCCTTAATAATCTTCACTTGAACATGAGTAGCAGTGACTTTAGTAAACACTTATGGTAACCGATCGATAGACGTTTGCAGCAACAATGTATTATTATTAAATAGAAGACTGGGATACGACCCACAACTGACTTGTAAATAAAGATCCAAGCGCAGCAAATTGTTTTATTTCACATAATCTGTGGTGTATAACCTTAACGGCTTCAGTGTTGATGAATACCGGCATTTGTTTATCGACGATCAGTCTCTAATAATAGTTTATCCAAGTACGTGATGAAAATAAACATATCGGGAATAATCAACCAAAACCGAAAATATGAGATGAAGGAATCATTTCCAGGCTTTTGTTGATAATTTAGATGTATTAAAAACTGTTCGAACTGACAGTAAATTACAAGAAATAATACCATTACACATAAGGATGGCATAGACAATAGGATTACACATAAGAATGACATAGACAATATAATTACACATAAGGATGACATAGATACTAGCATTACACATAAAGATGACATAGACAATATTTTTACACGTAAGGATGACATAGTTGATAGCATCACACATAAGAATGGCATAGACAATAGCATCACACATAAGAATGGCATAGACAATAGCATTACACATAACGATGACATAGATAATATTATTACACAATAGGATGACATAGACAATACCATTACACATAAGGACGACACAGACAATAGAATTACACATAAGGATGACATAGACAATAGCATTACACATAAGGATGGCATAGACAATAGCATCACACATAAGGACAACATAGACAATAGCATTAAACGTAAGGATGACATAGACAATAACATTACACATAAGAATGGCATAGACAAGCATTACACATAAGGACGACATAGACAATATAATTACACATAAGAATGACAGAGACAATAGCATTACACATAAGGATGACATTAACAATAAAATTACACATAAGAATGAATGGCATAGATAATAGCATTACACATAAGGATGGCATAGACAATAACGTTACACATAAAGTTGACATAGACAAAAACATTACATATAAAGATGACATATCAAAATCTCAAAATATATTTTTAACAAAATTGGAATAATAATGATATAAATAGAATATTTAGCATGAATATATCAGTTATTCAACCAATTTATAAATAATGCGTATATATTAAGTTACATCCTTCATATAATTACGTTTAACTTTGATGATATAGGTGACGAGTTTCGTTATCTTTTAATATGCTGACGTTTCATGATAATAAATAATAAGTACATTTCTGTTATAAAATATTATTATTTAACGGCAGAACTTAATTGTATCTGTCTCACTGAGCGTACCAGTACTTAAAAGGTGTTTGTTCTGTTTGAATATTTAGCCTCGTTTTTATCGAGAGCTAACATATGATCAGTTAACCTAACCACTGTTTTCTGAGATCCTGTAAGGTTAACCAGTACTCGAGCACACTCAACTCCGCAATTATCTGATAACTTTCCCACTTGAATCAGTGGAAAGAAACGAATATCGTAGATCAATCATCACGGAGACTGTGGTCGGTCTGGCATTTCGTCTTTTTTACGGATTCCTCAATTATATATACATCTTGCAACTCCAGTGGACATACATTTATGTCTACTAATAAGAAGAATGTACATTACAATACGTCTAATCGTTGTCCCGAACATTAATAATATGTATTTTAATGTATATACATGTTAATATAACAAACACATTTAAAATTCGTTCTCACATTTTAAAATTTAAAAATATTGTGTTATTTGATTTAGTTCAAAAGCAAATAAAGTGTACAAATGTTTATAATGCTCGTAGCATTTTCACCAATGCGGAAATAAACATATTTAACAAAATCGGTGTTTTTCTTAAACAACTATGTAAATGATATAACTAATATTATACTTAAAACACAGTACAGATCATTAATTGACAAGGTATCAAGTTTCCTTTATAATTATTTTCTTTATACTTTGTATGGCGCGCTTTGTCTTTACTTACACAGTTGAACGCTCTTTTTGAAAAAGGAAATTAAATAATCGACACATGATTCCATTTGGTATACGAGAGAAATGTTTTTGTTTTAATTAAGTTTGCCATTTTTAAAACTTGTGATTTGTTTTGTTTACCGGTTGTTCGGATATTATGGAATTGGCGATTTATAAATGGAATAATGCAGATCGAAGTAGAACAATGTAAGATACATTTGTAGTACCTAACATTGGATGAATACAATTTACAGTTCGTAATTGACTCGTAATTGACAAACGATGGATGATAAAACACACGTGTTACATTTGTCAAAGGAAAGTAGTTATGATTCTTTCTTTAAAACTCAAACGTCACTTGATCTACAACAAGACGACCATGGAGAACACGCCGAACATGACAAAAACAAGACAAAAAATATTATAAACGAATCTGGTACGAAGGAAATCGACACACCACGAGAACAATACCACATCAGTAACGCTAAAACAGAGGCGGTTAATCATGACGTCGCGCACGAGAAACTCGCCAGTCGACAAGACAGTAACAAGGAAGACCACAAAGACGTTGACAAATCACATTTTTTCTTAACTAATAAAACTGAAAAATCAATACTGGACAAACATCGAAGTGATACAGTCTGCAGCGGTATTATAGAAAACAACGCTGAGTCGCCCGAAGTCGTAATGGAACGCACCGAACCGCCTGCTAACAAAAGTAAAGCAGCGGGAGATGCAGTAGAAAATGAAAAGACAAACGATATGAGAGAAACAGAAGTTGGTGGGGATGTGAACACGGAGTCTCGCTATGAGGTACAGAAAGAAACACAGGACGCAACTGAAATTGGTAAAGATGACAGAGAGGACAATGACGGGGCAGAACGGCGTGAAATGAAGGACGATAAGCATGCTAGTAAGGAAACAGATATAAGCTTGCCAACAGACAACTTAAAAGAAGGAACGACAGCTTCTTTATATTTACAGGAAATAGAAGGTTAGTTTAATTTTTTAAAAGCTATAAAAGTTGCATTTGTATATAAATAAGATACGTCTGTTGAGTCAAACGGGAATTTCCTATATTACATTTATACGTACAAATGCATCAATAAGAATTGTATAGTTTACTATTATTAGTATAAATCCCGCGTAAAACGTAGACAATGCCTTATTCTGATTATTCAGCCTATTGTTAACACCCGACACTGGCGAACATATATTGTTTATACATCCCCGTGATAATTATATATATGAAACATAAATATTGCGAACAAAAAATGAAATAACATTGAAGAATAAATACTCAAAAATAAATACAGGATTCATGAACATGAATGCTGAAATATATTTGTTAACATTTATATTTACACGGTATGGAACATTTAAAATTTTGAATGTAAAACTGCAGTCATTGAGCCCACGTGAAATGCTGTTTAAACAAGCGAGCATATCCATACAAACGAAACGTATCTATAGATAAAATATGATTTGCATTAGATATACTCATAAAGCTAAACATAAGGTGACGTGGTTTGCACATTTGCGTAAAACGCTATCTTTAAGAACCCACCAATTTACATCAATTTTTATATACATGTAAATTAACACCGTATTACTCGCTGAATATATAAACACATACTTTTAATGTTTTTTTAAGACGGAATTCATGAAAGGCCAATCAGTCACCAGAACCAAAACTCCGAAGACGATCGAGTGTCTTCCAAAGCGCATTCACAGAACAACGACCGGGAACGTTCACATGAAAACTCTTTTATGAAAGACAACAACATTGAAATGTCATTAAGGAGTCCCGAAGGGGAAATGAAAGGTAAAATAAAACATGCAATTAGCGACATTAGTCTAAATGTAGCTGCCACACTGTCATATCTACACTGACATATCAGTTTTAGATGCTACATTATAAATTAATACAGATATACCACTATAGCTACAAATAACAACACGAACACAACACTCAGCAGTTAATTCTAACCTACTTAGTTTAGCTTATAATGATTTATTTAAGCTCATTTGCGACGTAAGCTTAGAGCTAATATGAACTCACCTCGAATCCGCTTAATAAGGTAGCACCAGTACTGAATGTAGTTTTTAGAGGCAATTGAGTTGAGCTGAGGACCGAACCCGCAACCTCTCGTGTGAGCATCTAACGCTCTATCCACTGCACTACCGCCCGCGTTGACCTACTTGGACAGTGGTACTAGTATATCTATACCTTACATTATGTTTCATTTTAAGGGGGGGGGGGGGGGGGGGGTATGATGTGATAAAATGTTGTGTTTTGCTTTTCGTTGCAGATAGGTATAATGCCTGTAAATTAATGTTTTAATTGATTGAACGGTTCTGATATATGATTTTATTAATACGTGATGTTCTCATTCGGATATAACAGTCGTGTTTCCATATAAACTGATAACAAAGACGATCGAGTACTTAGCGCGTTATAGATAAAAAACATTTTTTTCCAATGTACCATACCTATATATACCCACTGACCCAGTACTGACCTATATATACCCACTGACCCAGTATTGACCTATATATACACACTGACCCAGTACTGACCTATATATACCCACTGACCCAGTACTGACCAATATATACCCACTGACCCAGTACTGTCAAAAAGCTATCTATTAAAACATGTCATAATAATATATTGAAAAGGGTTTTCCTAACTTGGGCTACGCACTTATGTAAGAATAAAAAAAGATTTCCCACTTAAAATGGCAACATATTGTGCGACATATTTGATGTCAGTTTGATCCATTATACACATAGTAAAATTGTTTCAGTCAGAGTGACCATTCAGAAGGTCATCAAACAGTATTTTAAGCGCTGTCTATTTTTAGAATGGGAATTTCGTATCACGTTACCACTCCAATTTACATATCGATTTTGACACGATTTGGTAGATTTAACATACTGAACTATTCGGTTTATATTTATTAATGATAATCAGAGTTTTTTTATTCATTTTGATAATTATTTTATTTTTTAAAGACATTTGTAGCATTTTATCCAGATACTCTCCCTTTAAAATGTGTGTAACTTTTAATGAATATATTGATTTTGCAGTGCCAAATAAAACACTGGCTAGAGAAACCAACGAAAAAGAACTACGTGACGAGCGTCCTGACAAGGAAAGTCACACGGACACAGCTGAACCCTTTATTACTTATGTACATCAATATACTTCACCAGAGAACACACGTACTATATCTACATATAATACAAATATGGACAACGTGTGTGGGTCGTCCGATTTAAAGACAAACCATGAAATGAATCATGATAAGACACCAGAAGGTGAGACTCCTATAGAAAATTTTAAGATGGCAACTAAAGACCCTGATCATAACTCGTCAAACAAGAACACAGAAATTCTAGCTCAAAGCGAAAGCATGACTGCACAAAATGTTAACACGTCTATAAGGGATAGCAGTCGTTATCAGGGTCAGTCACATATTCAGATAACAACTCCTGCAACAGAAACAAATGGCCCAGCCAGTAATGCCCTTCCAACTTCAACAACTACAACTGGAAACATCAATTCAATGATGATTTCACGTAACCAGACTTTGCAAGGACCGACGCCGATTTCTGACCGCGATGGCAAAGCTGAATCCCAAACAAAACAATATGTTGATGAAACCTCGGTTAACACAGACCGTAGATCAGATCAAATAGAGACACGCTTATTAAACTCAGACACTAATGCTAAAGAAGAAAAACAACACACTCCATTGCAAGTAACCGTTAACGATAAAAATGTGAATGAGGAGGGCGCACAACATTTCAGAACGTTCGATGAAAAGTACACAGATATACGGAAAGAGTGTTACGATGGAATAAAAGAAACCACTGTGGAGCATGCTGAGTTAGACCAGAATGTCAACAACGAACAACAACCCGATAGCAGAAACACTTCAGATGATGAGACTTTAGAAAATAAAGACAACAATAACAGAGTTACAACTTCCAAGCATGTTATTGCTACTGCAACAACATTAGGTAAACACGATAATCCATATTTCACCGGCAGGTTACCAACAATGGATCCAGTGTATCCACAACAAGGTGAGCTGCTCAGTCGAGAACACACGTTTTACCGATCAAATGATAAAATGAGAGTAGAATCAAATCATCGAGCATTACAAAGTGATAATTCTCAAAGTCCAGCTGAAAACCAAACATCTTATGTTAACAATATTGGGACAAGAAACAAGTTTAAGGAAACACACAGCCAAAAATATTCTCTAATGAGCCACAACGAGGAGAACAATCCATTAAAAGGCAAAACCAATATGGCTGAAAACAAAAATACCAATAACAGGACGAAAAAGCCAGAACGTGTCCCGACTCCCAGTAAGAAAATAAGGGAACTAATAAAAGAAATAAAAACACCGGTTGCTACTCTCTCGTATGTCAAACGAAGAGCACCCGACTCCACATGACAACTATATTAGCATTCCGTTGACCACTAACCACGAAGATTCATTCGTCACAAAAATAGATTCTGAAAGAGAGGACACATTAGACACAGTTACAACTGCAACTGAAAAGTCGTTTAACTTGGGAAAAACAAAATTAAAAATTGGCGACATTAACGCGCTGACATCAAACGTGATGGGCGAGAGCTATGCCAGAGAATATGAAGAATTCGAATCGAAATTTGACAATTTGCCACAGATAAAGGTAATAGACAAGTACCGAAAAGACGAACTATTGAATGAACGTCCAATGCCAAAACGTGACCATAAGAAATCAGTCGACAAAACAACAAATGATGAGTCAATTCAAACCGGGCGAATTTCTGAAAACAAAGTTCAAGTTATATCTGAACAGAGCGCTACAATTTCTAAAATACCGCCCAAACATGAAAACACTGCTACCATTGTTAACATACCTGACAATACTGCTGCACGTAATTGGAAGAAATTTGACAGGGATAATGAGCTTTATCGGATTAAAAAGTCATCAGAGGAGAAAGACCTGAAGGCTATGATTGCATCTGCAAAACAAGCTTTTGATCCTGACCGTGAATTACCCGAGACTGCCATAGTCCGTGAGAAATCGAATATATCGAGAAAAGTGATCGTAAGAGAAGAATCTCCTACACAAGAAAAACGAGTTAACGTTACACCGGATGAAAATGAAAAGGCCGATCTTAACATATGGAAAACAGATACTCAATCTTGTAGTAACGTGGAAACGCTTATTTGCTCCGACTGCCTTCAGATGGACACAAACGTGGATGCAGCAGGTTTCTGTGCCGTTTGTCAGAAGTATATGTGTGGTGACTGCACTGACAAACATAAAAACGGGAGAAAAACAAAACACCATGAAATTCTTAAATCGTATTGCGTCAATGAATTGAAAATCAACAAATATAAAAAGGCAACGGGATATTGTTCCGACTGCCAACATTTCCTGTGTTCGAAGTGCGTGATTTTACATACAGGGTATCGATCTTATAGGCACCATCGCATAATCCAAAGTTCGTTTGTTTCCCATCCTCCAGCCAAGAAGGCAGCATCCTCGTCGGACTCTGTCTTAGATAGTACACTTAACACTACGGATATTAGTGTCGATGATATGAAATTAGAAAAGCTAGAAAGGAAACAAAAACAGAGAAAACGAATCCTGAAAGAATTTAGTCAGCAAACGCATTATAGGTCGCCAGCAGCAAAAAACATTTCGCAATCTGTATACCCAGGTTCAAACGAGAAGTTGGGTATATCTTATGCCAGTAATCCAAGCTGGCCACATTCAAGTATTCCAGCTTTGCCTTACCTTGTGCAGCCAAAGTCCATGCAAGAGCGCTCATTACAGGTACCTTACCTTATGCATCACCGGTCGCCATTCTACATGAACACAAAAGCGGCCCTCGATCCACACACCGTGAAACTTCGCGCTTTACAAGCCAGGTATGATTCACAGAAAGAACGCAGAATAAAGCGACGTAAAGAGAATGGTCTTTTCACGGCCAGACCATTAACGCGTCCCGACCAGTTCAGTTTACCGGACATCAGGAGCATGCAGAGCTACACGACCGGAAGTAAGACGCAATTTACAGACCCAAACATTAAACGGTATGCAACAGTTACAAACAAATTGAAAACGGCAAAATATGTTGAAGACCATTGCTTGAGCATTCCTTTTCCTAGTAATGAACAAGTAGCAGTTATCAGCGGAATGACTATTCTTTATAGCGGAAAGCTCGTCGTAACAGACAGTAGAAATAACAATATTAAACTATACAACCGCCGCTTCACGTTTATAGCTGCTCTTCCGTTTCTCAACAGGCTTGTTGACATTTGCGCATCGAATCTTAATCCTTCAGATGTTTACGTCGCAACACCTAAACATATTTATGAGATCATTGCGAAAAAGGCATTGGATATCCAGAGAAAAATTAAAATCGAAATGAGACGTATAGAAGGTATTACGTGCTGGAAATACGGTTTAGCAACGATATCAAGGAAAACGAATTTGACCTGGGAACTGCGACTTTTAGATTATCGCGGCAATTCCAAATGTAAACTGGAGATTCTTAATCCGTTTGCATGTGATATCGAAAGTAGCGTCCTCTACCATATGACAACAACCAAAGGCGGGTCATGTGTGACGGTAACGGACAGAAAGAATTCCTGTCTTATTTGCGTGGATGTGACAACGCGATGCGTTCAGTATGAAACGGCCATTGAGAACTCAACAAATCTGGGATACCTAACGTCCGATAACCAACACAACGTCTACGTTTCCTGTAAAGATAAAGTGTTCCAAATATCAAAGAAGGGTGAAAACCTCGGTACAGTTGTCACTATGGAGGCCAGTGGCGAGAGATTTGGAAGCATAGTTTACAATAGAACTAATGACCGTATTTATGTCCAAACGGCGCCGGACATTATAAGTGTGTATAAGTTTAAATCGTGAGCCTAGTGATGCCTCGAACTTATATATGGAGTCGCTAGTTTCTTAATCGAAGCAAGGACTTAAAAATATACGTTCTTGGTGAGCTTAATGATTAATGTATGCAACATAAGTAAAACCTGCCTTAAGCAGCCAGTCAGGGCAAGGAGCAAGTGACCTTTTAAGACAGATTGTTGTTTAATACAGGTTTGCTTACTCTGAAAGCATAGCAATAGGAAATAGAATATATGGTTGCTGAAGACAGATGACTGCTTAATAGAGGTGACCGCTTATACAGGTTTGACTGTATATTAAGTCGCTGGTTTCTATATCGAAGTACGAAAATGTAGAATACAATAAAGCAAATGACAAAAACAACAAACGCAACAAAACTGTTTACCTTTACAACACGAGACAACGATACACTCATCAAGAAAAATTATGTTTATATATTCAGTTACTTGAGATATAGGGCATGTATTAGTTACAGGTATTTATGGCATGTGGCATACTGTTTTCCTTTCGTTTTGATATGTTTACCTGTTGTTTGAAACAGAAATATTTATCATCTTGTTTTAAAACTTGTTTGTTGATTATTATTGTAACTACAATTGATGACAATTCTATTAATAAACTTGAACTCGGTATAATCTATACGATATAATACACAATGGCAACCTTAAACTTGACTTGTGTCTATATTAAAAATGGCACAGACTACGAGTGTTGGCTCGAGTTTCTCCAATCTCTGCCAGGTCTCATGTTTCTTAAATCTCTGCCAGGGCTCGAGTTTCATAAATCTCTGCCAGGGCTCAAGTTTCTCAATTCTCTGCCAGTGCTCGAGTTTCTCAAATCTCTGCCAGGGCTCAAGTTTCTCAAATCTCTGCCAGGGCTCAAGTTTCTCAAATCTCTGCATGGGCTCAAGTTTCTCAATTCTCTGCCAGTGCTCGAGTTTCTCAAATCTCTGCCAGGGCTCAAGTTTCTCAAATCTATGCATGGGCTCAAGTTTCTCAAATCTCTGCATGGGCTCAAGTTCTCAAATCTCTGCCAGGGCTCAAGTATTTCAAATCTCTGCCAGTGCTCGAGTTTCTCAAATCTCTGCCAGGGCTCGAGTTTCTCAAATCGAGTTTCTCAAATCTCTGCCAGTGCTCGAGTTTCTCAAATATCTGCCAGTGCTCGAGTTTCTCAAATCTCTACCAGGGCTCGAGTTTCTCAAATCTCTGCATGGGCTCAAGTTTCTCAAATCTCTGTCAGTGCTCGAGTTTTTCAAATCTCTGCCAGGGCTCGAGTTTCTCAAATCTCTGCCAGTGCTCGAGTTTCTCAAATCTCTACCAGGGCTCGAGTTTCTCAAATCTCTGCATGGGCTCAAGTTTCTCAAATCTCTGCCAGTGCTCGAGTTTCTCAAATCTCTGCCAGGGCTTGAGTTTCTCAAATCTCTGCCAGTGCTCGAGTTTCTCAAATCTCTGCCAGGGCTCGAGTTTCTCAAATCTCTGCCAGTGCTCGAGTTTCTCAAATCTCTGCCAGGGCTCGAGTTTCTCAAATCGAGTTTCTCAAATCGAGTTTCTCAAATCTCTGCCAGCGCTCGAGTTTCTCAAATCTCTACCAGGGCTCGAGTTTCTCAAATCTCTGCCAGTGCTCGAGTTTCTCAAATCTCTGCCAGTGCTCAAGTTTCTCAAATCGAGTTTCTCAAATCTCTGCCAGTGCTCGAGTTTCTCAAATCTCTGCCAGGGCTCGAGTTTCTCAAATCTCTGCCAGTGCTCGAGTTTCTCAAATCGAGTTTCTCAAATCTCTGCCAGTGCTCGAGTTTCTCAAATCTCTACCAGGGCTCGAGTTTCTCAAATATCTGCCAGTGCTCGAGTTTCTCAAATCTCTACCAGGGCTCGAGTTTCTCAAATCTCTGCATGGGCTCAAGTTTCTCAAATCTCTGTCAGTGCTCGAGTTTTTCAAATCTCTGCCAGGGCTCGAGTTTCTCAAATCTCTGCCAGTGTTCGAGTTTCTCAAATCTCTGCCAGTGCTCGAGTTTCTCAAATCTCTACCAGGGCTCGAGTTTCTCAAATCTCTGCATGGGCTCAAGTTTCTCAAATCTCTGTTAGTGCTCGAGTTTTTCAAATCTCTGCCAGGGCTCGAGTTTCTCAAATCTCTGCCAGTGTTCGAGTTTCTCAAATCTCTGCCAGTGCTCGAGTTTCATCAATATCTGCCAGTGCTCGAGTTTCTCAAATCTCTGCCAGTGCTCGAGTTTCTCAAATCTGTGCCAGTGCTCGAGTTTCTCAAATGTCTACCAGCGCTCAAGTGTCTCCAAGGTTCTTAGGCTTAACTACGTTCACCTCTGCAAATGTTTGAGCTGTTGCAACACCAAAACTACTCAAACGTTTTACAACTTGTGATATGCCGATTTCAACCTAAATTAAGGCATACCTCATTTGTTTTCATTCTTCCAGAGTTGATATAATATATATTTAGAATGAAGTAGAATAAACTAGCGTAAATGAGGTTCTTGATATCGGTGCACTCCATTGACAGGATATGGGCGGTGTTCGATCTCCAGACAGAAACGACCAAAGGACTATTGTTAACAGTTGATTATTTGCAGTCAATACCTCCCCCCCCCCCCCCCCCCCCCCTCCGCCCCCCACACCGCACAGACACCCACACCCACACCCAAGGTCTTTTATATATACATTTATAGGTTATTTAGTTATTTTTATTTCTTGGGCAAGTCCATGGGATCCAGCTATTATTACCTATGGAATTGCACTTTACTATCCCCAAGAGAACACTTTTCGCACGATTCGTTTTTTTATGAAGGGAAACAAATCATTTAGGTTTTAAATTATAAAAAAAACTGAATTACTTCCCTTTGATAGTAGTTATTTAACCCCTAAATTTGTATTGAATTTGATGGTGTCAACCCACCATGATTTTTGTTCTTTATCTAAAACAAACAACACTGAAATACTTTCTGTTCAGACTTTTGAGTCAATGTACTAGTATCTGTTTAAGTAACAAGCATACTTTAGTTATATACACCCCACCTCCATTTAAGTGTGCAACCACAATGGCAAACTAAAATCCTGGGTTGAAAGACAAAGAGACTGGACACATCAGTAGCCAATCTGAAAGAACTCGCACATTTTTTGGACCGAGAATAGCTAAATTTAACCCAGGTCCGAATCCAACATCTGGTGGAATGAGGAGGAAGGTTGAA
Source organism: Panopea generosa (assembly GCA_029582155.1). NCBI lineage: Eukaryota > Metazoa > Mollusca > Bivalvia > Adapedonta > Hiatellidae > Panopea > Panopea generosa. The sequence continues at coordinate 10,320,550 of CM055894.1, read as the reverse complement.
GCTGTCATCCGGGCACACTATGTCATGTTAGGGTAATACCCGCCATTTTTAGCAAAACATTTTCACTTAAAACATGTATATTTTTGGTGAAGAAACAACACTTGTGCTTGTGTTTCAACATTTTGATTTAAAGGTACACTAAATTGATAACTGTGCCGGCTTCTGATTGTTGAAAGATTCTTGATAAACATCACATTGTTTTTTCTTAGCTCAATTTGTAGATCATCTCATGACAGCACTTCTATTGTCATTCATTGTCAAATTTCCAGGAGTGCTTAATTTATTTCCAGGTGTATACTATGTAGCAGAGCTGTACTATAGTATACTGATGTGTTTGCTGCTGCTTCAGTGGCATTTAGATCATTTTCAACACTTTACAGGTTATATAAGGTAATGGAATACCTCGGACTCGTATAGAATCACTCGTCCCATTGGTGCAAGAAGGTACCAAACAACATTTTGGAGAATTTGACTTTTTCATATTTCTGACAACAATATATCAAAATCTTGATTGTGTAAAAAGATCTAAGTTATATATTTAAAACTGACGTCAATATTGCATAATGTAATATGGCACCAAGTGCGTATCCCAAAAATGTTTGGTGCAAAAAGGTTCAAAATGAGCTAAAGTTTGTGCTAAAAGGTATCATATGTCATATGGTACCTTTTTGCATCAATAACTTTTACATATTTTCGATATAAGTATAATGCAAAAAGGTTCCATGTGACAAATGGTACCTTCTTGCATTAAATTTTCGTAGAAATGTTTTGGTTTTCAATGAAATAAAGATCAAATTGCCAAACGGCACCTTTTTGCATTCAACATAGTATATTGTATTACTATTTTTGCTGATATGGTACATTTTAGCACAGATTAAGATGTTAACTAGCATGCAGTTAGTAATTATTTAGATAATAGCATCTTGTTTCAGCAATGGACAGAACAAATAAAAAGTAGGCGTGTAATTAAGTATGATACTGTATTCCTTGTTTGACGTACAAGTTCAATGTCATTTATGGGATGAGGCAATAGGAAAAAGGGGTTCCTGTGAAATAGTATAATATACAAAGAATATTTAGATAGGTACGATGGTTGTGACCTTAGGCGGCTGCACGAGTCGTGTACTGGTGATGAAACATGGGCATCATTTTTTAAACTGGAAGGAAAAGAAAATAATAAAGTTTGGATAGGTAAACTGGGAAAAGGCCTCAAAAAGCAAGGAGAACCAAGACTTAAACGTGTAAAGTATGCCTTATATTAGGATGCAGACGGAATGGTTGCACGGGTGCCAGTACCTGAACATACTACTGTTACTAGAAGGTTTTATGCACAAAAAGTCCTTCCTGTGGTCACTAATCACCATGGCAAGGCCTACCCACTTTTGATTTCTGGCTCAATTCTGTCATCAAACAGTGCATGAGACGCTGTCATCGATTCGAATCCTGTCAGGAGGTCAGGTAAGCGGAATTTCACTGTACCAGTAGTATACCAAAATAGACTACAGAAAATCATTTTCTGACTGGCTTCAACATTTAAAAAAATGTGTAGACGTGTTGGGGGCACTTCGAGGGTCTGATATAGTCAGTTTTATCAAAGTAAGCTTCACTTTCTTATACCGCATCAAGTGCACATACATTTCTGCTGCCCCTCATACAATGTTGCAAACATCCCAGTTACACTGTATAAACATTTAATCATAAATTTCTGCAATCTGGTCATTCACAGATGGAGTGCATACTCAACAATTGAAACGACCATGAAAAAAATCATCCATGTTTGTACCATAACAGTGAATACACTTATGGGCCTGGCTAGAAAGACAAATCCATTATATTGCTGTACCAATGTGTCATGATCATGTCTTGGATTTCAAATTGTTTGTACAAACAGATTGTTCAACCCTTACATTTTCAACCACTGGACAGCGTATCAACTGGCTGATAATTAAGTGGATACAAGTGAGGAAAGACTTCCACGTAAAGCCAGTTGTCAAAAGGGCAAACTTCACAAATGGCCAGAACATGAATTGTGTCTGATAGAGTTCTTGCTATGACAAGTTGGCAATATCAGTTCAGAAGAAAAGAGACTTGATTACTGTGCATAAAGGGTTTTGATTGATTGATTGAATATTTAGCGTCATTTTCATGCCATCGAGGGCTAACAGACGATCAGTTAACCTAACCACTGTTTCTTGGGATGAACCAGTACTGTAGCACACCCCATCTCCGCAAGTAACTGATAATTTTCCCACTTGAATCAGTGGTGAGAGACGAATGATAATGAGACACAATGTCAAATATCAATCATCACAGAGACTGTTGCCGGGCGGGGATTCGAACTCACGACCCCTGGATTGATAGTCAGACGCGTACCAACTGAGCTAATCGGGCACGGCTTGAACGTCTCACACACCAATTAATTTTGTACTGTTCTACATATAGAGACATGCACTTCTGGAACACTGGATACATTACCAATGGTTCTAAAAGTGCCTTATTCCCATAGATAGTCCTCTGTTGGTCCAAATATGCAGAAAAAAACATGGGGTTGACCAAGTTGCATTTTCACAATTTCGATAGTTTGATGGCACCCCTTCATTTTTGACAATTCTGCCCATTTGTTGCAGTGTATCAGTCAAACAAACCTTTACCATTTCTAAATATAAAAATATGCCTTTTGAATTCATCGCGCAACTGTTTTCGAATTCATGCACCAAAATAAGATGGCAGTCACACATGCATAAATCAGTTTCGGACGACTCGAAAACAGGAAAAACTGCCAAAATTTTTTTAGCTATTGTACCTTAATAAAAATAATTCTAGAAAAAAAGAAATACTTTGAAAATGTCCTTGTATTGCCTCCTATAGTGTATCTATCGGACTGCATATTCATTTTATTGTATATGCAACATTACATAACTTAAGTGTCAAAATACATGACCATATATGGATAAATAGTTGTTTTTGCTTCAAATAATGCTCTGTTTTGTTGCAAAACTATATATTTGACTTTTTTTTATATCTATAACAAACAAATATTAATGTTTGAAGGTGCCCAGCAATAATTTGCATGTCACTGACACTAACCATGCCCCCTTTTTCAATACATTAATAAATAACATACTTTTGTACATGCATTAGATTCATTATAAACTATGAATGTATCCCTTACCAATTGAGGTATCTATTAGGCATATATTAAATTCCAATACTATTTTGTTTATTTTATAATAAAAATAACAAATGAAAGTAAAGTGTGCATGAAAGTCACTTTAAAGCAAGAAAATGAAACGATGAATGAAAATGAGACAAAATATGGATACAGCATATTTGGCTGGACCGATAAGATCATTGCAAAAAGACGGTTTGCTAAAGCGCATCTCTTTATGACAAATTAGTTTGAAATAAATATATCAAAGAATATCGCGATAAGAAATAGTTGTCGCAAGATGACTCGTTACTTAACAGATTTTCCAAAACTGGCATAAAAAAATGGGCAGTTAAAATAGAGTTGTTGCAATAATTATATGAAAATTAGAAATTGTCGTATTGGAGAATGCTATACTGTTGAATGTGGAGAAAAATATTGTACACATTCAATAACAGACAGTGAAAAAACATCATCTTCTATGAGAAAAATCTATATTCTATAGCAAACATCATTTTTTTTTATTTGAAAAAAAAGTAAGAAGAACAACCAAAAGAAATCAGATGATGGTACAAAAGTTTCAAGCACAGGTTAACTTAATGCTGAGAAATTATTACGCGAATCTGTTTCGCATCATTTCAAAGATGTCGCATTTTACCATTTACCTGAATGTCCAAGAGTAGGTAAATACTGTGTATAAGCCAGACCCAGCCGCATAAATATCAACAATGAGGAGAAAAAAATGACAGTAAAACAAAAATGGCAGTCATACGCCATACCATTAAAATGAAACGCGACAGTTTGGCGGTCGGTATATCGAAAACTGGGTACAGAGCTGTTGATAACAAATATCAATGACAAAATAATGAAACAGGAAATTTCTCCATAATTCATGATCAATATAATACTAATTGATAAACAGCGACATAAAAACAATATTGCTCATACGCAACCAACTGTATTGTCAAAAAGCATGCGCTAAAGAGTGGAAACAGTATCGCGACAAATGTTACCATTTTTATGTGGGTGGGGTATGAATTATATATAAATAATGAGTTTCTAACACAAAAAAATGGTTTAACTTACATGAATCATGAAATCTGGATGCAGTGAATGCTCTAGACATGCTTTTGTTGTGATATATTAGCATCACTGTCTCTGTGTGTGACTTTCAAGTGTTTTTAACTGCAAACTTCTATTCATTTTAGCCAGGATTTTGAGACAGATGGCTAAAATCAAGTCTTATCACATGATGCAGCAAAGCATATTTGCATACATGATCATTTCTTTTTCAGTTAAATAGATGATCTCACTTTGTGTTCCTTCCATTGAATTGAATAAATCCTGATTCCAACATTTCCATGACAAATTTTCAGCTGCTCAGTCTCATTGCCCTATTTGCTTTACTGTTATAGCTTCAAGTTTGGTTTTGCCTGTGTGACACTTCTCTATTTCACTCAAAGTCATCCATTTTTCACAAAAATACATTTATTTTTCCATTTAGTTGTTTCAAGTACAGTATTTCCCATAAAAAGTGACATATTTTGAAAAAGAAAGTAAATCTGAATCACAAAGATGCAGTTTCCTCCCAGCGTCTACCGAAAATGATCTGGTTCTTGAACGTCTCACACACCAATTAATTTTGTACTGTTCTACACATAGACATGCACTTCTGGAACACTGGATACATTACCAATGGTTCTAAAAGTGCCTTATTCCCATAGATAGTCCTCTGTTGGTCCAAATATGCAGAAAAAAACATGGGGTTGACCAGGTTGCTTTTTCATAATTTCGATGATTTAATGGCACCCCTTCATTTTTGACAATTCTGCCCATTTTTTGCAGTGTATCACTCTAAGCATCTTTAAACTGTTATAGCGTTATCAAACACCCAAACTTTGCAGAAATCATGAAAATGTTCCAATGTTCCCATATGCACAAAGAAATATGACATTTTATGCATTTTTTACGCAGCTCTAATCTCTTGGGCGTAATAATCTTGCTACCGTCATGTAAGGGAGGTAATTGTTCAGTGAGACCTTGAAGGGAATCATTCTTGAAGATTTCTATGGATACTTTGCAGACAACTAGACCACTGGTTCGAAAGCAGCGTAAAGAACGAACGAAATGAACACTTCATACAAACAGTCTTCTGGCTTCAGAGCCTTCAATGTAGTGTTAGTTTCAAATGACTTTGCAGTGCTGAGAGAAGTTTTATACTTGACATGGCTCAATATTGTAGTTGTTTGCTAGTATAGTAAACTTTTAATTCTATCACAATTAAACATTAACGCATTATGTTTTAAATAAAATAAACCAAAATATTACATTAAATGTCATTATGACTACAATTATATAGCAAATAGTTTCAATGAACACTTTTTTGGTCACATTTCAGTTTTAAGATGTTGAAAGTCATCTTTTTGCCAGAGCAAGAAAGTGCTATTTGACACATGGTACCTTTTGGTTCAATTTAAACCATAAATTATGAAAATATTATCATGCAAAAAGGTGCCATATGGCTCGTTTGGGCACTGAAATTATTTTACATTTGTTTAATGCAAAAAGTTACCAAGTGCTAAAATGATCAAAATCATCATAATTTGGTAAAATATTAATTTAAAACTTTTAAGACGTATAAAACAAATCATAATGTATCAACTAATGTTAAAATTATTTCAAAATAATTAATTACTCTCAAAACTATGAAAATGTCATTTGGTACCTTCTTGCACCAATGGGACGCACTGTCCTGCATGTAACTGGCATGCTTTCTCACAGTATGTTTTTTGGAGCAAGCTGAGCTTGAACCTGTTGGGGATTAAAACAAAGACAAAACTGCTATTAAGTGCATCATGTTTATTATACCTATTTTGTTCTGCATGAGTGTGTTCAGGGGAACAGGTTCGTTTACATCCAACATAATAACATAACTGTCAAAGTAAACTCCTCGTAAACTTGCACAACTGACAATATAACAACAAAACATGGGTAAAAAAGCATTAAACTACTTCCAACAGTGTGTGATGGTGTACTACAGTAGGCATAAATGTACTTTCAACAGTGTGTGATGGTGTACCGTAGTAGGCATAAATATACTTCCAACAGTGTTACGGTGTACTACAGTAGGCATAAATGTACTTCCAACTGTGTGTGATGGTGTACTACAGATGGCATAACTGTACTTCCAACTGTGTGTGAAAGTGTACTACAGTAGGCATAAATATACTTCCAACAGTGTGTGACGGTGTACTACAGTAGGCATTAAGGTACATCCAACAGTGTGTGATGGTGTACTACAGAAGGCATAAATGTACTTCCAACTGTGTGATGGTGTACTACAGAAGGCATAAATGTACTTCCAACAGTGTGTGATGTTGTACTATAGTTTGCATAAATGTCAACTGTGTGTGGTGGTGTACTACAGTAGGCAAAAATGTACTTCCAACAGTGTGTGATGGTGTACTACAGTAGGCATAAATGTACTTCCAACTGTGTGATGGTGTACTACAGTGGGCATAACGGTTCTTCCAACTGTGTGTGGTGTACTACAGTAGGCATAACTGTACTTCCAACAGTGTGTGATGGTGTACTACAGTAGGCATCAATGTACTTCCAACTGTGTGTGATGGTGTACTACAGTAGACATAACTGTACTTCCAACAGTGTGTGATGGTGTACTAAAAAGGTATAAATGTACTTGTGACTTCCAACAGTGTGTAATTGTGTACTACAAAAGGTAATACAGTATACATCCACTCAGACATAATGAAGTAAACAAATGTTGCCAATATTAGACATCTAGGTATTACGAAAGTATATGAAAAAGATCTATACTATGTGCATGACAGTTTATGTAGATATGTCACCAAGACTTTCATCTCTTACAAGTTAAACTATTATAGACCATGGGCATACATCACTGCTCAACAAGAGTGAATATACAACATCTACAGGGTGGGCATTCCAGGCTCACTCTCCATTTACAATGAAACAAACATATGGGAGTGAACCTTGATTCTTCATACATGCAGATTTATATTCACTAAATATAGAATATTGCAATAACCAAACTCCAGTTAAAAAAAAGAAAATGATGCGACATACTGGAACTGGTATATTATTGGAATAGTGATATATCTGCATGGTATTAAATTATATAACTGTTTATCTATTTAATTCATGTATATAGTAAGCTTTGGTTCTCATATTTGGAATACAAGCTTTAAATATAGACTATTTAAAAGTTCTTTGGTGTGTTTTTATTCAAGACAAAATGTAGAATAATTCCATTGCAGGTTAATCAAAGAGAGCTAATCACTAAATCAGTATGTTTATACAGTCAAACCTGTCTTAAGCAGCCAGTCAAGGGAAGAAGCAAATGTGGCCTTTTAAGACAGATTGTTGCTCGATGGATGTTAATTTTCTCTAAAAGCATAGCAGTTGGAAATAGCAAATGTGGCTGCTTAAGACAAGTGGCTGCTTAATAGATGACTGCTTACACAGGTTTGACTGTATTAAGTTAAGGTGCAGTTCAAAAGCTGTTTGGAATGTTGCATACGTCAGACTTCGCTTACCAAGCCTGACCTTAGTTTCAACCTTAGTGCATATTGGCATGACAGGTCCTTGCTTACCAAGCCTGACCTTAGTTTCAACCTTAGTGCATATTGGCATGACAGACCCTTGCTAACCAAACCTGACCTAAGTTTCAACCTTAGTGCATATTGGCATGACAGGTCCTTGCTTACCAAGCCTGACCTTAGTTTCAACCTTAGTGCATATTGGCATGACAGGTCCTTGCTTACCAAGCCTGACCTTAGTTTCAACCTTAGTGCATATTGGCATGACAGACCCTTGCTTACCAAGCCTGACCTTAGTTTCAACCTTAGTGCATATTGGCATGACAGACCCTTGCTTACCAAGCCTGACCTTAGTTTCAACCTTAGTGCATATTGGCATAACAGACCCTTGCTAACCAAGCCTGACCTTAGTTTCAACCTTAGTGCATATTGGCATGACAGATCCTTGCTTACCAAGCCTGACCTTAGTTTCAACCTTAGTGCATATTGGCATGACAGGTCCTTGTTCACCAAGCCTGACCTTAGTTTCAACCTTAGTGCATATTGGCATGACAGGTCCTTGCTTACCAAGCCTGACCTTAGTTTCAACCTTAGTGCATATTGGCATGACAGACCCTTGCTTACCAAGCCTGACCTTAGTTTCAACCTTAGTGCATATTGGCATAACAGACCCTTGCTAACCAAGCCTGACCTTAGTTTCAACCTTAGTGCATATTGGCATGACAGATCCTTGCTTACCAAACCTGACCTTAGTTTCAACCTTAGTACATATTGGCATAACAGATCCTTACTTACCAAGCCTGACCTTAGTTTCAACCTTAGTGCATATTGGCATGACAGATCCTTGCTTACCAAGCCTGACCTTCGTTTCAACCTTAGTGCATATTGGCATGACACCCTTGCTAACCAAGCCTGACCTTAGTTTCAACCTTAGTGCTTATTGGCATGACAGACCCTTGCTAACCAAGTCTGACCTTAGTTTCTACCCTAGTGCATATTGGCATGAAAGACCCTTGCTTACCAAACCTGACCTTAGTTTCAACCTTAGTGCATATTGGCATGACAGACCCTTGCTAACCAAGCCTGACCTTAGTTTCAACCTTAGTGCTTATTGGCATGACAGACCCTTGCTAACCAAGTCTGACCTTAGTTTCTACCCTAGTGCATATTGGCATGAAAGACCCTTGCTTACCAAGCCTGACCTTAGTTTCAACCTTAGTGCATATTGGCATGACAGATCCTTACTTACCAAGCCTGACCTTAGTGCATATTGGCATGACAGATCCTTGCTATCCAAGCCTGACCTTAGTTTCAACCTTAGTGCATATTGGCATGACAGACCCTTGCTTACCAAGCCTGACCTTAGTGTCAACCTTAGTGCATATTGGCATGACAGACCCTTGCTAACCATGTCTGACCTTAGTTTCAACCCTTGTGCATATTGGCATGAAAGACCCTTGCTTACCAAACCTGACCTTAGTTTCAACCCTAGTGAATATTTGCATGACAGACCATTGCTTACCAAGCCTGACCTTAGTTTCAACCTTAGTGCATATTTGCATGATATACCCTTGCTTACCAAGCCTGACCTTAATTTCAACCTTAGTGCATATTGCCATGACAGACCCTTGCTTACCAAACCTGACCTTAGTTTCAACCTTAGTGCATATTTGCATGACAGACCCTTGCTTACCAAGCCTGACCTTAGTTTCAACCTTGGTGCATATTGGCATGACAGACCCTTGCTAACCAAGCCTGACCTTAGTTTCAACCTTGGTGCATATTGGCATGACAGACCCTTGCTTACCAAGCCTGACCTTAGTTTCAACCTTGGTGCATATTGGCATGACAGACCCTTGCTTACCAAGCCTGACCTTAGTTTCAACCTTGGTGCATATTGGCATGACAGACCCTTGCTTACCAAGCCTGACCTTAGTTTCAACCTTGGTGCATATTGGCATGATAAACCCTTGCTCACCAAGCCTGACCTTAGTTTCAACCTTGGTGCATATTGGCATGATAAACCCTTGCTCAACAAGCCTGACCTTAGTTTTAACCTTAAGTGCATATTGGCATGATAAACCCTTGCTCACCAAGCCTGACCTTAGTTTCAACCTTGGTGCATATTGGCATGATAAACCCTTGCTCACCAAGCCTGAACTTAGTTTCAACTTTAGTGCATATTGGCATGATAAACCCTTGCTTACCAAGCCTGACCTTAGTTTCAACCTTAGTGCATATTGGCATGACAGATCCTTACTTACCAAGCCTGACCTTAGTTTCAACCTTGGTGCATATTGGCATGACACCCTTGCTCAAGCATCCTTATTTTCAGATCCAATTAGAAATTATATAACCTCTTGCCAATAGTCTACATCCCTTAACATTATTTGCGTGATCTGTAATTAAGTGGATTCTTTTAAATATTAAGCATCAATTTCATGCCAATCAAGGGCTTACAGAAGATCAATCAACCTAACCATTCTTTCCTGGGATCCTGGAAGGTTAATCTTACTCGATAACACCCCACCCCAACTCAGCTTACAGACCCCCTGATTGTTTTTTTAATGGGGTATGATGCCATTTTCAATATATTTCAGGTTGAATATGGCATATCCAGTTATTATTGGTGATGTTGTAACAATTTTTCAGTCATATCTCAACAGTGTCTACTTGAGACAGTATTCAGAACACTGTCACACTGGAATATCATGCAGCAAACACATGGTATGATGTCCCACCCAGTCACATTATAGTGACATCGGGCCGACCAGACCTAGAACTCTCCTCTAAATACTGAGCGTCAAGCATGGAAGCTTCTAGTATATTATAGACCTTTAAATGAATCTGAATAACATCCTTCCACAAGTAACTGGCAAACTCTCTCACATTAAGTTTTGTTGGAGCGAGCGTTACCCTAACCTATGACCTTAACTTAGGTTAATTGATTAGTGCATAGCAAGGTAAGTGATACGCAACCATGTGTAAAGATTTGAAGAACAAATCGGCCAAGGATTGTTCGAGTTAGAGTATGAATGTCAATTAAAATACAATTTTAGTTTTAAAAGGGCCAAAACTCATTTAAATGAATACAGGGTACATGGCCCTTTTATTTGGCTAAGCTTGAAATCACTCCTCATTGGGATCATTTATGCTGAATATGAACAAATTAAGTTCCCCAGGTTTTGAGTTTTTTGAAAATTTACAACTTAACTGTGGTCCCTGCTGGTCCCTTATGAATCTTTACGTAAGCGTCTTTAAAGACTTGATCTAAACTTACATAAATAGATAATGCTTCAGATCAAAAGATGATTGAAATTATTCCTAAAATAAATGAAAAAAAAAGAGGATATCCAGTTTTCCCATGAAAATATCATTATTCACTTGCCGGACCTCAATAAATCTTAAACACACTTGAATCCGTTCCCTCCTCACAGCGATCATTCACACCAAAAATAAAAAATTTGCTTGTCGGTTCTTACCAAATATTTTGCTGACCCTTATGAATTTGTTTATTTGCAAGAGGTTTTTGCACCTTTTTCAGAAATGTTTCAGTTATACAATGGTAATCAACCTATCTGATCCTTCCAGGGATCTGCCAGACAGTTAACACACCTTAACTGTGCAAATCATCTTTTACTTCCCCACCTACTCAGAGGGAGATTCAAAGCAACAGAACAACCTCTGAGAGCCAGACATTACCAACAGAGCTAGCCAGGTCTGGCCACCCAAGGATATAAAATCTCTCTAGGTGGACCCAATATCAACTGTATAAACTAGACCTATCACTGAAGGTGATCAATATCTCCATATAAATCAAGTCAGCATCACATAATTTGTATCACACACATCTACACGTAATGTTGATCATGTATGCAAAGTATCAAGCCAATTGCCTAAAACCTTAGGAAGTAGTTGCTCCACAAGAATTACAGAACGGTAAATACAGCAATATTACCAAGCGCAAAGATAAACATTCTGCAGCGTCACTAAATTTGCACAAAACTTGATATTGATCACATATGCAAAGTTTTTAAGTTAATTGCCTGAAAACTTTATAGGTATTTCGCTCCACAAGAATTGCAATATGGTAAATACAGCAATTTTACTAAGTGCATGGGGAATAATTCTGTATGAAATTACATCAGGGTCGCAAAAATGGCAACACATACATCTACTCTTGCTTAGTTTCATGTCGATTGCCCACATGTACGCAAAAGTTTTAAATCAATTGCCTGAAAACTGCAGTAGAAGTTTGCTCCTCATGGATTGCAATATGGTAAAAACAGAAATTTTACAAAGTGCAATGACAATAATTCTGTATAGAATTAAGAAGAGACACAAAATTTGCGCCATGCACATCTGCACTTGATGCTGGTTATGTAGGCAAAGTTTCAAGTCTGAAAAACTGTGGCAGTAATTCACTTCACAAGTTGATGATAGACTGATTGATAAACAGACCAGCCGAAGTATAACAGGATATCATTATACTCTAGATATCAAGTTGAATCAAAGAATTATATGAGAAAATGATAATTATCTGATTTTCCATAGCATTCAAATATTGAGTCCTGAGTCATGGCTTGAACATATTAGGAGATTCTAAATGCAAAACATAGGGTTCAACCTTTTTTTAATTTCAAAATACAGTCAAACCTGTGTAAGCGGTCACCTCTATTAAGCAGACACTTTTCCTTAGCAGCCACATTAGCTATTTCCCATGGCTATGCATTCAAAACAAATATACCTGTTTTAAGCAACAAACTGTCTTAAAAGGCCATTTTTGCTATTTCCTTGAATAGCTGTTTAACACGGGTTTGTCTGTAACAAAAAATGTTACCAGTAAGTGGTGACCGCTCAAATCCCCTTTCCCCACCCACACACACACACCCTTGTGAATTTAATGTTAAGATGTTCCCAAGGGTCACGACTAATACACAGTCGAGAGAGTTTAGTGTAAAGGTGCTTCACACCAAATTTGGTGAAAATATGTCGTGCAGTTTCATAGAACTCATTTGAAGCAAATGTCAATGGCAACCAGACAACAGACACAGGGTAGTCACAGAAGCTCCCCAGTGAACCTTTGGCTCTGGTGAGCTAATATAAGTTTTGCAACTCCATTTACTTTTCAAATAATCCCTTCTAGACAACATTTTGCCTTTACTTGGTGGGACCTGCATGTTCATCAGAAATAATCTATCCTTAAAACAGTTTTTATATTTTAAAAGTGTCATTCATTTATCGTTTTGTGGAAAACAAATGAACTTATATATGGAAGTGTATGGGTAAGTCAATCATTAGGTCTATATACATGTATAAATTTTTGGTAAAAATAGGTATGGTTCAATGCAAGTGATATAACAGTAGTTAACAGTAAGTATTGCACTGGAAAACAAAGCAAAACAGCAACAAAGTTATAAGGACTTATTGTAAGCAGGGTGTTAGCATAAACCAACAATAACAACAGTTACTATTACATGTATTATTACTGAACAAGTCAATACAGAAAACTAAACAGTGTATAAATACAGCCATCCAGCAAGAGTGTACAGTTAGTCAAGATATATAAACAGCACTAAATCTCAAGTTTCTTGTCTTGGAAAACTTCAAAACACTGTTTTATCATATCATGGGAAACAAATTTGCAAAACTATAAACAACTAAATATTTTTTGTTTATAAAAAAAAAACGCTAACAAAATGACAAAAGAGAATATCTCTATGTGCTTCCCATTATCACCTATTTACTCTGACTTCAGCGTAAGTCTCGTGTGTTTGACTAAGCATAGTGTTGCAGTACATCTCAAGTCATAGACAGAAAACAATACAGCATTGAATAGAAAATATGTAATCATAAAAATCACTATTAAAACATTGATACTTACACTGAATAAAATATAACCAAAACTTATTGGTAAACAGTATAGTTTCCACTTGTTAAAAGAAATAACATGCCAAAAATTGCTCAAAATAGTGTAAGTGTTTTTCTTTCCTGTTATGTCAAACACAACCTATATGAAAAATCACAACTGTATTTAAGTATTTAAGTACAAGTCAGCATAATGAATGGGCAAAAAATCAACAAACAGCCACCCATAAGTGATTTATTTTATTACATTGGAAGCCTTTACCACATGTTTATATGTATTAAATAAAGTCTACAATTCATGCAATCACCTCAGTCTTTCTGTCAGTCAAACTTCAGTTTCACAACATCGCCTTAGTAAGTTAAACTTAAATACTTGAAACCTTTATTAACAATTGACTGGTAACCTCACTGAATACTTAAAACATTTATTGACAATTGACTGGTAACCTAATGGAATACTTAAAACCTTTATTGACTGGTAACCAAACTGAATACTTAAAACATTTATTGATAACTGAATGACAACTTAACTGAATACTTAAAACATTTATTGACAAATGAATGAATGAATAGGGTTTTACGGCGTACCAACACATTATAGGTTATTCGACGCCAACAGGAAGGAAGATTCCAGGTTCACTCTACATGTACAAAAACAACAAATAAACATACAGATTAAAAAAAAATACATCAACAAATGAATATGCAGAATGAACCTAGAACCTTGATACCTGCAGAACTGCAGAGTTTCAGCAAATTCTATTGTATTACTCAATTTGTCGCTTCTTACGACATGCATAAGCCACAGTGATCCTATTCTTGCCATCACTCATGGCTCCCTGGAACCACACAGGGGTTGATAATTTAACCACCATAGTGAACATGACAAAAAATGATAAAATGAACATGACACCCATTCGGAGGATTCCTACCCCTCTGCAGAGATCGACAGTGATTCTATTCTTAGCCGGAACCACACGGGCTATTGACAAATGAATGTTGGCATAAAACTGAATACTTAAAACCTTTTGTGACAACTGACTGGTAATCTAAATGAATACTTTAATCAACTTTTGACTGGTAACCTATCTATAAGGTTATTTTAGTAAAACTGGATGCAACTGTCAGTCTAAAGTCATGATAACCATGATCTTTTTTAAATTCAAATCATTCAAATCTCCATTAGAGCAAACACTCGACTGTTATTGAACACAACCAAGTTAAGTTAGACACAAGTTAAGTATTCAGTCATTAATCTCCATTTTGGAATACATTGGCTAACACTGAACCTGTCATTGAACACAATACAATCCAAATCCTGTATTCAGTACAGTTCATTTCTATTAGGTTAGGTGTAGGTTAACATTAAACTTAGCTGTTATTGAACACAACACAGTTAGGATTAGGTATTCAGAACAACTACTTCCAATAGGTAATGTGCAGCCTTATTGCATGTAACCATTAAATCATATGTTCCAGTTTCCACTTTTGGCACATATATGTACAGAATCAAGGCACACTGATGTCTTCCATAATGATAAAACTGTTTTCAGAGATGAAAAGTTTAAGGTAGCTTGCCAAGTCAAACTTTGTTGTTTATAAATATTTCAAAGAGAAAATGAACAAAACTATATTAATCGATAGATACAAAAATTCAACCTCAGCAGATGAAAAACTGTTAATAAAGGTTACATAAGAACAATTGTTTACAGAAATGATGTCAAAGTATTCCACATCTGCTCAGAGACGTCAAACACAACATACTTGCTTACAGTATACATGTAGCTTAAGAATTGCTTTCAGTAAAAAAATATCAAGTAAGTACAAAAACAAGGAGATCAAAGTCACAAACAAGTTGCAGCAATATCATACATGTTGTATTATGATGTACATGAACATTTTATCTAAAATATAACTAGCACTAAAAATGTTGAAGTGTATATAAAAAAAGAAGAAGAATTGAGGACATTAATATTACGTTGACCTGTGTTTGTTTACTTTCACATCTTGTTCAAATCTTTCATTTTTATGTTGGATAGCAACAATATGACAATGACATGGCATTCAGCTGAAGTGATTTAGTCGACGAAGAGCTTTGCTTTGACAAATTTCATATTAATGCTAACAACTTTTATATAGTCCCATTTCAGTGACGATTAATGTCAAAAGTAGTTGAGGGATAGGTGGTAGATCCAGACACTCAAAAATAATTTCTAGTTATAACAAGATCTTTACCTTTAATAGTTATAATGATATCTGTAGATATACTTTGCAAAGGCAATAATATCTACTCTGCAAATATAAGCATTTATACAACTCAGTACTTTTTAACTTAAAAAAAAAATATTAAAAAATTGGTTATGTCTACAGATGCTACATCCAGAACCAATATTATAGAAGAAATTAGAGGTGGAAATCAAAAATGAAACTTTTAAAAACATTCAAATTTCCTTATTTTAATTAATTTCTCCCGAGTTCAGCTCGTATTTTTACAGAAGTACCAGTACATGTATATAAAATGTATCAGAGGTTTCTCTACTACCAATATAATAATAAATTTACACTAATCTGCACAATTTTTATCGCAAAACATGATTTTTGTCTAGGTAGCCTATAAGTTATAAAGCAGATCCAAGGATAATCTTGAAGATCCATCTTAAAAACCCCAAATGGTAGCAAGTTG
Organism: Panopea generosa; assembly: GCA_029582155.1. Taxonomy (NCBI): domain Eukaryota; kingdom Metazoa; phylum Mollusca; class Bivalvia; order Adapedonta; family Hiatellidae; genus Panopea; species Panopea generosa. The sequence goes on along the minus strand of CM055894.1, from coordinate 10,304,271 downwards.
TAGTTTAATAAAAGACCTGGGCCAGCAAGATTATAAAACTATGTTTCATGTTCAACTTTAACCCTTTGCTCCATAAGCATTTTCTTGGATTCTTTCAAATTGAAAGCATTAATTCACCACGTATCAGCAATTGTTATATTATGTTTATATTTACTGAGTGGAAAACAATTCAGGAAGTGTTCAGATTGCTCGTAACGTTTGCATGTATTCTATTCTTATTATCACAAATGCATCATACCAGAGCCATACAGCTGTAGATATGGTATGAGCAAGTGAAAGGATGAACACCACATGGTAAAACTCTGTACCGGAGATTGGCCGTGGACTACAAAAGCATGTAAAGAATGATTGTGTAACTTATTCTTTCAGACTTGATATAACAGTACACGTAACAATGTGGACACGCACACATACACAAACACAACTCCTCTCATTGATATGTAGTCCTGTAGGGAAAATAAAGAACAAGTTTCTGTGCAAACATTTAACAAATGAATCTGAATAACAAGTAACATCTTCGAGAAAAAAAAAACATTTTAAAACTATAATTATAGTTTCCTTTCATCTTTCTTGTTCTTATTATATGAATAAATAAAATCAACTTTTATTATCATTTTAAAAAATACCAAACATAACTCTAGATAGACACCCAAGCAGCATCTTTTCTCACCGAAATAATTGACCGGATGCAGGCTGTCAATCAAACAAGTTGATAATCCAATCAGCGATTGGTACTGTTTCCAGGGTTGCCATTTTCCTTTGACAAGCGAACGGTCTCCAAGTAAACACTACATTGTATTATATTGTATTTACTTGGACAAACAACGGCACGTAGCTAGTAAGAGCAGGGTTGCTCTTGGGTCAGGTTATGTCCTCAATACTTTTTCTTGGTATACCCTGATTTTCAGATTTTTTAATATCAAAAATTCACATTCGTTCATTAACCCTGATCCTGTTTCATTTACGATGTTAAGACTGTGTTTTAATAATAAAATCATGATCAATCCATTTCACCGTCAAAGAAAAGAGTGCAGAGAACTAATGAACTGAGTTGCAAACAGAGAAGACTAGATATACCAGCATGTCTGTAATGGATTATAATCTAGGTCAACAAAGGTTACAAAACATTGATCACTTACAACAGGACAAGGGGTTGATATTACCAGGTATAATGTACAATAAAGGCTGTTAAATGACAGGTCATGTTGACTGAGACTATAATTGTAATACACTGTTATGGGTGCTTTACATCTATGTGTATAGTGAAATGCACAAACTAATACACTGGAAAGACTGAAGTTTGAGTTAAACTATGTAGAGTTACAATGTCCCACACAACTACTTGTGTATGCATACTATTACAAACCTTTGATGATATCATGTCACAGTTTGTGCAGATATCTTAATGCATCAAATTTGATCGACTAGTGCAAAAGGACTCCAAGTGCCTTCTCATTACATATACACTTAGCCCCTTAATACACTAATGGGACCAAATAATATATCCAGGAGTAAACAATTATTTTCATATATATTGTAGTCAATACTAAATGGCATTAGACAGCAATGTTCACCTTCATGGTTCAATTGAAAATGAATATCAAATTATAACAAAATTAACCTCTGATATTTCTGCCATTCTACCTGCATGTAGTTGTCATTCAAGTCAGTTTCTTGTTCTACTCATTTATTATTAATTTAATGAAAATATATATTAATCACCAAATTTCATACTGCAATTAGAAAAAAAAGAGTTTTCCATGAATAATAAAACAAACAATTTTACCCTAGTGAAACCCTAGTGATTTCGGTTCTCAAATAGACGTGGAGTCCATATTAGTGAAAGCTGGAAGTACAATACTTTCAGAATCAATTGTTACACAAAAAAGACATTCATTAAACTTCGTTGAGTTTTAAAAATTGCCAAATAAAGTCTTATTTACAAGAACAAAATGGGGTTTAACGTTACTTACAACACAAGACTGGTTCTATTCAACATATCAGACCAAGACAACCAGATAAAAATATATGGCATTAACAGGTTAAAGAAGCCAGAAAGTGGTGTTAGCTGGCCATATAGCCTGATAAATGTGTACCCAGGATAAAGGAGCCAGAAAGTGGTGTAAGATGGCCATATAGCCTGATAATAGTGTACCCAGGATAAAGGAGCCAGAAAGTGGTGTTTGATGGCCATATAGCTGATAAATGTGTACCCAGGATAAAGTAGCCAGAAAGTGGTGTTAGCTGACCATATAGCCTGATAAATGTGTACCCAGGATAAAGAAGCCAAAAAGTGGTGTAAGCTTGTCATATAACCTGATAAATGTGTACCCAGTGTATAGTGTAATCTGGTCATATAGCCTGATAAATGTGTACTCAGAATAAAGTAGCCAGAAAGTGGTGTAAGCTGGTCATATTACCTGATAAATGTGTACCCAGGATAAAGTTACCAGAAAGTGGTGTAAGCTTGTCATATAACCTGATAAATGTGTACACAGGATAAAGTAGCCAGAAGGGGTGTAAGCTGGTCATATAACCTGATAAATGTGTACCCAGGATAAAGTAACCAGAAAGTGGTGCAAGCTGGTCATATAGCCTGATAAATGTGTACCCAGGATAAAGTGGCCAGAAAGTGGTGTAAGCTTATCATATAGCCCAATAATTGTGTACTCAGGTTAAAGTAGCCAGAAATTGGTGTTAGCTGGTCATATAGCCTGATAAATGTGTACACAGGTTTAGGGAGCAAGAACGTGGCGTAACTAGGTTAATATAGTCAGAAGAATGTGTACACTGGTTAAAGTAACAAGAAAATGGTGTAACCAGGTCAAAAAAGCCAGGTTTGTTCACAGGCTAAAAAGCAAAGGGCTTAGGTAAGCATATAGTGGTGTAAACAGACTACAATAGCCAGATAGTGGTGTAAACAGGCCATCTTCACCAAATAGCAATGAAAACAGGATCAAAAATTTATAATAAGTCTGGAAAAGGTGAACAGAATATATTTTTAACAGGCTTATAGTAATATTTAAATGTAAACAGGCCATCTCTATTCAACAAAAACAGGTCAATGTGTTTACTCAGCGAAATCATGTATACAGGCCTTGTCTACTCAGCAGAAACATGTATACAGGCCTTGTCCACTCAGCAGAAATGAGAAAACAGGCCTAGTCTACTCAGCAGAAATGAGTATACAGGCCTTGTCTACTCAGTAGAAATGAGAATACAGTCCGTGCCTACTCAACAGAAATGAGTATACAGCCCGTGTCTACTCAACAGAAATGAGTATACAGCCCGTGTCTACTCAGCAGAAATGAGTACACAGGCCGTGTCTACTCAGCAGAAATGAGTATACAGCCTGTTCTTACTCAACAGAAATGAGTAAACAGGCCTAGTCTACTCAGCAGAAATGAGTACACAGGCTGTGTCTACTCAGCAGAAATGAGTACACAGGCTGTGCCTACTCAGCAAAAATGAGTACACAGGCCCTGTCTACTCAGCAGAAATGAGTACACAGGCCCTGTCTACTCAGCAGAAATGAGTACACAGGCCGTGTCTACTCAGCAGAAATGAGTACACAGGCCGTGTTTACTCAGCAGAAATGAGTACACAGGCCGTGTCTTCTCAGCAGAAATGAGTACACAGGCTGTGTCTACTCAGCAGAAATGTATACAGACATTGTCTACTCAGCAGAAATGAGTATACCGGCCTTGTCCACTCAGCAGAAATGAGTATACAGGCCTTGTCTACTCAGCAGAAACATGTATACAGGCCGTGTCCACTCAGCAGAAATGAGTATACAGGCCAAGTTTACTCAGCAAAAATGAGTATACAGACCTTGTCTACTCAGCAGAAATGAGTCACAGGCTGTGTCTACTCAGCAGAAATGAGTATACAGCCCAGGCCTACTCAACAGAAATGAGTAAACAGACCTTGTCTACTCAGCAGAAACATGAATACAGACCAAGGTAGCCAGATAAAAATAAAATATCCCAACTTTAAAGGAGTTGCAGTTGTTAATAATAGTAAATATTTAAACCTTTACAAACAGTATCACTTTTCAGTGGTATTTTCTTATATTTCATATTCACTTTCAACAAACATGTAAAGGTATATAAACTGTAAAGTTCTAAATTTGTCAATAATAAAGCACAATTAATCATAAAATGTAAGTCTTAATGTCTATTTCCTACGGCTGTAGTCGAAGGTGAGAGTTACAATACTATATCACACATGTAACACATTTTTTTAAGTACACTTCCATTGTTCATAAATTTCAGATTTTTTTTTTTATTTAATTTTAAAAACATCTCAACGAACTGTTCCTTGCATCAATCTGGCGGTACACTTTTGTCTGGTAAAGCTTCGAAAACATGGCTGCCCATAATTGGAACACAGCTAATCATTAATACGTTTGTCACTAGAAGTCATTTTAAATAAAACACAATAAAACTTTTTTTTATATAAAAATAACAACAATTTATCAACTGTCAACGTAAAGTACATAAGTTATTTAAGCCTGCGACTCAGATATAGAAACACTGTCCGTAGGTTTCAGTCTGTACGCACTGTTATTACAATGTGTGTTCAATACATGGGCGGCAGTGCCCGTGTCTTGAAATACAGCAAACACGCGGGCATGTTGTGATATGGTCTGATTGTTGGAGTTGAAATCACCCTGATTTCCGTCTTTGTCTCCCGTGAGAAACTGAAGCTGGGCTCCAGCAGTGAGAAGCTTGTGTAGCATCTTGTCAACATCACTTCGTCTCAGCTCACTTGGTAAATCACATACTTCCAAAATGTTGCTCGTAACCATACCTGTAAACACACAGATCATTATACAACTTTGGCATCCTATTTTTGTAGCTTATATTTAAAATTTTAACAATATAATGAAAATGATTGGGAGGTGGGGTCATGCATTATTAATGTTGTTTCTGTAAACTTATATTTATTTCATGCAGTACTTCTCATTATCAACACTAATCACCTTTTTTAAATTTCAAATTTTCAAAGGTCCAAACAATGGAGGCTAAGGAATGGGTCCATTGCCTGTAGCATTTGGAGGGCCGACATTGATTATTGAAAAAAAAAATTGATTTCTATTCATTTTAAAATTATAATGTCCAACAGACACAGCTCAAGTACAATTATGAGGGTCCAACAGCAATAGAAAAGGTCCCTGAACCTTCGAATCGCACTTTTTTTAAACCCTGTTAGAAGAACAAGATTAAAAATCGTCTTTTTTCTATCTTTAAAACCTGCAAACAGTGAATTAGTTAAATCAAACACAGAAAACCAATGCAATAAAATAATTAGGTGAAGTTCATAGTCACATCAACAGAACTGGGTGGACTCTTCATAGTCTTCCAACAATCCCTTCCCCAAAACACTGTTCTGACACTAAACAAACACCCCTAGTTTGAAAATATTAAAGGCTAGAGACACTTCTTCATTTACAGAAACAAACAAAAATCCACCCATATCCTTTAAGCAGTAAATCAATTTGTGTAATTTGTCAGATTAACCATCACAAACATAATAAATAGAGTTGGCAATCAGAGATAAATTTATCAATGATAATTGGATGGCCAAAATTTATTAAACAAGGGAAATTCTCTGAAATAAAATATCTGGCCATATCACTTGATCATAAAGTGACACTATAAAGAAGTCAAAATATCACCAATATAAGGCCTAGGCTAGACAAATCGACTCGAGATGCAATACCATATCACAATATTTGTTTATTAATTATTAATGAAGGTTATTTCTACAAATAATCAAAGTTAATGTGTAAGGATCAAAGTTTATTTATTATCAATAGAGATACATCTCAAGCTCATTCAAAATAAAGCTGGATAGGTAGTTCTACCTATCACACTACCAGAATTTCTAAGTCTAATAAGGACCTAAAAAATCAAGAGTTAACCCACTTTGGATTATGACTACACATTCAGCTTTATATAATGTTTCAATCAAACACTTTGAGAGGGTGACAAGACTTCATTCTACTAGAATCTCTAAGTCAAATAAGGGTCATAATTACATTATATTCAGACAAGAGTTACCTAACCTAGTTATCATAAGTCTTGAATTCATACAAAAGTTATCTAACTTAGTTATTGTAGCAGGTTAGATGACTGGGAAGTCTTGTGATAAGTTCCAACCAAATACATTGAGTGATTGGTGAGATATCGAAGGTAACACGCAAAACTAACCAGAACTTCTAAGTCAAACAAGAGCCATAATTTGCATTATATTAAGAAAGAGTTATATAACTTAGTTATTATAGTATGTTTGAAGACTGGGAGGTTTCAATGCAATAGATGCAAAGGCTCTGAGTCAAAAAGTTTAAAAGACGGGAGCTAAAAACAAAAACATGACATTTTGTGGGATAACTTAATCGTAGAGGTCAAGGTAATCTGGAAAAAAGTCTCCATCAGTTTGAGTAGCACAACCCATAAAACAACTTTGGCCCAAATTAGGCAACTCCAGGTCAAACAGATTCTGAGAAACAGAGGTAAACACAAAAACTTAACATTGTCTTGGCTTTATCATTCATCCATTGAGGTTAAGGTCAAGGAAGCCTGAAAATTTCTCCATGGTTTTGAGCAGAACTACTCATTACACAATAAAGACAAAATTTGGTAACACAAGTCGAACAGTTTCTGAGAAGCAGAGCTTGATACAAAAACTTAATGTTGAATTGTAGCCTCCACTGCAGATGTAAATGTAAAACATATCTCTTTCTTTACTTCTTCAAAAAGGCGAGACAAAAATGCTAATTTAAAACTATCAATTGTAGAAATCACAACTGACGAGTGTTGTTTATTTCAAGCTTAAACAGATCAGTTATTGATTATAATTGATCACATGAACATCACTTATTTTTTTTTTTTTCACATGATTAAGTAAATAAACAGACAGAGGCAGGCAGGTTTATAGTATATGGGAGAAAACCAAATGAAAGCATAAGATTTTAGTGTAAACTGGCAGAATAAAATCAATGCATACATTTAAATAACTGCAACTTAAAATATTAACATGTGAATACATTTGTGCAAAGAACAAAATGGCACATAATTTAGTCTTTAATTCAACATCTCATTACCCTTTTAAAAAGGGAAGGATAATAACTACAGGCTCATGAACTGTTACATACATCCCATATATACAAACTATCATTTAAAACGCCACCTGGTGGCAAACACGTAATAAAAATGTCTTTTCATTTACTGCAAATGGTAATCAATTAGAAAGGTCATATAGAAATGACACAAAGTCCTCAATAACAGTATTCAAATTTCTAATTTCATAGCTTGACATTTCTATAGATTTACTGGGTTATTAACAGATTAGCTGGTCTATTTAAAGACTTGCTGGGTTATTTATAGACTTTAAAAAATACTGACATCACTTCCTACCTTTATCTGTGGACTGCTGGGACTGTTGACTATCTCTACTGCGAGATTTTTTAATTCTCTGAGGTTTTGGTGCTGTGGGACTAGAGGAGAGAACACTGTGTTTACTATGGTTACCATACAATAAAAGGAACAACATAAATTCTCAAATTGAAACTTCAAAGTAACAAGTAATTTTATAACCTATCTAATGATCGACTGATTGATTGATTGAATATTAAGCGTCATTTTTATGCCATTGATGGCTAACAGATGATCAGTTAACCTAACCGCTGTTTCCTGGGATTAACCAGTACTCATCACATCCCATCTCCGCAAGTAAGTGATAACTTTCCCACTTGAATCAGAGGTGAGAGACGAATGATAATGAGACACAATGTCGTATATCAATCATCACGGAGACTGTTGCCGGGCGGGGATTCGAACTCACGACCCCTGGACTGATAGTCAGACGTGTAACCGACTGAGCTAATCGGGCCCTGCTCCTATCTAATGAACTAATCTAGTAAAGCACCACTGGTCATTATGATATTATGCTTCATGTCAGATGTACATGTGTGCCATTATAAATGGTCACTGGGAACACAAAAGTATTTCATCTGAATAATGATATAGCAGAATTTCATTGTAATATGATTGATTGATTGAATATTTAGTGTCATTTTTATGCCATTAAGAGCTAACAGACAAACAGTTAACCTAACCACTCTTTCCTGGAATCCTGGATGTTAACCAGTACTCAAGCAGCACACCCATTTCTGCAAGTAACTGATAACTTTCCCACTTGAATCAACGGTGAGAGACGAATGATAATGAGATGCAACGTGTATATAAATTTTCATGGCGACTATGGCCGGTGGGGATTCAAACTCACAATTCCTGGATTGGTAGTCAGATGCAGTACAGACTGAGCTAATCATGCTCAGTCCTCACTGATGTTAAGGTGATTGTGACAGCCATAGTTTATAAAGCTGTTCATATCATGTGTGGGGGGAGATATGCCTTAAACCAAACACACAAGCAATACTACATGTATATCAGCATGTAACAAATAGTTGCGTTGCTTTCTATATTGTAAACTATAGCATGCAAAACAAAGTGCTTTTAATTGCAGAAAAGAAAAATAACACAAAACAAGCAGAAAGTGACAAAATAATAGCTTCAATCAAGATTATCAACGATAAAAGTGTGACCAAAACAATGAGATTAAAAATTCATGATAATAAAATCATGTAAACGATACAGTTTGATACAAAGTACTGTAAATTACTTTTCAACAAGTTAATACTGAAGTCTTTGTCTTAAAGCTGTATTAATACAGGTGCTCTGTTTCACTAACCTTCGCAAACCTGAACAATTTCATACAAATAAATATTCAAATCTTGAAACGTTTCATTTGCACAGTATTTTTGCAAATTTTAGAAAGAATATTTTTTATAAAAGATCATAATATAAGCAAGCCACACGGTAAATAAATTTCCCCAGACATTGATTTTTGTAACTTAAATTGTCACTAAGAAATCTAACAAATGTTAGTGAAACGAGCCCAAGGTGTTTGTTTATTCTTTTAAAACTAGGATTAAACAGGTTTATGACTGGTCTTTGCAGTAATAGTGTAAAACATGTATATAAGTGATTCTGTGATACTAAGGTGCAATACAGATGTATGACTGGTCTTTGCAGCAATAGTGTAAAACAGGTGTGTAAGTGACCCTGTGACACTAAGGTGCAATACAGATGTATGACTGATCTTTGCAGTAATTGTGTAAAACATGTATATAAGTGACCCTGTGATACTCAGGTGCAATACAGGTGTATGACTGGTCTTTGCAGTAATAGTGTAAAACATGTATATAAGTGACCCTGTGATACTAAGTTGCAATACAGGTGTATGACTGGTCTTTGCAGTAATAGTGTAAAACATGTATATAAGTGACCCTGTGATACTAAGGTGCAATACAGGTGTATGGCTGGTCTTTGCAGTTATGGTGTAAAACATGTGTTTAAGTGACTGTGTGATACTAAGGTGCAATACAGGTGTATGACTGGTCTTTGCAGTAATAGTGTAAAACATGTATATAAGTGACCCTGTGATACTAAGGTGCAATACAGGTGTATGGCTGGTCTTTGCAGTTATGGTGTAAAACATGTGTTTAAGTGACTGTGTGATACTAAGGTGCAATACAGGTGTATGGCTGGTCTTTGCACTAATGGTGTAAAACATGTGTATAAGTGACCTTGTGAAACTAAGGTGTAATACAGGTGTATGACTGGTCTTTGCAGTAATGGTGTAAAACATGTATATAAGTGACCCTGCGATACTAAGGTGCAATACAGATGTATGGCTGGTCTTTGCAGTAATGGTGTAAAACATGTGTAAAAGTGACAGTGTGATACTAAGGTGCAATACAGGTGTATGGCTGGTCTTTGCACTAATGGTGTAAAACATGTGTATAAGTGACCTTGTGAAACTAAGGTGTAATACAGGTGTATGACTGGTCTTTGCAGTAATGGTGTAAAACATGTGTATAAGTGACCCTGCGATACTAAGGTGCAATACAGATGTATGGCTGGTCTTTGCAGTAATGGTGTAAAACATGTGTAAAAGTGACAGTGTGATACTAAGGTGCAATACAGATGTATGGCTGGTCTTTGCAGTAATGGTGTAAAACATGTGTAAAAGTGACAGTGTGATACTAAGGTGCAATACAAATGTATGACTGGTGTTTGCAGTAATAGTGTAAAACATGTGTATACGTGACCCTGTGATACTAAGGTGCAATACAGATGTATGGCTGGTCTTTGCAGTAATGGTGTAAAACATGTGTAAAAGTGACAGTGTGATACTAAGGTGCAATACAAATGTATGACTGGTGTTTGCAGTAATAGTGTAAAACATGTGTATACGTGACCCTGTGATACTAAGGTGCAATACAGATGTATGGCTGGTCTTTGCAGTAATGGTGTAAAACATGTGTAAAAGTGACAGTGTGATACTAAGGTGCAATACAAATGTATGACTGGTGTTTGCAGTAATAGTATAAAACATGTGTATAAGTGACCCTGTGATACTAAGGTGTAATACAAATGTATGACTGGTCTTTGCAGTAATAGTGTAAAACATGTATATAAGTGACCCTGTGATACTAAGATGCAATACAGGTGTATGGCTGATCTTTGCAGTAATAGTGTAAAACATGTATATAAGTGACCCTGTGATACTAAGGTGCAATACAGATGTATGGCTGGTCTTTGCAGTAATGGTGTAAAACATGTGTAAAAGTGACAGTGTGATACTAAGGTGCAATACAAATGTATGACTGGTGTTTGCAGTAATAGTGTAAAACATGTGTATAAGTGACCCTGTGATACTAAGTTGCAATACAGGTGTATGACTGGTCTTTGCAGTAATGATGTGAAACATGTGTATAAGTGACCCTGTGATACTAAGGTGCAATACAGGTGTATGACTGGTCTTTGCAGTAATGATGTGAAACATGTGTATAAGTGACCCTGTGATACTAAGATGCAATACAGGTGTATGACTGGTCTTTGCAGTAATGATGTGAAACATGTGTATAAGTGACCCTGTGATACTAAGGTGCAATACAGGTGTATGACTGGTCTTTGCAGTAATAGTGTAAAACATGTGTATAAGTGACCCTGTGATACTAAGGTGTAATACAGATGTATGACTGGTCTTTGCAGTAATAGTGTAAAACATGTGTATAAGTGACCCTGTGATACTAAGGTGCAATACAGGTGTATGACTGGTCTTTGCAGTAATAGTGTAAAACATGTGTATAAGTGACCCTGTGATACTAAGGTGTAATACAGATGTATGACTGGCCTTTGCAGTAATAGTATAAAACATGTATATAAGTGACCCTGTGATACTAAGGTGCAATACAGGTGTATGACTGGTCTTTGCAGTAATGATGTGAAACATGTATATAAGTGACCCTGTGATACTAAGGTGCAATACAGGTGTATGACTGGTCTTTGCAGTAATGATGTGAAACATGTGTATAAGTGACCCTGTGATACTAAGGTGCAATACAGATGTATGACTGGTCTTTGCAGTAATGGTGTAAAACATGTGTATAAGTGACCCTGTGATACTAAGGTGCAATACAGGTGTATGACTGGTCTTTGCAGTAATAGTGTAAAACATGTGTATAAGTGACCCTGTGATACTAAGGTGTAATACAGATGTATGACTGGCCTTTGCAGTAATAGAATAAAACATGTATATAAGTGACCCTGTGATACTAAGATGCAATACAGATGTATGGCTGGTCTTTGCAGTAATAGTGTAAAACATGTGTATAAGTGACCCTGTGATACTAAGGTGCAATACAGGTGTATGGCTGATCTTTGCAGTAATAGTGTAAAACATGTATATAAGTGACCCTGTGATACTAAGGTGCAATACAGATGTATGACTGGTCTTTGCAGCAATAGTGTAAAACATGTGTATAAGTGACCCTGTGATACTAAGGTGCAATACAGGTGTATGGCTGATCTTTGCAGTAATAGTGTAAAACATGTATATAAGTGACCCTGTGATACTAAGGTGCAATACAGATGTATGACTGGTCTTTGCAGCAATAGTATAAAACATGTGTATAAGTGACCCTGTGATACTAAGGTGCAATACAGGTGTATGGCTGATCTTTGCAGTAATAGTGTAAAACATGTATATAAGTGACCCTGTGATACTAAGGTGCAATACAGATGTATGACTGGTCTTTGCAGCAATAGTGTAAAACATGTGTATAAGTGACCCTGTGATACTAAGGTGCAATACAGGTGTATGGCTGATCTTTGCAGTAATAGTGTAAAACATGTATATAAGTGACCCTGTGATACTAAGGTGCAATACAGATGTATGACTGGTCTTTGCAGCAATAGTGTAAAACATGTATATAAGTGACCCTGTGATACTAAGGTGCAATACAGATGTATGACTTGTGTTTGCAGTAATTGTGTAAAACATGTATATAAGTGACAGTGTGATATTAAGGTGCAATACAGATGTATGACTTGTGTTTGCAGTAATTGTGTAAAACATGTATATAAGTGACCCTGTGATACTAAGGTGCAATACAGATGTATGACTTGTGTTTGCAGTAATTGTGTAAAACATGTATATAAGTGACAGTGTGATATTAAGGTGCAATACAGATGTATGACTTGTGTTTGCAGTAATTGTGTAAAACATGTATATAAGTGACCCTGTGATACTAAGATGCAATACAGGTGTATGACTGGTCTTTGCAGTAATGGTGTAAAAAATGTGTATAAGTGACAGTGTGATACTAAGGTGCAATACAGATGTATGACTGGTTATTGCAGTAATAGTGTAAAACATGTGTATACGTGACCCTGTGATACTAAGGTGCAATACAGATGTATGACTGGTCTTTGCAGCAATTGTGTAAAACATGTATATAAGCGACAGTGTGATACTAAGATGCAATACAGATGTATGACTGGCCTTTGCAGTAATGGTGTAAAACATGTGTATAAGTGACAGTGTGATACTAAGGTGCAATACAGATGTATGACTGGTCTTTGCAGTAATAGAATAAAACATGTGTATAAGTGACCCTGTGATACTAAGGTGCAATACAGATGTATGACTGGTCTTTGCAGTAATGGTGTAAAACATGTATATAAGTGACCCTGTGATACTAAGGTGCAATACAGATGTATGACTGGCCTTTGCAGTAATAGTATAAAACATGTGTATAAGTGACCCTGTGATACTAAGGTGCAATACAAATGTATGACTGGTCTTTGCAGTAATATAATAAAACATGTATATGAGTGACCCTGTGATACTAAGTTGCAATACAGGTGTATGACTGGTCTTTGCAGTAATATAATAAAACATGTATATGAGTGACCCTGTGATACTAAGGTGCAATACAGATGTATGACTGGTCTTTGCAGTAATAAAATAAAACGTGTATAATTGACTCTGTGATACTAAGATGCAATACAGGTGTATGACTGGCCTTTGCAGTAATAGTATAAAACATGTGTATAAGTGACCCTGTGATACTAAGGTGCAATACAGATGTATGACTGGCCTTTGCAGTAATAGTATAAAACATGTCTATAAGTGACCTTGTGATACTAAGTTGCAATACAGGTGTATGACTGGTCTTTGCAGTAATATAATAAAACATGTATATGAGTGACCCTGTGATACTAAGGTGCAATACAGATGTATGACTGGTCTTTGCAGTAATAAAATAAAACATGTGTATAATTGACTCTGTGATACTAAGATGCAATACAGGTGTATGACTGGTCTTTGCAGTAATGGTGTAAAACATGTATATAAGTGACCCTGTGATACTAAGATGCAATACAGGTGTATGACTGGTCTTTGCAGTAATAGAATAAAACATGTGTATAAGTGACCATGTGATACTAAGGTGCAATACAAATGTATGACTGGTCTTTGCAGTAATAGAATAAAACATGTGTATAAGTGACCATGTGATACTAAGGTGCAATACAGATGTATGACTGGTCTTTGCAGTAATAAAATAAAACATGTGTATAATTGACTCTGTGATACTAAGATGCAATACAGGTGTATGACTGGTCTTTGCAGTAATGGTGTAAAACATGTATATAAGTGACCCTGTGATACTAAGATGCAATACAGATGTATGACTGGTCTTTGCAGTAATAGTGTAAAACATGTATATAAGTGACCCTGTGATACTAAGGTGCAATACAGGTGTATGACTGGTCTTTGCAGTAATGGTATAAAACATGTATATAAGTGACCCTGTGATACTAAGGTGCAATACAGGTGTATGACTGGTTTTTGCAGTAATGGTGTGAAACATGTGTGTACGTGACCCTGTGATACTAAGATGCAGTAAAGGTGTATGAGTGGTCTTTGCAGTAATAGTATAAAACATGTATTTAAGTGACCCTGTGATACTAAAGTGCAATACAGGTGTATGACTGGTCTTTGCAGTAATAGAATAAAACATGTGTATAAGTGACCCTGTGATACTAAGATGCAATACAGGTGTATGACTGGTCTTTGCAGTAATAGTGTAAAACATGTATATAAGTGACCCTGTGATACTAAGGTGCAATACAGGTGTATGGCTGGTCTTTGCAGTAATAGTATAAAACATGTGTATAAGTGACCCTGTGATACTAAGGTGCAATACAGATGTATGACTGGTCTTTGCAGTAATAGTGTAAAACATGTATATAAGTGACCCTGTGATACTAAGGTGCAATACAGATGTATGACTGGTCTTTGCAGTAATAAAATAAAACATGTGTATAAGTGACTCTGTGATACTAAGATGCAATACAGGTGTATGACTGGTCTTTGCAGTAATGGTGTAAAACATGTATATAAGTGACCCTGTGATACTAAGATGCAATACAGGTGTATGACTGGTCTTTGCAGTAATAGTATAAAACATGTATATAAGTGACCCTGTGATACTAAGGTGCAATACAGATGTATGACTGGTCTTTGCAGTAATAAAATAAAACATGTGTATAAGTGACTCTGTGATACTAAGATGCAATACAGGTGTATGACTGGTCTTTGCAGTAATGGTGTAAAACATGTATATAAGTGACCCTGTGATACTAAGATGCAATACAGGTGTATGACTGGTCTTTGCAGTAATAGAATAAAACATGTGTATAAGTGACCATGTGATACTAAGATGCAATACAGATGTATGGCTGGTCTTTGCAGTAATAGTATAAAACATGTATATAAGTGACCCTGTGATACTAAGGTGCAATACAGGTGTATGACTGGTCTTTGCAGTAATAGAATAAAACATGTGTATAAGTGACCATGTGATACTAAGGTGCAATACAAATGTATGCCTGGTCTTTGCAGTAATAGAATAAAACATGTATATAAGTGACCCTGTGATACTAAGATGCAATACAGATGTATGACTGGTCTTTGCAGTAATAGTGTAAAACATGTATATAAGTGACCCTGTGATACTAAGGTGCAATACAGGTGTATGACTGGTCTTTGCAGTAATGGTATAAAACATGTATATAAGTGACCCTGTGATACTAAGGTGCAATACAGGTGTATGACTGGTTTTTGCAGTAATGGTGTGAAACATGTGTGTACGTGACCCTGTGATACTAAGATGCAGTAAAGGTGTATGAGTGGTCTTTGCAGTAATAGTATAAAACATGTATTTAAGTGACCCTGTGATACTAAAGTGCAATACAGGTGTATGACTGGTCTTTGTTGTAATTGTGTAGGACAGGTGTTGTCATTTGCAACTGAGGTGTTAAATGATGAACAACCAGTCATTGCTGTAACTAAGGTGTAATACTGATGTACAACCAGTCATCTGTAACTAAGGTGTAATATAAGATGTACAACCAGTCATATGTAACTAAGGTGTAATACAGATGTACAACCAGTCACCTATCACTAAGGTGTAATACAGATGTACAATCAGTCATCTGAAACTAAGGTGAAATACAGATGTACAACCAGTCACCAGTTACTAAGGTGTATTACAGATATACAACCAGTCATCTGTTTTTAAGGTGTAATACAGAAGTACAACCAGTCATCTATAACTAAGGTGTAACAGAGATGTACAACCAGTCATCTGTTACTAAGGTGTAATACAGATGTACAACCAGTCATTTGTAACAAAGGTGTAAAACAAATGTTTTACTGTTCTTTTGTACGAGTCAAAAAATAAGAAAATTACATGAAGAGTCAATTGTAAACTTGATGATTAACATTAGAAACAGGAACAGTTTCCAGTTTGTGATTTTATGGAGAAAGTTTTGTTGTTTACGATTACCATTGCAGCCACAAGGACTGATATTAGATAAACAAAAAAATATGTATGGTTATACTGATGCTTATTTTTCGACAGCTGCAGATATTGATGTTGACTTACCTTTTAGTTAGACTATGTTGCTGTGGTGACTGCTGTGTTAATTGCACTGACTGTACCTGAGGTCTATACTGGGGCTGATACTGCAACCTTATCTCACCTAAGTGGAAACACAGATATCCATCACATAACACAAGTCAACAATCAGGCTTATTGTTTATAGCTATCTCATTAAAATCAAATCAACTTTTAAACTTCCATACTCTACGCACAGTAGATCTGACAGAGTCCCATAGAAGGTCACCTCAGATTGACTTTTGTATTCAAGGTTTTGAAACCAAAAGTAGAAGTATTTAACTGAAGAAAAATCTTTATTTAGCTGGGATCCCAATATCATGTGAGATAACATGCGTCTATAATTTTAACGATAAAACATTATGAGACGAATCCGGGACTTTTTTATTTATACACCAACATAGGATGATTATATGGCCAAATCAACACCCAGGAAACAGCATCTGTAAGAATGTATCAATCAACGTCATGTTGTAAATCTCAACAAACTGCAAATGTAAAGATAAATCTGATTGGCTAAATTATTATGAATATAAATAACATGAAAGGTCAATCTGAGGTGACCTTTAATGCAATGCTGTCAGATCTACTGTGTGTAGAGAATGGAAGCTTAAAGTTGATCTGATTTTAATGAGATTGTGTTTATAGTTTACACCCGTAGCTTCTGGCATGAGCTGCCAGCATTATATACAAAAGACTACCACCTCACTTTTATTGTTTATAATTAAAGTTATGACTCAGTTGGAAATGCCTAGTGTATTGGTTTTCCAGATAATTAAATGCAGGTACAAGTAACTTTCAATAATTTCTTTGACATGTCAGCTTTGACAATGCAATTTTTTTCTAAAGGACTATCATTTTGGCTGCAGTAATAAAATACTGTAATTGCGGTATTGATTTGATACAGGTATTTAAAATCATTTTGGCTGCAGTAATAAGATACAGCACATTGCAGTATTGATTTGATATAGGTATTTACTATCATTTTGGCTGCAGTAATAAGATGCAGCACATTGCAGTATTGATTTGACACAGGTATTTACTGTCATTTTGGCTGCATTAATAAGATACCACCCCGATGCAGAATTGATTTGATGCATGTATTTACTGTCATTTTGGCTGCATTAATAAGATACCACCCCGATGCAGAATTGATTTGATACAGGTATTTACTATCATTTTGGCCGCAGTAATAAGATACCAACCCATTGAGGTATTGATTTGATACAGGTATTTACTGTCATTTTGGCCGCAGTAATAAGATACCAACCCATTGAGGTATTGATTTGACACAGGTATTTACTATCATTTTGGCCGCAGTAATAAGATACCAACCCATTGAGGTATTGATTTGATACAGGTATTTACTGTCATTTTGGCTGCAGTAATAAGATACCATCCCATTGAGGTATTGATTTGATACAGGTATTTACTGTCATTTTGGTCGCAGTAATAAGATACCATCCCATTGAGGTATTGATTTGATACAGGTATTTACTGTCATTTTGGCTGCAGTAATAAGATACCACCCCGATGCAGAATTGATTTGATACAGGTATTTACTATCATTTTGGCCGCAGTAATAAGATACCACCCCGATGCAGAATTGATTTGATACAGGTATTTACTATCATTTTGGCCGCAGTAATAAGATACCATCCCATTGAGGTATTGATTTGATACAGGTATTTACTGTCATTTTGGCTGCAGTAGTACGATACCTTCCCCATTGCAGTATTGATTTGATACATGTATTTACTATCATTTTGGCTGCAGTAATAAGATACCAACCCATTGAGGTATTGATTTGATACTGGTATTTACTATCATTTTGGCTGCAGTAATAAGATACCATCCCATTGAGGTATTGATTTGATAAAGGTATTTACTGTCATTTTGGCCGCAGTAATAAGATACCACCCCGATGTGGTATTGATTTGATACAGGTATTTACTGTCATTTTGGCTGCAGTAATAAGATACCATCCCATTGAGGTATTGATTTGATAAAGGTATTTACTGTCATTTTGGCCGCAGTAATAAGATACCAACCCATTGAGGTATTGATTTGACACAGGTATTTACTGTCATTTTGGCTGCAGTAGTACGATACCTTCCCCATTGCAGTATTGATTTGATACATGTATTTACTGTCATTTTGGCTGCATTAATAAGATACCACCCCGATGCAGAATTGATTTGATACAGGTATTTACTATCATTTTGGCCGCAGTAATAAGATACCACCCCGATGCAGAATTGATTTGATACAGGTATTTACTATCATTTTGGCCGCAGTAATAAGATACCATCCCATTGAGGTATTGATTTGATACAGGTATTTACTGTCATTTTGGCTGCAGTAGTACGATACCTTCCCCATTGCAGTATTGATTTGATACATGTATTTACTGTCATTTTGGCTGCATTAATAAGATACCACCCCGATGCAGAATTGATTTGATACAGGTATTTACTGTCATTTTGGCCGCAGTAATAAGATACCACCCCGATGCAGAATTGATTTGATACAGGTATTTACTATCATTTTGGTCGCAGTAATAAGATACCATCCCATTGAGGTATTGATTTGATACAGGTATTTACTGTCATTTTGGCCGCAGTAATAAGATACCACCCCGATGCAGAATTGATTTGATACAGGTATTTACTATCATTTTGGTCGCAGTAATAAGATACCATCCCATTGAGGTATTGATTTGATACTGGTATTTACTGTCATTTTGGTCGCAGTAATAAGATACCATCCCATTGAGGTATTGATTTGATACAGGTATTTACTATCATTTTGGCTGCAGTAATAAGATACCATCCCATTGAGGTATTGATTTGATGCAGGTATTTACTGTCATTTTGGCCGCAGTAATAAGATACCATCCCATTGAGGTATTGATTTGATGCAGGTATTTACTGTCATTTTGGCTGCAGTAATAAGATACCACCCCGATGCAGAATTGATTTGATACTGGTATTTACTGTCATTTTGGCTGCAGTAATAAGATACCATCCCATTGAGGTATTGATTTGATACAGGTATTTACTATCATTTTGGCTGCAGTAATAAGATACCATCCCATTGAGGTATTGATTTGATGCAGGTATTTACTGTCATTTTGGCCGCAGTAATAAGATACCATCCCATTGAGGTATTGATTTGATACAGGTATTTACTGTCATTTTGGCTGCAGTAATAAGATACCATCCCATTGAGGTATTGATTTGATACAGGTATTTACTATCATTTTGGCTGCAGTAATAAGATACCATCCCATTGAGGTATTGATTTGATACTGGTATTTACTGTCATTTTGGCTGCAGTAATAAGATACCATCCCATTGAGGTATTGATTTGATACTGGTATTTACTGTCATTTTGGCTGCAGTAATAAGATACCATCCCATTGAGGTATTGATTTGATACAGGTATTTACTGTCATTTTGGCTGCAGTAATAAGATACCACCCCGATGCAGAATTGATTTGATACAGGTATTTACTATCATTTTGGCTGCAGTAATAAGATACCATCCCATTGAGGTATTGATTTGATACAGGTATTTACTATCATTTTGGTCGCAGTAATAAGATACCATCCCATTGAGGTATTGATTTGATACAGGTATTTACTATCATTTTGGCTGCAGTAATAAGATACCATCCCATTGAGGTATTGATTTGATACAGGTATTTACTGTCATTTTGGCTGCAGTAATAAGATACCATCCCATTGAGGTATTGATTTGATACAGGTATTTACTGTCATTTTGGCTGCAGTAGTACGATACCTTCCCCATTGCAGTATTGATTTGATACATGTATTTACTATCATTTTGGTCGCAGTAATAAGATACCATCCCATTGAGGTATTGATTTGATACAGGTATTTACTGTCATTTTGGCTGCAGTAATAAGATACCATCCCATTGAGGTATTGATTTGATACAGGTATTTACTGTCATTTTGGCTGCAGTAGTACGATACCATCACATTGAGGTATTGATTTGATATAGGTATTTACTATCATTTTGGCTGCAGTAATAAGATACCATCCCATTGAGGTATTGATTTGATACAGGTATTTACTATCATTTTGGCTGCAGTAGTACGATACCTTCCCATTGAGGTATTGATTTGATACATGTATTTACTATCATTTTGGCTGCAGTAATAAGATACCATCCCATTGAGGTATTGATTTGATACAGGTATTTACTATCATTTTGGCTGCAGTAATAAGATACCATCCCATTGAGGTATTGATTTGATACAGGTATTTACTATCATTTTGGCTGCAGTAGTACGATACCTTCCCATTGAGGTATTGATTTGATACATGTATTTACTATCATTTTGGCTGCAGTAATAAGATACCATCCCATTGAGGTATTGATTTGATACAGGTATTTACTATCATTTTGGCTGCAGTAATAAGATACCATCCCATTGAGGTATTGATTTGATACAGGTATTTACTATCATTTTGGCTGCAGTAATAAGATACCATCCCATTGCAGTATTGATTTGATACAGGTATTTACTGTCATTTTGGCTGCAGTAATAAGATACCATCCCATTGAGGTATTGATTTGATACTGGTATTTACTGTCATTTTGGCCGCAGTAATAAGATACCATCCCATTGAGGTATTGATTTGATACAGGTATTTACTATCATTTTGGCTGCAGTAGTACGATACCATCCCATTGAGGTATTGATTTGATACAGGTATTTACTATCATTTTGGCTGCAGTAATAAGATACCATCCCATTGAGGTATTGATTTGATACAGGTATTTACTGTCATTTTGGCTGCAGTAGTATGATACCTTCCCATTGCAGTATTGATTTGATACAGGTATTTACTGTCATTTTAACAGCAGTAATAAAGGGTTGGTGGAATGATTCCACTGGTAATCAGATAATCCTAAACACATTTTTTTTAAATTGGTCTTATGGTTGTTAAAAGAAGATGTATTAATTTAACTATTTGAATGAATGTTTTCTTTAAATACAGTCAACATACTTCAACAGCCACTTCTACATAAAACAAAGTCTTAAATGGTATATGGTCCAGGTACTTGCCTAATACAACAACTGCTTTTTACTTATCCTGGTGGCAGACCCTATGAGGGTGGCAGATCCACACGACACTTTGTATCAAACACAGCTATTTTTTTTTTAAAATAGGTCATGCTTCAGATAAGAATATATTCAATGATTGTGTTAATACTGAAAAAGATTTTGACAGAACAAAACTCAGACAACCTTTTCCCAAACACATCTTGATCCATTGAGTGAACATGCAAAGTGATTGAAAAATGCACTGAATAGATCAAGTCGAAAGCACATATTTTCATGAGTTATCTGCACTTTGTTTTGTCAAAATTTTGTGAATATTAATGAAGTTATATTTTAAGAAAATAAGCTGTGTATGGTACCAAACGCCACACGAGGACAGAACTAATTGACTTACCTGGATTCTGTGGCCTATACATGGAGGACGTCACTACCTGTGCATCGGTCACAACACCTGGCAGCGCAACATCTGCATTCTCTCCACTCCCATTCTCCAGCTTGCCTTGCTGACCTTGGCCACTTTCATAAGACACACTCTTAGCACTAACAGTCACATGACCATGTTGTGTGGGCGGGTGGGGTGACTTGGTGGCCACCACTGCTGGCTGCTGTTGCTGCTGCGCTACTTGGTGCTGATGTATCTGCATAGGCATTTGCATATTAGGTCTGTACATAGCATGAAATGTGTGTGGTGCAGGCACCTGACTGTGCAACGGAACACTAGGTAATGGCACAACTTGCGGAGTGACAACAGGGCGAACTGCAGGATTTGTTAATGTGTGTGGGTGGGTGGGGTACTGTTGTTGATTATGAGCCATAATATGATGCGATGAAGGGTATGATATATACTGTGACAAACTTTGCGCCTGACCTACATTCCCAGGCGTCACGGCTGTCCCTAGCCCATGGGTTGCTCCAGGGGCTTGCTGCTGGGGTATATTCACAGGGTTCGCACTGCCCAGATTGTTCATGTTCACAGGTTGCTGTTGTGCTGTTAAATTGTTTAATTGCACACTTGGATTGACAGTCACATTCGAGTTTTGACTAGGTGGTGTTGTATTAGTTTGATATGTTGTCCCTTGTTGTCCATTAAATGTATACCCCTGAACTTGGGGCTGGTTTGATTGGGGATTTTGCACAGTGTAATAGATCTGAGACTGGTTTGGAGCCGCAACAGTCGGTTGTTGGTTATACGCCACTGAATAGTTATTATATCCTGCTCCAATACCTGCTCCTTGACCTTCTACAGGACTTGTTACACTATATCCACATTGATATGTCACTTCACAATTTTGACCTTGACCACCAACAATCTGACCTTGGGAGGTCACTGGATACATCTGGCTACCAGAGTAATTCCCCTGCGGTACATACTGCTGGCAGTACTGCCCGGCAGGGTAGTGTTGACCTTCCACTGGTAATCCTTGTTGCACAGTCCGATAACACTGCTGGTTAGAGCCTGTAGCACTGGGTGTCCCATAATTCATGGGACAGACATATCTCACAGATGACTGCCCAGGAACACTCGGCATGCCCGGAAAATATACAGCCTAAAACAGTATAAGAAAAATTTATTTGGACATTCTGTAAAGGTCATTGAAATGTTGTCAAACAAAAGTTTCAAAAGAACGATTCTTATGCAGGGCACAGTCTGAACATGTAAAAGGGGTATGGTACAACTCTTACTGGGCAAAGTCTGAACATGTAAAAGTGGTATGGTACAACTCTTGCTGGGCTCAGTCTGAACATGTAAAAGGGCTATGGTACAACTTGCTGGGCACAGTCTGAACATGTAAAAGGGGTATGGCACAACTTTTGCTGGGCGCAGACTGAACATGTAAAAGGGGTATGGTACAACTCTTGCTGGGCAAAGTCTAAACATGTAAAAGGGGTATGGTACAACTCTTGCTGGGCACAGTCTGAACATGTTAAAGGGGTATGGTACAACTCTTGCTGGGCAAAGTCTGAACATGTAAAAGGGGTATGGTACTACTCTTGCTGGGCACAGTCTGAACACGTAAAAGGGGTATGGTACAACTCTTGCTGGGCACAGTTTGAACATGTGAAAGGGGTATGGTTAAACTCTTGCTGGGCAAAGTCTGAACATGTAAAAGGGGTATGGTACAACTCTTGCTGGGTACAGTCTGAACATGTAAAAGGGGTATGGTACAACTCTTGCTGGACACAGACTGAACATGTAAAAGGGGTATGGTACAACTTTTGCTGGGCACAGACTGAACATGTAAAAGGGGTATGGTACAACTCTTGCTGGGCACAGTCTGAACATGTAAAAGGGGTATGGTACAACTCTTGCTGGGCACAGTCTGAACATGTAAAAGGGTATGGTACAACTCTTGCTGGGCACAGTCTGAACATGTAAATGGGGTATGGTACAACTCTTGAGTTATAACCAGGAAAATATGCATATGAAAGAATAGATAAGCAGAAATCGCTAAATCAATATCCCTCATAATTGTGATGGCAAAAAATAAGTCTACAGAAATCACTTTTTATACTTACTGGCTTAAAAAAACAATAATTAAACAATGTGTACTCATACATCAGACTGCCTAAATGGAATGAATGAATAGGGTTTTACGGCGTACCAACATATTATAGGTTATTCGATGCCAACAGGAAGGAAGATTCCAAGTTCACTCTACATGTACAAAAACAACAAATTAACATACAGATAAAAAAAAATACATCAACAAATGAATATGCAGAATGAACCTAGAACCTTGATACCTGTAGAACTGCAGAGTTTCGGCAAATTCTATCGTATTACTCAATTTGTCGCTTCTTACGACATGTATGAGCCACAGTGGTCCTATTCTTGCCATCACTCATGGCTCCCTGGAACCACACAGGGGTTGATAATTTAACCACAATAGTGAACATGACAAAAAATGATAAAATGAACATGACACTCATTCGGAGGATTCCTACCCTTATGCAGAGATCGACAGTGATTCTATTCTTAGCCAGGATTGCCTAAATGGAAGGAAGGAGCGATTTCTTATAATCAAACTGTTTTGGCAATTAGGCCATCCTTAAAAAATATTTTGTTTGCCTTGCTCCTACCTACTCACTCAAAATTGCAGCTACCCTCTACTTTTTTATTGACTCAAAAGCATTTTTTTTTTTCTCCAGGATTTCTGTCCATTTTTCTCAAAAATGACTACTGGGTAAATTTTTAGGTGGGTGAAAATATAATATGACACCAGTATGCAAAATCAAAATTTGGCAAATAAAAATTTAAAAAAATAGCTACTTACCTACCCACATGCAAAATACTGGGTCGGAGCACAGCAAACAAATATTTTTTTAGGATGGCATTAAATATGAAACTATTGTCTACTAAAATGTTAAAATCAAAATGTAAGAGTTGCTCAACCATAACAAATGAACTTGAACACATAGTTAAAGAATAAAGAGAGTCTGCTGTGAACAATGCACTTGATGGTCATAAGTTTTACGATTGTCATTTAAATTTTGAAGCATGAATTCAAGTCAGATCACAAGTTTTCAGCCAGGCATTAGATGATACTTCAAAGTCAATTATCCTAGTCTGAAAGATAGCTCCTAATAAATTTTGTAGTAAACTTTAAAAGTGAATTGGACCATGGCCCGAGGATATATAACTTTGTTCCATGCTCAACTCATGAGTTCATGCAAAATGACAGGACTCATTATAACAATATAATATACATGCTGCTTACTTTAGACCTTAAATCTGCATTTATACTTTCAATTTAAAGGCCTAGTCAAGTGTTGCAATTAACTTATAGTCCTAAATTAATACTGAAAACTGAGTTGGAGTACAAATTCAAGGTGAGCATGAAAAAAAGTGTTACAACCTCGGGGATAGATTGGTAACAGTTGGTAGTGGCACCTGGTGGTGACATTGCTGGTTGTTTGTTGCTGCCAAGTTGAGTCTACTACCTGCTGCTGGTCTATTATAATAAACCAAGCTGTAGTGAGAATATATTGGAGAGAAACATGTCTATCTGTCCTTCATCTAATCAGCTGATCCATTTAAGTTTTTGAGATTTTGAGTTTAATACTGATATAGACGTCCAACATTTTTTTTAAGCATTAAATACCCTATATTTGGTCCTTGTGAAGGAAGCCAAGCTGCTCTGTGTTTGTACTTGTGTACCTGTTGCTGTAAGCCAGGTACAGGCTGCTGCTATGAGGTGTTTGTATTTGTGTACCTGTTGCTGTGAGCCAGGTACAGGCTGCTGCTATGAGGTGTTTGTACTTGTGTACCTGTTGCTGTGAGCCAGGTACAGGCTGCTGCTATGAGGTGTTTGTATTTGTGTACCTGTTGCTGTGAGCCAGGTACAGGCTGCTGCTATGAGGTGTTTGTACTTGTGTACCTGTTGCTGTGAGCCAGGTACAGGCTGCTGCTATGAGGTGTTTGTACTTGTGTACCTGTTGCTGTGAGCCAGGTACAGGCTGCTGCTATGAGGTGTTTGTACTTGTGTACCTGTTGCTATGAGTCAGGTACATGTTGCTGCTGTGAGAAGGTGCGTTTGTTTTTGTGTACCTGTTGCTGTGAGCCAGGTACAGGCTGCTGCTGTGAGAAGGTCTGCTGGTGCTGCACATTTTGATTGACCAGTACGTGCTGTTGGGGCACTGCGGTGGTGTCCCCTGCGGCACAGTTACTATCTATAGATGACTGTGGAGTCACACGCATCATGGATAACTGCTGACAAACATCGGCCGACGTCTGGGAGTCCTAGAGTAAACATGAACCAAGTTAACGTATGAGCCATCTGTTCAACCTTTAGTGATAATGAGTTGTTACATTAAATCCAGTAATTAGTAAATATCTCTCGTAAAAGATTGTCATTAACAATTGTATAGCTGTACTTTATAATTATACAGCTACACACTAAATATCAATTAAGGTTCTTGATTTGCAATGCTCTCGGTAAAAATTGTGTAGCACCGTGACTACTCGTAACCTTCCTCAATGGATTTCTACAAGGTGGAAAATCATTCGTTATAGTTTAATTAAGTACAATTGTCAAGTGACAAGGTGTTTTTCTCACATGCTGGCGGCGGGGGGTTCTTTATATAGAGATGTGTTTAAGTTTATTCCAAACACAAAACCCACTTCAGATACAGTAATTCTGAAATTTACTCTTTGTTGTAGCTAACATTGTCAGTTTTAGTTTTGTATATCAGTTGCCAAGTCAAAGGTGAAATCAATAAATACACAATCATAACTAATGATAACAGACAAAAGAAATATTTCTATTACCAATTACTTGCATCTAACAATTAAAAGTTTCCAATAAAAGTGTCCAGTGTTTAATGACACTCCATCATGGAGTGCGAAACTGAAAACAAATATTTGATAAAAATGAAGGTCCCCTGTTTACTGGTTGTTAATCTTTGGCAACGAGAATGATAAATGTTTTGTTTTATTTTCATGTATTTATTACTTGTAACAATGTAGTATAGTTTGATATACAATATAGAATATAAGTAAATATATAATAGTTTAATAAAAAAATATATATATATATTTAATATGTTCACTACTGTCTACTGTTGAAAAATCACTGTCGTCAAATTATGCTGCCTTTTATTTTGCCACATAACTTATAAATATACCACAGTTCCTGCAATTGTTCTTCACCACCAGCATGTTAAATAAATTCCCTTCACAACTAAAAGTAACAAAGGGACATAATTCTCATACTGTTCCACTTCCTGTCAATGCTCTCTATCATTGTATGCAGTTTCAAAGCATTCACTTCATAACTTTTCAAGGTATGCTCCAAACAAGGGAAAATAACAAAGGTAACCAATTCTGTGAAGATAGAAGAGAGAATTATGCTTCCTGCACACTGCACTTCCTTTCAATGTCCTTATCATTGTGTGATATATTAACTTAATCCCTTGGACTACTTTTTGAGTTATGTTCTGGACTAGCATAATAAAATATTATAACAAAGAATATAATTATGTAAAGACAGAAGAAAGAGTTATGGGGTGCGTTTCACAAAAAACTTAAACCAGCACTTATTCATATTAGTTTTAATATTCATTGAAATGAATCCAAAATTGCTAAGACCATGCAGAAAATGATATATTTTCTTGAAATACAATCATTTTAAATGTCGATCCAAATTTAAACGAACCAAGTAGTAAATGTCAAATAGATTTAAGATGATTTTTATCGTAAGTTATTTTGTGAAATGCAGCCCTGGTTCCTTGCACACTGCACTTCCTCTCAATGTCCTCTACAGATTCAACAAAATCGCTAGAATAGTTTTGGATTTATGCTCCAGACAAATGTGTTACAGACGCATGCACTGCACGGAGACTATTACCATATCCCCTTTCGCCTTCAGGTGGGGGGATAATAAAGCACTTTGTGATTTTCTTACCTGACTGGTTTGCGACTGTCCAGTCCTGTTGCTGTGTTTGTACCGAGTACATCTGTGGTTGGGGACTTGGAGGGTAGTTAGGACCAGGTTGGGGAAGGGGTTGTCCTGGTGTGTACCGATATGCACTGCCATCAGCATTCGCATATGGCTGACCTAAAGCAAACAAGATATAACAAACATATTACAAACACATTACAAATGTGATACTGGCAACAATTTTTTCTCTAAAAAGAAATAAAGTGATGAGATTATCCATACGCTACTGTAACCATTACATCTTTACAAAACTGAATAGGCACATTACACTTTGTTAACCTACATATAGATCTCTTGCCAAACTTGATCAATGTTCACCATTGTTAACACATGATAGGTTATATATGGTATATCAAGTTTTATTGGTGGAGAAGACCTCAGAATGAATCTTGATTAGAACCAACATCCTTCCTCAAGTAAATCACAAACTTTCTCACACAGGTTTAGCTCAAACCCACAAATTCAGCACAGTTAAGGAGAATTTACATGTTGTTTAAGTTTGGAATAATGTTAAATCTCATATACCTAACCTGTTTGGGTGGAGTCACTTTAAAGTATGAGCAGATAGTTTATACAGACCACGTTATAGAGATAATTACCTTGAAAAAGTCCAAGTTGGTTATTCACACATATTGTGCTGTCCGACTCTTAAGTGAATGGTATTGATTGCATTGTAATGTGATATAACATATATTTGGTTAAAACAGTTACACTAGCAGGGCTAGAATTTACATTTTTTATGCACTGGCAATATTTGCCAGTGCCTAAAATTTCAACTGGCCAAATTTGAAATCAACTAGCTAAACCAATTTTCGCAGAAACTTGTAGTCCTGAATGTCTAACAAACCCAAATTTAATTGTTTAAAAGCCTGCGTGTTATTTAATATGCATTATTAGCTTGTATTTATTTTATAGACAATGGTTTCAAGGTTATTATAAGGTTATTATATATGTTGAGGTATTTCAATTTCAAAGCAGTACTTTACAAAACAAAATATTTTCAACAAAAAAATTTTTTTATTTATTATACTACCATTAATTAAATGCATACAGTGATATATCATAAATAAACACTTTTAACTTAACAAAAATATGAATCATGGATTCAACAACAAGTGTACAGAGAGACTTTGATTGATGATACACACATTTCTATTTATAGAATCAAAATAGCCAATGGCCTTTCATTTTAAAATTAGATCTAGATCTAGCCAAGGACAACTGTTTAACATTTGTAAATGTTGTGATATCATAGAAATATAGTTTAATTATTATGGATGATCTGCCAATCGCAGTGGTTTCTACAATTGACACACCATTTTGTCATTGTCAACTTTATAACTCAGTGTGAAATTGAGCTCTCGCTCCCATTTCATTACCGTATTATTTTCAAAAATCAATAAAATGAATACAATAACTAATTTTCTCAACTTGAAATCCACTCGATAAAAAAATGCCAGCCTAAGTAATTTCAACTCGCATTCACAAAATACAGCTCGCATTTTGCGAGTTGTGAGTGCTTAAATTCGAGCCCTGACTAAGATATGTATATAATTAATAAAACAGAAAAAAATAAGAAAAATGTTTTCATGTTTTGTTAAAACTAAAATTGGCAGCAATTTCCATGTAACCGGGATGTAAACAAGAATTCCGCGGAATGATATATCTCGTCGTGTCCGCTTTGACTGTTAATACACACATGGGAGAGATAAAAATTAAAATACAATGACAAAAAATGGCCGCATGTATCTGTAAAGCTCAAAAATTATTGTTTTAATCCAGTGGTAACAGAGAAATTACACAACAAATTCCATAATATATTAAAGAGTGTTTATTTACAATAGTTATTTGATTCGACGAATTTAGTAACAGCCATGATTTGCAAAAATATGACACTAGAATTTGCATTATATTCATGCAAGAGTTATCTAACTTGGTTAATGTAGTAGGTTTAATGACTAAGAAATATTGTAGGAAGTATTGTGTGAAGTTTCGATCAAATGCATTAAATGATTTTTTAGATATGAACTTGATGGTAGTTGCACACAAAATTTTAACAAGTATTTCTAAGTAAAACATATTTTTAAAAAAAATAATTATTTAAAACTAACAGAAAAAAAAGAAAACAAATTAAAAAAAAAAAAGAATAAAAAAAAAAAAAAAAAAAAGTACTCCGCATCTGCATTATATTATGTAATGCAGGGTGTTAGTTGTAACTTTGATCCAAGTATGAGTGTCCTAGCACTAGTACTTATTGAGAAATAGTGTAAAAATGAAAACTTAACATTAGAGGTAAATGCAAAATTCAGCATCAAACAATGTCAATGGACCATGAAATGTAGGTCACACTCAGCATCTGCAGTATATAATGTGATGCAGGGTGTTGGTTGTAACTATGATCCAAGTATGAGTGTCCTAGCACTTGTACTTGTTAAGAAATAGTGTAAAGCCATGGTCACATTTACAAACATGCACGTAGTTGACTGTAGTTCACTTCAAACATAGTTGACTGTAGTTACACTATGGTGGACTACGTTTGAAGTGAACTACGGTCAACTACGTGCATGATTGTAAATGTGACCATGGCTTAAGCGACAGATTTCTTATTAATTGACCCTTACGGTTTTTGCTAAGGTCAACTACGGTAAACACTACACTCAGCATCTGCAGTATATAATGTGATGCAGGGTGTTAGTTGTAACTATGATCCAAGTGTGAGTGTCCTAGCACTTGTACTTGTTCAGAAAAAGTGTAAAAACGAAAACTTAACGTTGGATCTGAATATAAATGTTCAACGCCGCTGCCGTCGACGGAAAAGCAACACCTTAATTTCGCTTTTGCTCCTTTGTCCAGTGAGACAAAAACAGTGTCTATTTAAAAACCCGTGCTTGGTTGCTTGATCACAATGATCACTCGACAATAACAAAGTTTGCAAATGGCTTCTGTGTTTGGCGTATGGCAGCATTTATTGAATCACTCTATTTATTACAAAATGCTGGCACGAATCAATTACTGAAACTATCCTTTCAACCACCATGAGGTTAAGGTTATAACAGTTTGTTTGAATCAAGGCTAATTGGTGAGTAGAAAATGAACGATGATTAAATCAAAACATGGTGATGATATATTGTTTGGTTGTCTTTTTTGTTATTTGATCATTCACACAGATTTTCAAATTTTATGACATTCCCCCCCAAAAATGGGAGCCAAGCAAAAACTGCATTATAACAGAATTTGCGTAATATCGGACCGCTTTATAACAGGACACCAATGTATATGTGTAAGGTATCTCGACATTGTATGTTTTTCTTGACTGGGATTTAATGCTGGATGAGGAAGATCGAGTATTACTGTCCCTTCTCAAGTAACTGGCACACTTTCTCTTATAAAGTGCTTTTTACCAAACTATATATAAGGCGAACCAACAACTTGGCAAGTGATCTTTTGAGACAATGCCTTAGACCACTCTGCCAGGGATGATCTTATATCATAACTTAAATCTTTACATCTCAAACTCTAAATGAGTACTTTTCTATGCTTTGACAATAAAAAGTTTTATCGCCATGTTGTACTCCCCTATATATCTTACTTACATTTATATAACTTAACTCTGACGTAGGCATTCTATATCAAATTGAAAAATAAAAATATAACTGTATTTTAATAAATTCATACCTGTATTTTACTGAATTAATACCTGTATTTTACTGATAAATGCCAACAGAATATAAAGACAACTGTAAAAGTTATAACACTGAAATACAGGTGTCTGGACCATGATCAGTTTGTTATAAATCATAAATTATCAGACATTTAAAACATCTCAGAATAACTGCACACAGTAATGTACATATAGTTACCTGTCTGTGGGTTTATAACAACACTGCCAGGGGGTATAGAGTTGAGATCTGAGGCGACCCAGTAAAACTTCTGTCCGCCAGGCCCTCCCACTAGCCCTGCAACATATCAGATAAAACACTTACATGAACTTGTATTACAGAGCCATTATTTGACAAACCACTGACATATGTTAAAGTATTTTAATACAGTCAGTTGACACTTACAAACAACAGAAACAAGAAAATGTTACAACTAATAAATGCTCCATTTATTAATATGCACAATGTAAGACCAACATTGTGTATTAAGTGTATCCTAGCATTCATAACCCTAACTATTAGTTAAAGAGAAAAAGCATGGATAAGGATTTGATAATTGATGGAAACAAAGGGCCATAATTATGTGAAAAATTCACTTGGTAGTGAAGTACAAAGACACTTTTAGAAGTTATTGATTGGAAAACTTTATTTCACCAAAAAATAAGTCAAATAAGGGCCAGAACTCTTGTTAAAATTGATCAATATCAAACCTGCTCTATATTTTATACATGTAGTTATACAGCTACACAAAAAATATTAAATGAATACATCTCTAAACTCTTTCAGAAGATACTGATAGAAAACCAATCTGACAGACGGACACCCGCATGAAATGAACATTAAGTGGTATTTCCATTGTTTTGGAACAAAATAAAGATCACTAAAGGAAGAAAAAGATCTGCCTATGTAGCTCTTGCACTAATATTATTATATATTTGTATATGTTCTCAGGTATGACAAGCAGGTACAAAAGCATATTACAGTTTAGTATAGCATAGTATGATATAGAGCTATGTACAATTTTCAAGATGAAGAGAACAGTAATTTATCCTTAGTCTCTCCTTTACAGTAGTTTATCACATATTTACTAAACAATAGTATAACTATTCTGACAAGAAAATTTAAAACATGCTCATGGTTACTGAACCATGTAATAAAAACTTATTGATTGACACACTAACACAATTGTACAATGATGATAAATTATCAACAAAACGGTCTAAGATACAGAAGAATGCTAATACACGAGTACTCCAATAAATCGCACAATAAATAAAAGTATTAACAATGGTGGAGAACTGTCACACTATAGCAACTCATTTAACTGTGGGTGCCAGCCATGGTATATAAAGGGTTTACTAAAATAACAGGTGAAACTAAATATTTCAAACACACACTAGAATTGATGTCATTGCGGAAAAAAAATAACAAAATACAAAGAATAAAACATCAAAATCTAGGACATTTTTCAAATCCAGACACTAGCAAGTTTTATCTGTTTGAATCATAAAAAGAAATATAAATGTTTAAACAATACTGATATTAACGCATGCACTTTCAATACAATTTTAACCCTTCTCCTATGGTAAGTAAGGTTTCATATATGTAATTATACATGCAAATAAATGTAATAAGCAATTGAATATATATGCATATATTCTTGGTTTGTATCTCTTCAGTCCTTAAGGCCGTCCTTAAAAAATAAATTGTTTGCCGTGCTCCTACCTACTCACTCAAAATTCTAGCTACCCAAACTTTTTTACTGACTTTCAAAGCGTTTAAAAAAAATCATGATTTCTGTCCATTTTTCTTTAAAATGACAATGCAAAATCAAAACTTAGCACAAAAAAAAAGTTAGCTACCTACCTACCCATATGTAAAATACTGGATCAGAGCAAACAAATATTTTTTTAGGATGGCCTAATTTATCTGGACAGATAAACAAGCAGACCTGCACATCAGTATTTTTGTATCTTTCATGTGAAGTTCATAAAATAAACTTTAGACTGGATGCAATTTATGATTCTTGTGTGACTCTCCTCCCTATATGACTTGACACTACAACACATGATCATGATAACCGTACATTAAAGGGAATATACCAGGAAAAGTGATATAAATGTCCAAAAAATATAATTATTTTTAAAAAAGATCTCATTATCATAAACAAATAAAATCCGAATGGTTTGGTATATCAAATCCACTAAAAGCGTGCCAAAATCAATGTTTCAATTGGAACGGTAAATATGAAGCAAAATCCCCATTCTAAAACTAGATGGCACTTAAATACAGCTTAGCACTTTCACATCATCATTCAGATTCTAAGATGAAAGAAATTTTATGTAAGACAGATCAAACTGAAGTTAATATAAAATCACGAGACTCATTTAATACTAATAAACAAATATGCAATTTTAAGCAAGAAATCTATTTCAGTGTAACCTAGGTGCAGAGCCCAAGTTAGGAAACCCCTTTTCAATATACCAGTATTACTTTAGCATGTTTTAATAGATTTTCATTTGCTGGCAATATAGAGTAAAAGAGTATATATAGGCATCATTTATTGTTTAAGATATTTTAAGCCAATTTTAAAATTTTGAAAAATATTGAAATAAACCTGTTCACAGTCTACTTAAATTGGAAAATATCTAGTGTCTTAAGAAAATAAACAAAATCCTACAAAACAAATCTTTAAATTTAATTGAAAAAACCTAACACCAATACTATTATTCTTACAAATCAACTTCAAGCAAGGATCACAGCAAAGTACAAACTATGTTTGTTTGAAATTCAATATCTCAACTGTCATAAAATTTGGGGAGAACAATAAGTAATTATAATAATATAATGCCACAAATTTAATATTAAAATTTGCAATGGTGTTGACTTTCTATTCACCATTTTTGAGTATGTGATTCGCAAGATTATGTGCACTGTTAAGCTGGAAAAACAACAACAGATTATTCAAATCTGATTAAATAGAAGTGAACAGTACACATGTTTATAGGTGTAAGTCCACCATTGAGTTTTGTTCTTTATTCTAAAGTAAAAAAAGAGTTGGTGCATGCTTGTGATTCATAGAGACGCATTTATGAAAGAAGTGAAACTTACATTTTATTGTTTGTCAACCTCTGCACTACCAAAATATTACGAGAAAAGCAGGGACCATATAGCATATAAGCAATACTTTTCCTGTTTAAGTAAACTGTTGACAAAATGAAAGTATATTTCTAAAATCAAGTATTCATACCCAAACTTCCAACCATCAATCTTTTTTCCAAACATGACAATATTGTCAAAATGTTCAAAATACACAAGTAATGCCATTCAAATAAAAAATGAGCATTAAAAGAAGGAAAATGTATTTTTAAAGAAAAAGAAACACGGATCATTTATAATGGCCATTATGCGACTACCCCACGTAAGCATTTCCTGTTTCCAAAAGTGGTATTATGCCGTGAATAAAATTAAATAGGCTCCTATTCTAATTTGCAGTCTTCAAAAACATTACCTTTTGTAATTATGAATGCAATTTCAATAGACAGCTGTGGAGATATTGATTTTCAAGTGCTATCATATAAGTGGATATATAGTTAGCCTGCCTGCGTCTGCACTGGGAAGAAGCTAAAAAGTGAATATACAACTGCAAAAGAATACATAAAGCTTTGACTCTGTCGACACACCACACACCAAACCTAACTACAGCACAACCAGGTACCAGGCTGTCACAACAAGCACCATATGAGCCTGGTACCAGTATAAAACTTCATCCTCTCAACTACCTGTGTTGGTTTGCTGAGGTGAGGGAGCCAGGCCTGATGAATTACTCCCCGATATAGATGACGAATCTGATTGGCCACATGTGGGCGATGACATCATGATTGGTCTGACCAATGGACTGCTCATATTTGGTTGCATCATACCCACTCCCATGTTTATGGAGTCTAACAGCATAAAATGTTGAAATGTATGTAAAGAGATTTTTTAAAATTCATTTGGACTAAAAAAGTAAGTGTTTTAGACACAGATATTTTTCCCAAATAAAAACAGAGCATTAAGGAAAATTATTCTCTGAAAATAAATCATTTTTATCAAATTGTTATACACTGGTTATATGCTTTAATGAACATGAAAAATGTCAATGATGTGTATATGTATAAAGGTACTGTTTTAAGTTACTGAATGGTTGGTTGTCTCTTATATTTCTCTTTAGAAAGGCACATATAAATGTAGATGTTCAACCATAGCCTACTGGAAAAAGAACATGTCCAATCATGACCAACTAGAAAACATATATTTTCAATCATGGCCAACTTTAAAAATATGTTCAATTATGGTTTACAGAAAAAGTATAATGTTTAATGATAGCCTACTGGAGAAGTGTTTGTAAAGTTAGCACTATTACAAGCTGCCTTATGTGCAGTTCTCTATTAAAACAATATAATAAAATATTCACTACATACAATCCACCAAACTTTCTTCCCCTGTCTAATTCAAGAAAGATAATAGCAGAAAAACTATTGTTACGAGACTTTGAGGTCACTGTTTCCTGATTTACATAAAAACAATGAAACTAAAAACAATATACAATGAATCAGACAAAACTGTAGGTATCCAGGGACAAATTATGTATGTGTTTATGAACAATCTAGATACTTAAAAACAGGTAACCTCTGCCACTATTTCAATGACAACAAATCATTATTATTGCAATGACCATTCTTTTTTATTCATTGCATTGTGTAACTTTCATTTCAACCCAATTACTGCACCATTTGTGGTATATATGCCTACCTGCTTTTGACAAACTTCCACCAAGCATTGGTGACTTCCAGACAAAAGTTCCGGTGCCACCAAAACTGTTAGCTTTTGGTATGCCTGGTATGATACGTGTTCTGGTGGAGTTATCTGTGCCGTACCCACTGGACTCCGTGCTACTCCACGTATGGTCATCCTTGCTACTTCCGAGACTCTGAGGTCTATTCAATTTCTTGCTGTAACATAGGAAGACAGTATATCAAAATATTTCATTTTCAATTAACTTATTTTATCTTAGATTACATAGATTGTGACTATAAAACAAATCCATCTGAAACTCATTAAACTTTGGTGTATAAAGTTATTGAAATATTTAAGCAATTTTAAACCATTTAAAATCATTTTTACACTTTCCAGTATCAACTCTATGCAAATTTGGAATTGTGTTTTGGCCATCTTTAATATTTGACAAAAAGGCAGCAATAGGTGCGAGTTAGACAAAAGAGTAGGCACATGAAATATGCATTATTAAAATTTTTCAATTTTTTTTTTTTATATATCAGTTGTGGCAACTGATTAACAAGAATCGCTGTATGGTAAATACAGCAATTTTACACAGTGCAAGGGCAATAACTCTGCATGTCAAGTCAGCATCCCAAAATAAGTATAACACACATCTACACTTAATGTTGATCATGCAAGCAAAGTTTCAGGTCAACCGCCTGACAAATGTGGAAGTAGTAAACTCCATAAGACCAACGGACACAGTGTATCAATATACCTCCATAACGTCTCGTATAATGGGGTATAATGACCCAGACGAAAAAACAAACAAAAGTTTTAAAGAGCATCCTTTGTAAATGATTACAGTCAGGGATACTAACTGATGTGTGGGTGACAACTGTCAATATAGTCCAGATTAAACATATCAGTCATGGTAATTAGGGAAACAATACTTACACAATACCTGTCACAGACGGATCTTCCTGTGCATAACCAGTCGGCTGTCCCTATAATTATAAACAATTTATTATATTATATTATATTTAATTTTTTTGGCAAGTGGTACATTTGCCAGAATCTACCACAGCTTGGACACAATCCTAATACCCTATAGCAGGTTATTTCTTCCGCCAAAATATAAAAGTGTTTGCTCAAAATAATTAAAAGGGATATAAGGCATTTTCAGTTCCATTATACAAAACTCACATATACTCGGGTCCTGTTATAACGCGGTTCTTGGGGTCCACAAAATGAAACCGCGTTATAAGCGGACTGCGTTATAGCGATAATTACCTCGAAAAAAATCGATGTCGGTTATTCACACCTATCGTGCTGTCTGACTGTGAATGGTATTGTTTGCATTGTAATATGATACAACGCGAATTTGGTTACAACAGATACACTTAGATATGTATGAAATTAATACAAAAAAAGAAAAGAAAGAAAAACGTTTTCTTGTTTTGATTATTCTAAAATTGGCAGCCATTTCTGTTTAACCCGGAAGGAGAAAAAAACGGTGTCTATATAAAAAATCGCGCTTCAATTTAAACTCAACGCTGTTAGTATAAAAATATTAAAAACATAAATCTGAAGTATTAACAACAATAAAATAATAAAAATAAGTTTGTTTTTACGATCCGATAAGATACCCACGATATATTAATACCAGTCAACCGCTTCTTTGCTTGATCACGTGATCACTCGATAATAACAAAGTTTAATAAAATATACATGTTTATAAAATTATGTTAGTAAATATTTTTCAAATGATATTATGATAACAGTAATATTGAAAAAAATGTTTTGCCCTACAATCTTTAAGTATTTGTCTTACCAGATGTATAGTATTAAAGAAACACACATCCACCACGTGTACAAATTTACCTATAAGTACCGAGTAATTCTACTAATAAGTGTAAAGTATTAAATATATTTTAAAGAAAATTTGTAATTATAAAAGAAAGCAGTTTAAAAATCAAACGGCTATAAATGTGGTATTATTACCAATGAAACATTAAATTGAAGAATACCATTACCTGTACATCTGTTTGTTACAACCATATGCTAATTAATGGTATTCAATACATACTCAAAGCAGATGATTACAAGATTACAATTCTTCATTGCTTATAGCGAGCTGCAGAAATATTTACCTGCAGAAATAACCCGCCCTACTGTACATTTTCAGTAAATAAGCAGCACAGCATTATAATTTAAGTACACACTTCCCAAGCAAACATCTTTCTATATATTTTCCATCTATTTTTCTGAAGTTTTCTTCAATTTTGATAACATTGAATAATATCTCCTTCACAACATGGGCAAATGACATGCATCTTATAACAAAATACATAAATGTTTTTTTTCGTTTTTTTAATGGGGTATATCCCTTTTTATTTGTAGGGGAAGACATCAGAATGAATCAGAGTAGAACCACCGCCCCTCTGCTAGTAACTGACAAACTTTCTCACATAAGTTTTTGGAGCGCGAGGGTTCAGTTCAAACCTATGACCTTAGTGATGAGAGGTAGTTAATATTGAGACGGTGCCTTAAACCACTCAGACACAGAGGATTCTTTATATAACAAAGTACATAAATGTACATATTGCTATGTAACAATGATCGATTTAAAGTTTAATTATGTAGAATACAAAAATCAAGAAAGATCCATGTTAACACAAATTTGAGATGTTCATATAGACCATAGTTTTGCTGATTTAAAAGTTATTAATGGACTGTAATAAAACTTTGTCAACTCACATCCATTTGTTCCTCTCCAGTAAAAATTCGACTTCTCGCTTCTTCATACTGTTGTTTACGCTCCTCCAATGACTTAGCTGCTCTTGTACTGTCCAAGGTTGGCTTCTGTAAACTGCGGGACTGTAAATAAAACTTACATTATCAATCATCAGGCCACACAAGTAAACAAGCTATACCAGTCAATGGTAGACTGGAAGTACGGGTTTAGCACCATTTTCAACACATAACAGGTTGTATATGGCATATCTAATTTAATTGGTGGAGGAAGATCTCAGAATAAATCTGAGTAGAACCAACGTCCTTAGCCAAATTTCTCACATAAAAGTTTTTGACTGAAGTGGGCCCACAACCTCAATAGTGAGAGGCAAGTGATTGTTAGACAACAACTCCAAGACCACTCAGTCATGAGAGGAGAGGTTAGTGATTGTTAGACAACAGCTTTAAGACCACCCGATCATGAGAGGAGAGGTTAGTGATTGTTAGATAACAGCTCTAAGACCACTCGATCATGAGAGGAAAGGTTAGTTATTATTAGACAACAGCTCGATCATGAGGAGAGGAGGTTAGTGATTGTTAGACAACAGCTCCAAGACACTCGATCATGAGAGGAGAGGTAAGTGATTGTTAGACAACAGCTCAAAGACCACATCTCCACCACTCGAATCATGAGAGGAGAGGTAAGTGATTGTTAGACACAGCTCCAAGACCACTCGAGTACAATGAAAGAGAGGCTAGTGATTGTTATACAACAGCTCCAGACCAATCGATCATGAGAGGAGAGGTAAGTGATTGTTAGACAACGCTCCAAGACCACAGTCGATCATGAGACGGAGAGGTTAGTGATTGTTAGACAACAGCTCCAAGACCACGTGATCATGAGAGGAGAGGTAGTGATTGTTAGAGCAACAGCTCCAAGACCACTCTGATCATGAGAGGAGCGGTAAGTGATTGTTAGACAACAGCTCAAAGACCACTCGATCATGAGAGGAGAGGTTAGTGATTGTTAGACAACAGCTCAAGACCACTCGGATCATGAGAGGAGAGGTAAGTGATTGTTATACAACAGCTCAAGACCACTCGATCATGAGAGGAGAGGTTAGTGATTGTTAACAACAGCCTCCAAGACACTCGATCATGAGAGGAGAAGGTTAGTGATTGTTAGACAACAGCTCCAAGACCACTCGATCATGAGAGGAGAGGTAAGTGATTGTTAG
The DNA here is from genome assembly GCA_029582155.1 of Panopea generosa. NCBI lineage: Eukaryota > Metazoa > Mollusca > Bivalvia > Adapedonta > Hiatellidae > Panopea > Panopea generosa. The sequence continues at coordinate 10,263,958 of CM055894.1, read as the reverse complement.
ACAACAACTCAAGACCACTCGATCATGAGAGGAGAGTTAGTGATTGTTAGGACAACAGCTCCAAGACCACTCGATCATGAGAGGAGAGTAAGTGATTGTTAGACAACAGCTCCAAGACACTCGATCATGAGAGGAGAGGTTGAGTGATTGTTAGACAACAGCTTCCAAGACCACTCGATCATGAGAGGAGAGGTTAGTGATTGTTAGACAACAGCTCCAAGACCACTCGATCATGAGAGGAGAGGTTAGTGATTGTTAGACAACAGCTCCAAGACCACTCGATCACGAGAGGAGAGGCTAAGTGATTGTTAGACAACAGCTCCAAGACCACTCGATCATGAGAGGAGAGGTTAGTGATTGTTAGACAACAGCTCCAAGACCACTCGATCATGAGAGGAGGTTAGTGATTGTTAGACAACAGCTCCAAGACCACTCGATCATGAGAGGAGAGGTTAGTGATTGTTAGACAACAGCTCCAAGACCACTCGATCATGAGAGGAGAGGTAGGTGATTGTTAGACAACAGCTCCAAGAACACTCGATCATGAGAGGAGAGGTTAGTGATTGTTAGACAACAGCTCCAAGACCACTCGATCATGAGAGGAGAGGTAAGTGATTGTTAAACAACAGCTTCAAGACCACTCGATCATGAGAGGAGAGGTTAGTGATTGTTAGACAACAGCTCCAAGACCACTCGATCATGAGAGGAGAGGTTAGTGATTGTTAGACAACAGCTCCAAGACCACTCGATCATGAGAGGAGAGGTAAGTGATTGTTAGACAACAGCTCCAAGACCACTCGATCATGAGAGGAGAGGTTAGTGATTGTTAGACAACAGCTCCAAGACCACTCGATCATGAGAGGAGAGGTAGTGATTGTTAGACAACAGCTCCAAGACCACTCGATCATGAGAGGAGAGGTTGGTGATTGTTAGACAACAGCTCCAAGACCACTCGATCAGTGAGAGGAGAGGTTGGTGATTGTTAGACAACAGCTCCAAGACCACTCAATCATGAGAGGAGAGGTTGGTTAATCTTGAAACAGAAAGTCAGAAAGTCTTAAGTAAATGTATGCCAAGCTCCTTAAGGTAATGTCTACTTTTAAAGGACAGTCTCATTTTTTCATCAATCATTCATAAAGCACATGAATTATCAAGATCAAATAGAAAATGTGCAGTCGAATATGTTACAATTTAGTAAATCTGGAATTCACAATAATATGTATTTTATTTATAAATGATAAAGAGATGTTTATTATTCGTTTCAAAAATAATTATATTTTTTTTTTAGATATTTACTGCGATTTTTCTTGACATACTGCCATTAACAGGGGCAACAAAGGCATTAGATTTAATGACCCAAAAAGTATTTTTTATATATTTTGATAGGCATATAATGTCAATTCTATTTATGTCTGAATCTTGACATTCAAATCTGATATGATTGCGCTATTATAGCTAAAATGTCAATAGAGCAAGCACATCTGTCATCTTTTTAAAGAGTGGCACCTTAATCTATTGCGAGTTTAACTTACATGGTAGTAAAACCGACAGGGTTTGTTGGTTTTTATTTCTGATATACTCCTTTTTGGGCATTATGAATTAAATGCTAGATTATCATCCGAATTTGTCTTAAAAAGTGCGAGTGGGGAGGATTTTTATTTTTTTATTTTTTTTTTTTTAATTTTTTTTTTTTTCTTATGAAAATAAAAAGGGTTGGGGCGGCATGAAAGTTTGGGGGCAAGTGGGAATGATAATCTAGCAATTAATTTATTATGATCTAATAGAAACAATACGCTACCTGGTTTTCATCAAAACTTCCTCCACCTCCTCGCTTCAGCAACATCTTGGGTTTGGACTCTCCCCCATTACTTATGTGTTCTTGGAATGAGAAGTCAGGGCTGGTAAAAGAAAGTGATTAAATTTTATATTTAATGTTGGATATTATATTATACAGTCAAACCTGTTTAAGCGGTCACCTCTATTAAGTAGCCACTTGTCTTAAGCAGCCACATTTATTATTTCCAATGTTTATGCTTTAATAACAAATTTACCTATATTAAGCAACAACCTGTCTTAAAGGGTCACTTTTTGCTCCTTCCCTTGACTGGCTGCTTAAGATAGGTTTGACTGTATGTAGAAAATCCAATATGTTATTTCATCTGTTAAGAATCCAATCTAAAAATTAAAAAGTTTAATTATCTGCAACTAAAGATTAATGGGCATAAATTCACTAATTTTTAAGTTGGAAAACCTTATTTCAACTCAAATAAGATTATTCATTTTAATTTTCAAAACAGGAAAACAGAAAATTAAGATAAGAAATATAATTTTAAAACACTTTTTTGTCAAATAATCTTTAAAAATGCTTGTTTTTCCCAATTTATTGTGGCCATTTGCTTGATTTGATTTTAATTATTTCATATTTCAAGTCCAATTTTCAAGCTCAACATACTGAGGATTAAGGTAGCGCAGATATTAAGTTTATGCTTATATATTTTAACTAGATTGTAAAGTTAGCCAAGAGCCTATATGAATAGAACCAGGAACAAAAGTTGAGTCTGGAATCAAGCCCCAAACCTCTAGCATACACTTTATCAACTGCACTATCGCCCAACATATTCTTTTTTTCCCCCCAACACATTTAAGACTACATATGACATATCCAGTTTTATTGGTGGAGAAACTCAGAATGAATCTTAGTAGAACTGCCATCCTTACACATGTAACTTGCAAACTTTCTCACATATAGTTTTTTGAGCGAACCTACAATCTTAACGGTGAGTGATTGATTAATTGAATGTTTATCGTCATTTTTATGCCATTGAGGGCTAACAGACAATCATGAGAAACAATGTTGTATTTCAATCAACACGGAGACTGTTTCCGGGCAGGGATTCAAACTCACGACCCTGGATTGATAGTCAGACATGTTACCGAGTGAGCTATCTGGCCCGACCTTCAGCTGTGAGAGGGAACCGATCTTGAGATGGCATCTTAGACCACACGGCCATGGAGGATTGCCCCACTTGTTCCATAAATTACAGTCCTGTGATGTGTAATCAGCTGGGTGTGACACTTACACTCTGGTGCTCTGGGTTTTGTTGACTATCACACACTTCCCTGTCTGATCTACATTATGGTCCAGCCCAAAGAATGCTGCTATACGGTGAACCAACATACGGTCATATGAAGACATCTGTGGGAATTTCAAGTAATGGTGTCTGCAAGAAACAAAGTCACATTTCTGTTATAAAACAGGTGATGAGAAATCATTAGCTCAAATAATTACACAAGATGATCAAAAACTGCTATATAAAAAAAATATTTTACGCAAAAAAAACATTTACATATTAAAATGTATTAATCAACTGTTTAATACCATTAATATCCATTGGATTATCTCAAGAAATGAGTGATGTTTCAGTAGAAACTGAAAGAAATTCAAACGATTTTAGCTCTTTTAAATATTAAGTGACAAGTACATGTCAATGTTAATTTCTTGTATTCGTTTAATTGAAGATTACCAAAGTGCCATAGACAGAAATTTGTAGATGTAGCAATGAAAAACATGTTCTGACCTCATTTAAACAATAAAACTTTTATGGTGCTAATGAATAGGAAATAGCATCCACGTTTGACATATTACATAAATCACCTGGGGTCATATTCACCGACTATTCTTAAGAATATCCTTAGACCTGAATTCAAGAATTAATTTTGAAAAACGCACTTAGAGACCATTTGCTGATATCAAAATTTGCAAGCATATAAAGACACCTAATACATAGTCAAAGTATCTCTCATAATCATTCTATCTGACATGGTAAACTAGATATCTAAGGTTGAAATTTGGATTTTCAAGATAAAGTCTAAAAATAGTCTTAACAATGGTTAGTGAATATGACCCCTGAACTCAAGAATGAATTTTGAAAAACACACAGAGACCGAAATTTGCAAGCATATAGCAATACCTAATATAGATTCAAATAAACCCTCACAATTACTCCATCTGTCATGGTAAACTAGATATTTAAGTTTACACTTTGGACTTTCAAGCACAAGTCTAAGAATATTCCCAAGAATGGTTGGTGAATACGACTCCCATACTTCTCTCAGTCATTTAATTGAGAGGGATATCGAAGCAAGCTGTGGAAACAAATACCTGAATTAAGTACTATATTTTATAAAAACATTACAAGTGCTTTAATGCTGAATACATTTTAAACACTCAAGTGAACTGTTCAGCTAAATGTACAAATATTGTTAATAAACTTCTAAATTAAAATTATTTTTACATTATTGATATTTGCTTCACAAGTGTAACTGAGAAAAGACAATACAGAATACTGTTGTTTGTAACTATTAGTAATATTTCTTACTTGGGCTCTCTAATAAATTTTATAAGGTCAACTTCAAGCTTGATCAACATGCTCCTATCCTTGGGCGTCTTGTTGAGTGTTTTCTTGATGAAATCTTCTAAATCAATACCCGTGGAATCTTTGTATGGTGTATCTACACTGGAATCTGAAACATCAGCATTCAACATATGTTTGGTGCTTGAATAAATTTTACTGCTTGTTTTTTTTCTTCAGTAAACAAGATTAATCATTAATAATACACTGTTGTCTCATTATAAGGTGAACACCCCCGGGACTGAAAGAGCCAGACTTTGTTCATTAACATTGTGTTATTTATCATAAATGACTACTTGTATTCCTTTTTTTTTCTATTTTATGTAACTATTGAGAGAAAAATGTGTTTGTTTTGAAGACGACATTTTGCTTCCACCATCTTTATATTCTTGCTACATCACATGATCAACATGTTGTTGACGCCACATCACATGATCAACATGTTGTTGATACCACATCACCAACTGACAATTTCCAAGAAATTTAGTCCCTTACAGACAAAATAGAAAGGTATTTGATTCAAGTGTAAACAAATGGATTCTGTTAATATGTGAAAAACAAGCCGATGATTCAGTGAAAATCAATTAAAAGCAATGCCATGTATAACCAACCATAAGTAGATATTACCAAGTCAGCCAATATTGTTCAGGTATAATTAACACACAAAGACAAGGCCACAGTTGGGGAAAAAACACAAACGACTTCAAAAATAGATCACAAAACAATTAGATTTTACAATTAATTCATCAATTGTTATAAGACAATTTTTAACAAATCTCATTGGAAATAGCAAATTGAATGTGGGAGCCACAGAAAAAATAGCATTATAACAAGTTCCAGGTTGTATCAGACAGCATAATAATGAGACCACAGTGAACACCTTTGTTTTGTTTATCAAATGTCAAGTTTGGCAAAAGTAGTAGTAAGGCCTGAACAGTCTGAGAGAAGGCTCACTTGTTCACAGATTTGCCCATCATGTCGTCTTTTTTTAATTTCCTGTCAGACTATAATATACAGATTTACCAATGAGCTCATGAATACAGATCGAAAGACAGATAAAAAACAAATTTGTATTAATAATGAACAAACATATTTTTAATTCAAATATGGATATTTTCTAATTTTTTAGTTGGTGATGACACAACTGTATACAGTTTTGATTCTTTTTTCATTGTATGCCTTTTTGATATCATAAACCAACATTCAGAAATGACCTATCAAACACGACCTTAGTGGTTATGTTATCTGCAACAGAAGTCTTCCATATAATGTAGCTACGAGCATAAAATCATATAAAACAAAATATTTGAGAGAGATTTTATAATAAACCAAACAAACTGGACAGTAGTTGATAGATAGGAAGAACAAACAAAAACAAAGTATCAGTGCCCCAGATAAGAATTGATAGAATAGGGTGAAAACTCTGTTATTGAGACCACAATGCATTTGGCAGCCTAAATATATTTATTGTCGCTTAGGCCACTGAATGGGTGGAGGGGGGGGGCTATTTTTACTATTGAAACCATTTTATCGGTCGGAGGAAAAGCAATCGCCGTCAACTGTATAACAAAAATTATAGAATAAAAATATAAATGCCCTACACGATGACTACAGGAGGCAGCTATGCTGACGCTGTACACGCCTTCCAAAAATGAATTGAGACAGACAGACAAACAGACAGACAAAAGGGCATACAGACAAAACAAATCCTATATTTACCTCTGGACAGACTAGACGATGTTCCCGCCTCAGAACTTTGAGATCCATCTTTCTCTAACCGACCACGAAATGAACTCCCAGATAAGGAACCAGAAGTCTGTAAATATATAATAATTATTACAGACACTTATGTTTTACTTCACTTCAATTTCTGAATATAAGTTAAAAATATCTGTAAACTGATGTCTTTCCAGTCTTTGTCAATTTTGCATTTTTGTGTTTAACACATTACTGAAAATATTTTTGTATATTTTTATACCGTTCTACTTATTCTATAGATCATCCAAATATTTATACTGCTGACCATCATCTCTCCCTTCTGCTAACCATTTCGCTCACAATCTCTATTCCATCCACTCACCATCTCTCTCCCACACTCCTTCTTTCCCTTCCTCCCTGCCTTCCATTGTTCAAACCTTTACCAGGCCAGACACGGACATGGCTGTAAGCAGCCGACAATAATGGAGATGATAATGATTTCAAGTAATGACTTTTATTTGATCTCTTTTTTTTAATTTAAAAACACATTATTGAGATTTCAACAGTATCACACGAGAAACAACATATTGTCTAACAGTAGAGCATTATGGAAGTAAAAGTCACTTGTAGTACTAACCTATATATATCTAGATATACATGTAAATACAAGAAATAAAGGATCATGGTGTGTATATAATGGCAGTATATCAGGAACAAGAAATGTCACTGGTAAGTGTCACATGCCCCCCACCACAAATGGTCTGTGAAAAATAACTATATATGTTATAATAGGAAGTGACGTATCCATGAATATCAAGAGTAATGGACTGATGTTTCAGACTAGACATGCAATTTCATGGGGTCTTTTTTACATTAAAGCATGATCTTGACCTTTGTGTAACATTGACCTCGACATCTGATGTAATGATCTGGGTATTTCAAAAGTTAAATGCAGGTGAAACATCATCATGACATGCTGATCACTTGTGTCAAGCAGTTTTAAAATCCGTAAATGTAAGACAATGTTGCAGATCAATTGTTGATAAATTGGTAGATTGAGCCAAATGTTTTTGAAATCCATCCATGTATGATAAAGTTAAAAGACAGACCTGAAATCCCAAACAGATTCAAAGTGTTGTCATATATACTAAAAGTGTGACCTTGACTTTTTAGGTACGGGTCTAGGTCTTACTGATGACACGTCATCATGTCATCTTGTTAAATTGAGCCAAGTTAAAGACAAAGTCACGGACCAGACACGCAATATCAAACAAATTGTGACCTTGACCTTTGAGGAAAGGTTCTGGGTCTTACATGCAACACTTAATTATGTCATGTTGATCAACTGTGCCAAGTGTTTTAAAAATTTATCCATAGACAACAAAGTTACAGACCGGACAAAAATCTCAAAATGACTGAAAGGGTTGTCAAACAAAGTTAAATTGTGACCTTGACCTTTGAAGTTGGAGTCTGGGTATTAAGTGCAACATTTTGTCATGTTATGTTGATCATTTGCAGCAAGTATTTATAAAATCCATCAATACACGACAAAGTTACTGGCCTAACATGAAATCACACACAGACTGAAAGTGTTGTCAAACAAACTCAAAGTGTGACCTTGACATTTGAGGTATGCATGTAGGTCTTACACATGACACATTGTCATTCCATGCTGATGAATTGAGCCAAGTGTTTTTGAAATTTATCTGTAGGTGACAAAGTTACAGACCAGACACGGAATTTCAATCAGACTGAAAGTGTCATCAAACAAAGTTAAGCTGTGATCTTGACCTTGGAAGTGGTAGTCTGGGTGTAACGGGCAACAAATCTTCATGTTTTGTTGATCATTTGTAGCTAGTATTAACAAAATCATTTATGCATGACAAAGCTTCAGGCCAGAAACAAAATCTCACACAGAAAGTACTGTCAAACAGACTCAAAGTGTGACCTTGACCTTTGACGTACACATGAGGGTCTTACACGTGACACATAATAATGTGTAATGTCATGCTGATGAATTAAGCAAAGTGTGTTTGAAATATATCTATAGATGACAAAGTTTCAGACTGGACATGAAATCTCAATCAGATTGAAAGTGTCATCAAACAAAATTAAATTGCAACCTTGACCTTTGAAGTGGGATAATAGGTGTAATGCTTGACACATAGTCATGTTATGTTGATCATTTGTAACTAGTATTAACAAAATCCATCTATACAGGCCAGACAAGAAATCTCATTCAAACTCTAAGTGTGACCTTGACCTTTGCGGTACGAGTATGGGTCTTAATCGCGACTCGTGTTCATGTTATGTTGATCATTTGTAGCAAGTATTTATAAAATTCATCTATGCATGACAAAGTTACAGATCGGACACAAAATCTCACACAGACTCTAAGTGTTGTCAAACAAACTCAAATTGTGACCTTGACCTTTGAGGTACGGGTGTTGGGGTGGTGGGGAAATAACTACAGACCGCAATCCGTTCAAGTACACCAAAAATGCATTTCAATTGCGTTCGTTTTGCGTGTCAAACGCGTTTGTTTTGCATTTGAAATGCATTTTAGTTTCATTAATGGTTTGCATTTTTTTATGATAAATAATTAAATTATTATTGATTAAAATCTTTCTGAAATATTGATTAAAATAATTCTGAAATATTGCTAACTAAGCCACCCTATGTTAGATATGGTCTTCCATATAGTTGATGATTTGTAGCGTGATAGCAGATAAAACTCAACCATTGAAATTTAATACACATGGTACAGGGCATGTCAATTACATCAGATAAACACGTTACGGTCACGTAATCATTAGATTGGCCAAACATTGCCAGACTGGTTTACACTAACGTTAATATTAGATATGGTCTACCATATAGTTGATGATATGTAGCGTGAGAGCAGATAAAACTCAATCATTGAAATTTAATACACATGGTACGGGGCATGTCAATTACATCAGATAAACACGTTACGGTCACGTAATCATTAGATTGGCCAAACATTGCCAGACTGGTTTACACTAACGTTAATATTACAGTATCGAAAAAGTATATAGTAAATAAATGTGAACCAGTCCGTGTTTTTTATATCTGCAGTGGTGTATAATCTGCTATTATGCAAGAAACCGAGTATAGACGCCTCAACAAGTATTTATTTTATTTACAGGAATAATGCATTATTTACAGGTATTTTTCCAATTTTAATTCCAGTTATGAATTTCGATAGATTGTCATGTTAAACAATTATCACAATTCATTAAACAAAATAATTTATATAATCCGCAAAGATAAATATATTTACAAATACACATGCCTTAATTTATGTAGCGAACGCACACACTTTATGTCTATAACTCCGACACAATTTATTTTTGACCTCGTGGCAATGCGCAATGTCGTCACTCTGACAGTTTCTTGCGTCATTTAACGTCGCGTTCTATTTCATTACGGTAAATGCATGGGGGAGGCGGAGATGTTTCCATAAAAAAGATGCCTTTAAGGGTAAACGTTGTATGTCTTGTGGCATGGCTTCTAAAATCGCTGGTACATGTACTTCCGTCTGACGCTTTCAAGGAATTTTATTTACATTACACCGATAGAATTCCTGATATCCTTCCATCAAAAAATGCATAGATACCCACTAAGTGAATAAAATGTTTGTTTCACTGGTGACGTCATCGGACATTGGCACAAGGTGATAGTGAAAGGGACAGCGTGTTCATTCTGTACACAAATTTAGGTATGTGTAGTTATTAATAACTCTATCAGCTTAATAGTAATCTTTTTTTAACAAATGCCTATATTGAAAACAAACATTTTGGAAGACACCCAGTAACAAACAAACACCAACCCTTTACGTTTGCTTGTTATATATATATGAACTGTTTTTATATACAATTCTGGAAAAGCCCTAAGTGGAAAAGATTTGGTGTAACAAACAGATTTTCTAAATTTGCGTGAAAACTTTTCCTGATTGGCAATCCTATAACAGAACAGCAACATAAATCGGTGTTCAGATAATTAAATCAGTTAATTGGGGTAGTTGTGTAAACAGGTCATGCGTCATCTGATTGTCTTATCACACTTTTACAAGTAAAGAAACGATGCCCGAGGCAATGTTTTCACGGATAATTCGGGATTAAAACTTATAACAAAGAAATTAAATTAAAGTTACAGGTATAGCAATTTAAAGATTTTAAATGACAAAGAGAGCAATCATTTCGTTTCATTATTTATTTCGTTGTCAATATAACTATGACAATATAAGAGGATATCCGAATCTTTATTATTTGATGCGTTTAAAGTTTGCATTATCGTTTTGTATCGTTCGTGGATCGTTCCCCCTGGTGCGTCCGTGTATCGTTTCGTTTGCATTTATAGTCCGTTTGTATACAGTTAAAAATTGTTTGATATTCGTTTCGTTTGCGTCCGTTTGGTGTACTTGAACGGATTACGGTCTGTATAAATGGTTAAAAAAAAATGAAATCTCATTATAATTTTTAATAAAATACAAATAATTTAGAATTTCAAATTCATCAAAATATAACAAAAAAACGATATTTTAATCCGATGAGTAAAATTGAAATGCATATTCTTTCTAAGATAAAACTAAGGCCATTGTAAACTTATTGCTAGATTATCATCCAAATTTTTCTTAACCAATATAAAGAATAAAAAAAACAAAACAACAAATCATGTGACTCATTTTATATATCACAAAATACGCTTGCTATTTTAGTCCCATGTTGCCACATAGTACAAGATAGGAAATGCCTTTTCAATACATTATTTTCGCATGTATAATATAGGCAATAAGGGATCAGTGAGTATATATTATAGACATGACATATTGGGGAAAATGCTTTTTGTCAATTAAAATAATTTTTCAAAAATACCAATATACTTCTTTTAATAAGATATAGTGTAAATATGAAAATAACCAATGCTTGTATCCAGGCATCACGCCACACAATGTTCTCTCTCTTGCATCAAGTTGATTTTTACAGTTAAAGGAAATCTGCTGATGTGTATCAGCTTACCAGCATAAACCAAATAGTCTTCATCATAATTACTCTCCAATCTGCTGATCTGACCAAACTGAAAACATCCAATATCATCCCTGTCATGCTGTTAAGAATAGCTTTTACACGAGGAAACTGAAACTTTAACTAGTTGCAGATGACATTTTCCGTAAAAGCATCAATATAAAATCAGGAGCCAGTGGTTTGGTAAATCTGAGTTAAATAAGGTTTTATTACTTGAAAAGGTTAACTTCCAGCAAAGTTTCTTAAAAAATAATGACAAAATATCCCTATAAAATGGCAGACAGGGAATTGGAGATTTTGTAATAAACAAAATATGACTGCTATTGCAATATTTTTATACTTAATGACATCGATGCCCATTTCGCAGTCAAGCTACATCCGCAGGGGTCACAGTGATAGCAGTGATCAGGTACTAATGTTTAAAAGCTGCATTTGTAATGTATCATATCGTGTAACAGTGTTATCAGATTTCTTTGTACATACACTTTGGTTTAGTTATAACGCGGTTGCCAAGATCCACGAAATGAAACTGGGATATATACAGAACCGCATCCTAAATATCCCAAGGTGCACTGCGCTACATTATATGGCAATATTATATCCGTTCGAAGTACCGTAAACAATTACATGACAATGTGTGATAATAATATGACAGACCATTGTGTATCTGTGTAAATCAATTAAAAGCAATTGTTGTTTATATAATCATTAAATTCATACAGGTATTAACCGTCATGTCAGCAACATCAAATCACACCAAAAACATTCACATAAGTGAATTCAGTCATAAGAAATAACATTTCTTTGTCATTTTCTCCTATATAGATTTAGTTAAGTAGGACCCGCCCCAGGGCCAAACCAAGAGACCCAGGGACATGCAATTCTCAATTTCTATAAAAGACCCATTTGTGTCCATAATCATGCTCACCATTTGTTTCTCAGTGCTTCCTATAACAAGAAGATTTTCAAAGTTTACTGGCACAGATAAAAGCCACAACATACTGGTAGATGTATTAATTACACGAACCATAGACTTTGTCCCAATACCACTAGAGTTGCTGTCGGTGCTGCATGTGCTCGCTGTACTCTGGAGAGGGTCTAGAGGAGGTGACGCACACTCTTCACATAATGCCTCGCCTCTCGTTAACTGCTTAATTTTAGGCGATATCTGAAATTGAGACACAAATTGTTGCAATATGATTATAATACTGAATAACCCATTTTCTTAGATGAAAGAGGGCAATATATTTAAGAATCGTACATTCATACGGATCATGAACATTTTTGAAATTAATCGTATCGTACTACAGTATAAAACTCAATAAATATGAAGATATTTTCAAAGATTGATCAGAGAAGAGGACATTTAACACATGAGGACTTACATGGTTTAGTTTATGAGATGTTGGGGATGTTGATTTGAGATCATCTGGAGATATGGCCTCGGGTGACTCTCCCTCTGTCACACGTGGTGTATCTGTTCCTGAAATGCAATAATTTAATTCTGATAATTTCCTTTATTTATTAAGCATTGAATCATATGAAAAAATTCTAAAAATTTCAATTATGACTCATGGTAAAAAAAACTATTTCGACAGACTTTTTTTCTGAAAAAAAAAACACACAATAACAATCATAGTAATAAACAGAACAGAACAGAACATTCTTTTATTTTGGCTTAAGCATTACAAAAGCTTTTCACCGTAAATAACATATTCAAATACATAATCAAATACATAAAGTATATGCAAAAGTAAATGATCAATGAAATTAAAGATGCTACATCATAAATGTGAGATAGTTGTGAGAAAAATGGCAAGATTACAACAAGAGTTCCAAGGTGCACCTACTTCTCTTACCTGAGGCAAATAAACATATAAATCCCATATCATGAGCATTTCTCAGACAGTTATGTAAATACTGTGTTAGTTTTTTCTGATGTGCCTATTGGTGTGATCACAACACACTTAAGTGCATGGACCGTGTATGTGTGTACTGTAAAAATGCATGGAACTACCAATGCATTGACAGTGAAGTTCAATGCATGATTAGGAAGTTTTTGACACAGTGATAATATTTATTTAAAGCTAAAAAAATGTAGTGTACCTTCAGCTCGAAGACAGGTGCCAGTTTAATAGAAAGCTTTGGTGTCTTCTGCCATAACCACAAAATACAAAAACATCTGAAGACACTTGCCAAGTTGAAGTAATAGAAATCATCAAATATTAGCAGCGTGTAGGGTTGCTGTAATAGTGGTATCAGACTGATATGGTTGTTGTTATGGTGGTATCAGACTGGTTTGGTTGTTGATTTGGTGGAATTAGACTGGTTTGGTTGTTATTGTGGTATCAATACTGGTTTGTTTGTTGTTATGGTGGTATCAGACTGGTTTGGTTATGGTGAAAAGAGACTGGTTTGGTTGTTATGGTGGTATCAGACTGGTGTGGTTGTTGTTATGGTGGTATCAGACTGATATGGTTGTTGTTATGGTGGTATTAGATTGGTTTGGTTGTTGTTATGGTGGTATCAGACTGGTTTAGTTGTTGTTATGGTGGTATCAGCAGTTTGGTTGTTGTTATGGTGGTATTAAAATGGTTTGGTTGTTATGGTGGTATCAAGACTGGTTTATTTATTGTTATGGTGGTATCAAACTGGTTTGGCTGTTATGGTGGCAAGAGACTGGTTTGGTTGTTATGGTGGTATCAGACTGATATGGTTGTTGTTATGGTGGTATCATACTGATATGGTTGTTGTTATGGTGATATCAGACTGGTTTGGTTGTTGTTATGGTGGTATCAGATTGGTTCAGTTGTTGCTATGGTGGTATCAGACTGGTTTGGTTGTTGTTATGGTTTTATCAGATTGGTTTGGTTGTTGCTATGGTGGTATCAGACTGGTTTGGTTGTTGCAATGGTGGTATCAGACTGGTTTGGTTGTTGTTATTGTGGTATCAGACTTGTTCGGTTGTTATTATGGTAGTTTTAGACTGGTTTGGTTGTTATGGTGGTATCAGACTGATAAGGTTGTTGTAATGGAAGTATCAGACTCATTTGGTTGTTATATTGGTATCAGACTGGTTTGGGTGTTATTGTTGAATCAGACTTGTTTGGTTGTTATGGTGGTATCAGACTGGTTTGGTTGTTATGGTGGTATCAGACTTGTTTGGTTGTTATGATGGTGTCTTGACACATTTGGTTGTTGTTACAGTGGTATCAGACTGGTTTGGTTGTTGTTATGGTTGTATCAGAATGGTTTGGTTGTTATGGTGGTATCAGACTGGTTTGGTTGTTACGGTGGTATCAGACTGGTTTGGTTGTTGTTATGGTGATATCAGACTGATATGGTTGTTGTTTTGGTGGTATTAAACTTGTTTGGATGTTGTTATGGTGGTAAGAACTGATTTGGGTGTTGTAATGTTGGTATCATACTGGTTTGATTGTTGTTATGGTGGTATCAGGCTTATATGGTTGTTGATATGGTGGTATCAGACTGGTATGGTTGTTGTTATGGTGGTATCAGACTGATTTGGGTGTTGTTATGGTGGTAAGAGACTGGTTCGGTTGTTGTATGTGGAACAAGACTAATATGGTTGTTGTTATGTGGTATCAGACTGGTATGGCTGTTTTTATTGTTGCACTAGACTGGTTTGGTTGTTGTTATTGTGATATTAGACTGGTTTGGGTGTTGTTATGGTGGTATCAGACTAGTTTGGGTGTTGTTATGGTGGTATCAGACTAGTTTGGGTGTTGTTATGGTGGTATCAGACTGGTTTGGTGGTTGTTGTTATGGTGGTAACAGAATGGTTTGGTTGTTGTTATGATGGTATTTGGCTGATTTGGTTGCTGCTATGGTGGTATCAGACTGGTTTAGTTGTTGTTATTGTGGTATCAGGCTAATATGGTTGAAGCTACAGTGGTTCCAGACTGGTTTGGTTTTTGTTATAGTGGCATCAGTGGTATAGTTGTTATGGTAGGTTCAGAATGGTATGATTGCTGCTATGGAGGTATCAGGCTAGTATGGTTGCAATAACAGCAATTATACTGTAACACATACCTGCTGTAAAAGTGGTGTCAGACCGGTATACTGTAACACATACCTGCTGTAATGGCAGTGTCAGCCTGGTATACTGTAAAACATACCTGTTGCAATGGTGGTGTCAGGCTGGTAAACTGTGACACATACCTGCTGTAATGGTGGTGTCTGACTGGTATACTGTAAAACATACCTGCTGTAATGGTGGTGTAGGACTGGTATACTGTAACACATACCTGCTGTAATGGTGGTGTCAGACTGGTATACTGTAACACATACCTGCTGTAATGGTGGTGTTAGACCGGTATACTGTAACACATACCTGCTGTAATGGTGGTGTCAGGCCGGTAAGCTGTAACACATACCTGCTGTAATGGTGGTGTCAGGCCGGTAAGCTGTAACACATTATTGCTGTAATGGTGGTGTCAGGCCGGTAAGCTGTAACACATACCTGCTGTAATGGTGGTGTCAGACTGGTATACTGTAACACATACCTGCTGTAATGGTGGTGTCAGACTGGTATACTGTAACACATACCTGCTGTAATGGTGGTGTCAGGCCGGTAAGCTGTAACACATACCTGCTGTAATGGTGGTGTCAGGTCGGTAAGCTGTAACACATACCTGCTGTAATGGTGGTGTCAAGCTGGTAAGCTGTAACACATACCTGCTGTAATGGTGGTGTCAGGCCGGTAAGCTGTAACACATACCTGCTGTAATGGTGGTGTCAGGCTGGTAAGCTGTAACACATACCTGCTGTAATGGTGGTGTCAGGCCGGTAAGCTGTAACACATACCTGCTGTAATGGTGGTGTCAGGCCTGTAAGCTGTAACATACCTGCTGTAATGGTGGTGTCAGGCTGGTAAGCTGTAACACATACCTGCTGTAATGGTGGTGTCAGGCTGGTAAGCTGTAACACATACCTGCTGTAATGGTGGTGTCAGACTGGTCCGAGCCCGGGCTTGTATCCTCCTCTTCTACTTCCTCTATTTCCGACTGTTTGCGGAGGAACGCAGTGCGGTTTGAACGAGAACTTTGTGTTTTCTCTATAGACTGTTCAGACGCCATCTTCAGTCTGTTGAATATACAAAACAAAAGAACATTATTATATTATTGTTTGATTAAAATTTATCCCTAATACATTGCAATTCTAGTCATTATCCTACACTGTGTTATAGTTTTCCACTCGTCCAAAGGAAAACTCCAGTATTAAATAGACCTAGTAGTAATCAATGATAATGAATACATCAACAATGCTGTCTAGAAACAACATGAATACAAATAAACCATTGCACTCTGGCACAGCCATTGTTTACAAAAGTCATCCATATCTGAAAAAAACAACACCTTTCTTCCTGTTTTCTCATACGATATATTATGTTAGTCTTTGTTTACACCTATATATTTTTTTGTTAAAATGGACCAAGGACCACATTATCATCCGCAGTATATGATGACCTTTATGAGCCGACAAAGGACCACATTATCATCCGCAGTATATGATGACCTTTATGAGCTGACCAAGGACCACATTATCATCTGCAGTATATGATGACCTTTATGAGCTGACCAAGGACCACATTATCATCCGCAGTATATGATGACCTTTATGAGCCGACCAAGGACCACATAATCATCCGCAGTATATGATGACCTTTATGAGCCGACCAAGGACCACATTATCATCCGCAGTATATGATGACCTTTATGAGCCGACCAAGGACCACATTATCATCCGCAGTATATGATGACCTTTATGAGCTGACCAAGGACCACATTATCATCCGCAGTATATGATGACCTTTATGAGCCGACCAAGGACCACATTATCATCCGCAGTATATGATGACCTTTATGAGCCAACCAAGGACATTATCATCTGCAGTAAATGATGACCTTTATGAGCCGACCAAGGACCACATTATCATCTGCAGTAAATGATGACCTTTATGAGCCAACCAAGGACCACATTATCATCTGCAGTATATGATGACCTTTATGAGCCAACCAAGGACATTATCATCTGCAGTATATGATGACACCTTTATGAGCCGACCAAGGACCACATTATCATCTGCAGTATATGATGACCTTTATGAGCCAACCAAGGACCACATTATCATCCGCAGTATATGATGACCTTTATGAGCCGACCAAGGACCACATTATCATCTGCAGTATATGATGACCATTATGAGCCAACCAAGGACCACATTATCATCTGCAGTATATGATGACCTTTATGAGCCAACCAAGGACCACATTATCATCCGCAGTATATGATGACCTTTATGAGCCAACCAAGGACCACATTATCATCCGCAGTATATGATGACCTTTATGAGCCGACCAAGGACCACAATCATTATCATATGCAGTATATGATGACCTTTATGAGGCAAACACAAAATAGACGGTGCGATTAACTGACTGATTAAAGACACAAATCTAAAGAAACCTCTATAGATCGAAACTGAACTCAAAATATAAACTTGTGTTGTGGGTTTTTTAAAACCTATTTCCAAACAAGCCTTTGAGCTTGTACAAGTAAGTCACTCGGGATGGCATAAATGTGAAACGATATGTGGAATGAACATTGAGCAACTGACATTACCATTGATAACAATGAGGCATAACTTTGAAACTGGTCATCAGTCTGACATGTTCAGTACTCCAGATAAGCACTATTAATTGGGGGTATTCAAGCATTGAAATTTCGGAATATTTAGCATTGAAATTTAAATTAAGGCATAAAATAAGCATTGGTTATTTTCAATTTCAGTGTTTGATTAGTTTGTTTTCAATGACAATTTAATAAGAATGTTCATTTTTAACCTTAAAACTTTGAATTTAAGCATTGCATATACTAATTAAAGGGGTAAAATACTAATTTGAAGAAACGCTTATCTCCAGCACTGCATATTATCACTGCTACAAGTTCTATTATTTCTTTCTAACTGTGATTCAGCTCAAAAATAGTCAAAGTCACTAATCATTAAACTACGACATCTGCACATTGAACGGCATTTTTCCTCAGCTCAAGTCACATACATAATTATGATTTAGAGCAGCTCTCAAGCAAAGGGAAATATTCAACAAAATTTATGCCTCATATTTACTATGCATAGGTGTCTTTATCTTTATTTTGTTACGATTAAGTGTGATGACACCTAAGAAGTCTGATATAAATGAATCGAAAAAAAAAACACATAAGCAACAAATGATATACATGTCCTACTTAATGACATCTGCGTAAAGCTCAGTTTGGCATAAAATAGAACACACATGCAAACCAATAATTAACTAGAAATGCGTCAATGGGACACAGATGCCCCCGGCTTTGTAACTACATTGTAGATGGCAGCTATCGCAAATTTCAGTAAGTTTGACTATCGCAATATGTCAGAAACTGTCAGCCAATCAGAGTCCAGATCACCTTATTAGTATGTGCAAATTCCGTCCATTGTCAAACTTGACCTGGGTCTTGTTGATATAAAGCCAAATATCAAGTTTCATCAAAATCGGTCCATCAATAAAGATTTTAGAGGTGGGAAACCGTCAGCCAATCGAAGTCCAGATCAACTTATTTATGTGCGCCAATTCCATCCATTGTGGAACTTGACCTGGGTCTTGTTGATATAAAGCCAAATATAAATTTTCGTAAAAATCGGTCTATCAATAAAGACTTTAGATGTTGGAAACTATCAGCCAATCAGAGCTCAGAACACCTAATTTATATGCAGGGATTTTGAGAGCTGAAGTTATCACCATACATCTTTCTACCAAATATGAATCAAATATATCCAATCCTTCAAGAGATATCGAGCAGAATCCAATTTCTTGACATTTGTCAATAACTGAAGTTCAAAAAAGGGCATAACTCCATCAAAAATGATCAGACCGGAATGAAATACAAACATGACTTGTATTACTTAAATGTGAAGTCACACACCAAATTTTGTTCAAATCTGTTCATTAAAACTAAAGATATAAGTCAGAAACCATTTTCGTATGTACGTACGCGGGGATGTACGTACAGGACGTACGCACGTACGTACATATGTACGTATGTACATATGGACAGTGGTGATACTATATGCACCCCCATTGAAAATGGCGGGGGCATAACAAAGGTATCCGATATGTTTCATTACAAAAGCAATACTATGCAAACACCAGTTTGGTACCTCCAGTTCCAGGAGTCAGTTCTTGTAAATTATAGATTATGTTGCCTTGGCTAGTTTTCGTAAAAGTACGAACATGTTATGAATATATGGGAAAACCAGCAGAATGCAGACACTATCTAGTATTGATATGTACAAAGCATGCAGACACCAGACACTACAGAAGCAGGCCAGTTTTAATTAGTGCTACACAGACAGTTTGTGTTACACAGGTACTGGTGTTGTGGCAACAAGAGCTCCAAGAGAACAATGTAGCTACACTAGTATTGAGAACAAAGAAATAATTTACTGTTTTTTTCTGCGGAAATCACTACACACGGGAATAGCTTTTATTTCATCAAAGACAGCCAAACTTTATCGAAACAATACTTGAAGTGAAATATTTTATAAATTGAACCAAAATTTATAATTTTAAAAGCTTTCCTATATATCAGAGCACGGTCCCGTTAAAAGAGTATACTATTAGGATTTTTCAAAATTTTAAAGTTCACTTAAAACATTTATTTTCAATATATCATGCCTCATTGACTCCAAAAACTGCAACATATTTTGTGACGTATCAAATGAGTCACGTGATTCCATTTTTATTTCAATTTGATCTGTCATACTGGTTTACATATTTTAAAAGTTGTTTCATCTTAAAATGAGTCCGACTTACAATGCAAAGGTCATCAAGCAGTATTTAACTGCTGTCTATTTTTAAGATGGGAATTTTGTTTCAGGTTTACAACTCCAATTTAATTATCAATTTTGTCATGTTTTGGTGGATCTGGTAACCCATCACATGTTATAGAATAAATTAGATGACTACATCAAACAGTTTCTGAGAAACAGAGGTCAACAGAAAAACTTAATGATGAATTGATGTACTGCAAATAGAACAGTACAACAAGTATGTCAAAAAGACGAGACAACAAACCCAACTTCACTGATTTTCTAAACTAGATACAAAAGGACTACAATGTCGAGCCAACCAGTATGGATTTTGTCAAATTTTGCAGCCTTTTTGATAGCCATCTTGGATTTTCCGCCACTATGAAAGTGGTGGGTCTTGGCGTTTAAAGAATCAGTTAACCTTGTTTGTGCCAAGTTTGATGCTCTTCTCAAAAATGGCACAATTTTTTTCGAAATGACTCCACTAGTACAGACAAGTGATCGACTGTTTTATCATTATTGTGAACATTTGTGCCATGTTATTTCAATATCAAAAGTGGTTTACAATATATGAAGCAAACATGAAATTTTGTCCCCTTTTCTGACCTTTAACCTCTAAGTGTGACCTTGACCTTTGATACATGCATATCCACCAAATTGCCAATGTAACGAGTATGTCGAGCTCACCGCACGCAAGCTCAACAAAAATGTTCATGAATTCTTAGAAGTTTTAAGATTGTAATACTCAGAGATTTACATCTTGTATCATAGACGTAAAGATTAATTTGATATGTGAAAGTTAATAAAACACCACTGGCGTCTCATGAACGGGTACTAACCAGTCTATCTGAAACCATGACAGCTACCTGCTTCATGTCTATTACATCAAAATGAAAAAGCAGAGAATTCCATGCTGGTTCCTCAGTTGACAGTTTAACATATTGTCATGTTGTTTAAGTTATTGGTTTATCAGTTAGTATGCTCATAATCACCAGTGTTGAAGCAGTTTTTTTATTTATAGCAATTATAAGTGATCCTAACTGGAGAATGATACCTCATTTTGTCTACTCCATATTAGCACAGCATCTAAAAATACTTCCACTTGCAATATAAATATAAAATAACTATACAGCTACACATCAAATATTAATAAAATAATTTTTAAAACCTTTTTCAACATAAGTTTTGACAAAAAAAAGGTTTCAAAAGAATATCATTTGAAAGGAGCACAACTCTCGGGAACACTTTAGCAAAAGCTAACTGAGGTTGACTAATATATATATATTTTTAATGCGGTTTAACGCTATTTTCAACACATTTCAGGTTATATGTGGCATATCCAGTTTTACTGGTGGAAGAAGACCTCAGGCTGAGTAGAACCACCGTCCTTTCCGCAAGTAACATGGCAAACTTTCTCACATAATGTTTTGGAGCGAGCGGGACTCAAACCTACGTCGTTAGTGGTCAAAGAGGACCCCTCGACTAATATCAAACTTTACCTGCATTTTATAATTATACAGCAACACAAATATTAATCTAAATACAAATGATCAGAAACCAATTTGACCTCTGATCCATAAAAAACAGATGAATGGGACTAGAGTAAAACTTAATAACTATCCATCATTCTTTGAATGACCGTTTTATAATAAAAAATACATAACATTACAAAAATGATCCTTATATCATTCTGCAAACATATTATTACAGACATTACACATATTTGATTATAATCCTTGACAAAAACAGAGCTTCATTAACAGAACATGTTCTTTTTCCATATGTGTAACAAAAATGTTCCCCTCTTAAGCGTACCTATCCATGGAGACTAAAGAACAGAATGCCATTTTACTGTATTCAGTTACACAATCTACTTGTAATATTCCCAACAGAAGATTTGCAACTTGTGACATTATGCATGTCAGATTTCATGTCCAATACCAACATAAGGTTAACAGACTGGATGCCTTAAGTGAATAATCTGCCGAAGCCAGAAACTGGCGTCTAGACAAAGTTAACACATATACCATCTCTAGAGTGATATGGAAGTAAAAAGGTAGGTTTATCTGATTCCATTTTTTGTCTGTAACAGTTCCCTCTAATATAACATTAATGTTACGTGCAATTATTTGGGTCATACCAGCAATGGAAATCACTTATAAAATACTCAAACATTTAAAAGTTTCTCCCTGACCAAGAGTTCAAATCAATAGATTCTTATTGAGTTGCTGCTTCCGCACATTTAGCTACCGTATATCCTCGGCCATAAGGCGAGGGGTTTTTTGACCTTCAGATCTCAGTTTTTTGCATTGACCCTTCCTTAAGTTGACCCAGAATTTTCGAAAAGGAAGTGGGTGAGATTTGGGTCACCTAAATATTAAAATTCCTACAGTAGCGATTGCCTGCACTCACAACTGACCTTACGCCAGTATACGTTCATGTACCGTTATCGAATCAACGGCAAATATGCAGCCGACAAACAAATGCAGTCTTCTGTTGAATATTTGGTATATTCTGTAATCCGTGGATAAGTGTCACCACATATGTGGGAATGCAAATTGCAATAATCGGTTACTTCTGACCCAAATATCCCAAGGCAATTTTCGGCATATATGTTTACACCCCGTGCCAACATCGTATAGGTTGCTAGGCAACGCAATCGTTCTGCTGACCAAGATCAAGGTTTCCCTTGCATAGAGTTAAAACATCAAGAGTCTAATTGAAATCGATCATTTTTTTCAACTGTCAATCAGAGTTTTCCATGAACAAAGTAACTTTCCACGTATGACGTAATCATCCTTTGTGTTTGCGAGATGCATAGTTGATTGACAAGAGTGTAATTCAATTCTGCACTTTGGTGTCATTGTTCATATAGACTGTTGCTGAAACTGAAATTCGACGTTCAAAACTTCAGTAGGAGCTGACCGTTGGTAAAAAAATCATCACTCGGGACTAGGACGGGGCCACAAGTCGAGTAGGGATTCAGAGAGTGATTTTGGAATCTGAAAAATTCGACTTATGGCCGAGGATATACGGTATATTACAATGCACATACAATACACAAAGGTATTTTTGATGATCTCACTGTTGCTTTTCAAACTATGCAATACTATATATATATATCAACTGAGAGCCCATACTCATGCCATTGTGGTAAGGTAAGGTTGGGTAAAAATACAAATAATTCTCAACATACGAAGGGGCATGTCTTCCTCCAACACTTTGAAACCGGGGGGGTCATTTCCCCCAACACTAATACTAGAAATCTGTATTGTATTTATCCACATGCATATTTTTTCTTTTTAAAATAGCTACTTGAAACAACACTGGACAATTATGTCACAACAACGTATAATGTGTCTTCTACTACTGTGAGTGACAAAAATTATTCTACAGCGATGAAAATAAAACATGCAAGTAAACACATGACCTCTCATATTGACACACATATTTTATGTAATGAAACTGATGGAATATTAATTCAGTTAATATATTTTAACTTAATCAGTGCACTAAATTAAAGATTGTTCAGATTTAAATCTAACTTTCAATAGATCTACTAAGTTAATGCTCACACTAAATTTAGAAACTATCGGATAACATATATATATCTAGCTCAGAAAAGGTAGATCTACGGTTTAGGTACAATATTAATAATATCTTTATTTCCTCAAGATAAAATTTCAGGTTATATTTGTTCAATATATTGTTAATATCAAGAAAGAAGCCCCTAGCACATAAACCTAAATTATAAGAACTTAACCTTAATAAGAATAAGTGTTTGACAGCACAATGTCTAGTAAGTCTACACAGTTGACCAAGTAAGTTGAGTTTTCTGCGGTCAATTTCAGCTTCATTTGGAAGACACTTTAGCATGCTCAAAGCAATATCAGTACACGTTCTTATGTTCATACCTTGGATGCGTTTAATGCATAGTCTATGTGCTCTTTCTAAACACACGACGTCATTATTGGACAAGTTATACAAACATTAACTTCCCTACAACGCTTTTGGGATAACTACAGCATTGTATATCTTTTTACAAGTAATTGGATGCAAACCATTATCATGAAAGCCGTAATCAACAAGCCCAAAAAATATTTTTCTAATTTTATTGCTAAATTCTTTCACTATATCTGCAGATTTGACGATCGCATAACAATTAACCCCCAATTGTGTTTAACTGTCGACTTCTGATAAACTTTCTTTTCCCATTGTCCATTCTCTGTTTGCACGTATCAAAGCAACTTTACTTTTCTTGAATACCATAACAGCACATTTTTGAGTGTTGTATTGATAACGCCACTGGCAAGAATAAGAGTGACAAGTATTAATCATAGCTTGGAGACCGTTAGCAGATAAAAGTAACAACATGTCATCTGCTACTGTAGATGCGCAAAAGTATTTTTCTCCAAAAGAGAAACCCGTTCTCATAGTTACCAGACATTTGATCAAGTCATCTATGAAGCACAGATAGAGAAAAGGTAACCATACCCCTACCTGCCTGGTTCCCTGTAAAATAGGAAACCAGCTAGAGTTAAAGCCATTATGCATGACACAGCCATACATATCTGTGTGCATTTCCACTACAGAGAACCAAAGTTGCTTTGTAATGCCCATTATATGGAGTTTGTAAAACAGTCCATCATGCCAGACTCTGTCAAATGCCTGTCTAGCATCAAGAAAACATGCATATAATTTACTAGAGTTTTCTTCAAAATAAGCGTAACATTCTTTCACCAAAAAGTTTGTCATAACACAACTCATGTTTTCTTGGAAGCCTGCCTCATGTATGGGATTTGTTAGGTTGGATTTTAGTTTTTTTAACTTAACACTTTCATATAGCTTTAAAATAGAAGATGATAGAGTTATTGCTATATAACTTTTAGGATTGTTTTTGCGTTTATTCCCACCTTTATACAATGTAATAATATAACCTTCCTTTAATTCAGTAGGAACATAAAACTGACTAAACATAGCATCAAATAAATTTAACAAAATATATTTTATCAATTCTCCACCATGAATAATATGTTCATTGTAGACCCCATCGAGTCCACATATTTTTTGCGAACTTGTTCTGCAAGAGTTATCTTATCTTAAGTAATACATTTTTTGTTTGATTTTTTTTAGATTATTTACCGTCGATGTTATGTCATTAAAGAACATTTTTTCATAATTAATATTTTCAGTATCACTGTACAGATCTGAAAAATAATTACCCAATGCCTGAGTGATCTCATTGGCATCGCGTAACACTTGGTCGCCAAATATTATTTCACTACCAGCTTGAGACCTACTGTTTTTACGTTTTGCATTAAATAGTTTCCAAAACAGACCACTATCTACACATTCAGCATGGTCAATTTCTTTATGCGTCTTACATAATATATTTTTCAGCAGCAATCCAATGATAGTTTCAAAACGACATTTTGCATCTTTGTAATTACAATACGATTGAAAAGTATTACCCCGCCGCCTACCTTCTGCTAACCATATATGCCGTTTTGTGCGCATAATTGCATGCAAATCCTTCAATGATTTGTCCCAGTATTGCTTTAGGTATGGTCTAAATTTAGACTGAAGTTGATGTGTATCAGATGCTTGTTTAACGCTGACAACAATAAGATTATACATTTTATCAATGTATCTAACAGGAGCTGAGTACGACAATGACGATAAGCCTTGACTCACGATGTCAGCTAACTCTTTTTCGTAGCAAATTATGTTCTCTTGCTTAGCGTTGTACCATTTAATGTGACTAAATGGAGAAATACGTTTTTCATATTGTATAATATCTAAATTGAATGTTCACCACAATAGGGCGGGTGTAAAGAAACATCAAGGCAATCGTCATCAAATATTTTACAGCTATTAACTAAATCAATCCGTTCAATAGAAAGTTATATATGGTCTATTAGAGACTGGTATTTTCCATCATATGACACGTATGTTGATTTAGCCCCAGTACACAGTGACAATGTGTCAATAGCCGTTAGGTGATTATCCTGAATAAACCTTACTCAGTTGTTTACCTCTACTATCATACAGTCTCAAAAATGCCATGCCCTGTAAATGCGAATTGAAGTCCCCAATTACGATCCCCCTCCCCCTGTCTGAATACAGGCTGACGATGTCCTGAATTTGACAGATGTGTTCCCTATATACATCTATAGAGTGGTTTGCAAAAGGAGTGTACACTTGTATGGCATACAAAAAATTGTTGTCAGAAATTTGAAATTGTATGCCAATTATGCTATTGTTTTCTATATCTAAAGCTGTGATTTTTTCATTTAATTTTTTGTGCAACAGCAATGCTACCCCGCCTCGATTCGTACTCTTATGGCAAAAGATAGATGTGACGACATACGATTGACCGTAAACTGTTATACATAGAGTGGAAACTGTCTAAAAAGTGTGAATCTTTTGTCTGTAGCCAATGCTCAGAGATACCACATATATCAATTTTTTCTGTGGCAAGTAACTTGCTTAGATAATAAGAACTCGGCATCAAACCCGTTGCATTCCATGTACATATATGTTGAAATTTGCCATCATATTTATAAGAAATGTTTGTAACAAGTATAAATATAGGAGTGAGTTCATCAACATTCTAATACACAGTCTGTTTAAATTACTACAATAATGCAGGTTACTAAAATTGACTACCATTGTAACGAGCACCGTTACTCGTTGTTATAGCCTACATGTCTATTGTTATTAACTCTGTGTGAGCGATTACCACTGAATTTGCGGTAAGGTTTTACTATCCATGGTTTACATGTAATGTCACGTTGCCACAATCCCAACTCAGAGCAACAGCTGATTTAATAAATTTGTTAATAGCCGACTAACAATTTGAATATTCTGTTCATTGTTCCTCAGTTTTTCCTCGAACGATAACTGGAATGTGATTAGATGCGGCTGCTTCCTTCACAGCATATGGTTTATCAGGCGATGATAACGGTATATTCTTCGAGGTTTCTTGCACCACTGTACTATACGTTTGATCATTCGGCGGAATACACGACTGCACAAATTTAACAGTTTGGATGTAACAAATTATATCCATGATCATTTCCTTGATATTTAATTTCATTGTCAAGGTACCCCAAGAAATCAACGAAAATTAGTACCCCACATTTTCACAGTATGTTTATAAAAATGGTGGAGGAAGACTTCAGAATGAATTCTAGTATAACCACCATCTTTCCACAAGTAACTGGCAAACTTTCTCTCATATGATTATGTTTTGATCAAGCTGGAATCAAACCCATGACCTTAATGGTGAGAGGTAAATGGCCAGTAAACAGTGCCGTAGACCACTTGCCCATAGAGGACTCTGCAGAAACATATATACACTATATATTCAGTCAAACCTGTCTTAAGCAGCCAGTCAAGGGAAAGAGCAAAAGTGACCTTTTAAGACAGATTGTTGCTTAATACAGGTTAATTTGCTTTGAAAGTATAAATAGGGAAATAGCAAATGTGGCTGCTTAAGACAAGTGGCCGCTGAAGTTCGACTGTATGTAATATACTCAAAGTATATTCATGGACATCCAAAAAAGTTAATATTGATTAACAATGTCAAATTAAAGATTTTCATTTCTATAACAAATAAACATTTTCTGCTCAGTCTTCCATATAATATTGTCTAAGTGCTGCAGCAGGCTGGTAATGAGTATTGACAACTTCCCTCTAATCCTGCGTGGGTGGAACAGCACTCTATCAGGCACTAAATCATACCAGATTCAAATTGGAT
Source organism: Panopea generosa (assembly GCA_029582155.1). Classification (NCBI taxonomy): domain Eukaryota; kingdom Metazoa; phylum Mollusca; class Bivalvia; order Adapedonta; family Hiatellidae; genus Panopea; species Panopea generosa. The sequence goes on along the minus strand of CM055894.1, from coordinate 10,236,169 downwards.
TTTCTCCCACAACTAGTAGAACAGCACACTTCCTACTGTAAACAAGTCCGCTTATTACACAGAAAGAACAATAATATACAGAGGACAATGCTGTCCATGTGTTTCTTTTTCTTTTTTTTAAATTGGGTTTAACCCTTTACTTCATATGGACACCTGGCTAATATTGAAAGCATTAATTCACCACATATCAGAAATGGGTGAATAATGTTTATATTAACTGACAGAGTGGAAAACAGTGCAGGAAGTGCACTGTTTTCAATGACCTTCTGTGATTGGTGTGGGAAAACGTGTATCTATGGAGTAAATTTCAGGTTATGTAAAAATGTTATGTTAAAAAGCTCATTTCTTTCCTTGAAAAATATCAGTCCAGATTAATTGTCTTTACAAGTCTTACATATTTATGTAACACATACAATAAATGAATAATTGAAAGCAATATATAATTACAAGTTGTTTATCGTGACAACCTATTCATCATTTTAGGTGGGATTTAAGTTGTATTATATTTGATGATCAGTAGTAAATTTGAAACTCTTGTTATAAAAACATTTATGACCTTGGAATATGAGGACACCCACGCGTTTAAAAAGAAAAACAATCGTCTGGGTTTGTACAACTGTACAAATCATGCATTAAGTTGATCAGATCATTTTCCGCTGCTACAGATAAGCACTATTTGAGGGTATTTAAGCAATGACATTTCGGAATAAAGCATTAAAATTTAAATTATGGGGTAAAATAAGCATTGGTTATACTCTATTTCAGTTTTTATTAAATTATTTTAAATGGCAATCTGATAATTTCATTTTTACCCTAAAGTTTTAAAAATAAGCATTGCAAAGTTTGGAGCACTGGTTTCGTATTGTTTATTTCAGTCTTCTGGGTATAGAACAGCATGCATGAAGCCATTGTTTTGTGTAACCGGTATCTGAATTGTGACACCCCCATACATAAACAAATCTCTTTTTTTATGAAAATAAAAAGGGTCAAGGCAGCATGAAAAATAAGGGGCGGGCATTTAATATGGCCTAATAAAAAATATAATATTAAAAGTTATTAATGCCAGCAATCACAATCGGGATCAAATCTGCAATTTCTGCTATAATCTATTTTTTCACAACAAAACTGAGTTTAAATATATATATTATACCCCTTATTTTCATACTTTCTCTTCCATCTTTCTTCCTTCATCTTTATTACTCCTTACTATATTCCTCCTCCAGACAAACAAAATGATTATCATTATAAATCAAGCACTCTATATAACGCAACTGAATGTAGTATAGACAATATAGAGATGGAAGAATTTGAGTGGGTGAGTTGACATCAATCAAATCAAAACAATTTCTATAACATTTCTAACAGATTTATAGCAGCATGTACTGAAATGGGATTTATTCTCAGAAATTGTCTATGAATGAAGTACACTGAATTTAAATTACATTGAAGTGGGTGGAGATTATTTTGTCAAATTACATCACTTCTTGGAATTGTGTGACAATTGCCTGTATTGATATCCCAGCTGTATCAGCATGATGGTAACAGTAGAGCACTAGAGGAGATCTATAACTTCTAAAACTGCCAGGCGATTACGTCAATCTGCTATATTAGTACAAGGAGAGCTGTACGCCACCATACCCATATGGCTGTTAGAGGATAAATCAATTATCAAACTCAGACAAATATAACTACAATCTATTAGCAAACAATTACAAGCCAGACCTAAACCAGCTTCTGTAGTCTGTTATAATTGAAACATTATAAGTACCATACTGTAATACAAAATTAATTCCTATTTTGTAATAATAAATTTATTACATTTTATTTTTACACTTAGAATTTAGTGATATCATTAACCTTCCACCCACCTTCTCAAGAATATAATAATTAGATCTCATTGAAATAGTCAAACCATCCTTAGTTCAGGGACTGACTAATTAAGGGTCATTAAAACATTAATGACTTTTTCCATAGCTTAATAAGCAATATTCTAGTTGTGATGCCAGGACCAATTAGGTCAGTCGGTTACGCGTCTGACTATCAACCAAGGGGTCGTGAGTTCGAATCCCCCGCCCGGCAACAGTCTCTGTGATGAATGATATACTACATTGTGTCTCATTATCATTCGTCTCTCACCACTGATTCAAGTGGGAAAGTTACCAGTTACTTGCGGAGATGGGGTGTGCTCGAGTACTGGTTAATCCCAGGAAACAGTGGTTAGGTTAACTGATTGTCTGTTAGCCCTCGATGGCATAAAGATGACGCTAAATATTCAATCAATCAATCAATCTGACAAGAAGGCTTTTGAAGTTTTTACTATAGCTGCCTATAAAGTAAACTAACATCTCACTGTGGCAGACATTTTTTTAACAAATCACAACGGCTTGAACAAACTAGGTAAAGGGTCACCCAAGGAACATTTCTGCGAAATTGTTTTAAAATTGATCCTGTGGTTTCTGACAAGAAGATTTTTTTAAGTTTTTACTATAACTTATATAATAAATTGCCCCCACCCCCTGACCGCCATAATTTTTGACGAATCACTACGGTTTGAACAAACTTGGTGGGGGTTCCTCCAAGGAACATTTCGGTGAAATTATTTTAAAATCGAGCCAGTAGTTTCTGACAAGAAGATTTTTTAAGTTTTTACTAATTAAACTTGCCCTGCCCTCTGGTTGCCACGTTTTTTGAGGAATCAACATGGCTTGAACAAACTTGGTAGAGGGTCACCCAAAGACCATTTCTGTGAAATTATTATAAAATAGAGCCAGTAGTTTTTGACAAGAAGATTTTTTAATTTTTTACTAATTAAATTTGCTCCGCCCCCTGGCAGCCATGTTTTTTGATGAATCAAGATGGCTTGAACAAACTTGGTAGAGGGTCACCTAAGGAACATTTCTGTAAAGTTACGATCAAAATTGGCCCAGTGGTTTCAGAGGAGAAGTTGTCAGAAGCTAAAAAGTTAACGACGGATGACGGAACGACAGCCTTTGGCTCAGGTGAGCTTATAAAGGGAGATAATTCAAAAATGGGCAAGGGAGAGCAATAAGATGATTCAAAAATGGGCTAAGGGAGAGCTATAGTTCTTGGACAATGTACTTCATCTCATTGTCCTCTATCACTGTGTGAAATATGAACCAAATCCCTTGAATAGTTCTTAAGTAAGCTTAATGACACATATACCTAAATAGTGATAATTGAAAAATAAGGCAAGAAAGAGTTATGGTTCTCAGACACTTGCACTTACCCTTAATGTCCTCTGTCCTTGTATGCATTTTGAATAAATTCCATTCAGCACTTTAATAGTTATGCCCAGGCCAAGTAAATTTAATAAAGGGAGAAAATGCAAAAAGTAAGCAAGGTTGAGTTATGGTTCTTGTACACTACACTTCCTCTCAATGTTCTCAGTCATTGTGTGAAGAAAATCTCTTAATAATTTTGGAGTTATGCTCCGGACAAAAGTGTAAATTAATAAAGGGAGATAATTCAAAAAGTAAATAAGGTAGAGTTATGCTTGTACATTGCACTTTCTCTCAGTGTCCTCTATCATTGTGTGAAGATTCAATCAAATCCCTTAATTAGTTTTATAGTTATAATCCAGACAAAAGTAACGGACAGATACACGCACGCACAGACGAATGGACGGAGACCATTACAATGTCCCCCTTCGCCTTCTGCAGTGGGATAATAAAGAAAGATAATTCAAAAATGGGCAAGGTAGAGTTATAGTTCTTGGACAATGCACTTCCTCTCAATGTCCTCTATCATTGTGTGAGTAATTTTTATGACAAGTTTACTAAAGTGATAAATGGGGATAATTGAAAAAAAAAAGCAAGGTAGAGTTATATCTGTTATTTCAATCAAATTCAATAGTGTGCTCAATTTTCAAACTCAAACTGAGCACATTATTTCGAAGAAAAGAAATAAAAATAAGAAACCACAGGAAACAGTAAGTACTGAATGAATTTAGTCAAATGTTATAAACCCAAAATACAACAATTCTTTCATACTGAAAACATACAGCTGCCATTTAAATGTGAATGGGTGGCCTTCAACAACTCCGGTTAACTATGTCAAAGGCACTATTACACATTAATTTCCCCATTGATTTGTTTAGCTTGTACTGTGAAATGATTTAATGTCATAAATGACATAAAGATAAGCTTTTGACTGGTCCATTGTTTGTCCTATCTTTAGTCAGTACCGGTTCCTTTGCAATTACCAAGGAAAAAAAACAAGAACGTCTATTAGAATGCCGAATCAAAAGCATGACTTCCTGTTAATTGCCAATTTGAAATGATTATGTGGTATTTGTTTGCCATGCAGATCAACAAACACTGACCCAGTTAGTTATAAGGCAAGATCAGCTAATCTGGGTCACTTTATTAATACTGATGGGACCAATTTATTCACTAGGTTGACATGACTTTACTTCAAATGAAATCATTTCCACATTTGTAGAGCTCTACTTTGTTGAGAAATATGTGGGACACAGCAATCAATCTGATAAAAAGCGAACTGGTCTAGTTTCCAGTCCCAGGGCACTTTGTGATCATGTTATCACATTAAATCAATTCTTTTTTTGGGGTAATCTATTTTATACTATTTTTATACAATATAACTATAATAAAATCACCTTAAGGATCAGACAAAAATGGTCTTAATAGTGAGGTGGGCTTTTTATTGATTTTTGATTTTTTTGGTTCATCAATATGAAGTGTCTCGTATGTAAACGAGAATAAGTATCCAAGTGTATGGTATTGAGTTTAATTTTTTAATCAATATATAATTTCAATAATAATTTAAAAAAAATCTCATCAGCTGGCACCAGTTTCAAGAAAACACTTTTAAAAGTCCATCATCTTACTTAACCCTTCACTTCATATAGAGCCTTTGGACACCTCTAATATAGACCCCTTTGGACACCTCTAATACCCTTTGGACACCTTTAATATAGACCCCTTTGGACACCTTTAATATAGACGACTTTGGACACCTTTAATATAGACCTCTTTGGACACCTTTAATATAGAGCCCTTTGGACACCTCTAATATAGAAGGCTTTTGAATTATTGGGTGAATTATGTTTATATTAACTGACAGAGTGGAAAACAGTGCAGGAAGTGTTCAGATTGCTCGTTACGCGTGTCTATGGAGTAAAGGGTTAAACTCAAATAGAAGGCTCATATGGCTATTGAGTATAAAAGTAAAATAACAGACTTTTCATGAAACCGGAATCAGATAATTATTCAGTTCAAAATGGCAAGAAGACCTGGTTGGTTGATAAATCTATTCTTGTTTTAGTCATGTCGAAAGGTATCCCTTTGAGCATCTGGTTCATGTATTTCTGCAAAACTCTGAAATACGTTGAAATCCGGTACAAAACTATTACACAGACTAGAACACCTTATAATGCAATCAAAATGTCACAAACAATGGCTAATGAGATTTTCTTAACACCATGGAGAATGACAAATTGAAAACAAGAGGAAGAGTATGGATTAATCTGATATTTCTATATGTCATACAGGCATTATAGGAATTCTTACTGAGTAGACAAAAGACAAACAAGTGAACAATCAATTATGCCTTCATGGAATGATAACTTCCAATCATGCCCACTTGAATATGGGGCCTATGTAGCCTCTTAATGCAATAACAATTTTTTAATTACATTTCTTCTAAATGCCGCAGGCACTAATATTATATAGTGTACACAATCACTGATTGGCTGCTCAGTAAACACTGCACACAGCTCACTGTGGGTCTGAGATCAATAAAGGTCTAATTGCAGACTTCTATATCCAGGAAGAAAATGAGTACCAAAACTTTATATGTGAGCAAACTTAAAATTCATTCAAGTTTTCCCTTCATAAGAAATAGACAACTTGCTTTCATTGACCAATCACTGAACAGTATAATGAAACATACTTGTAATTCAAACTAGTTGGGCAAGCTGTGTAATTATAAATACTACAAAAAGTAAACAAAAACATGAAACAAAAATACATTTTCTTAGCATTCTTCATATTGCCGGGCCTGCCATGGCCGAGTGGCCTAAGGTGCTGTAGTCTATTGGCCATAACCCTTTCACTGCTGAGGTAACAGGTTAGACACCAAATCAGTCTAAAATCTTTATGCCAGATAGTTAGTTGTCACATGATAAACATCAAGTCATAAACATTGCTCATGTATGACATAATAGGGTTCCCTTTTTGTTCACTCCCCAGAGAGGACAATGTCATGTTTTTTTCATGTCTAATAAGAAATTATAGAAAATATCAAATGGAGGATCAGTTCCATGAATCAAAAGATTCTGTGCATGATAGGATTAATGGCATTTAACGTAGATAGGATTAATGGCATTTAAGTAGATAGGATTAATGGCATTTTAGTAGATAGGATTAATGGCATTTAAGAAGATAGGATTAATGGCATTGGATGTAGATTAGATTTAGCACTTCAGAGGATTGAAGTTTCCTCCAACCCAGTGAATTCATTTCTGAGTGAAGAAAGTTTTCGGCAAACAACCACCCTCTAGTCAGCCATGAGTTGAATTTCGCCACACTTAAGGACAGTCTGGCACAGATTAAGCTGCTAACTGAGCTCCGACTCAATGAATCCCGTCAAGGAATCAAGCGATCGGATGTTCCAATATTGAACATACTGTCAAAGGGAAACATCGGCTAGGTTACTTTTAACAGTCGAACCAGGGTCAAACATTACACAGGAGACATTGGACTAATAGTGCAGAACATCAACCTGGAGAATGTGCGCAAAATTGGTCAATGGAAAAGTTCCGAGATTTTCTTCGCGCATTGCATACATTCGCAGGCACTGTCTGATTTCACAGATGACATACACGATCATGAATGAGTAGAACTAGTTGTTTAAGATCCCCAAAATCGTAAATTCCATTGTTGTGAACTTAATTATCTCCCTTTATGAAATTAAATAAATATGAATTCACTGTATCTATATGATCCAATGGGTTTATAAATCTGTCCTTTATATAGCATGTGATTAGTCATGAATCCTTTACTGGATCCTACTCATATAAAGCTATCAGTTTAAGTTTGTCTGCCCAGTCCAGATTTGTTGCATGTTATTCCCTAGTATATAAGTCAAGGTCGACACAAAATTTATTTGGTTTGGCAGAGGCCTGTATTCTGGTCTGTACATTTATGTCTTGGTTATTCGCAAATAATTATCTCCATATATATATATATATATATCATGCATTGTGAATGAGCATCTGAAAAGATCCCAAAAATTGTAAATTCCATTGTTGTGAATTTAATTATCCTTTATGAAATTAAATATATATGAATTCACTGTATCTATATTATGATCCAATGGGTTTATAAATCTGCCCTTTATATAGCATGTGATTAGTCATGAATCCTTAACTGGATCCTACTCATATAACACTATCAGTTCATGTATGTAAATTTGTCCGCCCAGTCCAGATGTGTTGCAATTAATTCCATAGTACATAAGTCAAGGTCGACACATAATTTATTTGGTTTGGCAGAAGCCTTGATATTGTGTCTATAAGTTGCACTACTGCTAGGCGCGCTCCCCATAGTCTGGTCTGTAAATTAATGTCTTGGTTATTCACAAATAATTATCTCCATATATATATATATAATATCATGCACTGTGAATGAGCATCCGAAAAGTTCCCAAAAATCATAAAATCCGTTGTGATTTAATTATCTATTATGTGCTGAAAATGATATAAAACCCATTTAACTTGGAAAAGCAACCATCTGAGAAAAATTTTCACTACTTGTGATATCTGTGGTTATGCAGAAAAACTCATGATACATGTAAAAAAAGAAGGGACATTAACCTAACATAGGTTTCCTTAGTCCTTGAACCAGAAAATTATCTCCTAAAAATTTTCAGTAAAATAAGAGGTTGCTACTAACATGGTCATATCCCCGCCACCTTGTTAACCCTTAGAGGCATTTCCATATTTCCAAATATGTAACAGACTGTAATATGACACATTGTCTTGTCCCAGTGAGCACTGGTGTGATGTTCTAAATCAAACCATAAATATGTAAGTTATAATCCCAAAACAAAAGAAAAAAAACTATCTTTGACGAACAGACCAGTCATTCGCACAACACATCATCTTGTCCTAGTAAACATTAGTGCCAATTTATTTGAAAATCCAATAACAACTGAAGAAAATCCAGAGAGCAGTGGACGTACAGTACTATGACCTTGACCTTTAACAAACAGACCCAAGTCAGTTGCATGACACATCGTCTTGTCATAGTGAACATTTGTGCCAAGTTATTTAAAAATGTAATCACAACTAAAGAAGATACAGTCCGGACAGGACGAAACACAGTGTATACATTGGATTTCCAGACCCTTGAACTATGACCTTGACCTTTGACAAACAGACATAAGTCATTCTCATGACACATCATTTTGTCATAGTGAACTTTTGTGACAAGTTATTTAAAAATCCAATCACAACTAAAGAAGATAAGGTCCGGACAGCAGCGGACGGACAGACGGAGCTGTGACCTTAACCTTTGATGAACAGACCCAAGTCAGTCGCATGACACATCATTTTGTCCTAGAGACCATTTGTGCCAAGCAATTTTAAAATGCAATTACAACTAAAGAAGATACAGTCTGGACAACAGGAAACACAGTATTGGATTTTCAAACTCTTGATCTTAAGATATTACCTTGACCTTAGACGAACAGACCCAAGTCATTCACAGACACAACGTCTTGTCCTAGTGAACATTTGTGTGAAGTTATTTAAAATTCCAATCACAGCTAAAGAAGATACTGTCTGGACAAGAGGAAACACAGTGTATACAAGGGAGGTTCAGAAAGTAGACTTTTGCCATAACTTTTTACCATTGTATTTTAGTGAAACTTCAGAAGACTGTACTGCTATATATTTGCAGTAAGTTTGCAAAGTGTTGCTGCTTTTCCTTAATTAGTTTTCATTCTATAGTAACTATGGAGATGTTCATTTTCGTAGTTGGGGCAGTTTTAGCTGTTTTTCATCTTGTGCTATTCAAACAAGAGTACCATTGCCAAAATGGCTCTGATTTTTAAAAAGATCAATTTGCACTGTAATGTACGCTTTTTTACGTCCTTTAAAAAAAATGGCACCATTTATACGCATCTTGACATGACGTCAATATTATGACGTTACGTTATTCCGTTTTGTTTGAAACAACTTGATGTTGGGGCACTTCGCAATGAAAAAGTGCGCGGAATACCGCAGTTCGATAAAATTCTGCTCTTTGTTAGGTTATACACTTACTCAAACAGAGAAGCATCTTAAGAGAGCGTACGGTGACTTTAATGTTTCAAGAGCTCTAGTTTTTAAATGGGACACGTTTTCGAGATGGCCAGGAATCAGTTGAAGAAGACAACAGAGCTGGACGACCACCAACTGCCATACTGTCAAGGGCAATTGAAGCAGTTAGAGAGAATGTGGATGGTGATCGCCGGATTACAATTAAAGATAATGTAGCAACATTGAAAATCGACATTAGCTTTGGGTAAGTGCAAAAAATACTGACAGAATCATTACAAATGAGACGCGTCCATGGGCGGTGGATCCTGCGACTCCTAAATGAAGAACAGAAATTAAGACGGGTTCATGTTGTACACAAGTTTTTGTGAAAGGTTCAGACACGCCAGGGTGATTTGTTTTTAAGGAACATAGTGAAAATGGATGAAACTTGGCTTATATGTTTGATCAAGAATCAAAAGCTGAATCTAGCATATGGAAACATTAACAGTCTCAGCCACCGAAGAAAGCTAGGGTGTCGAAATCAATGGTAAAGGTAATGTTTGTCGTATTCTTTAACAAAGTAGTATTGATATTGTAAAATGCAGTACCAAAGGGCCAGATGATTAATGGTGTCTATTTCTCAGAGGTTAGTGTTGTGTATAAAAATATATTCATTTACTTTTTAAAAACATTATGCTGAGCATGTTTTAATTTTCAAGGGCTGTGCTCAGTAAGCTGAGTCGGTAGCACGTCTTGCTATCAATCCAGGGTCCGTAAGTTCGATTCCCTGCCTAAACACAGTCTCATTGATGAATGTTATTGGATATTGTCTCATATATTGTTATTCATCACTGACCGCTGATAAAAGTGGGAAAGTTATCTGTAAAGGAAAGTGTGGTAAGGCTAATTGATCGTCTGTTAGCTCTCGATGGCATAAAATGACACTAAATAATCAAACAAACAAACACACAAAAAATCAAACATACATTTTCAAGGAGTTCATTAAATGTTTTTCAAGTAATTTGTTGACATTTCCTGTGTGCTATGTGTAAAAAGAGACCAGATCGACAACATATTGTATTACACATGGACAATGCACCATCACATACGGCAGAAACATCCAAGGCGGTTCTTGAGAATTGCAATATTACCATCCTACAGCATCTTCCTTACAACCCTAATTTAGCGCAGTGCGATTTTGCCCTATTTCAGCGTATTAAAAAAGAACTTATAGGGCGCCGATTTGAAGACACAGTGGAATTAAAATGTACTTTACAGAATATTGTGTCCCGGATACCATCTTTGGATTTTGTTGACATGTACACTAAATGGTGTAAACAGTGGCAAAAATGTATAGACCATGGAGGAGAGTATTTTGAGGAAGAGTGACTGGGTAAATATGATACGAAAGCACCAGATTTTTATACTGACGCCGGGTTTTGGTGAAAACAACGTCAACATTTTGCCCCGACATACATAACTGTTATGGTTTAAATAGCACCTTATTTCCTTAATAGTTGATGTATCATGCTGGGATTTTAAAAATATGTCTTAAATACATTCATTTATATCACAGTAGTATGTTATTCATCAATCATATAAATCAAAGCACTGCAGTGCTGATGGGAGTGGAGCATATAAGATGTAAAATGTCGCTATTGTTTTAGACAAACAGGTCAGTTTGCATACGTTGAAGTAGAATAATCCCGATTACCTTTGATTCTTATACACGATACAGAATCTACATGTTCAATGCTTAATGTTGACCCTTTTCTTGAATAAGTCAAAGAATGTAACTGAATGGTTTGCCTTTGAAGGTGTATTTCTGCTATTGTAAGAATGTTAACTCTTAAATTCGGCAAATGTCCAACTTCAAGATATTAGTTCAACTCAATGATATGAGATTTGTATCTTCAACTAAACTCGTGATATTTTCAGAAATGCCAAGCTTTCTATCATATACAGTATATCAAAGTGCTCTGAATCTAGGACGATGAATTCCACTTTGAGTATATTCATTTACTATTTTCTTTATTGATTTCTCTAGCTCAACAGTGAATCAATTCGTTTAAAAGACGAAAAGAAGAAAAGTGTATGTCGACATTAATAATTGATTCTTACTTTTGTATTTTCTAGGGCCCTATATCACCCCGTAAACGGAACTGCACTAGCCAAAATGTTATGGCGCCAATTTTTAGACACATCTGGATGTTTTCGTATTTTTGCTACGGAAACACAAATTCTTTAACTCTTATATGTTTAAATGGAAATTATCTAACATTCGAATTATTGGAAATATATGAAATATTTACTAAATAATAAAAAAACAGCACTTACGTTATTCATAACTCGATCAACTAGGAATACAAGTCTATTTTTAAACATTTGGGAAAAACCACAAGTCACATGATCGACATTAGCATATCTCTATTTTAAGAATGAGTATTGATTGTTTATTGACATAAGCAAAAGAGTATAGTTCTTTGGCATAAGGGACAGATCTAGAAAAGTTTTGTTACCAAACACATTTTTAAAATGATAGAAAAAAGTGAAATCAGACTCCCGAATCAAGTACTTTCTATCTGAAGTCGTTAATATACGACTCTTTCAATATAGTTAGTGACTGGAATTTGATTTACAAGATGGCGTAATCTTTTGGTCACGTGACCATAGTTCAGCGCGTCTGTATTCATGCGCTTTAATTCCTTTTTGCTGATTAATAGCACTGAATATAAACTTAGAATTTATACAATACACAATTGTTTATAGGTATAAATCGTCGCTGTATGTTATAATATTAATGTTTTCGTTGAAATAGACGTATCTACTGTTTAAAGTGAGTTCGAGCGCTTATCAGGGGGTGGAACTATTTGATTAGTCGTTGTTAGGTTTGCATTAACACGATACACGGTTGTAGATTTGCGGTATTGAAAATAAAATCATGTTAACTCTGAGAGAGGCTGCTAAAGCACCGCCCCCAAAACCTAATAGCAAAAGTCTACAAATTTTCTGATCCCCCTCATACATTGGATTTTTCAAACACTTGACCTTGAGTTATGACCTTGACTTTTGATTAACAGACCCAAGTCATTTGCATTACACATCGTTTTGTCCAAGTGAATATTTGTGCCTAGTTATTTAAAATTCCAATCACAACTAAAGAAGATACGATTTGGACAAAAGGAAACACAATGTATACATTGGATTTCCAAACCCTTGAGCTATGACCTTGACTTTTGACGAACTGACCCAAGTAACTCGTATGGCACTTAGTCTTGTCCTAGTGAATATTTGTGCAAGTAATTTAAATTCCAATCACAACTGAAGGAGATATGGTGAGGACAGCAGGGGACGCACGCACAGACGTACGCACGGACGTGGCCCATTTCTATATCCCCTGCTCACTCTATGAGTGGTGGCTGGGGATAATTAGGAGAAAAGTATATTCCAGGGCAGGAGGAATGGCTGCCAAAACCATCCAAACCAGAGCCCTGAATCAGCAGGGGACAAATAACAAACTCTACGAAAGACATGCTGCTCAGGTCAATTTACATGAAATAAACATGAAAATTAAATGATCAAGACTTACATTATTACATTTACACATTCAACCCTTTACTCCATAGATACGCATTTTCTCGTACCAATCACAGAAGGCCTTTGAAAACAGTGCAGGAAGAGTTCAGATTGCTCATAACGAGCAATCTGAACACTTCCTGCACTGTTTTCCACTCTGTCAGTTAATATAAACATAATTCACCCAATAATTCAAAAGCGTTCTTTATTAGGTTTCGAAAGGTGTCTGTATTATGTGTCCAAAGGCGTCTATATGAAGTAAAGGCTTAAAGGAACAAAACATTGCTTGAAATTGCTTTGCAGTTTAAAGGTGAAACATGGCACACTTCAAGCATTTGATCCTCTATTTCAAAAAATTATTACTAAGTATTTTTGCAAATCTCTTTTGAAGCATATATACATGTAACTACTGCACATTCTTGAGTAGGAGTGAATACTGTGTTAATTTAGTCAATTGCAACAGTATTGCCATTGGCAAAAGAACCAAGTGTTTTCCCAAGAGAGCGTGTCTGCATTTTTTAGTAAACTGAATTAGTGTTACGCAACACATTCCAGAAACTATGTCTATTTGACACATTCATATTGTACCAACCTTTTAATTTAAAGTTAAGATCAAAAGCCCAGATTGAAACAATTCCTTTAACCCTTTACTCCATAGATACACGTTTTCCCGCACCAATCACAGGAAGCCTTTGAAAACAGTGCAGGAACAGTTCAGACTGCTCATAATGAGCAATCTGAACACTTCCTGCTCTGTTTTTCACTCTGTCAGTTAATATAAACATAATTCATCCAATAATTCAAAAGCCTTCTATATTAGGTGTCCAAAGGTGTCGATATTGGAGGTGTCCGAAAGGCGTCGATATTGGAGATGTCCAAAGGCGTCTATATGAAGTAAAGGGTTAACAGGCCCAAATTCAGTTAAAGTCCAGATCAGTTCGCCATTTTATAAAAACTGTTCATAATTTCTTAAATAAGAAGTTCCTGATTAGTAACAGTTGGTGACAAGTTTTGACATATGATTAATACGTTCATAGGAGTAACGTTTAATTTGATGCGAGAACAGGAGAAAAACTCAATATCAAAATTACCTGGACTGGTAGTCCCTTTAATATATCAGTGGTACAGACTTCTGGGTTGCAGTTCACACAAAAACTTACGATAAAATCAGTGGTAAATGAAAAGTAAGAAACTTACATCCTTTTTTTCATGGTCATCCACATGAATTTAAGATTGTATTTTCAGAAACATACTGTTATAAGTTATGAAATATTCAATCTGAGGTTGGGTTAATCTGGATTAATATTTAAAATGTTATGAAGGATAATAACTTTATGTTCACAACCTATTTTTATCTTAAGTTTTTTTGTGAAATGTATCCCATGTCTTTATTGAGCTACTTCTTTATATATATTTATACACCTGAGATGTTCCATTTCACAGAAAGTGGCACTATAACCGCTGGAATCTCCAAGGTTGCATTTTCCACCTACACACCTCTTCATACTTTTTTCTGCAGTAAACATCTAAATATAATCCTCAGATGCCAAATCTGCAACTCTCTCAAATTTACCACAACCACCGTACAGCTAATCTTAAAAGTCTTGAAAAGTCCTCCACTTCTATAAAAAGCATTACTTTCCCTTGTACTTGCCAAAACATTATGACAGAAAGCATGTTCCCTACGTAAGCACCGTCATCATCCAGTGTTTACATGTTAATGTTTTACATAACTTCAGGGAATTAGCACCAAAATATCCACATCTGAGAACTGAAACACTCCATTCATAAATACTGCTGCCGCAACGATGGTGCAGAATACTCATTCATAAACTGCCAATACTACCTGCCTCGTAGTAAATAAATTGTCATTCAAATTTCAAAATGTATAAAGCATTCATAACAATTCCGGCAGTACCAGGAATGGATTACTTCCTTGTACTGTTGTTTTCACAGCAAACTGGACGTTGTATGGAAATGATCTGTTATGGTTCATTAACCAAGGATTAGAATGATATTCCAGGAATCTATCATGGATACAACATCCATAGGGAAAAGCATATCCGATGTATTACTCAAATACCATTTAACCCTTTACTTCATATAGATGCCTTTGGACACCTCAAATATAGACATCCTTTGGAGACCTAATATAGGAAGGCTTTTGAATTATCAGGTGAATTATGTTTATAATAACTGACAGAGTAGGAAAACAGTGCAAGAAGTGTTCAGATTGCTCGTCACGAAGCAATCTGAACTCTTCCTGCACTGTTTTCAAATGGCCTTCTGTGATTGGTGCTGGAAAACGCGCTTCTATGAAGTAAAGGGTTAAGATAACTTCACAAAACTTTATAAACATGTTAACTTAGCAGTCTATAGGACTGCCTTTTGTTATGAAGGAGTTTCCATTTTTAATAAAAAAAAAAGAATTAGGAGGACCATGAAAACAAATAGCCAAAATTACTGAATTCCCTCTTTACGGAGCATTACTCCAAAATCGTTCAAGATAACTTGACGGAGCATTACTCCAAAATCGTTCAAGATAACTTGACAAAATTTTCAACAAATGTCAACCTTCTGGTTTAATGGTTATCTGTTCAATATATTTACTGTTACCATGGAATCAAATAGCCAGAACTACTAAATTCTTAGTCTTCGAAGCTCCAAAACATTTAAGGTAACTACACAAAATTTGAAAACATGTCCATCTAGTGGTCTGGTAATGCCTTTTGCTATGAGGGAATTTTCATTTTCAATATTTTTGCTGTTACCATGGAAATAAAAAGCCAAAATTACAAAATTCTCATAACTAAAAATCATTCAAGATAACTTCATGAAACTTTGTATGTATGTAAAGTTTTGAAAGTTTCACACAGTTATGTGAAATGGTTACATAATTATAGATCCAACATGAAATTGTGTCAACATGAATCCTGTCATTCTCATTATACTCAACATTTTAAAACCGCAACTTTGTGAATATTAAAGAATGTTTTTTATCCCAGATCTGCGATCATTTTTAACATTTCATATTAATAATGTTGACCGCAATTCATTTGTTGAAATTGTGTTTCAAAGTGATGGAAGCTGTTGGAATAAAATTGAAAATTAAGGTAAGAAACATTTTTGTCTTGTTTTATCATTCATGTCATAATTATCTAGATTTAATACAATACCCATGCATACTTGTGTTTTTTAAAGGCAAATACATGAAGGAGAATAACTGTGTCAATATTGGTGGTAGTGTTCTGGAACCTACGGTGCAACACTGTTGTGTGATGGGTTATTTCCCATGGTTGAGCGTAGTGGTTACAAAGTAACAGACCAGACATGGACCTGTCAACCTCTTTTATTTAAGTAATCAATGGCAATAACACTGTCAATAAAGAATGCAGAGTTATGAAACTTGAGAACTGTACCATTTCAAGTTCTGCAAAATTTGTATGATTTATGTCAATTTACAGCTGGTACAGATACGAATGATGTGAACCTCCTCTTATGACTTAGTAAAACAAGGGTAGTTATAGAATTTGTTCACCACAGCACTATGTTAAATGTTGATCTTCAAGTTCTGCAAAATTTTAAAGAGGTTAAAGTGTTGCAAATCGAACACAAAATTATGAGCCAACAGATGAACAGACAGACAAGCTGAAACCTGAAGTTGAAAGCAAACTACTGCTCAATTGTGTAATGTTTCAGTCATAAATCAAGCCTTTCACTAATGTTCCAAACTTGAAATTACTATTTTACACTTTTTAAGTGGGACGGTACTACAGTGGATATTGTTTTGGTCACTTACACAAAAGGTTGCGGATGCCATTCCAGGCACCACTCGAACGCCTCTCAAAAACAACTCAGAACTGGTTTTACCCAGTAGCAGCAATTCTTAATAAATTTCTAAACTTTCTCTGCATTTGAGTCAAAACAATTTAGTATAAATTACCTGAGATGGTTATCCACCTGCCTGGTCGTCATGCAGCAGTCAAAACAAATAAAGTTGAGTTTTTCTAATCTATATTTCTGTGCTAATTCTGTAGAAATACTCAAAGTCTATGACATATTTATATACACACAACTGGTAAAGAATTCATGCTTCATGCAGTACTTAATTTCCGGCACATTCTGACATTGTTTCAGTTCAATAGTCACAACATTCACACCATAATTCACAAGCTCTGTAACTTACCCAGGGTTTGCCTGATTGGGTAAACTATTGATACATTAAATCTCACAACTTTTGCTTAGCATTAAAGTACATTATGGAACATTTTTGTCTGAGTGAATTCCACTAGTTGTCAGCAGAGTCTGTTTGACATCAATCAGCGACCAAATAGATCTACCCAGCCGCACTGGATATCAATAACTGCTCAGAGCTTCAATAAACATTGAACAAACTTTGGTACAGTTTTGTCAATGTTATTAATCTATCACTATTGGTAGGGATGCTTGCAATAGCTTGCTTGCAGAATTGTCACACAATTATTGAACCGACTGTAACACGACTGGTATTGAAGACACACTTACAGTCAACAAAACTTTCCCATTAAGTCTTTGCTCCATAATTTATCTCAATTTACAGAACCTTCCAAAATATTTATCAATGAAAAAATTATGTTTCATTAAAAAAAATTACCATAAATAAATAACATTGGCAATTGCTTAATCACTTAAAATTATTCTTTATTACATTAAATAAAAAATCTTTTTCAGATATATATACTGATTTTTTTTCTCAATCGAAATATTTCACAAAAGCAATAAAAAAACTTCACTTATCCACATTATATTTTCCAATATGATCTATATTCATATTTAAGCTACAATTTTTTGTCTAAAAACAATCAGGTCAATATGATCTTCCTTAAGTGTTTTAGCATTAGAATATCCATCAATTTCTCATTTGCAAAACTAACACCATAACTAATAGTCGGAACTTTTCTAAGTCATTTTTCTCCTGTTTTTCAATAACTTAACCATCCAACACAACTCTGTCATCAGCACTAATGTCACCCAGAACTTTTCTAAGTCCTTTTTCTCCACTTTTTCAATAACATAACCACCATCCAACACAACTCTGTCATCAGCACTAATGTCACCCAGCACTTTTCTAAGTTCTTTTTCTCCACTTTTTCAATAACGTAACCACCATCCAACACAACTCTGTCATCAGCACTAATGTCACCATAATCCAGTATAACAGCTATGTGGAGGATGTCTACTACAGTTTTTCACCACAGCAAAAAACAAGTGTGGCCGACTGCTGCGGCTTCTCTGATGACTCTGACGTCATTTTACTATAAGTTTCCACTGTAAACATGAGCTCCCGATATAGGACACAACACTTCCATTCATCCAACGCATACAAAATCAGATCAATGGAACTGTCATGCTTCTCATGGCTTGTTGTCATGGCAACGTTACAAGATGTAACATGATTGGTCTGTGTTGTTATGAACTTCGCTGATGTAATTCCATTTGTATTGATTCTACATTAGTTTATTGACAGATGAGGAAAAAAAGAATCCAAGCAATTTTTTTGTCAATCTGTCAGACTGGTGGCTGTCTTAAGTCCCCTTACCGGAGTCCAATCAATTCTAGCCCCTTTATTTGAACAAATTTGAAACTTCTAGAGATAGGAATAATTTATACCAAACATGAACGAATTTGATTGGACAGTTTTTCAGAAGAAGATTGTTAATTGTAAATTTCCCTATATTAAACTGACATGTCCCCGGGGTGGGGCCAATTTTGACCCTAGGGTCATGGCTTGAACAAACTTGATAGAAACTCATTAGATTGATACTACATTCAAAATATCAAATGTCCAGGTCTTGCACTTTTGGAGAAGATTTTTGAAATTTCACAATTTTATCCCTTTTTGGGCCCCTGCTGGTCCCTTATTTATATCAAATCACCTTTAAAGGACCCTGTCTCAACTGTTATGTCTAAGCAATGCTCCAGACATAATGATAATTGAAATAATACCTAAAATAGATCAGTAAAACAGAAATTTTCCATTTTCCCATAGTATTCCTATGTAAAAATCCACTTACTCATCAGCCACAATCGATGCTAGCACCTTTATCTGAACAAATTTGAAACTCTTTGTCATAGGGATCATTTATACCAAATATGAACAAATTTGATTGGATGGTTCTTCAGAAGAAGATTGTTAATTGTAATTTTTTCTATGTTAAACTGACCCAATTTCAACCCTAGGGTCACGACTTCAACAAACTCGATAGAACCTTATTAGATGATACTACATGCAAAATATCAAAGCTCCATGCAGGCGTTGCACTTTCGAAGAAGATTTTTGAAATTTTAAAAAAAAATACTGATAAGACCCTGGGGCAGGGGCCAAATTTCACCTCAGGGTCAGCATTTGAACAAACTTGAGAGAGCTTTGTGTAAGAATGCTTCGCACAAAATTTAGTGAAAATCTGTCAAGTGGTTTCATAAAAGTCTTTTAAAGCAAAGATTAATACGGATGACGGACTGACGGACGAAGGTAGATCATCCTGAACTTTGCTCAGATGAACTGTAAAGAGACATTGAATCTCTCAAAGCACTCTAAAAGATATAATACTACATATATCAGGGCATTTAAAATTTCAAAATGCAAATAGGTCACAGTTTTTTACTGCCGTAAGAATCGCACTTATTTGGGAAAAAAATAACTAAAATTGCCTTACATTATGCCTTTACATGTATGCATACCCCACCTACAATGTCAGCTGCACCATGTATTTTCTCTGTTTATTCATTTATAAAAAAAACTATGTCAAGTTTATTTATGTATTATTCGTAACTTCATCAAAATGTGTACATTTTAATGAGACATTATGTTTTCGCTTTACGTAATAATTTTCATTCAATTAAAAATGCTCGATCAGTTGAGGAATTGAACCGGAAGTGTCGTATGTACCGGAAGTTGTGTGAAAAAATCACCGTGGTAACCAATGTAATGGTACATTCAAGATTTTATTTTTGATATCCGTTGTGCTGTAGCTAGCTTCTACATATAATTACCAAAAACAGCTTATAACTACAGTTGATACTCACCAACTTGAACTCTTATATTTCGAAATTCCGGTTATCACAAATTTGAAGTTCGGTCCCGTTTTTCCCCTTCTATTACTACATTAATTAACTCCTGATATATTATATTCCAGTAATTCGAATTATTCACTATTTCCGATCTGTTTTTTGGTCCCTCCATCCTAATATCTATTGATTTCTCACTCATAATTTTGAATTTTTATCACCGGGTGAAGATGAAAGGCAAACTGTTGAAGGTGATAATTGTCGATCCCATACCTGTAATAAATCGCTTCATGTGTCTGTACTGGCAGATAAGTTAATTGTGTCATCAAATTGTTATGATACAAACACAAGCGATACACACGCTTAATTAGACAAACAACGCCGAAGTGTTAGAAGACGTTTTTGACATGTGCTATTTTCATTTATTTTTTATTTGTCAAGTTGTTGTAACCATTGATATTCATGTAAATAAAAAGGATAAAAGTTAAAAGTATATTTTGTTTATCTATTATATCGCACTCCAAAAATACAATGTTCGCGCACTGTGCAAATAGACAATTAGCATACACACTGATAACAGCGAACAACAAACGTTTGCGTAGAAGAAAAATCATACATGTAAACAGTAGAATTTACCACGATTTAAGATAAATCCACAGTACACATCAATATAAGCAAAGTTTATATCATGTGTAAATATAACGACAAAGTGTTATATTGAATAAAAAGCAACAAATAGTGGTATATATTATGTACAACATCTGTATTTTCAACGATTATTGAATTGGTGGGGTAACGGTAAAAAGTTAAATAAAAATAGACTCCTGATAAACCGAACTTCGGATATTTCTAATTATTTCTACGGTCTCACTGAATTCGAAATAACAAGTTTTGACTGTATATAATGACTTTTAACAGACTAATTAACAGCATTAATATTCACACTTATATTATGATTTTACATAAATTTGAGTAATACTGTTTCCATCAGTTAGCTTAATTAAAACCAAACATTACGACTTACGCAAACAATTCCGATCTAACATAAACCGAAATTGGTTCAGGTTTGATCACTTTCCTTAATTAATGTCATTAATATTATAATTAATTTTCAGTCTGTTGGTCCCAGCTTTGGCTAGCGGTATATTAAAGAAATTGCTGTGCAAGTTTGGCAAGTATCAATTGAAAAATGCGAGTGCTCGAGTGCACACAAGGTCAATAATATTTTTGAATGTCTCAAGGGCCATAACTCTGGCATTTATAATCTGATGGATAATCTTGGATTAAAACTTATACGAGATATTATTGTTATATAACTACTGTATACATTTAGCTGAAGATCCAATGATAAATGCAAGTGCTAGAGTGCACACAACATAGTTTACGGACAGACGACTGACAACGGCAATCAGAATAGCTCACCTTAAACTTTGCTCATGTGAGCTAAAAAAAATTGGATATTTTTATGAATGAAATAGAAAATACGAACTTGCAGTTCGCGCATGTTGGCTGTTGTGATGCAACAACAAAAAGGATACAAAAAAAAGTATGTCATCCACTTCGCTTGAATCTTTGGGCTTATTATTCAAAAGTTGAGACAATAAACATTAAGATATTTTAATTTTATTTAAAAGTAATTCTGATTATGCTCTGAATAACCCATTGCATGTAATTTTAAATGTAACACATAATTCAATACATTATGATAAAGGCATGGTATTAATCGCTTATCTATTTATCATCAGTTTATTGAGTACGACCGACAATCTATTATGAAATTTCAACCAATATACATCACTAATAAATCCAATTGGCCAGAATGTACCCCAGACCTTTTATTTGAACAAATTTGAAACCACTACTCATAGGAATCATTTATACTGTACATGAACAAATTTGAAACCACTACTCATAGGAATCATTTATACTGTACATGAACAAATTTGAAACCACTGCTCATAGGAATCATTTATACTGTACATGAACATGAACAAGTTTGAAACCACTACTCATAGGAATCATTTATACTGTACATGAACAAATTTGAAACCACTACTCATAGGAATCATTTATACTGTACATGAACAAATTTGAAACCACTACTCATAGGAATCATTTATACTGTACATGAACAAATTTGAAACCACTGCTCATAGGAATCATTTATACCGTACATGAACAAATTTGTAACCACTACTCATATGAATCATTTATACCGTACATGAACAAATTTGGAACAACTACTCATAGGAATCATTTATACTGCAGTGCTTTTTTTCGGCCATTTTTATAGCCATTATTGGGTCATATTCCCAATGGCAAATAGTATCTTTTTTTCCCAATTGAATGGTAAAAATTCCCAATTGAAAGCTTCAAAAATGTAAATTGAAACTTGCCATACTTCCTTGATAAAATAAAGAAAGTTTTCCCCATTCTGAAATTAGTATGACATTGATTATTTAATTCAATGGCCTGATAAGCAAGTGTACACTTTTTATAAATATATTTAATGCAAAAAAAATTCCCAATGTTAATGAAAATGCCGCTAAAATTCCCAATTTCAAGGGTATGGGTCATCTTCCCAAAATGGTGAAAAAAAACACTGTACTGTACATGAACAAATTTGAAACCACTACTCATTAGGAATCATTTATACCGTACATGAACAAATTTGGAACCACTACTCATATGAATCATTTATACCGTACATGAACAAATTTGGAACCACTACTCATAGGAATCATTTATACTGTACATGAACAAATTTGGCTGGTTGGTTCTTGAGAAGGTTTTACCTGTGAGCCTTCAGCTCTGGTGAGCTAAAATACGAAAACTTAAACATGATGTGGTTTCAGAATAGCAAAAACTCCTAATATGACCAAGGGTCTTTATTTGAACAAGCTTGGAAGATGACCACAAATCTATGCTACATATATAACATTCTTAGTCCTATAGTATTTGTAGTTCTCAATGTTACCCTATAAAATATGAACTTCCCCCAGGTGGAGTCAAACTACATTTTAATTGGTATGTTTTCTTGTATACAATGGAAATGGTTACAAATCTATGGGAGATTTAAGAAATACAACTTTTTAAAGGGAAAAAAAACAATGAACAAAGAGAAAAAGTTCAGTAGCATCAATGACAAATCAATTTTAACATGGTTTCCATGTATCTAATACACGAGCAATAGCTGCCTGAACAGCACAATGACAACGTTAATTAAACTTTGCCATTTAAGAATTCTCCCGAGAAATCTCTAACATCACAAAAATACATACAAAAGTCAAACAAAGTTTAAACCATATTTTATCAAATTAATTTCAATAACTAAAACTAACACTCCCCCCACACCTCACACATACTTAAAAATGCATGATGGCCAGCAGCATCCTTCCCAAACACCCACATTACTGCTTTTATTTCAAATCAAAACAATAAACAATTAATGTGCTGGCCTGAATGTCAATGGTATCAACAGGGAATTGTGCATCACAACCTTTATATTTACAGCAAAAACTGCACATAAAAAATTCAAAAAGACTAGTTCCACTGCTATACTTTCTTCAAGAACTTCTATACGGTTTTACGTTGTTGTATGGCGTTAAGCACCGCTTTCAACAATTTTCAGTCATATCACTATAGTGTCTACTTGAGACTAGTCTACATGCTGCCACACTGAAATATCACGTGTCAACACATGGTATGATGCCCCACCCAGTCACATTATACTGACACAGAGCTAACCAGACCTAGAACTATCCTCTAAATGCTGAATGTCAAGCGAGGAAGCTTCTAGTATGACACACCCGGGGATCAAACCCACGTCCTGCATGCAAGGTGGACAGGTTTTGCTTATGCCTTTAAAAAAAAAAAAGAGAGAGAAATTTCCCACAATCACGCTGTTTTTTCCCCAATCTCGAAGGCTTTGGCCACTTCCCAATTTCCAGAAAAGAGGCTCTGGCTCGACCATTAGACCATCACTGCGGATAATACAGCTTTAAGTCACTTTACCTATTGTTCTCATTTATTCGATGCTACATTTACTAACATAATTATACGACACATCTCTATTTGATCTTAGATAGTAAGAAACAATAAATACTGAATGAATTGAATTTATAAACATTAACTTGCAAAACACCTATCCTTTGTATTGGAATGAACCGATAAAAGAAAAGAAAATCAGTGAAGTCTCTTTCTTTCCTTCTCTTCAACCAATACTCTTTTTATACTTGAAATATTCTGAATAAACGATTATTTCATTTATCAATTTTTGCCCATTTGGCTCAATTAAAATTATTACGGAACAATATGATAAAGTCTATATGAAATGTAAAATAACTGTTATAGAAGCAGTTTTACACAAGCTTCTAAAGTATTTTACTGTATCCTTTCCACATAATTTGTTAAATGTATGATTTATTTTTAATGCTTTATTGTTAAATGTATGCTAAATATATGTACTTATGTGAATAAAATATTGTTTAAAATAATAAGAACATATAATGTTTATTGATTATGCTCTCAAAATAAATAAGGATAGGAAAGCATTTTACTTCTTTTCACTTTTTATGACATATACAACTGGGCTTGTGGCACTTATATTAATATGATAAAGAGACATTAAGTTAGGCACCATAAAGTGAGGTAGATAGGGAAACCTCAAACAGACATTATATTTTATATTGGCCTACTATCATACATATATACATATTGCTTTTTTAGAAATTTATTTAACAATTTTACAACTAGAATATAATTATAGCCAGATGCACAATCTGGTTGAGTAAATTAGTGTCTAAGATACACTATAGTTTTTAACAAGAATTCCGTGGAATGATATGTCTCTCCGTGTCCGCTTTGACCATTAATACACACATGGGAGAGAAAAAAATTTTAGTATCATATTCCATGCAAGAGTTATCTAACTTGGTTAATGAAGTAGGTTTAATGACTAAGAAATATTGTAGGAAGTATTGTGTGAAGTTTCGATCCAATACATTGTGGAAAACAGTGCAATACAAGCAATCTGAACTCTTCCTGCACTGTTTTCAAAGACCTTCTGTGATTGGTGCGGGAAAACGTGTATCCATGGTGTAAAGGGTTTTAAAAAAAAAAAAATTAAAAAAGAAAAAAAAAGAAAAAAAAGTACTCAGCATCTGCATTATATAATACAGTGTGTTAGTTGTACCTATGATCAATGAGTGTCCTAGCGCTAGTACTTATTGAGAAATAGTATAAAAATGAAAACAACGTTGGAGGTAAATGCAAAATTCAGCACCAAACAAAGTCAATGGACCATGTAATGTAGGTCATACTCAGCATCTGCAGTATATAATGTGATGCAGGGTGTTAATTGTAACTATGATCCAAGTGTGAGTGTCCTTGCACTTGTACTTGTTGAGAAATAGTGTAAAAAATGAAAACTTAACGTTGGAGCTAAATATAAATATTTAACGCGCCGTCGACGGAAAAGCAACACCTTAATCTCGTCCTCTCCTTTGTCGTGGGGAGACAAAAACATGATGTGAAAATACAGAAATCAAATGATATAACAAAATATAGCAAGAGGGCCCTTTATCACTCACCTGACTGATATTGAGTCACCCAACGTAAGTAGATTATATAATACATGTATGCTCAAAATTCCAGAAAGACGAGATGGGCAAGTAGTTAGAATTTTGATTTGTTTTGAAGATGTAACAGATGGGTAGAAGAGTTCAAACTTGGTAGAGGTTCAATTATGGTAAATGTCAGTGAAATTACATCAAAATCAGGTCAGTAGATTCTGACAAGAAGGCTTTTGAAGTTTTTACTAAAGATGTTAAGTCTTCGAACTAAGATAAAAATCCAGTTCAAGCACAAAACTAACCTGTTATGTTTGAGAACGGTTCCAAACTAAAACATTAGACTAAACTATTGTGCATGAAACAATCCGCAGTTCCAGCACAATAAATATTCCTATGAGTTTCAAACACAAGCCTTCCCAAAGTATATCGCTTGAAAGAATCTTTGTCACAGTGCACTCTCCCCCAAAAACAATTAAGCTCCTCTTCCAAGATTTCAAGTACACTTTGACACTGAAAATCTCAAGCAGATTTCTTGCTGTTATGAAACTAGCTAAAAATATGGTATTGCTTTATTATGAAGCAGTAAACTATCCCTGTCTGAAGTTGTTAAAAGCTAAAAGTTAACAACGGACGACATACGACGGACGACAGACGACGGACACCAGGTGATCACAAAAGCTCACCTGTGAGCTTTTGGCTCAGGTGAGCTAAAAAGATATATCAAATGTCTAAAAGACCCGCCAGTTGTTAAATAACTCTGGGATGAACAACAGAAAGTTGTGAGAGTCTATAATAATGTTAGTGTAATTTTGGTCCGACCTTTGATGTGATTATTTAAAAACAAATTAATTTTTTTTCTCTCTCGCCCAAATGTAATCATCATTTATGGGATTCATTTGTGGAGTAGACAAAATATGCCGCCCACCTGGACCACATGGTATATCTCATCTGGGGATCTAAAGGTTATCCAAATGATAAACCCCAAAATGTGAACATCATTCTGATTACTCGTAGAGGACTGAAGGGAGGCAGAATTAAGTTAGAATACTAACATGTCATTTCACTCCTACATCATTTCAACACTAAAATCAATCTCTGGCATTTGACTAAATCACATTAATACATCCCTTATTATGGAACAGGGAGTGCACTTGTTTTGGTTGGATTATCATGTTGATTTATTTTAGATTATTTTGTTTGATTCTTTATTTTAAAGCTGGAAACTTTGTTCATGTCAGTTACTAATACTCAATCAATCCCCAAACATGTAATTATGAAGGATTGTTTCATCTGTTTTTAGGTGCATTTCCATATTTTGAGTTAGTATTTATGATTTTGTGTCTAGCTTTCAACAATTTCGAGTCATATCACAACACACAATGTATAATATGACATATCAAATGAGTCAAATTTGATTTTGATTGGAATCATTATGTTGGTCACAACATTGTTGAATTTGCTTTGTCTGAGAAATAGCTTCAATGCCGAGATGAAGGTCATCAAGCAGAGAGTATGTAATAATTATTTTTAGAATAGGATTCTGTTTAGATTTGCAAATGACCATCACTCAGTCAAAATCAGTTAACCTAACCACTCTTGCCTGAGATCCTGAAAGGCTAACCAGTACTCGAGCACACTCCATCTCCACAAGTAACTTATACCTTTCTTAATTGAATCAGCAGTGAGATGACAATGTCGTATATAAATCATCACGAAGACTGTGGCTGGGCAGGGATTCAAACTCACGACCCCTAGATTGATAGTCAGACGTGCTGCCGACTGAGCTAATCGAGCCTGGCTCCAAATAATTATTAAAAACTAGACCAGTTCATCAGGAACCAATTTGATAGACGAAAACGAAGTGACAGAGGGAAGTTACTAAAATTGAATGCCCCTTTACCATTTTTCGGATGGGAAGGGCATACAATATATCATGGTTACACTTTGTGATTATGATCGTGTAATATTACAGTAATTACCTTTAGTGGTGAGTTTGAAAGTTTGGCAACTATAAAGGATTGTCCATCAGAGCTAGGCAGTCCATCTTTATCTTTCTTCTTTCCTTTTTTATCGTTGGTTCCACTTAAATTCCATATAAATTATATCCATTTTAAATCTGAAAATAAAGAATATTATATGCATCAAGTGAAACATTTTATTTTTATTCAACTTTTATCATTGTGTTTTATATGTTAAGGTTTTTACTTTAAAATCTTTTCTCGCATAAGTTTTTGGTCTGTGTTAGACTCAAAACAACAATCTCAGCGGTGGTATGTAAAAAGTCATTAGAAGACAGCGGCTCTAGACCACTCAGCCACGGAGGACCCAGACATAAACTTCTAGTCTGTGATGTTTTGACCCATTAAACTAGTTACTAGATGGTGACAAAATAACCAAGGTATCAAATAGGATCTGAATCACTCCCCATCTCTGTAACAAATCAAATGAACTGTAAAAAAACAATTACAAAGCTCTTTGGATTATTAAAATAGGGATTCCCTGTCCAAACATCCAAGATTCCCTGTCTAAACATCCACAATTCCCTGTCTAAACATCCACGATGAAGACAATATGATACTAGCACTGCATGGCTTCAGACATGCAATGATTCCCTCAGTTGACCAGTTATTACTGAAATATAATCCATTTAATTCTCTACTTTGGAAACAAATAATTTTAATTCTTGTATCAAGAACAGTTTTTAAGCACATTATCATTCAAATCAAATATTCTATCAGCATTTTTGTTAAAATGCATGTTTTTATTATTGCAGTTATGGTGATTGCAGCATAATATTTGCTAATATCATTGTTTCAAGATTACTAGAAGACAGAGTGCACATCTGCAAACATTTCCCACAATTCATTAGTGTCATATTTAAATGTTCATGTGCAGAAACTTAAAAAAACAATGTCAGAAAATATTTCTTAAAGGTACTTGGAGTGATGATTTTTTATTTATCTTCTTTACATGTGTAAAAATATTTATACAGTCAAACCTGTGTAAGTGGCAACCTCTATTAAGCAGTCACATTTGCTATTTCCCATTTCTATGCTTTTAGAGCAAATTAACCTGTATTAAGCAACAACCTGTCTTAAAAGGCCACTTTTGCTCATTCGCTTGATTGGCTGTATTTTCGCTACCATGTAAAGGGCCTTATTAAGACTGCAGCAGTGAACTTGAAGCCATATACAGCAAGTCCATCTGTAGTTTTATGATATTATCAATGGCTGCACATTAGAATGAGTTAAGGGCATGCCCTTTAACCTACCAACCTCAAATTCTTGAAGTTTTCTGCAGTTGTAGTTTTTTAAATAAATCAGCACATTTGTAGTAACCCAACACAGTATCAATGTCAGCATATCACTAACACATTTTTGTAAGCGATTTATTCTGTATTGTATAAATATCACAAGCAAGCAACCTTTATCGTAAATGGACAGGTGAGTTCAATAGACAACCAGAACTGAGCAATCAGAATAGCTCACACCAAGCCCTTTGCTCACAATGTGAGCCAAGCGTTTGTAGACACAGTGCATGTACCTTTAAATAAAAACAATGTGAACAGTGTCAATTCTGACCACAACAAGAACACCTGGGCTACAGTAATCATTTTGATAAATAATGTTATTAATTATACACTTTGAATATAAAACAGACTATGAGTATTTCCTGTATGTACTTGTGATTTTAACCAATCACATCACCAATAAACTCACTCAGATGTTACACAATAACCTGTTTCTTTTTAATTCAAACATGTACTCTTAGTTTCCAAAGCTGTATCAAATATTTGCCACATTGATAAATGAGTGTTCATATTGAACTGTAACCCAAAGTGTAGCTTATATTCAGAATTGTGATAGTAAACCTGGAATTACAGATGTACACTAATTTAAGTCAAACTGAACCAAACATGAAAGTAAACAAAACATCTTGAGCAATAAACAAGCAAATTTATAGAGTTATTGTGAGCCTAAAATTCTCACAACTCAATATTATCTCATACATCCTAGTCTATTTTATATCAAACTCCTTAAAGAATCTTAACTCAGACTCTAATCTCTCAGACTCAGTACAGAGTCTAAAATTCAGGCAAAGACTTAATCTCCCAGACTCAGTACAGAGTCTAAAACCCAGACATAGACTTAATCTCCCAGACTCAGTACAGAGTCTAAAACCCAGACATAGTCTCAATTTCTCAGACGAAGTACAGAGTCTAAAACTCAGACACTCAATCTCTCAGACTCAGTACAGAGTTTAAAACTCAGACACTCAATCTCCCAGACTCAGTACAGAGTCTTAAACTCAGACGTAGACTCAATCTCCCAGACTCAGTACATAGTCTAAAACCCAGACATAGACTCAATTTCTCAGACTCAGTACAGAGTCTAAAACTCAGACATAGACTTAATCTCCCAGACTCAGAACAGAGTCTAAAACTAAGAAATAGGCTTAATATCCCAGACTCAGTACAGAGTCTAAAACCCAGACATAGACTCAATTTCTCAGAGTCAGTACAGAGTCTAAAACCCAGACATAGACTCAATCTCTCAGACTCAGTACAGAGTCTAAAACTCAGACATAGACTCAATTTCTCAGACTCAGTACAGAGTCTAAAACTTAGACACTCAATCGCTCAGACTCAGTACAGAGTTTAAAACTCAGACACTCAATCTCCCAGACTCAGTACAGAGTCTAAAACCCAGACATAGCTCAATTTCTCAGACTCAGTACAGTCTAAAACTCAGACACTCAATCTCCCAGACTCAGTATAGAGTCTTAAACTCAGACACTCAATCTCTCAGACTCAGTACAGAGCCTAAACTCAGACACTTAATCTCCCAGACTCAGAAAAGCATCAAACTCAGACATAGACTTAATCTCCCAGACTCAGTACAGAGTCTAAAACCCAGACATAGACTCAATTTCTCAGACGAAGTACAGAGTCTAAAACTCAGACACTCAATCTCCCAGACTCAGTACAGAGTCTAAAACCCAGACATAGACCAAATTTCTCAGACTCAGTACAGAGTCTAAAACTCAGACACTCAATCTACCAGACTCAGTACAGAGTTTAGAACTCAGACAATCAATCTCTCAGACTCAGTACAGAGCCTAAACTCAGACACTTAATCTCTCAGACTCAGTACAGCGTCAAACTCAGACATAGACTTAATCTCCCAGACTCAGTACAGAGTCTAAAACCCAGACAAAGACTTAATCTCTCAGACTCAGTACAGAGTCTAAAACTCAGACATAAACTCAATTTCTCAGACTCAGTACAGAGTCTAAAACTTAGACACTCAATCGCTCAGACTCAGTACAGAGTTTAAAACTCAGACACTCAATCACCCAGACTCAGTACAGAGTCTAAAACCCAGACATAGACTCAATTTCTCAGACTCAGTACAGTCTAAAACTCAGACACTCAATCTCCCAGACTCAGTACAGAGTCTTAAACTCAGACACTCAATCTCTCAGACTCAGTACAGAGCCTAAACTCAGACACTTAATCTCCCAGACTCAGAAAAGCATCAAACTCAGACATAGACTTAATCTCCCAGATTCAGTACAGAGTCTAAAACCCAGACATAGATTCAATTTCTCAGACGAAGTACAGAGTCTAAAACTCAGACACTCAATCTCCCAGACTCAGTACAGAGTCTAAAACCCAGACATAGACCAAATTTCTCAAACTCAGTACAGAGTCCTAAAACTCAGACACTCAATCTACCAGACTCAGTACAGAGTTTAGAACTCAGACAATCAATCTCTCAGACTCAGTACAGAGCCTAAACTCAGACACTTAATCTCTCACACTCAGTACAGCGTCAAACTCAGACATAGACTTAATCTCCCAGACTCAGTACAGAGTCTAAAACCCAGACAAAGACTTAATCTCTCAGACTCAGTACAGTGTTTAAAACTCAAAACATAGACTTAACCTCCGAGACTCAGTACAGAGACTAGAACTCTGACATAAATTTAATCTCTCAGACTTAGTACAGAGTCTAAAACTCAGACAAAGACTCAATTTCCCAAACTCAGTACAGAGACTAAAACTCAGACAAAGACTTAATCTCTCAGACTCAGTACAGTGTTTAAAACTCAGACAAAGACATAATCTACCAGATTCAGTACAGTTTAAAACTCAGATATAGACTTAATCTCCCAGACTCAGTACAGAGACTAAAACTCAGACATAGACTTAATCTTTCAGACTCAGTACAGAGTCTAAAACTCAGACAGACTTAATCTCCAAGACTCAGTACAGAGACTAAAACCCAGACATAGACTCAATCTCCCAGACTTAGTAAAGAGTCTAAAACTCAGGCACTCAATCTCCCAGTCTCAGTACAGAGTGTAAAACCCAGACAAAGACTCAATCTTTCAGACTCAGAACAGAGTTTAAAACTCAGACACTCAATCTCCCAGACTCAGTACAGAGTTTAAAACTTAGACATTCAATCAGACTCAGTACAGTCTTAAACTTAGACATAAACCTAATCTCTCGATCAGACTCAGTACAGAGTCTAAAACTGAGACATTGAATCAATCGTAGACTAGGTCATAGGTTCGAGCATCATTTTGTGAGAAAGTTTGCCAGTAACTTGCGAATGAATGGTTGTTTTAGTCAGATTCATTCTGAGGTCTTCCTCCAAAACAAGTCACTGGAGTATTGCTAGCAATATATTAACTCCATAACCCTTTACTAATTTTGTTGCATTAGCAATTTTTGTCCCACTGCAGAAGAAATAAAATGATAAGCATGATCTTTTTATTGCCCTCTAAACACATGCTTAAGTCCACAAATGTAGCTTTGATATTTTATATATTACCAAAGGATCCTGGTTGTATCTAATTTTACCAATTTTGTTGCCATAGCAGTCAAAACTTTTGTCCCAGTGAAAAAATAAAGTGACCTGCATTATCTCCTTATTGACCTAAATCCAAACATGTGCAAGTTTCACAAACCTAGCTTGGATACTTTTTTAGTAATCTTTCCGGTAAGCAACTAATAAAACTGGATATACCATAATATGTCATGTGTTGAAAATGGCATTTTACCACAATCAAAATCGAACAAAAACATTTCTAAAACTGTTACCATTGTTGTAATCCTTGACAACTAATCACGAGTATATATTTCTGTTCCAGCACTTAGTTACTCTTGCCTGCCTGCATATATTCAATTAACACCAGCAATTAACTGTTTACCACAAAATCCCCATGTTTCAAGAAAGATCAAATGAAGCTCCAGGTGACAATGGCTCTAATTAATTCATGTAATGTGTGTGATTGATTCCACAATGTTGTATCTATAACTCGCATGTCAGTATAGATATGACAGTGTGGCAGATACTTTGGGCCCGTAAAGCAAAATGTGACACCAATAACAGATAGGTCAGAAATGTCATCCATCAAACAGGAGACAATCGGCTGATTAAAACATAATTTCCTCTTGTAGCTTACAACATATTAATTACCACAGGAGGGGCCACTTTAGTACCAATATAATTACATTTCATAAGTGCTAGTACAAGATCATAATTATAAAGTTATGTCTTAACTGACCCTTTCAATATATGCATCATCTTAGCATAATCATTCCTGCACCCTTTGAAGCCAATCCTTTGCTGTCAGCTATCAAATGTGTGTACAAAGTCAGTTCCCAAACTACCACATAATAAATGTACATTGTGCGAAATAAAACTTTTTCATCCTGGTAAGTAAACCGTTAAAGACAGCATATCTGGATTTTTTTTTCAAAATTTTAGAATTGGTGAAAACATTCCCCACTCCCCCACTTGATATACCATGCATGCCTAAATCAGTGCCTATGTTATACTCACGGAGTCCTTATAACTGGTCAAATGGAGCATAGACATGGTGTAGACAATTTGGTAAATTTTACACAAGGTTAGTCGCCATTCTGCACCAATTTGAAAAACTTATATAAATATAAATAGACAGCACAGCGGCTATTAATTAAACAACATCAGTTGATAATATTATGCAAAATGAATTATTTATATTAAAAAATTATTTACGACTTTTTAACAACATGGCTGTTTTCATGTCAAGGTGTCTGACAGTTGACCTAAAGTACATCAGGTGACATAATAATGTGGATATGGTGAATGAAGTCCCCTTTGTGTATTGTTAAGAATGATCTATTAACAAATTGAATCCAGTAAATTACTAAATAGCATTATAAAATAATAATAATAATGCCAAATCTGTTGTTAGTTGACTCTAAATAATTTTGTGTCGAGTGCTTTTTTCAGTGTTATATTTTGCTTTGTTTCTCAAATGTTGTTATTTTTGGGCGACATGGTGATAGGGGTTTAACTCCATTTTCAAAACATTCCATGTCGCTAATTCCATATTATATAATATAAAACTAGAGAATTTCGCGTGGTTAATGTCTCACCTATATTGCTTTATCAGAAGGTGAAGCTATGAAAAAGCCAAGCTATTAATGCAAAAGGTGAGACAAAAATTAATAACAGTGAAATAAAGATACAATGCCAGGTCATGATATTCGTCTATTAATTTTTAATAAAGGAGAATTTCCACATAAACAAAGTCAATACTGTACACGGGTGGATGTTTCAAAAATTATCTGTAGAGAATTATGCCAGTGTAAATCTGCATGGTTCTCAATAGTCATACCTAATACAAGCTTATTTTGTGATTGTGAAAAAAAAACAGTTTAAAAGAAACAAGAGCTAAATACAAAACTCAATATTTTGTAGGCTAATTTAATTATCCATAAAGGTCATCAGGTTGAGTTAGTAACCCCTTACACAATTTTTGGGGACTGTAAGGAAAACAGAGCTCATTGCAAAACATTGCTTGCTATCGTGCTATTGAGTAGTTTGGCCCAGGCCATCCTGTTTGCTGTGCCTTGATCCAGTGTGCTATTGTTATATGGTTTTGAGTAGTTTGGCCCAGGCCATCCTGTTTGCTGTGCCTTGATTCAGTGTGCTATTGTTATATGGTTTTGAGTAGTTTGGCCCAGGTCATCCTGTTTGCTGTGCCTTGATCCAGTGTGCTATTGTTATATGGTTTTGAGTAGTTTGACCCAGGCCATCCTGTTTGCTGTGCCTTGATTCAGTGTGCTATTGTTATATGGTTTTGAGTAGTTTGACCCAGGCCATCCTGTTTGCTGTGCCTTGATCCAGTGTGCTATTGTTATGTGGTTTTGTGTAGTTTGACCCAGGCCATCCTGTTTGCTGTGCCTTGATCCAGTGTGCTATTGTTATATGGTTTTGAGTAGTTTGACCCAGGCCATCCTGTTTGCTGTGCCTTGATCCAGTGTGCTATTGTTATATGGTTTTGAGTAGTTTGACCAAGGCCATCCTGTTTGCTGTGCCTTGATCCAGTAAGCTATTGTTATATGGATTTGAGTAGTTTGGCCCAGGCCATCCTGTTTGCTGTGCCTTGATCCAGTGTGCTATTGTTATGTGGTTTTGAGTAGTTTGACCCAGGCCATCCTGTTTGCTGTGCCTTGATCCAGTGTGCTATTGTTATATGGTTTTAAGTAGTTTGACCCAGGCCATCCTGTTTGCTGTGCCTTGATCCAGTGTGCTATTGTTATATGGTTTTGAGTAGTTTGACCCAGGCCATCCTGTTTGCTGTGCCTTGATCCAGTGTGCTATTGTTATATGGTTTTGAGTAGTTTGACCCAGGCCATCCTGTTTGCTGTGCCTTGATCCAGTGTGCTATTGTTATATGGATTTGAGTAGTTTGGCCCAGGCCATCCTGTTTGCTGTGCCTTGATCCAGTATGCTATTGTTATATGGATTTGAGTAGTTTGGCCCAGGCCATCCTGTTTGCTGTGCCTTGATCCAGTGTGCTATTGTTATATGGATTTGAGTAGTTTGGCCCAGGCCATCCTGTTTGCTGTGCCTTGATCCAGTGTGCTATTGTTATATGGATTTGAGTAGTTTGGCCCAGGTCATCCTGTTTGCTGTGCCTTGATCCAGTGTGCTATTGTTATATGGTTTTGAGTAGTTTGACCCAGGCCATCCTGTTTGCTGTGCCTTGATTCAGTGTGCTATTATTATATGGTTTTGTGTAGTTTGACCCATGCCATCCTGTTTGCTGTGCCTTGATCCAGTGTGCTATTGTTATATGGTTTTGAGTAGTTTGACCCAGGCCATCCTGTTTGCTGTGCCTTGATTCAGTGTGCTATTGTTATGTGGTTTTGTGTAGTTTGACCCAGGCCATCCTGTTTGCTGTGCCTTGATCCAGTGTGCTATTGTTATATGGTTTTGAGTAGTTTGACCCAGGCCATCCTGTTTGCTGTGCCTTGATCCAGTGTGCTATTGTTATATGGATTTGAGTAGTTTGGCCCAGGCCATCCTGTTTGCTGTGCCTTGATTCAGTGTGCTATTGTTATATGGATTTGAGTAGTTTGGCCCAGGCCATCCTGTTTGCTGTGCCTTGATCCAGTGTGCTATTGTTATATGGATTTGAGTAGTTTGGCCCAGGCCATCCTGTTTGCTGTGCCTTGATCCAGTAAGCTATTGTTATATGGATTTGAGTAGTTTGGCCCAGGCCATCCTGTTTGTTGTGCCTTGATCCAGTGTGCTATTGTTATATGGATTTGAGTAGTTTGGCCCAGGCCATCCTGTTTGCTGTGCCTTGATCCAGTGTGCTATTGTTATATGGATTTGAGTAGTTTGGCCCAGGCCATCCTATTTGCTGTGCCTTGATCCAGTGTGCTATTGTTATATGGATTTGAGTAAGTTTGGCCCAGGCCATCCTGTTTGCTGTGCCTTGATCCAGTGTGCTATTATTATATGGTTTTGAGTAGTTTGATCCAGGCCATCCTTATAAAAATGTTTGTTTGTTATATCAAGGGGAGGTAGGTATAGCTAATTATGTTTTTGACAGATTTTTATTTTAAACATATTCATTTTAAACAAAAATGGACAGCAGAAGTAATGCAAAAAGTTTAACTTTGAATTGCTGACAAATATCAGGTCCTGTCACATTTTTCTTTAAAAAGGCGAGACAAAACTCACTTGATGAAGGTCAAAATAACTAAGACACATTCCTTAACAGTCATTACTTTTTTCAGATAATGACATCAGTCCTGCTATCATATATGAAATTTTAAAATTATAAACTTATAAGCAACACATGAAACAAGACTATTTATATTTGTGAAAAATTCATACACCTGTTGAAAGAAGTATTGCTGTAATTTGATGCACTGTTTAGCAGACTTAATTAACTCTTCAAATCTCTACAAAGTGCTCTCCTAGAAAGCATGCACATTTATACTGCATTCCATTTTCAATCATGCCTTGTGGATTAAATTACAGAAAAACAGTCATGAGTAGTCTCATTCAAAAACAACGTTGTTATTAAACAAGCCAACAGCACCGAGGCTAATAAGCTTCTTTTCTAATGTAACATTCTATGCATATATTTTTAGGTAAATGGTTTAATATTGTTTCTGTGAGATAAGCATGACAATTGCATTAAAATTATTCATTTGAGAAAGATCTTTATTTTAGTCCCGTTTGTCCATGCAAACATGCGAGATTACAGACCCCAAATTTAACTTAACCAATCAGATGGCCATTTGGTGAGGAAATATTACTACCCTTCACCTATTTTACCAAACAAAGTTGGATGCTTCCAACGGTCAGTTCTTATACAGGATGTGGCAATTAACCCTTTACTTCATATAGACTCCTTTGGACACCTCTAATATAGAAAGTATTAATTCACCACCTATCAGCAATGGGTGAATTATGTTTATATAAACTGACAGAGTGGAAAACAGTGCAGGAAGTGTTCAGATAGCTCGTTACAAGTAATCTGAACTCTTCCTGCACTGTTTTCAAAGGCCTTCTGTGATTGATGCGGGAAAATACATATCTATGGAGTAAAGGGTTAAAGGGAACAAAGTTTGTACAAAATAGGCTTTTTGAATGTAGGAATGGTAGAACAACCAACTAGCAGAGTACCAAAAAAAATAATCGAGTTGTAAGTTCAAATAGTATGTCAGTTTGGAGTAGTTTCCTTTTGCAGGTTTCACTTACAATAACATTCAGGTTGAATGTTAAACTTTAAAAAAATGTTTTATTAAAAACATTTGTGATCGGCACCATTTCTTTTTTTAAATGTGATAATGACTGTTAATATTGCAGCCCTCAGGACTTGAAATTTCTTATAATACTACTTGTCCTCTCTTTCTAACACTTTTAACTGAATGCTTAAAATCAAAGAAACATTAAAGGGATTATATTGGCAAGTAACACAAACACGCTGTTAATCCAGACTTTCCTGTATGCAGTGTGCACAAAATAATGTTTATGTATTGACGTATAACATTTATTTACTTGAAAGTTATCAAATTAACAGTAATTGAATATTGGCCAAAACTTTAATACGTCCTGCAATAAAGTATTGTGCAATGTTAACATTGAACTCCGTAAACTCTCCGAACAAAGCCTCAAAAAACGAGATCAGGAACGAGTCTTCACGATGTTATCCGATGATTGATCGGAAACCTGAAAGCGGTTCACTGAAAATGGCAAATGTAAACAAAAACAAAAATGTGGCTTCAGAAACCCAATCTTTGTAATAAAGAGGTTATGCAATTAGACAATTTAGACGCGTATATCTCTAAGTTATAAGTGTATCTTCATGCTGGGTGTGTGTATTTAGGACAGGGAATT
Organism: Panopea generosa; assembly: GCA_029582155.1. Classification (NCBI taxonomy): domain Eukaryota; kingdom Metazoa; phylum Mollusca; class Bivalvia; order Adapedonta; family Hiatellidae; genus Panopea; species Panopea generosa. The sequence continues at coordinate 10,197,983 of CM055894.1, read as the reverse complement.
GACAGTAATATGCCAATATAATCCCTTTAAGGTCAGTTTTTTAAATCTTACTTGTCCTGACCAAATGTTCACCAGTCATGGCAAGCAAACGAGTGCAATTTTCCAGCTCTGTAACCCTCATAATCAATATCGATGCAATTATTATATAGGATTATGGCCGCTCATGCCACCAGTACCAAAACATTTCTATTAAACTAGCTTGCTGATCTCTCATTCGGATTGTTTTAAAGAAACCAGCTTATAACCCTATGTTATGAGGAAACACAAAACTTCATAAGAAAAGATATTTTCCTCTGTTACCCTATATTCCCTTATTAACCCCCTGGGGGCGTTACATTTTACAAGGTTGGGGCGTTTTCCTGCACCAATCACAGAAGGCCTTTGAAAACAGTGCAGGTAGAGTTAAGATTACTGACGAGCAATCTGAACACTTCCTGCACTGTTTTACACTCTGTCAGTTAGTATAAACATAATTCACCAAATAATTCAAAAGCCTTCTATATTAGGTGTCCAAAGGCGTCTATATTACGTGTCAAAAGGCGTCTATATGAAGTAAAGGGTTAAATCCAGTTTAAATCCCTGAAAAAGTGGTTTAGAATTATTTGAGAATTAATGAAATAATCGACATAGGATGAAAAAAAGCTGAAAATCTGTATGAAATTACTTGTCTGCGTACTGGAATATCCGAATTTATGGTCAGTGTACTTTTCACTTTAAATCACTTGGACGCTTGTTTTTATCAACGTGGAACAATGAGCTTTCAGCATACACAGACTAGCCGCATTTTCCGACATTTTGTAATGTTTTAATCGACAGACGGCATTTTTACTAGTTTTAAATGGCAAGTATGGGGAAGTGTTTATTCAACCAAAAGTGGTTAAGTGGTCACCCAAGATAAAAACAATGGGTTAAAGAGTTCAAAGGTAATAAACACTCTGCTAATTGTTGTCTGTGTAACAAAATAATTGATCAGGGAAAGATGGGCTAATACGCACTCAACTCGCATATACGTTTTATTTTTTGATTTTCCAGAAAATTAGGTGGGGGGCATTTATTAGAGTGGGGGCATTTATAAGGGAATATACGGTATCTACGCTAGAACTCTTACAGCACAGATTTCTTAGGTAGAAGCAGAATTGTACAAAATAATTGTACAGCTAGTGTTATAATCAAAGTAAATTTAATCTTCACATATGTTGTAAAGCTTGCCAGTAGGTGGGAGGCTGCGTGGGAGGAGATGATAGCAAACATACACAATTCTTCAAAAGATTTCATCTATCTTGGTTGGTTGTATACAATACAGACAAAAATCAATATATTTTATCTGCACGATTGTGTGCATTAGTGTGGGCGGCTGGTGGCACAGAAAACTAGAAAAAATATCCAGTTGAACAAGTATGCTTGCAGTTAGCTAGGGCTACTTCAGATCAAAATGATATGAAAACTGATAAGAACATTTCTGCCAATAATTGAAAATTAAAATAAAATACTCACAGCGCTCTATGTAAGCTACAAAAGTCAAAATTCCTGTTCAATGAATTTAAATATAAGTTCAAATAAGATTTTTATATCATCAATATCATTTTTATGCCTAACAGATGACCAGTCTTGGAAGATTAACAAGTACTCGAGCGCATCTATCTCTGCAGTGATGAAAGACAAACTACAATGAGATGCCTTGTATTATACATAATCTATCATAAAGGAGACAGTGGTTAAGTTGGATGCCGAACTCACGACCCCTGAATAGATAGTCAAACATTCTACTGACTGAGCTAACCAGGCCCAGCTCCAAATAAATGAAGAAGTGACACCTGCTGTATCAAAACAGTGCATAAATTATGTCAGCTCAACTGTAGGTGTAATATTTACCCTGCTTTAGTATGATAATTAAGCTAGCCTACCAAGACAGGGGAGTGCTGTTTGAACAAGAAACATGTTTATTTCATCTTTACCATCATCCTACAATATAACTATATAATCATAATGCTCTTTTTTTATAAAAATCTTTTATTGGTAAGGTCACTCAAGCAACCGAATCCTATATAAGGGCCAGTTAAGTAATTGACTCCTGGCTCAGCCATATTGAAACGTCACGATCATGTGTTAAAAACATGGCATATTCAATGCAAGGAGGTCGCCATTGATTTTCAAAACAGCGTATTATGGGAATATACAAACCGCAATTTATACTAAAACCTGGCCATATGTACCGGCTGACACGACCACTTTACGGCTGCAAGGAAAATGCAACTGTGGTGTGTGTATTAATTGATTGTGGCATTTTAATGCATTAATTGGAATCATTATGCATTGCCCTTTGCATATTCAATAAGAAAATATTGAAAAATAAAATAAAAATGCCTTCATTGAGGTCTCGAAACTGAACTTTTTTTGAAGATTTATCGCCGTTTTTGAACAACAATTCCTCCTGAGTTTATGTCAATCCTTTTCAAATAACCACCTATTTAATCTATTATGATATGCTGAATCCATAACAACAGAAATAATAACAAAATCAAGCAGCTACAGTTGTTTATTTTACTTGAAACAACAGAAATATATCTTCTTTAAAAACACAATTGAAAAACAAGGCAAGTTTACCGGTGTGGCATTTTTTCAGCACGTTGCAAGAATCAGTTTTGTTTTTTTGTTTTTTCAAATTATATATCCACAAAGTATCTTAAAATATATATGATAGTAAATAACATAACATTAAATTTGTTAGAAATTTCAAGACATGTTTTTAAATATGCAAATCGAAATGCATAATGACTGAGATTAGTACATCAAAATTACTATTAAGAACACCATGTTTCCTTTTCCCGGCATCCAGTATTTGGCCGTGTCACCCGGAACCTGGTCGGGATTTGGTATCACCAGTGTATTTAGTACCATGTGTGCGATTGTTTTTATTTTTTTAAAAATAAATATGTTGTTTCGTACAAATTTTGCATCTTTACATCAATAAACACGCCTATTTCATACAAACTCAAACATATACATTCATTAAATCTATTTGCCACCTCTTTTATAAGACCTAACCATTGGATGCTTTTTAAAAGCAGCCAACTTGTTTTTCTCTCTAGTGTGTGTATGTGGGGGGGGGGGGGGGGGGGGGGTATATTTAAATGGGAGTATACAGGTTTCATTACGAGGCATCCAGTTTTCCTCCAGTTCCTTCTGCAAGCAATTTGTAAACTTTCTCATATTTAGACCACTTGACCATGGTGAAACCCCTAAACACAAGTTACTGTAAGCTTACTTACAGATCTAAATTAATATAAATCTACCAGAATAAACCACACCTAATTTCTTTCAGTTTACGAGAATTGGCACAAGTGCATTTTAACAATAAGCAAAGAATCTGTTCTTGATTAAAGATTATTGAAGAGACAACTCATTCAACTGAACAAAGTAAGGAAGACTGGAATGTAAGACAGAATAATATATATAATATATAATTATATATAATTGACAACAACAGACAGTTTATATCCAGGGAACATGATAATTCTCTCACTGTGCAAATTCCGTAATGCCAGTCCACATCCTCCCGCCAGCATCAACCCATCACCACCATATCAATATTGTGAAGAACAGTTTCAAGAAAGATTTACTCTGCTTGCAATTAAAGATCAATAAGTTTAATAGAAACATTTGATGATTGATAACAGCAATGATTATTTTCAAGTTATTAAAGGGAGTATATCAGGGGGTAAATGCCAAATGTCTTAAAACTATGAAATTATATTTAAATTAATAAAAAGCGTTTTATTATTATTAATTAATAAAATCTGAATGGTTCGGTATGTCAAATCAACCAAAACATGAAAAAATTGATAATTAAAATGGAGTGGTAAACTAAAAATGAATTTCCCATTCTAAAATTAAACAGCACTTAGATACTGCTTTAGACATAGGAATTCTAAGATGAAACAATTTATTTTACTATAACTGTGTAAACCTGAAACGTATCAAACTGAAATCAAAATAAAATCACTTTTGACTCATTAAATACGTCACAAAACATGTTGCAATTTTAAGCGAGAAATATATTTTAGCCTAACCTCGGCGAAGAGCCCATGTTAGGAAATCACTTTTCAATATACTATTTTGGAATGTTTGAACAGATTATTCTTTTGGCAATTCGAGGGTCAGGAGTATATATAATATAGGCATGCTATAGTAGGAAAAACATGTTTTAAGATATTTTTAAATTTTGAAATATCCTGATAATTTTACCTTTAATGGCAAGTCAAATCAATCCTTTCTGTTAAGAAATTTTGATCATGCAATATTATCATAAATAGATCATCAGGACTATACTACAATTGTCACATTGTCATAATTCAGAATACATGTGATAGCAAAACTACTAATCAACATCAAAACAAACCTTATATTTTATGTCATGTACTCTAGTCTTGACATGTGCAAAATTCAGGTATAAATATCAAATAGTTTCAAGAATAAATCTGCGATTAACTACACACTCCTTCTTTACTCTGTTTATTTCAATATAATATCATTTAAATAATTTATAATATTATTTAATTTATCAGTGAAATGACTTCCATTTCTATTTCTTTTATATAATTCTTGTATTATATTTTTCAACCGTATGTTTTGATAATTTGGAGAAAAGTATGTGTGTTTTGATATATTGACATTGACTGATTATGATGGATTGATTGTATTGAATATTTAGCGTCATTTTTATGCCATGGAGGGCTAACAGACAATCAGTTAACCAAACCACTGCTTCCTGGGGTCCTGGGAGGTTAACCAGTACTCAAGCACACCATCTCTACAAGTAACTGATAACTTTCCCGCTTAAATCAGCAGTGAGAGACGAATGAAAATTAGCTGCAAATGTCGTATATCAATCGTTAAGAAGACGTGCCATGACCCCTGGATTGATAGTCAGATGCGCTACCCAATGAGCTAATTGGCATTTCTGCTTCAGCCATCTTTACACGCACATTGTATCACATGACCATTATGTGAATCATTTCTGAGAAGCTTATATACATAGTACCCCATTGGCAAAACAGTATCCAGTTAAAGTGTTAACAAATGGCTTCGCAGCAAAAACAGGGCAATTTGAATGAAATATATGTGATAAACAGAATAGAGCATTGTTTATCTGTGTAAATCAAATAAAAGCGATGTCGAATATAGCATTTAGTAGGTACTATCATGTCAGTCTGTATAATTTAGGTGTGACTGACGCACAAAGATGTGAAAGACAATTGAAAAAAAAAAAACTTCACAAAACATTTCAATTTAATATTATTATAACATTTTTATTAAAGTTTTAGTTGAAAATATTGTCTTATTTGGGAACCATAAAAACTTCTTTTATCGCGTTTCTCATTATATAACACTGCCTTATAACAAGACCGCAGTATATAACTTTTCCTGTAATATGGCCTTTATTTAAAGTTTCAAAATAATTTAACAACCCGCATCCACTCTCGTCTGCCACAAATAAAATTCTGGAGCTTAAAGATTACCAATTTCTATGAAGTCATTGACATATTTAAAGGAAATGGAGTTTCAGTGACTAAAATAGCAAACGATTTTAATGTTAATCAGTGGTTGCCAACTGCAGTTTACTTTGTTTAATATTGATTACTTATCCAGTAAATCCATGATAAATCAACGCATTCTCTACTCAAATAAGCATGAACTTGCAAGTTTTCTATATTTGCAGTAATTAAGACAAAAAAATGAAATAATAATCCAGCACAGTTTTAATCTATAATAAAAGATTAAAATTAAAATTTACACTCAATAATTGAAAAATTAATTACCTTATAATAGTATTAAAATAACTCATGCTGAAAAGTCACACTTCAATACTTTGTCGAAGTTCATGTTTTCAATAATTACTTTAACTTGCACAATATAAATTTTCATTCTGCATCAAAAATCCATTATCACACTCATAATGTTAGATTAAATCTGCCTTTTTTTATAAAGGTACAAGGTGTGTGTGTATATATATGTGGACTTTAATAATATTTTCAACATTTAATGTAGGACGAGAATAACATTTTTATTGCCATTAATTATTGTTGGCTATATGCACATCAGGCGATTTTTTGCTATTTAAAAAATTGTGTAATTCCTTAGTTTATACATAACCGCAGCGGTGGCCTAGGGGGTAGAGCAACCACCTCGCATGCAGATGGTTGTGAGTTCAATCCCTGCCGGGTACCTACCAAATATTTGAAAAATGGTACTAGAAGTTTCCTCACTTGCGGCTCAGCATTTAGAGGATAGTTCTAGGTCTGGTCCTTACCCCGCCCAAGTGTCAGTATAATGTGACCGGGTGGGGTATCATACCATGTGTCTTCTTCATGATACTTCAGTGTAGCAGCGCTTAGAATACTGTCTCAAGCAGACACTACGGCAATATTACAGAAAAATTGATGCAAGTGATAGCTAAACACCATACAACAACGACAACAGTTTATACATATATAGTCCAATTCTTATCTGTTCTATCGAGTTGTAGAATGTCCTGATGAGAAGTAAGATGTAAGTGGCGGTAAACTTGTCTTTCTACCATCATGATGACACAATCCATCCATCGTGTAGCAATAAAACGGTCATTTGAATTCGGCTTAATGTACAAGATAAATGTCACCAGTTTATTTCCTAATTGCCTCAGCATGAAGAAACATGACATCATAAAGATAGTGTGACAACACAGCTGATGATCTGTATGAAACGTCATCACCGTGTTAATTATAGTTTAAGCTGATTTGAATATGACAAGTTACAAATCCATACTGAATTTCTATATTAAATTCTTTCACATTTGCATTTTTCCATAAGGCCAACATTAAATAATTTTTAGTCGCCGTCCAAATTGGGAAGGTAGGTAAAGGGAAAAATTCAATATCCAAAAATATCATACAGTATAACTTCCATATATCAAACTTCAATATATCAAATTTCTCGGTATATCAAACTTTTTCTCAAGTCTCAACTTTTTTGCGGTGCGATGATCGTAGGAACAAAGGCCCCGCTGATCATATAAAGTAAAGTCCCTTTGAAGTGCTCGGATAAATGTTTGTTAAGAGTCACACTTTAATAAACATTTGATTACTTAAAGGCAGAATGGTGATAATTTACTGATAAAACACATTAACTTTGTGTATGCAAACATGGCGGCTGCGTCTATCATGATTACATATCACCAATTTACCGAAAACGGCTAATTATATTTTAATTTTAGCCTAAATTTAGAAGGGTGGTTAATAAGAATCAAGTGAGTGTGTCAAATAACATACCTGTTAAGTCTCACAGTTTTGCTGTGAAGTCTCACCCATTTTGCAATGAAATCACAGTCTCACACTATGTCATTTCTCACGCATTTCAGTTAAAACAAAATGTAGCAAAATAGATACTATGGCTTTTAATATTCAAATCTTTTATTGTTGATTTGAATATTAGTTACGTCTGACTCAGTGTTTAGCCACCAGAACCAATGTAACTATATAAATCTACTTATGTCATCTACTTATTAACTGTAACACCAAACAAATTCATACATAATTACTGAATGTTCTGGTAAAATAATTGAATGACCCTGTTGTGGAAATCATCCCAGAACACACCACAGATGATCTCGAATTAAAATAAATTTCCAGGGGAGAATGTCCAGCGCCCCATCTCTTGCCAGACTCAAAGCTTTCAGACTCTTTACAGGTATGTAAATATGTCTTGGTTTACATTAGGTATATAATTCTATCATGAACCATCTGAGTTAACAGTGACACATATCATTATTGTACATAAATTAACATTGTACAACTATATCACAGCCACATACCTAAATTAACCATCAACACATGTTTTGCAGACCCTATAACTATCAAATTAATTAATCACTCAGGGCTTTTTTTCGTCCAATTTGCGGAACTCCTTTTTAGAAACAGCCGGGTCTGATTAGCTCAGTCATTAGTGTATCTGACTATCAACCCAGAGGTAGTGAGTTTGAATCCCTGTCAGCCACAATCTCCAGTGATAGCTGATATAAGACATTGCGTCTCATTATCATTTGCTTCTCACCATGGATTCAAGTGGGAAAGTTATCAGTTACTTGTGGAGATGGAGTGGGCTCGAGTACTGGTTAACCTTTCAGGATCCCAGGAAACAGTGGTTAGGTAACTGATCGTCTGTTAGCCCTCGATGGCATAAAATGACCCTAAATATTCAATCAATCAATCCTTTTAGATAAACTATGCAACTCCCTCATTCTGTCTAACCAACAATGTTTTTTGACACAGCTGCTGTACCATAGCTGCAGTTATATAAAAGTGAACAGAAGGAGACAACATTTCTTATCAACTTCCCAATAATTGTTTGGAAAGAAACCAGATGAATCAAAATGAAAATATGATATTTACCTATAAATATAGCTAACATTATCAGTATGGCATGGTATGGAATGAAATATGCAATGAAATGAGAGAAAAAAGCATTTGTATAACTGTACTCCAGATAAGCTTTTCTTCAAATGAGTATTTACTAATCAACACTGAAATTGAGGATAAACAAGTCCAATGCTGAGCTACCCACAAATAGTGCTTATATCTGGAGCACTGAATTATAAAATTTATACCTGGGTGCAGTCACTAAAATTCCTATCACAAAAATTTCCAACAATTTATACACTAAGTGACTGCAAACAAAACTACTGAAATCTTGCACAGCCCAGCCAATCGTCATTATATTATGTTGTTTAGTGACTTGTTTGTTAATGACAGTCCTGAACAGCTGATCTGGTAATTAACCAGTGTCCAGTTAATGTTACCTGTCCACATCTGATTGATGTATGCCAGTGAGGACAAGAAAGTAATGCCGACACCAGTGTCAATAAAACTGACACTTTATTAGGATACAGATAATGTGAAAACAGAGCACACTGCACAAAAGTGCTCATAAAACAGTATTTCTAAGAAAGTAGTAATGATATGTTGTTAAGATTTCGTAACAATAAAGAAAGAAGGCTAGACACTGTTGACTAATCTCCTTCCACACACCCAGTAGCCATTCTATTTCACTACTGACAGTCTATAAACCCATATAACAGTTTGTTAAGTTTTTTTATGATTTTCCCTATTAATATTTTTTTCTTTGTACATGTTGCAAGCAGGGCTCAAGTCAATTAGATCAGTCAGTAGCGCGCCTGACTATCAATCCAAGGGTCACAAGTTCACTCCTCGCCCAGTCACAGGCTCTCTCGTGATCGATATACGACTTTGTGTATCTTACTTGCAGAGATAGGTGTACACGAGTACTGGTTTACCTTCTCAGATCCCAGGAAAGAGTAATTAGGTAAACTGATCATCTGTTAGCCCTTGATGGCATAAAAATGATGCTAAACATTCAATCAAACATCAATCAAATCTATAAATATATTTTGTAAGAAGACTTTTATCCAACTTCGGAAATCTTTTAAGTTGCATATTCCAATACATATTATGTCTCAGCTGTTTGGTTAGTTAGAAGGTAATGCCCTGTAACATATATGAGTTTGGTAGGCTCAGACCCCATGATTTATCATTCGTGCACAAAGTCAAGAAGGAGGCCATGTTTGTTGAAAAAAGAATTGCATCGAATTCTGTACCATTTAGATCCATGCCAACTTTTATTTTCAGCCGTCATCACAATATATGTTGAAAAATAATTTGTTCAAAGTGTTGTTTTTAAAACAGTTACATACCCTTTTACTTGCTAAAAAAAAATGTGGTTAATATACCTTGGTACTTTTTTTCAGTGATACTCATCTCTGCAAAAAATTGAAATTTTATAAAAGAATCTTAAAATGTTTGCTAATATCAACTCACCTTTCTCTCATGTTGTCTACAGTATGTATTCATAATCGCCCCAGACTATAGGCAGCTTTAAAGCACTTGGAGGTTACAATTCACAAAGGTATTTAAATAAGCCAGCGTATGTCTGAGAAACAGTTCCTGTGTACAACATGCATGAATAGCAATTCTTGCCATTTATCTATAAACTATTTAAGATGATATGTTACCATGACACTGCAGGAGAATATATTCCATATTCAACACACAACTGAAGCTGTACATGTCTGTTTACAGGGGTTACACTGACACTGTCAATAAGATCACTTGCAGGGAACCGGCTTCACACATTAAGGGTGTAGCGCAAATCTACTCTACCTGCATTCTTTGTCTATAGCGAGTTGGAGTAGTTTTGCGATACACCCTTGAAATGTACTAACGAAGATGCTGGTGGTAATGATTAGAGGTGATTGGAGAAGTGTGCCAGTATAAGACAGTATCACAGATACAGGAATTGGCTACCTATCACCTGTACATAGCTGGATTTAGATATCTGAGCCCAGACATGACAGGTTACAGGAGATGCACATTTGCCACTACTACCTGCAGTCACCTGTATGCAGAGTATACAATAATCAGTTGCAGATCAACATGTGCATATCAAGGATAAAACCATATTCATATCTAGTCAGTGGAATAGTCTTAAAAAAATAAACGATATCAAGACTACCTCACAAGCAACTTTATTAATACAAGTCAATATACAACACCTTTTCTGTAATCACTGACATAACACCCAGTTTCCTATAGTCATACATCGTTGAGGTGTTTGAGCATCTCAGTCAGTCATTTAAAGCCCCTTGCGTATTTATAAGCTTTAAAAACTAAATTAAGACCCCCGCTCAATCCCCTCCCCTGCCAAAAATCTATACCACTGCCAGAGAAACTAGTAATGCATGCCCCATGTTTAGAATGGACATGCAACAATATTGAAGGTGATGTTGAAAGATCATGCATCTAACGGATGTTTACAACTATGAACCTGATATAAATCTAATTCATATTTCAGAAATTCTTTTGAAAAATTCGTGTTTTCACCCTAACCATTGAAATTTAATAGGAGTAAAAAAATCTTCAAAGATACAAATTGATATTTCCTTGGAAACCAATAAAAACTGATGAAATAAAAATAAGATATATATTATTTCATTTTTTTCAATGACCACAATTAGTATAGTTCAAATATGTATTTGAAAAGTTGAAAAACTTGTCTGAGATTTTATGGTTAATACTGATTATACAATGATGTAAGTGTGGTGAAGATCAAAAGAAAATTGTGGTTGTATGAGTTAGACAAAGGCAAGATTAAAGACAGTATATCCATATTTCCAACAAAGTTCGAGGGTACATAATTATGGTGGTTTTGAGTTGCCTCCCTTGTGTTAGTTATCAGGACTAAAGTCATCCATGTCCTCTTGTTAAATCACAGCGCGTGAGCCATGCTGGACTTTTACCATTAATAGTCATGATTTTTCTACCTTTGAAAGATTTTTCAAAATTATAAAATTGACTAAAGCTAAAAACAATGCCAAAATATATATATATATATATATACATGAATGCTGCTTATTTAAATAGCCTGCATTTCACCAGGATATCTAACATACCTGAATGATATATTAAAAAGGGATTTCATAACATATATAGCACCCAGGTTATATCAAAGTAGATAAAAAAAATCCTGTTTACAATTACAATATATTCTATGACATATTAAATGAGTCACATGATATCTTTTTGATTACGATTGGATCTGTTATGTTGGTCACATATTGTTGAATTTGTTTCATCTAGAAAGAGGACAAATGAGTCACCACCACACGGTATGTTGATTAACAAATAATGACTTGTAACAAGTATTGGGACGAATTGTTAGTGACAAGCCTGGAGGAAACAAGAATATATCAAGGCCAGATCTATCACTTTCATGTTGCTGAACTATCAAACCAGATGTCTAATATAAACTTTAGAAATATGCTCCTCTGGCTTGTCCATCTACTGGCTATGACCATATTAAGACTCAAGATCAATATTGTTTGTGATGTCATTCCTTCGGCGATGAGACAATAGATAATAATGGTAGTTGTTAAAGTAACTTGAAGAGGTAATCAAAATATTGATGGTGGTAACTAGAGAAGGACAACAGCTTCATGATGGAAACACTCAGACCTGCCTTACAATGTTTAATGAAATGGTTTCTTCGATGTTTTTTTTTTAAAATTAATTTAGCTTTTACAAATTTTGATCAAAGTCTAACCAGTATAAAACATAATTATGCTGATAATTTTTTTTGAATGGGGTTAAACGCCATTTTCAACACATTTCAGGTTATATATGGCATATCCAGTTTCACTGGTGGAGGAAGACCTCAGACTGATTCAGACTGAGTAGAGCCACCGTCCTTCCACAAGTAACTAGAACCTTTCTAACATAAAGTTTTTAGAGCGAGTGGAACTCAAACCTATGACCTTAGCGGTGAGAGGTTAAGTGATATTGAGATGGCGTCTTAGACCACTCGACCACAGGAGGACCATTATGATGATAAAGTGATAAATATACAGCTACGGTAGGGATTGAAACCACAAATCCTTGGCATGGCGCCCCAGCACTGTAAGACCACTCTCCACAAAATTTTAAGTTGTGGTACATGTCTTCAGACTCATCTGCATAAAACTTTAACAGTTTCAGTTCTTTTCTCCATCTTTTTCTGCAGTCACCCATTCAGTTGACCCATTTATTTCCCCATCATTAGTGTTTTGGGACTGAGGGGCAGGGTTCAGCATCTTTCAATCAATTTAAGACCTTGGTTTATTCTGACTGTATACTGCTCATTTAAAATCTGGTCCAAGCTTTCATGGTAAGTAAGATTCTTAACCTAGTTTGATGATGATCTGATGGAAACAGAAGATGTGTAACAGTGTTTACAAGATCACCATTTATCAACCAAGTAAAAGCAACAACTCTACTAATTTTCATCCAATACAGCAAACGTGTTCACAAGCTTGTCCAAGCATTCATGGATAGTAACGAGCTAATGCTCAAAAACAAAAATCAGTGTTTTCCCCCTCATCAATCCAGGACCATAGTACATATATATAAATATACATACATATATACAGTCAAACCTGTGTAAGCGGCCACCTGTATTAAGCAGCCACCTGTCCTAAGCAGCCATATTTGCTATTTCCCATTTCTATGCTTTCAGAGCAAGTTAACCTGTATTAAGCAACAACCCTGTCTTAAAAGGCCAATTTTGCTCCTTCCATTGACTGGCTGCTTAAGACAGGTTTGACTGTAATGTATATTTTGCTCCAATGTAACCAGTTTAAGTACACAGTCATTCTAGCTTGGACATAAATATTCTGACCAAGTTTCATAAGGATCAGATCAAAACCAGTATTTACAAGTCAAAAATCAGCGTTTTTTCCATCAATCAAGTGCCATCACTGTCCGTTCTGGTTGGGATATAGCTGTTCCATGCTTTTATGGACATAAATATCCTGACCAAGTTTGGTTAAGATTGGATAAAACATGACTTTTGTCATCCCATGTCTGTTTAGAATATATTTGGTTACCGATATATAGCTGAAATTTTTTAACAACCAAATTACAACAGCTATGTTTGCTCATGCAGACAAAAACATACCCACCACAAAACGTAGAAAACAGGCTGGCCAAACCAATATAACTATGCAAGAGTAAGTTTTACCCATGGATATAGGCTGACATAGACACCAATGTGATACAGTGTCAGGGGCATTTTGATATAAACTACTTATAGTAAGGCGACACTTTACAAATCTTAAAGATAAAAGCAGCACAGGGTCAAGTTTAGGGATCAAGACTGTTATACATTATACATTTACAAGTGCATATCACAAGATCAGTACAAGATGAAATCCTTCATGTAAACACACACACATATACCCACACACACTGGGCCTGGAGGGGAGACAGGGAGTCTAAACACCCGTGAGATTCCGAAGATATTACAGGACAGCATTTTCAACCAAAATTTTAAAGTTAAACTATCTGCTGCACCAAGTATGTATCTTGGTATAAAAAAAACCATAGTTCTGTCTTAATTCGAAACAGAGGTATCCCACTCGGTTCTTGTGTTCCAATGCCGTATTCAGTATTCTAAAGTACAGCATATTTTGTTGGTTATTTTATTTGTTTGAGAGTAATGTCTGTTTTAAAGTATAATGTGTGTATACTAAGGCAACTGTCTTGTATAAAACACAATTATTTATAATAACAGCAACAATTAGTCATTGTATCACACACAAATCATAATTCAATAAAACTGTAACAGAACACCAACAACTAATACATTGATAAAGCGCATGACAGTAGTTACAGTGTGCAGCAACATTACTTATCTTACGGCATCATCACGGCAGCTTGTGAACACAATGTTTTCATGTTCTAGATTAACTGTCGGAGCAAGGAGAACACTTACTACAGCAGTTTGAGTATTGATTTTTAGAAGCAACATGCCTTTGTCACTTGCAAGGAAAAGAATATCACAGACAGTATGTGCACACACAGCCACTGCAGCAGTCTTCATTATAGCGACTGATTACAGACAAATCGTTCTCATCTACACACAGTCAGACTGCAATCAAATATCACAAGTTAGGGATAAATCCTTAGTTTTACCCACAATTACAACACAAACAAATATTACCAGGGGCACATTAGTCCTTAACTACATAAATAATCATTCTTACAGATGTCAAGGGTAATGAGAAGATAACTACTTAATACACAAATCTGTGTCTTGTTGAGAGGTTATTAAAACAATAACAGACTACCTGATATATATCCTTATATAACATTTATTACAATATACCCACAGTGGTAGCCCCAATTGGTAGTCTGGAGCGATTAGGGGACATATCCTAAATTCTGCACACACCAAGATGATGTATCTAATGATTCACACATCCTTATTTGGTACCGACAACTGCTTGTTTGTTTAAGTGAATATTAAGCATTGTTTTTATGCCATCAAGGGCTAACAGACCATCAGTTAACCTAAACATGACTCTTTCCTGGAATCATGAAAGGTTAACCATTACTAAAGTGCACCCATCTGATAACAGTGAGACGCGCTACTGAGCTAATCAGGCATGACTGACAACTGCCATTGGATCAACTTTGATTAGGTGAATAGGAATCAAATACTTGATTTGATACACAAATGCCTTCACTGGATGTCAAGAGTGACAGTGGGACAGACAATGTCTGAATTTCACCCACAACTGCTGCTAATGTTAGTTGTCAAAAGTGAATTAGGGGATATATTCTACCCATTGACCACTGTTGTCACTGACAAAGCTCCAGATAAGATGCGTATCTGTGTATATGACACATTAAAATTTGTGAATACGCACCAGATTTGTTTTACGTGCGTATCAATTACACATAAGCAACGAGTTTTATGCTAAAATCTATTTCTATATGCATAAATAAGTTTACATTCTCTGAAAACCAATCATTATAGACTTTTTTTTAACTTAACCGCGTTAATAAATAGCTGAATGGTTTCAATTCCAACTTGCTTCAGTGATAAATTTTACTGGTTATAATGGTAACTCAGTCTATGCAATCGCTTAGTTGCTTGATTTTTTCTTGACAGGACACCAACTTTGGAAAGCTCAGTGCGGCGGGATACCTGTAATTCCCAGAGCTGTTTCAATATTTTAGGTATATCGCTGGTTGAAAATCCTATTCAACAACATATTAAGGTTACTTTTTATATAATATGTGCTCTTTCATCGGGGTAAATCATAAATGACTGTCACGTCATGACAATTTCTTTTTGTAATTTGAAGAAAAACATCTTTGAAAAAAAACATATGCTGCAATTATATCATATATATATACACGGTTTTAGGTTGTTGGTAAATAAAGATGAAATGTGGAAATCATGAAACTCTGTTTAAAAAGTTATGTTATTTTATTGTTTAAAATGTAGTTGTTGTTGTATGGTGTTTAGCATCGCTTTCAACAATTTCTCAGTCATATCGCGACAGTGTCTACTTGAGACAGTATTCTAAGCGCTGTCACACTGGAGTATCATGCCGCAGACACATGGTATGATACTCCATCCATTCACATTATACTGACACCGGGCCGACCAGGCCTAGAACTCTCTTCTTAATGCTGAGCGTCAAGCGAGGAAGCTTTTAGTACCATTTTTAAAGTCTTTGGTATGAACCGGCCAGGGATTGAACCCACGACCTTCCGCATGCGAGGTTAAAATGTACATACAATATACTCTGAAAAACTTTTTATTTTAAATGTCCTATTTTGTTTTGTAAGGTATCAAGACGCGCATACATGACTTTCTATACCAGTTTAAACATCGGCCGGTCTATGTTTCTATGGTGCCCTTTGCGGTCTTCCTGGCGCCGTTTATTTTTCTTTAACAGATGTTTAAAGGTTATGGAAAAAGAAATTAATGTTTAGAAAATTATTTCATTTTGAAAACAAATTATGCTAAAAAACGATTACATAATTTGAGAAATTTAATGAACAATTGAAAAGTTGAAAAGAAAGGCCCTGTGGCCATGTTCATAAAAAAATAATGTCACATACTGCATTAAATGACTTCCATATTGTGCAGTGTGTATGCTAAAACTATATTATTGTACTTATTCTGATTGCATTTTGGTCAGTTATGACATAATGCAAAAAATGAATAAGCAGTAGAAAACTTGCTAATTTTGTGTACTAATAAGTCAATATAATTATGCCACAGTACAATGTCTTGTTCCTATCTTTCTACAGCATTGGTATACCATTTATTAACATCTAAACCGTCATTTAACTATTCAGCAATGGTCTGTAAGAAATCCAAAGATTGAGCAGTAAATCAACTGATATAAGATAAAAGGCAAATGGAAAGTTTGATGTCCATTTGAACAGCTAAACATAAAATATTGTAGCAATTTAACGGGAGTTTGCAATTACCTCAGTTACACAGCCTCTTGTATTAAGCAGCCAAACATATAAGTTTTTTATAAACAGCCAAACTTGGTATGTATTCAACAACCACATGCTCTAAGGGGCCATTAAAGTACATCCTCACTGTATGCTGCAACGTAACACAGGTTTGGTTGTATATGCGCATTACTCATTAGTATTCTGAAAAACTCAAGAATACTTATCTACCATGTCTACTTTAATTTTGATGAGTATTTACTCATCGGCTTAAAAAAATATCTGGAACCCTGCACTAGGGTACAAATACTTAGTTTATGACCAACTGTTAACTTCACTTTTTTTTTCTCCCAAGATGCCTGAAATATGGTAATAAATCTTTTTATTCATCCCACAACCGGAAACTGTATCAATTTTTAGGGTGATAAGGGGACACAAGTTTTAATGTTCTACCTTCTACTGCAGTCTTCCTTTGATAACATACTGACAACAGTCCTGTACACACTGGTGGATGAGAGGAGAAATCCAAATAAATATAAGACATTCAACAACTACTTTTTTCATAAAATAATTCAAAATGTGTCCATAGCACACAGATGCCCAGCTATGTGCTCTTATGATTTTAAGTATCATATATATGGGGGTTTTTTTTAAATTATTTCACACATATTTTACAGTGACCATATCAGATTAGTAATTTTCTGTGGGATCCAATCTTAATGGGCACATCCAAATGATATAGCTCCTTTCCACACCATTTCCATGTTGATTTTTATAGCAATCTTACAAAAACTATAACACCAGGATGCCAGCAAGACCACTGCTGGTGGTTTGCCAGACTCAATATTCAATAATTATAGAATTGAACTGCTGTAATGTGAACACACTTTGCACCATTTAATGATACCTGAATGTTAATAACATATTGACCCGACTCAACACGGAAGTCATTTTACAATTGGGTTAATCCATCTAAATTAAACATTGAGCAATAGAAAACAGTTATGCAATATTGAACTGTTCCTGGTTGCCACGTAAACACAACAACAAAAATATTCGCAGTAACCTTAAACCACTGATAAAAAGGTTAATGATGGACAATTTCTTGTTTAATGTCAAACTTTAAATTACTACAAAATAGGAGAAAATGTTTTTTGTGTGTCATGAAAAACACGGATGCCACACAAAATGCATTATAATACACGCCCTTTTTACAGAATTTTGGAGTCTAGCATCTCAAATGGAAGAAAAAGCACACATGATTTTTAAAACTTTTTAAAGGAAATGGGCTTAATTGTCAAACATTTGTTGAAACATGGTGACTTTTACAGTCAATTTCAGGTGAAAAAATGGACCAATAACTTGGCCAACTTAATGCAACTGTTTATTATAACTGATAGCATGTTTATGCGCTTCACTTCTCCCTATTTTTCCTTCACTTCTCTTTTTTTTTAATGAGGGAGAAGTCACTTTATATCCCTAAAATTCGGACCCAGTTTGAGCCCCAAGTAACTGAGCTTCAGATTTTAATCGATGATCAGCACAACAACTCTGACGGATAATCAACCATAATATTATAAGCAGGAGCATGGAGGAGATGTTTAAAGAGCAGCTTACCTACTTAATCAAGTACTTTGTTAATTCCCACATAAGTGCAGTATTGATTTTTCACCTAAATTAATCAGCTATGTATGCTATTAAGAAATACATCATGTCTTTCAATTAAGACTTAAGAAATAAAATAGGACAAGATGCACGCCACCTGAACGTTAGAAATTACCAGCATCTACTGTAATTAAAAGAAGCATAGAAGAGAATTTGCTGAAATAAATGTATTTAAAGATCTTGCAAGGTGGCACTTTATATTCGGAAAACAAAAAACAATTATCTCAAGATAACCAGGTTTCCCACACAGATGCTACTGAACAGTGAATACTGGAACATATATTGAGCACTGGTGTTTAAACTCGACTTACTATTCAAGCAATTAAAATTTTTAACATGGAGGCCAAAAAGTTTCAAAATCAATTTGTAGCGAGACGCTGATTGGGTTATTATTGGTACCCATGAAATAACAGAAATACTTCATGGCAATGTTGCGTTTTTATTTAATAACATTGAATTAATTGATATATTGTTAATTAATACTGTGACAATACACCAAATGGCTGTAAAAATTCACTTGCCCACTCGCAATGAAGAAGCTTTAGTCAGACAAGAAAGAATAAGCAACTAGTTTTATACAAAACATAAATATTCCAAAATACGAAAAAAATATTTTAAAAAATAATTTCTTGTTCCCACAACCACAAAAGAATAACTGAACCACTAGACATTATAAAAATCATAACAACCAGGTGCATGACAAGACTGCTCTTCAGTTTGTAAACTTTGCTGTACAACAATAAGAAATAATCATAAACCAGACCAGTTGTATTTAGTTTTTACAGACAACGAACAGGGTTTCCCCCTCCCCCCCGTCCCACGAGGAATTTTTGAAGGCATGTTGCTAAAAATGGGACAGGTGTCCCCTCCTGTGTTGATTTTTTTTAAGTTTGACACTCATGAATGGTGCATTTTCAAGTATGTGTTCTTATTTAGAATATTGCTGCAAAAAATGAATACAAAGAAAATTGAAGTTCTTTTAATGGATGACTAGTTAAGGAATTATATTGAGAGATAAGGCAACTGATTGAGATTTTGTGCACGTTCGTATATTTACACAAAATCACGCAATATCTAGTTTTCAATTTTCTTAACTTCAATTCAAAGTTCAAATTCAAAAATCTTGCATTGCAGAGAGATATTCTCATCAAAACAATACCATTCCCAGAAATTTGTGTTTAAAATTGCTGAAACACTTTTGATTACAAAACATCTATACTGCAGCTAAAATAAGTTAATTACAATACATTTTCCTTCAAGCTTCAATATCTAGCCAAATAATTAATCCTTTGTGTGCTATTTCGTCAACATTTAATGTTGACATGCAAGTTTCTTATCCAATACAAGTTTCCTATCCTATTCTATGCAAGTCCTTGATGACTAGTCATATTTGAATGTTACAATTTATATGTTTTAATGTTTGATTCAATATAGAAGCAAATTATATTTTTCATTATTATAGAATTTGTGTATTTCCAAATGGACACCAATTTTATAAAGCAAACACAAATAGATTATCCTTAAAAATTCTTTTTTTCCCTATCCCTTAAATATCCTGCATAAACGGGACCACAGTAACCAAATTTTGACTGTCACAACATCTTGGTATTTCCAATGAACGAAAATGCTTTAATCTACGTTAAAATTTAAACCGTTTTAGGTGGGGATTTTATTTGTTGAAATAAGATGCTTAGAAACCAGGGATATCCAACTATCCATTAATGTGCATTTCAAATAAATGTTTCTTCCCAATATTAGAATATTATTGCCATAAAAATATAGTAAAGGAGTGTTTATAAATGGACAACTTGTCATATTTCAAAGTTAATTCAATTGAGAAGTTTGCATTTTTAATGGTCGATTCTGTAATTTTCATTAGGTGTCAGTGTATTTCCAAATAAATATAAACTTTATTAAAGGAAACATTAACAGTTAAGTTTAAAACATACCTAATAAACGGAACCGCCATAACCGATGCACCGATATTTTAGGATCCAACGTTTTAAGACGCCAACTTGTAGACCAGGTTTCTCAAATTTGTTAACAACCGGTAGGCAACATCCAGGTGTTTTTCATACTTTTTCTTCAATTTATGTACAAAATAAACCATTTTAAGCGGGAATTTGTTGAAATAAGATGCTAAGAAAACCCTTTATGATTTCATTGTTTTGTTTACTTGCATAAAGCCCTTACTATACACTGCGATCTAATTCTACCGTATATCCTCACATATATCGCACATCCGTGTATATTGCGCATCCATGTTTTAAGATCAAGAGCTAAGAAAAAAAATACAATTATCCTATATATGTATATATTGCGCATCATAATTTTGAAATCTCGTTCAGATTCGGCTGTGGCGACGTTGGAAGGAATACCTGACTCGATATGTTAAACAGAATTTGATTGGTCTGGAAAATAAACAGTAGACTGGTACTCGCAAAAAAATATTGAATTTGTTCCCAAGATTTTATACACACACAAAATACTTGACACTTCTCATCACTGTCTCATTCGTCAATACACTTTCACCTTTACGTAAACCAGTCTGTGGTATTTTAAATGTAATTTCCGGTCACAACATAAATAAGCAGTAAACATTTTATTTGACATGTTTTACTGCATATATAATGTATAATGAATGAATCTGAAAAAAACATTCTCTGCTAGGTAAATCATCACCTACAATCAAGCTCACATGAAGAAATTGTCCTGAAATTAATATCTGAACATACCGGTGTACAAAACTTTTTATGAATTGATAAATCTTTGAAAATTTAACATAAAAAAAATGAAATCTTCTGTACTTATGTATATCGCGCACCCCTTCTCGAAGATCTTAAAAGTTGGAAAAAATAGGCGCATAATACATCAGGATAAACTGTAGTTGTTTTGATCAAAGAAATGGTCGTGGTACACTTTATAAAGTGTTTCGTTCAGATTTATTGCATACATACTACATAGACTTCACGTGATTGGGAGGTTAATGAATCAATTGAAAGGTAATGCCGACACCTTGGTCAGTAGTCGATTTTAAAGCTTGTGAAAAACACTGTCAACACCTTCAGTTGCTTATCAAAACAATCACACATGGTGTGTGTGTGTGTGTGTGTGTGTGGGTGTGTGGGTGTGGGAAGAATTATTTTCACTTGTTCTTCACAGCGGTTCTATTATTGTTTATTAAAAAGGGCACTGCGGGGCGGTAATTATTTAAGCATGGCGGATTAAGAAAAGGGCAGGGCGGCATAGAAAAAGGGTGGGGCTGACAGCTGATTTCCAAAACAGCTCTTAGATTTTCAAAAATCTTCTGATTTATGAATGATACCACATCAGTTTTTAACTTTATACTGGAAAGAACACATATTTGGATCATTACCTCCTTTTCCTACCAAACATCCGTAAATTACCTCA
This sequence comes from Panopea generosa, assembly GCA_029582155.1. Lineage (NCBI taxonomy): Eukaryota > Metazoa > Mollusca > Bivalvia > Adapedonta > Hiatellidae > Panopea > Panopea generosa. Next base: position 10,176,063 of record CM055894.1, on the reverse strand, counting down.
ATATTTGATTTTATCAATGTTGTCTTTATTTGACACCTGAAACCAGAACGAGGCTTGTAATGGCCGCGCCCATGTATTGACATTCCAGGATTCAATTTCACCTATATTACGTCTTTCTACTCACATTATGGCAATCTGACAGCAACACCAATCGAAATTATCATCAAGTAAATATTTGTTTGACCATCTCTACCATCAATGGACCAACCCTCATCCCATTATGTCAAATTGGATAAAGCCCAATTCAGGGCCCAGAGTACCAAAGTTTTCTTGTACTGTTTGCTCGAGAGCCTGTAAGACCAGATGTATTGCTTGCGATGATTGTGACCAGTGGACGCACAAGTCCTGCATAGGAATGACCTCAGCCAAACTGAGTGCCCTCAGCCGGAGTGAAGAAAGCTGGACTTGCCCTCAATGTAACAAACCCAACAACTCCAGTATCCTATACATTGTCCCAGCGGTTGACGACAATAACTTATCTACCAACCCTGTCTTACTACATAGCGTTTTAGACATAACCCAGTCAACAAGAGCCAGTACAAGTTCCGAACCAGATTTATCAAGCACATTTGACAGCTTTAATGGTAGCAACATACATACATCCTCGCCTAAGTCAAATTCCCCACCAGGGCACTACAAGCAATCAAGATATACAAATCTTCATTTTCTGAATATCAACTTCCAAAGCATCAGAAGAAAAAGTAAACTTCTGGAATCTCAGCCATGTTGAAGAAGAACTCACAGCACTTTGCTCTAAGGTCAAGCAGAACATACTTATCATCGCTGGTGATTTCAACATACCTGACATCAACTGGAAACAATTATCCATAGCTGGAAACCAGTATACCTCCAGAGTAAACCAGACTTTCCAGGATATTGTATCAGACATCAGCATTGAACAGATTGTACACTTTCAAACCCGCAAACAGAACCTCCTAGATCTCATACTCACTACTCACCAGAGTTTCAAACAGAGGTGCAAACCCATACCATCTATTGGATGCAGTGACCATGACATAGTTTTATTCGACACAAACATAACAGCTCGTAGACCCAGACCACCCAGAAGAACTATTAAACTTTGGAAGAAGGCGGACATCCAGGGTATCAGGGACAACCTGTATGACCTATCTGAGTTAATAAAAACATCAGATCCCAACATTCACAACTCCTTGGTTAACCTGAAAACAACCATCCCCAACTGTATAGAGAAGTGTGTCCTCACTAGACAAGCAAACAGAAACTACTTGTCAGCGGGGACATCAAGGACAACTCCAAGAAGTTTTGGTCTTTTATCAAGATCAAGGGCCAGGAATCATCAGAAGTAGCCCTGTTGAAGAACAAGGATGGATTCCTGCAGAGTGTCAGCAAGGGTAGAGCAAACATACTCATTGACCAATTTGTTGACATTCACCAGAGGACCAGACCCACATGCCAGACAAAGGTCCAAGCTCCACATCATCGATGGAGAAAATCTCCATTGATTGGAAAGGGGTACACAAACAAATCATCAACCTGCAACCACACATAGCGACTGGACCTGATGAAGTACTGCCATTCATCCTCAAGCAGTAGCATCAGAATTAGCATCTGCCCTAGTTAAACTGTTTCAACACTCCCTCAACATCGGTGAAGTAACAGACGATTGGAGAGAAGTGTCAGTTGTGCCACTTTTTAATAAAGGTGATAGACATCAGGCTGCAAACTACAGGCCAGTGTCACTGAAGTCTGTGACATGCAAGCTACGTGAGCACATCGTCCATAGTAGTGTAATGAAGCACTTCGACAAGCACGACGTCCTATGCGACAACCAGCATGGTTTCAGAAAACGATGCTCCTGTGAAAGTCAGCTTCTCTCAACTATCTAAGAGATAGCATCCAGCACTGCAAAAAGCAAACAGGTCAACATCATACTACTCGACTTCGCTAAGGCCTTCGATAAAGTTCCTCATAATCGCCTTTTGCATAAGCTTGAACACTAAGGGGTCCGATGTAATCTCAAGATGTTGATCCAATCATTCCTGAGTCACTGAACACGAGTCTTCCCAGACGGTGTAAGTCAGAGACATCAGATGTGTTGTCAGGCGTGCCCCAAGGCACAGTACTCGGCCCCTTGTTGTTCCTTGCATACATCAACAAATCCATTAAGTCATCGTCTACCAAGCTGCTGGCAGACGACAACATGCTGTTCAAGGTCATCGGCAGCAGTCATAGACAGACATCAGCTCCAATAGGACCCATCAGCCCTGGAACAATGGGAAGAAACCTGGCAGATGAGTTTCCACCCAGCCAAATGTACTGTCATTTGCATTGCTCCACACAGGCGAAAGAAAGTCATCAGCACAGAGTATTACCTCCACGGCAGGGCCTTTTTGCCTTATATAATAGAGGCCGACATTCAGTGATTTCCTTATCGAAAAAAATAAATAATTTTTTCCCAATATGATGAAAGATTTCCCAAAATACAGACTGAAATCCCCAATTTGTTGACGTAATTTTTCACTAAAAATCAATTACATACAACCCGTTTTATGTCAATGTGTAAAAAAATTTTTTTAAAAATACCTTTGACAGTGATTCAAACCGAAAGTTGTATAAAATACAAATACTGTCAATGTTCCGGTTATTTCGCTTTCTTCCGTACTCTGGCAAATCAATCTAAGTAACAAGTTTAACAATAAATATTACATAAAATGAGTCAAACGAGCTGCAAATGACAAGGATCAAGGCAGTCTTTTTAACTTTGTAATTAGTAGTAATGCTCAGGAATCATCATAATATATTGTCTGGACAAGTTACTTCGACTCCTTCTAATACCTGTGAGTGCTGATCATGAATGACTTGTGTACATATTTGAGAACACTCATTACACAAAATCTTGAAGCACTCATGAGGATGAACTGTATAAAACCTCAAGAGGAGGATTCTTCTTCTCAGCCAATTGCAGACAATTTCAAAGATTTTACAGCCAGACAGTTGTGTTTGTAATAATCGTCATAATGTGTGGACTATTAAAATGATATGGCATTATGGTTGTCCTAATTCACCATTTAAGCCCAATTTAAGCTAAATAATACTGTATGCTAGTATATGATAACATGACTTTCTATTTAGTAAAAAATCGGTCTACCTTTTCCCAATTTGGCCGAAAATAGTGCTTCAATTTCCCAAAATGATAGGCGAAGGCCTCTTCCCAATTTCTGGAAAAAAAGCCCTGCACAGGCAACAACTGGAAGTTGTTGAAGCCAGCCAGGACCTGGGTGTGACAATTACCAACTCACTTTCATGGGACACACACATGAACAACATTGCCAGCAAAGCCAGCAGTACTGTTGGCTTCCTCCGCAGGAACCTTAGAGAGTGCATGCCAACTGTCAAGGATACCTCCCAAAAAGCCATAGTATTGCCCATAATAGAAAATGCCTCAACCGTTTGGGACCCCCACACCAAAACCAATATCCAGAACCTCGAACAGGTGCAGAGGAGAGCAGCCCGATACGTCTTCAACGACTATTCTACCAAAACCACAGGATGTGTCACCAATATGATGTTAGACCTTGGCTTAGAGTCCCTTGAATGTCGCTGAAGACGAAGTAGACTAGCTATGATGTTCAAGATACAGAACAACCTTATAGACATCCCCTGAGACAAAACAGGTTCTTCCAAGAACGCATCAACCATGCTACCTACACAAGCACCTTCTACCCAAGGATGATAAGAGAGTGGAACTGTCTCCCCACTAGCGTATTGACAGCTACAACTCTGGAACCCTTCAGGACTCTCCTCACGGAGTGACCTGACCACACATCACCAAATAGGACAACAATGTACATAGTTTCATCTTTAAATTTTATCATTTTAACTTTGAGACTGCAGGTCATCACGCAGACGAAGTCTCGTTGAGTTATCAACGTTCTTTGAGAGCCAAGCTCAGTATAGGGAGAAGAAGAAGTGACCGTTTTTTAACTTCAGATGATGAAAATATTCATAATCTGAAAGACATACAAACTACAGAACAAAGCATATAAAAGCTTTTAGATCATATTGTCTAATAAAATATGAAAAAATTGTTACCCAATCTTACATATTACTGTTCAGTGCTCAAAGAATAGGAAAGCCCGATGCCATGGGCTTGTCAAATCTGGATCCCGGCATGTGCCTTTTTCAAAGTTACTTGCTCTTCAGACTTGTCTTAAACAATCGGACAAGCTAGTTTTCACAATACACAGATCTGCAAATATCTCTATTCGATAAGACACAGGTCAAACTGTTGTTTATAGCCCAAAACTAATCAGTAGAAACAATTGAACCCCGCAGTGTTTACCACACCACATGCCCAATATTGCAACTTAGGAAACCCTCTCACGCATATTTAATTATCTATTTTTATTCCTCTAATGTGATTGGTGGATAGCTTCGAATGTAAATTAATCTAGTTCTAATAACCGCTCTGGTCGGATATCTACAACCAAAGTACATGTTTCTTACCACGCATCTGAGCAAAGATAAAAAATAGACAATGACGTAATTTGCGGGTGTCCCTCAAATCATCCATTATGAAGAACATAAAATTACCTCCCTTTGCCAAAATGGTGACAATTTCTAAAATCTGATTATTTTTTTGCAGATAATTCGCAATCGATCGCATTATTTATAATGTCAGCAATAGCTTCTGGTATTTTTATAAATGTTTCATATATTTACAATAATTGGAACTGTATGTATATTACTCGAGTTTGCGATAAAGAAAAATGTGGGTGGGGTATTATAGTAATAAACTTATTGCTTTTTGGTTGTGTAGTTTCAGCATATAATTTCTTTGGCATGATTTAAATATAGTATTGAAAACAACAATTAAGATCAATTATGTGGGGGGGTTTTAATATTTGAAATATAGTTATATAGTTGATTAGTTGCACTTTCTAAATATTTGAAGGCTATCATAGACTGCATTTATTTATCATATTGCCAAGTTCTCTTGCAGGGATTATTCTGGAATTTTGGGGTGATAGGCCATCAGGCCAGCATTATTGGGGCCACCTAGGCCTCCATCTGGGTCAAAAGACATAACTCTGAAACCAGCTTGCCGAAATAAATATGCGTTATTTGAATTTCTGTATTTTTAAGGTTGCGTCATAGTGGACGCACTGAACAAACTTGATTGCATCAAATAAGATGTAATTGCGCCAAAAACCAAGAAACGCACTCTGGAAAAAAACACTTGTAAAAAGTTATCTTCCATTGGGAAAGATCAGAAAGTTTTAGAACTTTCTTTAGAGGCATGCTGTTCTCTTCTAGGTAACAACAACCTGAATGTTCTTATTGATTTTAACCACAAACATGCAGAACTATGCAAGCGTCTGCATTGGATCTTGATTGAATGCAAAACGCGAAAGACACCAAGAGGTACCAATTGCACTGATAACAGACGAAAAACACAGAGGATTACCAATTAAACTCAAAGACGTAATTAATTTTTTTCTTGGAGCACTGCTGTTATTTTTTTATAAAAAAATCTGGCTACCTAATTTTGGACAGGGACACTAGATTTTAAAATCAGGTGTCCTGAATGACATCCTACTGAAAACAGTTAGTGTCAAGCCCTGTCAACTCCAATGGCCAAAACTTCAGAAGCGCAGACCCATGGCCAAAGCCATCATGATGTTCAGGGTTGTATATCAGTTGATCGATATTAATCAGTAGTAGCTATCACTACTCCAACCATAGACAGTTTCAAGCTACTTACACAGACATCTATGCATCAGTTATGAGGCAACAAAGGTTTAATTAAGCATACTTTTGATGGGTACGACCAACTCTAGAATACTGCAGAACTGTCTGGAGCCCGTACACACAAGACCAGGTATGACAGCTTGAAGCGGTACAAAGAAGAGCTGCTAGATATACCACAAACAAATATAGGAATACTAGCAGTGTTAAATATATGCTGGACCATCTAAAGTGGTGATACACTCGAGACACGGTGCACCAAAGCACAGGCTACAATGCTCTACAAGATTGTGAATGACCTTGTTGACATCCCTGCCTCAGATAACCTACTACCAGCTTCCAACAGAACTAGATCAGGCCACCAGAAGAAGTACAGACTACTTAGTTTCTCTACTGACTATTACAAGTACAGCTTTTTCCCTCGAACAGTATCTGTTTGGAACAGTTTACCAGCCGCAGTAGCTGAGGCCCACTCCTTGGTATCCTTCAAGAAGGGGTTCAACTCTCTCTTTCTAAGAGCATATACACTAAATGACCAACTGTTAGTAAGTCCAATGATGTCACAGGGCTGTGCCAGTTGAGATTTAATCTCTCTGCTGACATAGTTGCCGGAGTGGTTTGTGACCATGGATGGAAAACGCAGTCAGTGTACACTTGTTCTTTCCTCAACCTATACTTCTCCTTTCCTATTTTTTCTATTAACTTTCTCTTTCTAACGTTTGCGAACCATTACATAATAATCAAGTGTGACTAACTATATAGATAGATACAGAACCATAGATGAGACCACAATCAAGCAGACGCGTTTTTAAAATTTTTACTGCACTGTACAAATTACTTTTTGAACATTCATTTATAAATACAGTTGTCGTTGCACTACATATGCCAGTATGAGTAACGATACACTAATAGTGGTGAAGTACAGAAGAAGAACTGCAGTCAATGTTGGTCATGTTGCTTGCTTTTGTCAACAACATAATTTTTTACATTTTGACATGGAAAACATCGTTAGCAAAATAGTTCCTTTCATGGCACCTGAAGTTGTGCAGCTATTATTCTGATAACTATTAAAAATGCTGGGAGAGCTGCTGCTTTCAAACGAAACGTTATAAAATTGAAAATAAAATGGCAAAACTTGCTTGGAAAAAAAGTAGACAATGAAGTCGGCACTCGGGACGCCGGCTCCATTTTACAAAAACAGTATCTATATAATGATGTTTATTGAGTTAACACTTAACGTTTAAAGATTTTTTTCCTTTTCGCTTACATACTTACAGTTCAATATCGATAATTTTCCCGTGAAACCTTGTGGAGAAAGTTCACTTTCAGAATCTCGAAGAAAGATGGCAGCTGAATCTCAATGACGTCACAACTTAATTTCGGTGTTATGGTATTCACTTTATCGTATGAATCACACAGATCTTACACAAAAAAGTATCCGCGTTTTCTTTTGTTGTTGTTGTTTTGTGGTGGGGTATCCCTTTGGTTAAACCAATATCTTATTCGAGAACTGTACATGGTATATTAAATAGCATTTACAATTCGCAAAATAACAAACAAGTCCAAGAACTGGGATTTAGAAAAAAGGTAATTATCTTGTATGTTGGTTGAAATATCTATTGTTTTGTTATACTCTTGAAAATAATTTGTTGTGGATATTTTGCAAAGTTTCCAGCAATGAAAATTGTATGGGGTTTCATATGCAAATAACTGTAAGTGATATGCCGAGTGAAAGTTTAAACTTTATGCTTTTCAACAACGTTATTTATCGCTGAAAAAAATGAAAATTCTCGAGAACGAAGCTTGAAATATCCGTAAAAAGGAGTTTCGAACTGTTTGAAACAGAAAAAGGGGACCTCCAGTATATAATTTATCTGAAACGTTGAAAAATAACTGCCAAACAACATAGTCCAGTTTATGCCACCCGAGAACGTCTGTTTATATCCAATAAAGCAATAACAAAAGCGGCATATGAACTAAGAAAAGAATTCAACGGAATTAAATGTCTCGTTTCGCCTATATTAGTGTATCACAAAGTAAGCCGACCAGACAAAGTCAGGCCTTCTATTGATGCAAGGCATAAACTAGACAAATGGCATCAAATGTGTATGCAATATCATACCGTGATATTTTTATATCAATTTTGAATGAGTGAGATTATACAATGATGGACCAAATTGAGGCAAACAGTTTCAACGCTAACAAGTTAACATTTTGTATGTGGAATTAATCAGGTCAAAATGTCATTTTAAAAAAAATGTATATGCATCATTTTGGGGATCCTGAAAGTCAACCAGTACTCGAGCACACCCCTTCTCCACAACCAGTACTCGAGCACACCCCATCTCCGCAAGTAACTAATAACTTTCTCACTTGAATCAGCGAATGATAAGACATAATATCGTATATCAATCATCACGGAGACTGTTGCCAGGCGGGAATTCGAACTCACGATACCTAATAAGCGGTCTCCGCCTACGAAAATGTTACACCTTTGTGATTTTTCTTTGAAAAAGGCGAGACAAAAATAACCATCGGGAGAGTTCCGACATCAACTGTATACATGCGTTTTTCATTGTGTGTGGGAGTTTAAGGTAAAAGCCAGTCTATGTAAAAGCCTGTGTCGCTATGATTACCATGACTCATTAATCATATGCATTGTTTTTTTGTACATTCTTATAAACTGTATTCTTACAGAATTAAAAGGGCACCGTAACCGTCGTGGTTATGCACCGGCACGACTTTGGCAAATACTATCAAAAATCGCAGGCATTAAAATACTCCAAGGTAGGCGGTTACTTACAAGTGTCAATAATTGACAAATTTGTCGTAAATATTTGGTTACTTTGTCAATGCGATCTCAGCATAGACTGAAGTTGTTCATGCAGTAACACTTTTCTTCACACATGATGTGCTACTGTTTAAAATATGTCTTAATAAAGGTAGTCGATTATTTTTTCAAACTTAAGCGGTGAAGCAAGTAATTTCTCAGCTCTCATAATATGTATGATTCACCAAATGTATACTTTATATTTTGCTTTTACGAACGCTATTTGATCTCTAAATGTAAAAACTGTGATTATGGCGATATTGACATTTTTTCTGGAACATTAAAAATAAAAATGACAACGGCAAGTTGTCGTAATTACATCCAATTTTGAAACGAAAAGATATGTCTACGACACAGCTACCCAAATTGTCAATGATATTGCGCAATTGCAAGTGTTCTGTCTGACAAAGTCTCTTCGCTGTATTTGTGTTTTAAGATGGACTGTACCACATATTTATATCTTGTTAGACTGACTTCATATTTGAACGCACTAGTAACCTGGTATTTTGTGAGGCTAGTCTGGATTTTGACAGGACACTGCTTTAAACATGCAATGTTAAACCATTGTTTATATCTAGAAATACTAGTATGTAGTCATCTGTGCATAAATTGTATACAGCCTTCCAAAGAGGAGATTTCAGGTTCCTGTTTCGCCATCATATACTTAAATACTTAAAAACTTATAAGACAAGCATTCAGGTGATCATGACTTTAAACTGGTTCCAGTAAAAATGCACAGTTTTCATCGATATTGATTATATAGTAGATACATAACCAGTCAAAATTAAGCTAAGCTTTTTTTAGTATTTAAGTAATATATTGGTGAAAAAGACGCCTAATTGCCTCGTGGTAACGACATGCCCAGTTTTGCACGTGCTTTTATGTTTCTATATAAATACATCAAAGAAAGTATTAGTGTATTTCATTACATTTTATTTCTATCTCCAGCGGTTATTATTTCCAATTAACCATGTACTATCTATATGTTTACTTGTGCTGTAAATCATATATTGGCGTAATGTAGCATAGTATCGCCTCTATCTGCATACTCCCACGTGTCTAGAAGAATGAATGAATGAATTAATTAATTAATTAATTAATAGGGTTTTACGGCGTATCAACACATTATAGGTTATTCGACACCAACAGGAAGGAAGATTCCAGGTTCACTTTACATGTACAAAAACAACAAATTAACACACAAATTTATAAAAAAAAAAATACATCAACAAATGAGCATGCAGACTTGATACCTGCAGAACTGCAGAGTTACAGCAAATTCTATCGTATAACTCAAATTGTCGCTTCTTACGACATGTATGAACCACAGTGGTCCTATTCTTGCCATCACTCATATGACTCCCTGAAACCACACAGGAGTTGATAATTAAACCACAATAGTGAACATGACAAAAAAATGATAAAATGAACATGACACCCATTCGGAGGATTCCTACCCCTCTGCAGAGATCGGTAGTGATTCTATTCTTAGCCGAAACCACACGGGCTGTTTCTGGAAGAGGATCACCTGGAGTCGCAATGCAGGAACACACACTTTGATAAATATGAAAATATTATATAGAAAATAAATGGTATAATAATTTGTATTTACATGAATATATGCGATAGGAGTTCATATCAAAATATCAAGACCGAGGCTCATATATTTCATTCCAGTATCGAATAGACCTTGGGAAATAAGAGTATGGCCCCAATTTCACGAAACATTTCAACTGAGACTTTCCTCAACTCATTTTTAGCTCTACGGGCCATCACCAGGGCTTATGAAATGGTAATTTAAATTGTCCGGTCGTCCGTTGCCAGGCGTCCGCCCGTTAAACGTTTTCTTGCAGACGCAAAAGCACACCAATTTGTCTATCAATCTTGCACAGCAGTTATATAACTACAGGACCTCGGACAAGTTCTTGAACCAACGTGATTCGACCGCAAATGCGCGCGTCACAGGGCTCATAAGCACATTTTAAAGGAAACTTAAAAAACAAACATTTTCTCTGAAAGTTCAAATCATTGTCGGTGTTTTACAGAGTTATATAGAGAAAATATTTAAGTTTTCGCATAAAGGCGATAGCACTTCCATTTTCATTAAATCTTAAACACCCCCCCCCCCCCCCCCCCCCCCCCCAATTAATTGCAACGTTCCAACGCCCATATTATATCAAGCCATTCTCGTTTCCATTTCTCAATATTTCTCAATAATATCTGAGATTACATTATCAATGTTATTGAAGCTGCACATGAGGGTAATGTTAAACAAACACCAGGCGAGTCTTAAACAGTAGTCTATTTTCACGCCAAACTGAACGATATTCGGCCACAACTGCTGATGTGAACGCTATATTTGATCCTTTTGGGTCTAAACATTAGCTTACTAACACTATCATTTGTGGGGTCGTTTGCGAATAAAACGATATTGAGTGTAATATATAGAAATAAAGCACACGCAAACTCATGCACGATGATGCAATCTTCCTCCGCCAGGCGCTTATACCGCTTAAATAAAGCCTCTTTTGGATTAAAAAAGGTAGGCAACGTATAAATGTACAGCATATTTAATGACGCTGACTAGCTCTTCCCTCATTTTACATAATTTAAAAAAAGTTACTCCGCCAGTTTTTCCTCTTACACATTCAATTCGAAAATATTTACAAAACACATTCAAACTCTTTAAGAAAGTTACCTTTATTCATGGTTGCTTAAACGAAATTAGAATACCGCGGTATGTGTTGAGACCTTGCTTTTCGTGTCTATTTTAAAATGAGTCTTTACGCTTGTCACTGACTAACCCGCCACTTCTGTATTGCCAATATCTTCGTCAAAATATTGAGTAGGCCTAGCGTTATTAAAATATGCATACGACATTCACAGACGATTATGTATTAATAATAGAGACTTTGTCATGTTTCTCCTAAATGTTATTTCTTATTCAGGTCAAAATTCCAGGAAATGGCTTTTTAATACACATGCTGTGTCTTTGTGTAAGACAATGCTATCAATAATAATATTATTGTAATTAGTTTTATGACATACACCTGGATGTAAAGATAGCCAGGTGAAATGCAATATGGTTGTACATTTTACCACAATGTATTTAATTGTTTGATTTGTTTCTGCTTGCTTATATTGAATACATGAAAAAGAAAGAAAATTTGATATATAAAAAGTAGTTCCTGCCGCGTATGATTATTTCGGCGGTGATCAACACTGTAAAGCTTGATCACAACGACATAAGCAGAACTATTTCTTTGGCATGAAGCTAAAAATAGAAGAAAAAAACATCAGTTTTACGTTTAGCCCACGCCTATGTAACTACAAACTATAAACGCAGACTGCTATATAAAGCACCTCGTCGTAAAAACGTGAAAACTAAATACTTGACAGTTTTCTCACCCTCGCTAAAACGTCGAGTTCAGTTACTTTGATATCTTCTCTTTTATATAAAATCATGCGAGTCTGTCGATTTGTTACCCATAATAAACTGATTTTGGTGGAAAAAATCTGTTGAAAACCGCAATTTAAGCTTACGAACAGAGTGGTGTCACAAAAACAACTGAGAAACGACCTATCTCGCGTTGGTCTAATTACTGCGCGACTATTATTGTCATTTGTAGCCACTTTTGTGTCAAATTTTGCAATTCTTTGACAAGCAATGACGTCATTAGCTTCTTCTGCCTCCCGACGAAGATCGTACAATGTAATTTTATTGCCGAATTTCTATTAAGAGTGAATAAGCGTTGAAACAGTTTGGTGCCTATGGGAGTTGTTGGAAAGGAGATAGTTATACAGTAATTATTATAAAATTAACAAAAAAATAGCACGATTAATTCTTGGCTATAAATGGTACACGCTTTTATTAGGGAACCGCATCTATTTTCAGATACGTTTTTTCTACAAACGAATTATGCACGCGATATGCTGATAAAATATTTAGAGGGAAAAGATTAAAATAGCGCTCGAACTTCGTTGACATTGTAAAATGATCTAAAGTCAATTACGGACTTGAATTGAAATCTATTTCGGGATCCGGCTCGGATATGGAACCTTCTTATGTGATTTTATTCACATGTGTATGTTCTGTGTTGATTATTGCACATATGTGTATGTTCTGTGTTGATTATTGCACATATTTATTGATTGATATTTCTAAATTGATTATTGCACATATGTGTATGTTCTGTGTTGATTATTGCACATATTTATTAATGGTATTTCTAAATTGATTATTGCACATACGTGTATGTTCTGTGTTGATTATTACACATATTTATCAATTGATATTCCTAAATTGATCATTGCAAACATTTATCGATTGATATTCCTAAATTGATTATTGCACATATTTATCGATTTATATTCGTAAATTGATTACTGCACACATTTATCAATTGACTATTGCACACATTTATCAATTGATTATTGCACACATTGATCGATTAATATTCCTAAATTGATTATTGCACATATTTATCAATTGATATTCCTAAATTGACTATTGCATACATTTATCTATTGAAATTCCTAAATTGATTATGGCACACATGTATCAATTGATATTCCTAAATAGATTATTGCACATATGTGTATGTTCTGTGTTGATTATTGCACATATTAATTAATTGATATTTCTAAATAGATTATTGCACATATGTGTATGTTCTGTGTTGATTATTGCACATGTTTATTAATGGTATTTCTAAATTTATTATTGCACATATTTATTAATTGATATTCCTAATTTGATTATTGCACATCTTTATCAAATGATATTCTTAAATTATTTATTGCACACATGTGTATGTTCTGTGTTGATTATTGCACATATTTATTAATTGATATTCCTTAATTGATTATTGCACATATTTATCAGTTGATTATTGCACACATTTATCAATTGATTATTGCACACATTTATCGATTGATATTTCTAGATTGATTATTGCACATATTTATCGATTGATAATCCTAAATTGATTACTGCACACATTTATCAATTGATTATTGCTCACATATTTATTGATTGATATGCCAAAATTGATTATTGCACATATTTATCAATTGATATTCCCAAGTTGATTAGCACATCTTTATCAATTGATATTCCTATATTGATCATTGTACATATTTATCGATTGATATTCCTCAATTGATTATGACACACTTGTATCAATTGATAATCCTAAATTGATTATAGCACATATTTATCAATTGATATTCCTAAATTGATTATTGCACATCTTTATCGATTGATATTCCTAAATTGATTATTGCACACATTTATCAATTGATATTCCTAAATTGATAATTGCACATATTTATCAATTGCTATTCCCAAATTGATTAGCACATCTTTATCGATAAATATTCCTAAATTGATTATGGCACACATGTATCAACTGATATTCCAAAATTGATTATGGCACACATGTATCAAATGATATTCCTAAATTGATTAATGTACACATTTATCAATTAATATTCTTAAATTGATTAATGCACACATTTATCAATTGATATTCTTAAATTGATTATTGCATTGATTATTGCACATTTTTTATCGATTGATATTCCTAAATTGATTTTTGCACACATTTATCAATTGGTATTCCTAAACTGATTATGGCACATATGTATCAATTGATATTCCTGATTTGATTATTGAACATCTTTATCAACTAATATTCCTAAATTGATTATTGCACATTTTTTATCGATTGATATTCCTAAATTGATTTTTGCACACAATTTATCAATTGGTATTCCTAAATTGATTATGGCACACATGTATCAATTGATATTCCTGAATTGATTATTGAACATCTTTATCAATTGATATTCCTAATTTGATTAATGCACACATTGATCAATTGATATTCCCGAATTGATTTTTGAACATCTTTATCAGTTGATATTCCTAAATTGATTAATGCACACATTGTTCAATTGCTATTCTTAAATTGATTATTGCACAAATATTTATCGATTGATATTCCTAAATTGATTAATGCACATATTTTTCGTACGATATTCCTAAATTGATTATTGCACACACATTTATCAATTGATATTCCTAAATTAATTATTGCACATCTTTGTCAATTGATATTCCTAAATTGATTATTGCACATCTTTATCAATTGATATTCCTAAATTGATTATTGCACACATCTTTATCAAATGATATTCCCAAATTGATTAGCACCTCTTTATCAATTGATATTCCTAAGTTGATTATTGCACATCTTTATCAATTTATATTCCTAAATTGATTATTGCACACATATTTATCGATTGATATTCCTATATTGATCATTGCACATATTTATCAATTGATATTCCTAAATTGATTATTGCACATCTTTATCAATTGATATTCTAAAATTGATTATTGCACACGCATTTATCAATTGATATTCCTATATTGATAATTGCACATATTTATCAATTGATATTCCTAAATTGATTATTGCACACATATTTATTGATTGATATTCCTAAATTGATTATTGCACACGTATTTATCAATTGATATTCCTATATTGATAATTGCACATATTTATCAATTGATATTACTTCATTGATTATTGCACATCTTTATCAATTGATATTCCTAAATTGATTAATGCACATCTTTATCAATTGATATTCCTAAATTGATTATTGCACATATTTATCTATTGATATTCCTATATTGATTACTTCACACATTTATCGATTGATATTCCTTAATTGATTATGACACACATTTATCAATTGATTATTGCACATATTTATCAATTGATATTCCTATATTGATCATTGCATATCTTTATCAATTGATATTCCTAAACTGATTATTGCACATATTTGTCAATTGATATTCCTTATTTGATTATTGCATATATTTATCAATTGATATTCATTAATTGATTATTGCACATATTTATCGATTGATATTCCTATATTGATCATTGCACATCTATGTCGATTGATATTCCTAAATCGATTACTGCGCATATTTATCAATTGATATTCCTAAATTGATTATTGCACATCTTTATCGATTGATATTCCTAAATTGATTATTGCACATATTTATCGATTGATATTCCTAAATTGATTATTGCACATCTTTATCAATTGATATTCCTATATTGATCATTGCATATATTTATTGATTGATATTCCTAAATTGATTAATGCACATATTTATCGTATGATATTCCTAAATTGATTATTGCACACACATTTATCAATTGATATTCCTAAATTGATTATTACACATCTTTGTCAATTGATATTCCTAAATTGATTATTGCACATCTTTATCAAATGATATTCCCAAATTGATTAGCACATCTTTATCAATTGATATTCCTAAATTGATTATTGCACACATCTTTATCAAATGATATTCCCAAATTGATTAGCACATCTTTATCAATTGATATTCCTAAATTGACTATTGCACATCTTAATCAATTGATATTCCTAAATTGATTATTGCACACATATTTATCGATTGATAGTCCTATATTGATCATTGCACATATTTATCAATTGATATTACTTCATTGATTATTGCACATCTTTATCAATTGATATTCCTAAATTGATTAATGCACATCTTTATCAATTGATATTCCTAAATTGATTATTGCACATATTTATCTATTGATATTCCTATATTGATTACTTCACACATTTATCGATTGATATTCCTTAATTGATTATGACACACATTTATCAATTGATTATTGCACATATTTATCAATTGATATTCCTATATTGATCATTGCATATCTTTATCAATTGATATTCCTAAATTGATTATTGCACATATTTGTCAATTGATATTCCTTATTTGATTATTGCATATATTTATCAATTGATATTCATTAATTGATTATTGCACATATTTATCGATTGATATTCCTATATTGATCATTGCACATCTATGTCGATTGATATTCCTAAATCGATTACTGCGCATATTTATCAATTGATATTCCTAAATTGATTATTGCACATCTTTATCGATTGATATTCCTAAATTGATTATTGCACATATTTATCGATTGATATTCCTAAATTGATTATTGCACATCTTTATCAATTGATATTCCTATATTGATCATTGCATATATTTATTGATTGATATTCCTAAATTGATTAATGCACATATTTATCGTATGATATTCCTAAATTGATTATTGCACACACATTTATCAATTGATATTCCTAAATTGATTATTACACATCTTTGTCAATTGATATTCCTGAATTGATTATTGCACATCTTTATCAAATGATATTCCCAAATTGATTAGCACATCTTTATCAATTGATATTCCTAAATTGATTATTGCACACATCTTTATCAAATGATATTCCCAAATTGATTAGCACATCTTTATCAATTGATATTCCTAAATTGACTATTGCACATCTTAATCAATTGATATTCCTAAATTGATTATTGCACACATATTTATCGATTGATAGTCCTATATTGATCATTGCACATATTTATCAATTGATATTCCTAAATTGATTATTGCACATCTTTATCAATTGATATTCCTAAATTGATTATTGCACACGCATTTATCAATTGATATTCCTATATTGATCATTGCACATATTTATCAATTGATATTCCTAAATTGATTTTTGCACACATTTTTATCGATTGATATTCCTAAATTGATTATTGCACACGCATTTATCAATTTATATTCCTAAATTGATCATTGCACGTATTTATCAATTGATATTCCTAAATTGATTTTTGCACATATTTATCAATTGATATTCCTAAATTGATCATTGTACATAATTATCAATTGATATTCCTATATTGATTATTGCACACGCATTTATCAATTGATATTCCTATATTGATCATTGCACATATTTATCAAATGATATTCCTAAATTGATTATTGCACATCTTTATCAATTGATATTCCTAAATTGATTATTGTACATCTTTATCAATTGATACTCTTAAATTGATTATTGCACATATTTATCAATTGGTATTCCTAAATTGATAATTGTACATCTTTATCAAGTGATATTCCTAAATTGATTATTGCACACTTTTATCGATTGATATTCCTAAATTGATTATTGCACACATTTATCGATTGATATTCCTAAATTGATTATGGCACACATGTATCAATTGATATTCCTAAATTGATAATTGTACATCTTTATTAATTGATATTCCTAAATTGATAATTGCACATCTTTATCAATTAATATTACTAAGATTATTGCACATCTTTATTAATTTATATTCTTAAATTGACTATTGCACATATCTATTGATCGATGTTCCTAAATTGATTATTGCACATATTAATTAATTGATATTGTTAAATTGATTATTGCACATATCTATTGATTGATATTCCTAAATTGTTTATTGAATATATTTATTAGGAATCTTCCACTAATCATCATGAGATAGAGAGGATGTAGACATGCATTACTGCATCGTGTTTTGACAAAGCAGTTAGTTTAGTTTAAACATATTTTATTTCAGATATTTTGAAATGGGGTTGGGCCACAAGTTCTTCCAACTTAGATTCGGCCCTCCCCCATACAAGTAACACTTTTACAGTGTATAACAAAACAAATTACATGTTTATGCTAATATAAGCAATTATAAACGTACAGTAGGTGATTGAGTGAGAGGAAGAAATAGTGGGGTGAGAGAGAGAGAGAGAGAGAGAGAGAGAGAGATTTTGTAAGCAGATAAAAGAAAAAAGTATATGATCATATTTTCTTGTCTCCCTTATGACAGGCATTCTCAGATATCATAACTTTATGTTTGGACAGGACATACTAGCACACACGTGGGTGTATATTTTTAACTAGATATATAATATATTTAAAATCATTTATTATTTGTAATCATTATTATTTTTATTATTATTATTGTTATTATTATTGTTATTATTATTATTATTATTATTATTATTATTATTATTGTTATTATTATTATTATTATATCAAAATCTATGGGTATCTTTAATAAAGTTATGGACAGCATCTACAATAGTTATGTTATCTGTTATAGATATAGTTTCACTTCCACTCAGTAGTAAATTGATATTTAATGGATGTAATGCTCGTGTTGTTTGAAACGAGACGAGTCTTTGATTGCTATATCTAGGACATTT
Source organism: Panopea generosa (assembly GCA_029582155.1). Classification (NCBI taxonomy): domain Eukaryota; kingdom Metazoa; phylum Mollusca; class Bivalvia; order Adapedonta; family Hiatellidae; genus Panopea; species Panopea generosa. Next base: position 10,157,313 of record CM055894.1, on the reverse strand, counting down.
AAAGAAGTAGTGTTCAGCATTTTCTATAACCTCTTGACACTCACAGAAAGGTGATGGGTGCAGATGATTTCTACAAAGATCGGCATTTAAATTACTACAGTTGTTTCTAAGCCTTGCATGATAAACTGAGACACATCGTTTGCCATGAGAATACTATGGTGGTATTTTAAATTTAGTATTTTGGTGTAATGTATTTTTAAAGATTGAAAGTGAATGCGCTGCTCTAATATTTACATCAAGCTGATTCCAAAGAGAAATAGAAGAGGGAATGCATGACTTTCGCATTATCTCTGTTCTACAGTATGTAGTAGTATAGTTATCCCTGTTTCTAAGTGGGTATTCAGTTGTTGCACAAACTAGAGGTGGGAAAAGATCATTTATATAACTTGGATTATTTGAATGGTATACATTATACATAAGGTATTTTTTTTAATTTCTCTTCTCTTTTTAAGTGGTTCCCATCCACATTCATTATACAGTTTTTGAATAGATACTGATCGGGTAAGTCATGTGACAATTCGTGCTGCTTCGTTTTGTAGTTTTTCTATTGAATCTGTGCGGTGCACTGTGCAACCATCCCAGACCAATGAGGAATACTCTAGAATTGGACGCGCACACGATATACATTTGATTGAGTGCGTTTCTTCCAATAGTGAATTTTAAGCGTCTCATAATGTGTATTGTCTTGGAAGCAGAAAGTAATATGCTTTCAATATGTGTTGACCAATTACCATCATGGCTTAAAGTAACACCAAGATGTTTATGAGAATTAACAAATTGTAAAGAAGTATTTTCAAATATAATATTAGGTAGTCTATCAGGTTTTCTTAAAGAGAAGAACATAGCTTCAGTTTTGTTCGGATTAAAGTTCACCATCCTTATTTCTAATATTTCTAATATTACAGTGTAAAATCGATAGAACATGTGTATCGTTTGTCGGTCCGGGATTGCTCTCTATGTCTCCTCCATTCACAAGTAGCAGTAAAAGAATTATCTTAAAATCAACTTTATCGACAAAATCACTCAAAATTGTATCAACAAGAGAGGTAATTCTAAATAATATTTAGAATTACCTCTAATAAAATCAAAATACCAAGTTTTGTTAACGATACCTTGAAAATTAGTGTACAATGTGCCAATATCTTACGGCCATGAAATAAACCGATGGCGGCTCTCCATGTACAGATGTCATTACCCATTGGGTAGTAACACTAAAGAAAGGATCACACAAGAGGCCACCATCATTCCATATACATACACAGAAAAAATACTGAGAATGCCAGCCAGTAATAGAGAGATGAGAGCAGAAGTAGACAACTGAGAGATAATTAAGAGAAAATAAAGACTGTATTTGAAAAACATTATATATACAAGCTTGAGTCGAGTAGGAGTAAACCAAAGTTAGTTTCAAAAATATTAAATGGATAAATCAAACATTTATTTGTTTTTTAAGATAATAAAGAATCTGTCTTGAATAAAGTAAGTGTTTTTGTCTCACCAGGTGTTCAAAAGTCTTAAAGAACACGGATATATATGCATACATATGTAGCAGACGTAAGCATGCCTGTACATACAAATATCAACATACACATGCGTATATATATACACATACAGAATGATAACAAAGATCAAACAACAATAAAAAAAACAAAAATAAGAAAAATAAACCACATATGTAAACACACGCATAGGCCTACAGTAAATAGGTTGTCTGAATGCATTGATAAATAGATTATGTCCGTATCATCGAGATGGTGGGTTTTATGTCCGCTCTGTAATGTGTTATGCGTGATCATCAGTAAAAGAGCTAGTAACTAATAATCATTATGTATGCTCAAAATAGACTGTAAGTATTTTAAAAAAAAAACAAACAAGATATAATTGTTATTTAGCAGTTACTATTCAAATGAAACTTTGGCTACGTATTAAATGTTCAGTTTAGTAACCACATTAACAGTATGTTCGTGTTGTTGTGTGTATAGACAAGTACTGTGTACGTGCGTGCTTACACGCTTGTGAACGATTATTACAGGGAGTGTGTCCGGGCAAAAGGAAGAACCGTGACGAGGGAACTCGATCGAACGTATTTCCTCGGTATATGTACATAACATTTTCCCACAACTTTCTTTTATACATGCTTGATTCCGATATCTACATACGCTAGTGTACAGTATGCCTCATGACTTTCAGGCTATGGTGCAGAACATGGGTTAATTTATATTGAATTATTTTTACCAAACGATAGATTATTGAAAACACTTTATATACCAATAACAACCACAGCCACCAACACCACCACGACAACAATAAAATGAAAACAAATCGACAACAATTACAACAACAACAATGATACAGTTCTTATATAACAAGATAATTCATTTGAACAAGTCAATCTTCCACGAGGCACTCAAAACTCATTTTCATGTACATATCAAACTTAGAGATATGATACGTTCTGAGGTAATATACATGTTACGCCAACTTCAGTACAATACCTCTGCAATGCCAGTCAAAAAAGCATGCACTTAATATGCCATTTCGTTTAACTATGTCAAGTCAGGTAGATTACACATTACAAACATGGGTTTTACAGTCGTCGCTTTTCATAAAAACATGCTATCCCAAAAATGAAAAAAAAATCGTCTTATTTTATTCACCAAATGTTATTCGTGGAACAATCAAGTGGAATTAATATTTAAATTAGCTACTTAGCAGGATATCCTCAGGAAACCCTTAACATACATGGCCAGTTTCTTATATTCATGAGATAGGAACAGAACAGAACATCTATTTTATTTCACTTATACATAGTACATCGTCATATCTGTACATATGTTAACAAATATATTTAGATCATGTCACCTCCCACCCACCCCCACCCACGCACGCACACACACATATACATATACATATACATTCACGCAGCAGTGTTCGAGTGTTGAAATTAAATAAGGATGACAACGTTCAACTATGTGCCAAAGACAATCTAATAGATAAAGCACCTTTTATATATTTTGCTGGGTTAAAAAGTTTATTTCTATTATCTGACTGTAATAATTCTATGAATCGAAACATACTAGCTCTCTGAAAAAAACAGTTGCTTATATTTGTTGTCTTAAATCTAAATAACATCTGAATCTGAATTACAATATAGACAGAAGCGTTCATTTCTAGGAGTTCTGTTTCTATCTATTCTATCGCATAACGTCCTGTTTGTATTCTTAATGAATGTGACGATAATCGAATTTTACAAATATATGTTCTCAAATATGTTGCCACCTTTGTTGTTTTTTTAAATAATTTGATGTGGGTAAAACACATTTCGTTGTCTGGTTTGTCAAACCTGTAATCTATGAGGTTTTGTGCATACGTTTGTGAAATCTGGACAGTTATCGTGGTGAGTTAAATGTATCCATTTAAATATTTGCAAACTAATCAATATCGGTGTTCCATTAAATAACTTTACTTACCTCCACATGACAGAGTAGTAATGTAAGTAGTTTTTGCGGCCGTTGCCTGTGAATGTAACACAACTGTGATTCTCGCGGTGGCTCCTGGGATAGGAGTTATAAATAGAATCATTACAACTTTCGGTTTAAATAAATTCTCGTTGAAATACATTTACATATATATTCTAAAACTGTACAATCGCTAACATATGGTGGCGACTTTCTGCCATATTGTGTTTTTTCTATACGTGTGCCATTTTTCGCATCTTTATAACAAATCGACAAATCTCCATCAATTCTTGCGGATTTAATTATATCTCTTCGCTATTTGAATATTTATTTTTACACAAAGTATTATCGAACATCCTATGTCACGAGTCATATTTGTGTTATGTTCTAGAAATGCAGTAGATCTTTACGTGTGTGAAAAACATATCGTTTCATTTCGTAACTTGATGCATTTATATTCTAATACAAGAGACGTGGAAATTCCCCGAAAACCATGTTTTTCAAACATTTTAGCTATTCTGTAACTATAACACTTTTTATGCCAGAATTTTATGTACATTGAAGCAGAAAATAAAAAAGCATAAAATTCAAATTTTGTTTTTTTATTTGTAAAACACTGATGCAATAGTTTTGTTAAAAAAGCATGAAATAAAGTTTTTCTCTTGTTTCTGTGCTATTCACTGGTTGTTTGGCTAAAATATTACTTCTGTAATTCACATTATGAAAGATGTAATGTGATTATACTCGAAAACAAACATGCAAATTCATAAAATAATACATCAATATTTTCACATTTTGCATTGAGGCTAAATTGGTGGTATTGTTTCCAGTGCCCACCGATAGGAGGTAAGTCCCACATGCTCAACCGATAGTGCTCAACAATTTCTTAAACACGATGTTTGATTCTACAAATATATATTATAAAATGCATCAAACATTAAGAGAAATTCAGCTAAGTTGTAAAAAATTTTAAACAGACCTGTACATTTCTCTAATTAATAATTTGTATTTTTTATAATATTTTTTGCCTCATGGCTATCAACTGAGCAAGGGCACCGCAAACCATTTTCAAGATAAAAATGTGCATGTTAATGGAGTTTCATTTTAATATATATCAATACATCAATCCAAATTTTTTTTTGTATATTCATCAAAATAACAAAAGAAAAAGATTATTTTTTACTTTACTGCTAGAAAAATTGTATAAGTTTGGTTGCGGAAACAATCAATTTTAGCAGTTTTGACTAATTAAAGGGCCATAACTCTAAAGATAATGGTCAAAATTGGCTGGTTATCGAACTCGGCTCAGATTTTATAGAGATACACACTTTGTGTAAGTTGGCTTCAGTTCAGATAAAGAATGCTCTAGGTATTGAGCGGAAACGTTAAATTCTAGCATTTTTGACTAATTAAAAGGGCCATAACTCTAAAGATAATAGTTTGAATTGGCTGGTTATTGAACTTGGCCTAGATTGTAAAGTGTGGCAACTCCTAGTGCAACAAAAACCCTTAGTTGTTACACTAAGGGTCGCAATCGAGACCATTTGTGTAACAAAAATTTATTTTGTTACACTAAGGGTTGCGGTTGCGACACTTAGCGTCGTATGTTTTATACGTGTATTGATATTTGATTATAGAACTGGTAACAATTTTCTAGAAAAATATTTGTCCGTGCTATGAAATGGGGTAAAGTAAGTAAAGTTTACGATAAATCCTTATCCTTTTAGTATAACGGTATATTATATACAGTATGGCGTGCAAGTGAAATCAATCATGTTTTCCTGTAATTTTCTTCTTTTTCATTTTTTATAATAAACTGAATTGAAGCTGTATAAAAAATGTGCAGATAACAAAAACATACATTAATCCAATGCACAGCTAGGTCTAAACCATAGTACAGTCCGTAAAAATAACTTAGATATGGAAACATGGGTTAGATCTCGATCCCGATCCCAGGGGATTTGTATATGTTGTAAATATGGAAACATGAGTTAGATCTCGACCCGATCCCAGGGGATTTACATATGTTGTCAATATGAAAACATGGGTTAGATCTCGACCCGATCCCAGGGGATTTGTATATGTTGTAAAAATGGAAACATGGGTTAGATCTCGACCCGATCCCAGGGGATTTGTACATGTTGTTAGTATGGACACATGGGTTAGATCCCGACCCGATCATAGGGGGATTTGTATATGTTGTAAGTATGGGAACATGGGTTAGATCCCGCCCCGATCCCTGGGGGATTTGTATATGTTGTAAGTATGGAATATGGGTTAGATCCCGCCCCGATCCCAGGGGGATTAGAATATGTTGTAAGTATTGAAACATGGGTTAGATCCCGCTCCGATCTCAGTGGATTTGTATATGTTGTAAGTATGGAAACATGGATTAGATCCGACCCGATCCCAGGGGTATTTGTATATGTTGTAAGTATGGAAACATGGATTAGATCCCGACCCGATCCCAGGGGATTTGTATATATTGTAAGTATGGAACATGGGTTAGAACTCGACCCGATCCAAGGGGGATTTGTATATGTTGTAAGAATGGAACATGGGTTAGATCCCGCCCCGATCCCAGTGGATTTGAATACGTTGTAAGTATGAAAACATGGTATAGATCCCGATCCGATCCAAGGGGATTTGTATATGTTGTATGTATGGAACATGGGTTAGATCCCGCCCAGATATCAGGGGGATTTGTATATGTTGTAAGTATGGAAACATGGGTTAGATCCCGCCCCGATCTCAGGGGGATTTGTATATGTTGTAAGTATGAAAACATGGTATAGATCCCGATCCGATCCCAGTGGATTTGTATATGTTGTATGTATGGAACATGGGTTAGATCCCGCCCAGATATCAGGGGGATTTGTATATGTTGTAAGTAAGGAAACATGGGTGAGATCCCGCCCCGATCTCAGGGGGATTTGTATATGTTGTAAGTAAGGAATCATGGGTTAGATCCCGCCCCGATCCCTGGGGGATTTGTATATGTTGTAAGTATGGAAACATGGATTAGATCCCAATCCGATCCCAGGGGATTTGTATATGTTGTAAGTATGGAAACATGGATTAGATCCCAATCCGATCCCAGGGGATTTGTATATGTAACACAATCTAGCACATGTTATATATCCATAGAATATCATCTTACATAATCTAGCACACTTGATAGTTCCAGAAAATACCGTCTTACACAATCTAGCACACTTGATAGTTCCAGAGAATACCGCCTTACACAATCTAGCATACTTGATAGTCCCAGTGAATAAGCGTCTTAAGCAATCTAGCACTACTTGATATTTCCAGAGTATGCCGTCTTTATCCAAAAAGAATCCTTTAAATATCCTGCGTTCTAACTTCCGCCACTTGCCCTCAGCTTCCAGCTGGTCCATCAAGGGTTCGAGCCGGTCCTTGTACTCGCTAACGTTCTGTAAATGCTGCTCACGGGTTACAATTACAATACAACCACCTGTATGAGATAGTAGAACTTCGTGACTATAAAAATGGCATCAGCGTCTGTAACAGTTGTAGCTTAAACTTATTTATTTTACTTCGAGTGTGAAACAAGTTATAACAACTCCCTGTATAGAACCAGTACTAAGAGTATGCAGAACACTGTCTTGCTCAATTACACCCCGATCCTTGGTCCGACGCTTTGCATACTGGACCACCTGATCAACCTTTAACAATAGCGAAACATCAGAGAACACTTAGACTGTTGATGTTTTGAAATGAAAATTTGGCAGAGAAATTTCATACTTTACCTGGTTTTACAACTCGGATCATTTCATGCAAGGCGGAACACGGAACGTGACCCTCGCCAAAGCCGGCACTCACAGTAAGTACATCGTATGTATCTGAAATGCCACATAATGGTCAGTATGTATCTGAAATGCCACATAATGGTCAGTATGTATCTGAAATGACACGTAATTATCAACCTGCTATATTTAAACGTATCATTATTATCATTTTTATTTTCTCCAAGTTAAGGAAGATTATTATGACAAGAACATTAAACACACACATTAAACAAAACTACGTACACGTAATCAAATAAGAAATTATAGTTCAAAGTAACCTAAACGTGTTATACACGATGACGACATAGTCTACATACACATCAATTAAATTGGGGTACAATTACGTATTATGTATGTTGCATTTTGTAATGCATGATGTAACAAATATATTATATATGTATATTTAAGCGAGATGTTATATGTGATTAGGAAGATTTCCATGTTTCACACTATGAAAATTATATATACAGTAGAACTCCGTTGTCTCGAACACGATCGGCTGGAAGACCAAATGTAGCTCGAACAACTTATCTGGTTCTCCTATTTCGATGTATATGAATGTACATGTACGGTATGATGTTGAACAATACGTGGCTCGAACAACCCTTAAGTCGAACTATCTTGTCGAGTCTCGCCAGGTTCGAGTCATCGAAGTTATACTGTACGATAGGTAAAACATTAATTTATTCAATTAATTTCATATTTGATGTGCAGGCATTCTTTTGGACTGGTTTAACTTTTTTATTAAAGGAACATACATGCATGGTAACATGCACGTAACATTAAGTATTGCATAAAACCCCCGAAAATAATGTTTTGAATAAATCTTACAATAACGTGCACACTGAGGTTTTTGTCAACTCAGTTGTATAATAACAATATATTATGAGACTTTTAGGCTTTTATATTTCATTATTTAGGCTTTTATATTCCATTAGAGTGTGTCACATACAAAAGTTACAATAACATTCATTTATAAAATACAATCAAACTTTCATATCCGGTCGTAATTACGACCAATGAAAACATTTTATAAAACACACACACACACACACACACACACACACACACACATAAATACATACATACATACATACATACATACATACATACATACATACATACATACATACATACATACATACATACATACATACACACATACATACATAAATACATACATACATACACATATATACATACTTGCATACATACACAAACATATAGTACACACATATATTAAACTAATCATATAAATGCTATGATTGAATCAATTAATTATAAATAGTTATATATTTTGCTAAATAGTATACAGTCATTTACACACTTATAACATGAGAAAACCAAAAAAGATTTGTTATTTAGATAAGATTAAAAGTTGCGTGATTTATCCTCCTGTACATGAAAAATACATTCTAATGCAAACAAAAAAGTTAAAAATAAAAAGAAAGAAATGTACATATACATAGCTAAAAATTATTTTAGAAGTGCATTTGCCTGTGGAATTGTTTTTCGTATTTACCGATAAATACCCATGTTTTTATATATATGCAGACCAATTTTACTTTTTGAAATTGAAAAGTGCACACTTGCTATTGTATCTAAGCATATACGCACACTGACATTACCTGGTTCTATATCTAGTTTCTTGTCCGTGATAAAGTCGCAGATATATCTCTCATAAAGATTCTTCACCTTAGCTTTTTCTAACATACCAGCAGCCGGGTCTAAAGCGTCTATATGTTCAAATCCCAGTTTCTTCAACTTAAAAAATGAACAACATAAACTGCGGTCTATTTCTGTATTGAATCGGTGTTATAAAATGCTGAAACGGATTATTGACATAACCAATTAATACAAACGCAATTGAAGAATGATTATATGTTAATTTTTACTTAAAAAAAACCCCAGGTACTTCGGGTTCGCACAAAAAGTATTTACGTATACTACTGGAAAAAACATGTAAATATATATATATTTCAGATATAAACAAAAGCTCGACTGTTACAAATATTAGCCTACTTACAAAGATTCGACATTATGCTAAATAGTGTATGAGAATCGGTATTACACAATGTTTCCATGGTTACACTTAATACTAGTACTGTTAGTCGCAGTTTTTTACCTGTTCTGCGCACATGCCAGTACCAGCAGCAACGTCAAACACTTTAGCACGAGTCTTTTCGTCGTCCGTTAACCCTTCTGCGGCAGCAGCTGCTGTGACAATTGGGGCATTGTAAACATCCTCAGGAAGCGCCTGAAGCAATAAACAACATGGAGTAAATATTGCAACCAAAATACGGACCTAAGGACGGCAACTATGTATGAATCAGATATGTCGGTCACAATATCGAAGCAAACATCATACAGGTACATCACACAGCACTGACCTTATCATAAAGCGGGTATGAGTACCAGAATACAAAGTTTCAACACGTTGTCGCCGAGCAAAAGTATAAATAGACACGTCAACCATTAAAATTTAGCCTACCTTCTCGTACTGACTGTCTTCCGCCCATTTTGTATAAAAGTCGGCCACCTCATCCGGCTTGATACCTTTATGCATCACCGTGGCGATATTCTTAAACACTTTCGCTTGGTCCGCATCATTGTACTTTTCCCATTCCTTTTTGGATAAATCAGCCATATTTAATCTTCAAATATTTTTAGACCGAGTAAAAGCTACAACTATTCGAAGTCATTCACAAACTCAACACAAACGCAGTCAATCGTGTCAGACACGTAGTAGCTTAACGTATTGTTAAATTAACTAACTTGAATATTCAGGTCAATATACATTTATCTTCGTTAAACTATGTATCCAACTGCTTTCCTCTTAATGATATACGCTACGTATGCTGTAAGCCGAAGAGTAATAAAATACAGGAACGTGTGGGGAATTTCTATAAACATAAATTAAGGCATACTGCTTACTGTGTAGGCCTACAGGCACACTATTCAGTACGAAAATATTGACGCACATGCCAATCCGGCCCAACCGACAGATGAATTGGCCAGCTGACCGCGAGTGTATACTGTCATTAAATGTACAATATCTTTTCTGTACGCTATAATTGTTAATAACTTTGCATAAACATGTAAAAACAACAGAATATGTGACTCTCTCTCTCTCACGAGAATTATGTGCAGACACAAAGTGCACACGTTAACGGGCAGTAACACATAAGTTAAGTGAGTCAGTTTACGTGCACTGGGCATGACTCTCTGTATACGGGACCACCTGATTTAAATCCCCTCCAAAGGATTTGCATGCTTTCACAGTAACATGCTCGACCAAAGCGCTGCGGGAGTGCGTTTGAAAACCCCCGGACGAAACTTCACCGTTCATCGGTCCGAGGACATTTTTGTCTTGGAGGAAGCATGCTTACTACTGGACCACCTCAACTCCTTATATTAACAGTTTGTAAAACGCTGTTGTTGTTTTTTAAATGAGACCCTCAAGAAAGAATTAATGTGTAATCTAACACTTAGTTACCCCGCAGAGTTGTGGTACAGAGGAATCACTGTCGAAAATGTAGTCGTAGCATACTGCTTAACTCAACTAAAACCTTTCATTAACGTGCTCTTTATATATATATACGCTTAAAGACCGATGCGGTAAATCGTTCTCATAAATGGCAATGGTACAGTGAACAGAACAGCTAACCCACCATCTGACATTTTATGAACCTGGCATGTTATGTATTTTCTATGACAATGTCAAAGCAATTTCGGCGGCGGGTTAGCTGTTCCGTTCAGTATATTTTTAATTTGATACGCCGTGGATGCGTATTTGCGTAGAGCAGAACGCGGAACCTTCCGTGGATTCTAATGTAGGTATTTCAAAAAGTGTATGCCACTGCGCCTTTACCAAAAAAACACACAAAAACAACAACGATAGTATGATAAATTAGTTTTTTTTCAACTCATAGATACTGGATAATTGTTGATAATTCGCTGTTATATTGGCATTTTGAGTGTTTCAAAGTTTTTCCGACCTACAATAATTGTTAAGATTTTTTTCCATGGACTTGTCACGGAATAACAGTTAAGGGAATTGTTTTTTTTTTTTTTGGTTTTCGGTCACGGAAACTATAACCATTTGTTGTGCTAATCAGTCAAAGTTCGTGGATAAATAGTGAAATAGTTGATTGGAATGAATTGTTATGACCGTGGCCCAGTGCCGAGTTTGTTACCATGGCCATATATCGAAATCTATAATCCTACACTCATCTTTTTCTAAAAAACAACAACAACCAAATATTCATATATTTTCATTAAAAAAGTATTTTAAAAAATAAGGGGGTGGGTTGTTGGGTGGGTGGGTAAGATTTTCTTCTTTGCTTTTGACAGTCTGGTTAACGGTGTTGTCTAAACACCGGTACTGCCACCTGTGATTAAACCCTGGCTACACCTCTGCGAACAGTACATAAAATCGCCCCTATTGTTTTATCTTATTGAAATATATTTAGGACATGGTTGTGACCTACAAGATGGAATATAGCATACATTTTGATAAAGGTCAAGAGGTCGAGCCTCTTAAATATAGAATACACATTATTGAAGTATACATCGTGATTGCCCCCCCCCCCCCCCCCCCCCCCCCCCCCCGATCTATAGTAATCAACGCAACACTGGTGTGCTATTTATTTTGCATGTCACCTATCATAAGCTCAAGCTCCCTTGCAATATTATTTGAGGCTTCACGTGCTTTAATATCGCGGAAATAAATCACTGACGCGCATTCTCCCGTAAACAGCGACGATATCTCTCGGATAATTACCTCTTTATAAGGTGGCTAAAAACCACAACTCATAAATTATCTGTAATAGTCTATAAAAGTATATAGAAATCTTATTCAAATACAAACAACAGATGTAATATATTAAGTGTATACATGTATACAAGGTGGGCAATACCATATATAGGCCCAAAATGTGCACCTCTGCACAAGTAAGTACATTTGTAACCCACTGTATGCCTTTGGTAACTGAGGTTACTTGTTATTATATCAATAGTTTATTAATATCTCTCACTTAACTTTACACTGTAACATCGTCCTGTTGCGCGGAAAGACAAGTACGTGCGTGCTTCTAAAATAAAAGGGACACACTCGTCGCCATTCTTTGTATTGCAGGGCTTAACAAGACACTAGCATGGGTTTGGTGGCATCTTTAATACATGGCAGGTTATGTAAGGCACACAGTTTTATGGGTGGATTGTTGTTTAAATTGTTATGCCATCGAGGGCTTACAGACGTTCAGTTATACTGGCCACTCTTTCCTGTGATCATGGAAGGTTAACCAGTACTTGAGCACACACAATTTCCGCAAGTAACTGATTTATTTCCCACTTGAATCAGCTGTGAATCACGAAAGACAATGAGACACAATCTCGTATATCAATCATCATGGAGACTGTGGTCGGTCGGGATTCGAAATCATGACCCCTTGATTGAAAGTCAGACTGAGCGGCTCGAACAAGTGAGAGGTAATTGGTAATTAGACATTAAGAAAGATCATCTCAAACAAGATGTGTTTGAACATTCGCTGACATTTGAACTTTCAATGGTAGTCAAATTAACAATCAAAATTGGAAGTAAAGCAGGAAAGTAGCTTAGTTTTTGTTTATCTTTCTACTCATACTGCAACACCCTCTTGCGAGAATTACGTGCAGGCACAAAGTGCACAGCTGCAGGTTTACGGGTATTTGAATCAATGATCCAACATAAAGGTTTAGTGAGATGTTTTACGTGCACCGGGTACAACTCCTCCAGTGCACGAGTCAATTGCTTTAAATCCTCTCCGAAGGATTTCATGCTTTCACAGCACCTTGCCCGATTAAGGTACAGTGGGAGTGCGTTTGAAAAACTCCGAACGAAACCCCATCGGGAATCGGTCCAGGGACCTCTGGGTTTTGGAGCAAGCATGCTAACCACAAGACCACCGAAACTCCAAATCCACAGGAGTAAGGCCGGTATGATCTCCCTTTATAGCACTTAGTTGACACCGACTATACGCGACGCATGGTGTATGTTCCCGATATCCGTTTCACTCTACCATATGAACCAGGGGATCAACATGGTAGTAGAAAGTAGTTTCATAGACAATTGACAGTGGTTGTTCAAGGTGGCGCGAGTGCGAAAATACACTGCACAAATAACAATTAAATGTCAACTTGTGCAGAGTAATGTTTTCCAAGAGAATAGTGAAAAATTGAGTGAAATCCTAGCTACATGGAGATTGGATTATTTCTCAGACAGTAAGAAATTGGCATCTACTTTCACTTAGAGCAAAATAGTGAAATTAGAAGCAGTTCATGCCCATGTTGTGTTCCGCTTTAATCGAATATGAATTCTGGAAATTCTCCTGGAGTTTGAAGTGCCAGGGTCAGTGATACAGTGTATAGAGGGTGCACGGTACATGTTCCCCAATCTTTATTTCAACCCATCAGATACTGTGAGCACCAACATGGATCATTTATCAACAACTTGTTTTGGTGTTTGTAATATTTTATTCATATAGTTATAAATACAATGTACACATTTACAAAAAAGTGCTTCAGCAGCTGTTATCACTATAAGCCCAGGAAAAAAAACATTGTCACCAGCAACACCGAATATACCTACAGGCTTACCTCATTAAACATTTAAACATGAATGATTTGACAAAATAATAATCAAAGTGTCCATTAGTATTGCTTAATAAACTTTATGAATAAAACAGTTATAACAACTGGCCCCCAGGTTATCAAATTATATTTTATGCTCAACTCAATTTTGTACTCTAACATAAATTTTCCAGGATTCATATAAAACCACAAATTAAAGGGCAAACACTTGACTCCGCCTCAAATTTGAAATTATTAATGCAGCTTCGAGGTAGAAAGTTACAGGTATTTACATCTATTTGGTTATAATAAGTCCCTTCGTTTTTTAGTCAGGCATGAAATCTTGAGCTGAGCATGGAACGTTTTATAATCTCGGACACAGAACCAAAAGGGTATGGGGACGCCGTACTGCTATGAATTGGTCATAGGATAATTAATTTAAATTAGGTGGGACCAAAGTCAATTTCATGGATAGAAGTTGTACCACCTGGATATAGTACCATAAACTGACGCTAAGAAGTTCAGAGTTCTGTTCTATTCCATTTCAGACGAAGGACATCATTTGTACAAACCTGATGGCTAATTATCTAGTGATCATGTATTTCTAAACAAGAAATTTCAAATTTCTTTATGTTCTCTGGTTATTTTAAGTAATGAAGGCCATCTTGAATCTTAAAATATGCCAATCATTGAAAACGGTTGAGTGAATTAACGAGTATAATTAGCCAGTTGGTTTTAGCAGTGACTTAAATGCATTTGGTTATGTCTCTGGTTTCGGAGAAAGTGTTAGCGGACGATGTATACCAGAACACTCTGAGACTTTCATAAACATATAAATGGGGTTTTAAATTTGAGCACTTATATCAACTCTCCCACTTAAAATTTTAAAAACAAATAATGATAGATACAACATCTACTGAACGAAACAGTTAACCTGCCATCTGGCATTTTATGTATATTCTCAAAAAGCATCAAAGCCTGAAATTAGGACTTGAATAAAAAATAACAATGACCAAATCTATATTATCAAATTTGACAGTATTTTTAATTTTAATAAAGCTACTCAATATTTAGACGAAGATATTGGGAATACATAAGTGGCAGGTAAGCTGTTCTGTTCAGTAAATGTAAACAGCATTAATTAACTTTAATCAGGCACATATAATGAGAAATACCACAACCTGTCTTATTGCCTTTTTTCTTATTTACAATGGAATATTGACCTATAACCCTGCAGATTAGCAGCAAGTTTTCCAAACCACTCAAAACATACTATCATACAGGTGTAAATTCGAACAAAGACTAAATTCACTGCTGTTACATACACAACAAGGTACAAAGATGCATGTAAATTGCGGGCCCCAGTTTTCACTAAACAACTCAACAAGGTTTTCCTTAACTTACATTTTAAAAAGGCTTATGACTTTATTTACATTAATCTTCTTCCATATTATCCTTTTTACCAATGAGTAAAGATTCATTCTCAGTTAAACCTGAACGATCATTTAACCTTGTAATGAGTTCAAGTGGGTTTGATCCTCTGCCACGGCTATGTGTGGTGTCCTTGAGCAAAACACTTTTCCACATATGCTTAGTACTGGTTCTAACCAGGAAGACTTTAAGCATGATTTGCCTTAGCTGTAAGAACTTGTTTCTCAATCAGAGTAAAATAAATAAGTTTAAACTAAGAGAAACTGAAATTTTTTAGTTGAGGAAAATATCAGCACGAGATGTTTAGCGAAACTGGCCCAAGCCTATTAACTAATTCAAAGTTACCGATACTTTACCTATTTAATATCTATGGATATCACATCCAATATCAATGAAAAATATTTTTTTGAGACTAGAAAAATTAATACATGTATAATACCCTTAAAGTGTTTAAAAACATTATGTCAATAAAACTATAAATTATTTTTTGGGGAGGAAAACAATGTCTCCACCACAATTGTGAAAAATTATCTGAAATGTTGTTACTTTTCAAAACTGGCAGGTTTAAGGACTGGTGATTTTGGATGCAAGAAAAACTGCAATGGCACCAAAAAGCAGTGGATATGCACATCGCAGCTTCACATTGATCATTTACAGCTACTTTTGTCAAAACATTGACTGCTGGTTGTGCAGGAGAAGCCTCAGCAAAATCTGTTCATTCTGAAAATTCAAAGAGCTATAACTCAGTCAAAAATCACTAAACCAGAATTCAAATGGAATATGCAAAACTAGGCTTCAGGCTGACAGTTCCCAGTAAATTTCAGTTAATTCCCAACACATGGTCCAAGAGAAATTCTTTATTCCAAAATTGAAAAGGGTCATAAGTTTGCATTAAATCATCGAACAGGAATGTAAATGGGATATGCAAGACTAAATTTCATACTAATTTCCTCAGCAAGTTTCATTAAACTACAAGAGTTGGTTCAAGAGAAGAAGAATGGACAATATTCCCAAGATGCAAAGGCCTTAACGTATTGAACTCAAACACAGAGTGGACCTGCATAAGAAGACCTCACACTGATCCTTCCCAACAGGTTTCAACTACATCCAACCATAGATCTTGTCAGACAAGATTTTAATTCCGAAAATGCAAAGGCCACAACTCAGTCAAATATAATTGAAACCGAATGCAAAATGGATATTCGCAACTAGACCTCACTCACACTGATCCTTCTCAGCAGCATCCTGCTAAATATAACCAGACGTTAGTGGAGTTCTCATGACAAGAGTTTTAATTCCGAAAACGAGAAGGGTGGTAACTCAGTTAAAATCATTAACAGGAATGTAAAAGGTTCATGTGCAACTAGGCCTCACACTGATCTTTCCTGGCAAGTTCAAGCTCAATCCACAGATGTACGAAGGAACTCTCTGCACAAAAACAATAGATCTCCAATAGAGGAGATAAAATTGTGTTGAAAAGGGGCCATAACTCCTGTAAAATATGAAAGAAAGACAGGAGTAACACTGAATGCCCCTGCTCCATTCTTGGAATGGCAGGAGCATAAAAAATCTGTATGTCTTTAAATCTTGATGCTGATAGAAACTTAGAGCAGCACAAGGATTGTAGGTAAACTGGTTTCATTTAGTTATAGAAATGCCATTCAATATAACAGTAACAATAGACTATGGAAACATATAATAGCATCAATTGTCATAACTGTTCATATATATCAACCAACATTGTTTTAAGTATATTAACCTTGTGACCTTTGAGCGACTTACCACAGAACAAACAGTTACAATCCTTCTTGAGTACCTGCCCAATATATCAATTTTACCAATCTATCTAATACTTCATTTTAAAAATAATATTAAGACTTTTTATAAACTAATGTTGTAAGGTTATTATTGAACAATATAATTTAAAAGTTTTTCAAAAATGACATTTTCTTGAAATTTTTTCTCACATACCGATTCAAACTGGCTCCTGTTTCACCAACATATACTTAAAATCTTAAATCTTAGAAAAGCTTCCTGGTAATAATGATTTTAGAATGGTCCCAGTTTAACTGCATATGGTTCCATTTATAATAGATAAATAACCAGTCAAGATTAAGTTTTTAAGTAAAATGTTGGTGAAACAGAAACCTGATGTAATTAAAACAGATTCCATGTGGGAGGGAGGTCAAATACGAAATAAAACATCATGTGTAATACCATTTTTCCAAATATAAACAAAATGAAGTATCTGCATACATGCTTGAGTATTTAAATTTCAAAATAGCAATACATGTAGATATACAATTTTCAGAAATAAAATTCAGTAAAAATGATTAAAGTTACTGTGCCCTACTTCAAAACCCAAGTAAATCCACCATTTCCTTATTATAAGCAAACAAAACCATTGTTACTAACTACCTGCTTCAAATGTCAATGGATTTACGTTTTATGGCACTGAACATATTGTGTCCGATTTAAATCTATATGTAAAAACAAAATGATCTAAAGTAAAAAATTAAATATCATCAAAAACTAAAATTACCTGCACCTTAAAACATACCTATATGTGCAATTGTTTTACACTATTTTTAACTCGCTGAGTAAAAGTAAAATGCTGCATACAAACAGTGTTAAAGCATCACAATTTAATTGAAATTTTGAAAAGAACTTCAAAAATATGTAAACATGTATGTGCTGTTGATTAACATGAAAATGCACCATATTTATGCCCATGCTGATAATCTCAAATATAATAACACATTGTTATACATTAACAAAATCATTCAAATACAAATAAACATGTGAATGGAGTTCACTGGGTTTATGACAAATACGACCAATCTATAACATGAAGTATAAATAACACATCATATTAGTTCAAAAACAAAACCTCACATCCCGTACATTTTCTTCTTTTGCATATTTAATCAACTAAAATAATAATAATTCAAGTATGATGAACGTCTTTGCATCCAACATAATAATGGATCTGTACATTAACAATTAAAAAGTAAATGAAGAATTTATGAGGTTTATCGCCCTGTACAACATATTACGGGTTATAAACGATATCCAGTTGTACTGTCAGAGGAAGACATGAAGTGAATCTATCTGCAAGTGACAAATTATCTTCTCTCAGAAGGTATTTGGACAAAGCAAGGCCAAACCCACAATCGCCATAGCGAAGTGAAGACAATGCCATCGCCATTCTGCCACAAAGGTCCCATATAATTTATTAAATGTCATAAAGTGATATTTTTTAAAACTAAACTGAAGTGTAAGGCTGCTTTTTATGTGATCAATATGACGAAAAATGAGGTAAAATCCTAGTATTCAAAGAACACAGCATACAAAATACGATGTTTTGTTAAGAGAGGAAAGTGATATATCAAGACACAAATCAGACTCAGGATCACATGTACAACATGGTATACACAATATATACACACGGATTGGCAATCATCAGTCTCCAGATCACATGTACATCATGGCATACATAATATAAACACACGGATTGGCAATCATCAGACATAGGACTGCATGTACAACATGGCATACACGATATATACACACGGATTGGCAATCATCAGACTCAGGATCGCATGTACAACATGGCATACATAATATATACACATGGACTGGCAACCATCAGACATAGGATTACATGTACAACATGGCGTACATAATATATACACATGGACTGGCAATCATCAGACATAGGATTACATGTACAACATGGCATACACAATATACACACGGATTGGCAATCATCAGACTCAGGATCGCATGTACATGGCATACACAATATATACACACGGATTGGCAATCATCAGACTCAGGATCGCATGTACAACATGGCATACACAATATATACACGGATTGGCAATCATCAGACATAGGATTGCATGTACAACATGGCATACATAAGATATACACACGGATTGGCAATCATCAGACTCCAGATCGCATGTACAACATGGCATACACAATATATACATATGGACTGGCAATCATCAGACACAGGATTGCATGTACAACATGGCATACACAATATATATACACACACGGATTTGCAATCATCAGACATAGGTAAGAAATGTAAATAATCAAGAGCTTTTAAAATGCAAACAGTGGATGCAGTTACAATAATACAATAAATATCAATATATATAATCTCTATACTGTACACATATTACACAACAGCTATATATATCAATACAAATACACTCTTAAAATGGAAATGTGGAATATTTAATTCTCTTAACGTAAGTATTACAAACATTGATATCTTAATGTACAGTGGAATGGATTTACTTGACAATTGCGTTACCTTACCAACGATAATTTTTAACTTATTGCCAGAATAGTCTTGTTCTTCATTGATATATGTTGTTTTATTCCTAACATTTTACATGATTGCAATTAATGCATGTAAATTCATGAAACTTATTATCTTTGTAAAATTAGAAAACGGCACCCAACCTGGCAATAACTTTTAAAAAAATTGTAAGACCAATTTCACAAATTTATAACTTATTATTTTCAACATCTGACAGGTTATATATGGCATGTTCAGCTTTATTGGTGTAGGAAGATCCAAGAACCACCGTCCTTCAGTAAGGAACTGGCACACTTCTTGAACCAAGCTTGGCTTGAATCTTCCGACTTCAACAGTAAGTGACATGTGAGCGTTAGATGACAGCGCCTACATCACTGACTGGATATTTTGTAAATATATATGATACACCGATTGGATGAATCTTGAAGCAGTGAGTCTATAAACTTTAATATTAAATATTGACAATCAGTTTTTCACAAAATGTAAAAGCGGAGAATGACAAAAGCACAAGGTATTAGGTATAACTGTCACCTATGTAAATTAAAAAGATATCAACCAGGATCTTAAAGCATGTAGAAGTAGGAAAATAAGCATTTTAAGAAACTAACGCTTTATTATTTGTTTGGTTTATGAAATTTTAGAAAATACCATAACTTCATTTAAATTATTTCTATGATTTTTACAGGGCCTGCGTCACTCTACTTTTCATTATGGCCGAATTTAAACATTTCAAGAAACAATCTGAGATTTTATGATCATAAACATCCTCAAAAAGTTTTGTTAAAAACATCTGGTGTATAAACACCTCATCTGAGCTTGTATACCTGTAAAGTATAATCCAATGAACACTAAAGGTGCACTAGTGTTTACAAGGCAATATTCAACAATTTTAGGGTGTCCATTCTGGTACGGTGTGGCCGATTTAAAGAACTCCTCAGAGATTTCATGGTCAACAATTTTGGGACCAAGTTTGGTAATGATCTAATAAAAACCAAATGTGCTACAGTGCTTACAAGAAATACTACATTATAGGGCCAACCTTCCTCCACTCTAGTTTGATCTGGCAAGTTTAAATACTCGCCAAGCCTTCATTCTCAAAAACATTATATCATGTTTGGTCGAGTTGTGTTGAAAACAGAAGATAAAACAGTATTCAGGTGGCAAAAATCAGTATGTTTCAATTGTTTTAGGGCCTCAGCTCTGATAATTCTGGTTCAAGAACTCCAAGTTTTCTTTGAAACAGATTTTCTAACCTAATCTGGTCAGGATTTGATGAGAACAGAAGGTGCTAGTGTAAAAAAAAAGATACCAGACAGATGGATAGACAGATTATATATAAACCCTTCTTGCCTTTGTCCACTGGAAATAAGTGATTCTATTAGAATTACAGACTGATGAAAAACAATCACATCTCTTCTTCATCAATGAACATTGTGCTTCTACTCCTCAAACAACAATTACACAGCTTTACACAGCACTGAAGCAAATATTTCAAAAGTAACAACCCAATTACAAGCGTCAAACACTAGAATGCAGTGTCTCTTTACACCTTTTATTTCAGGGGGCTTTTGATGCCAGGTCGCCTGCTAGGGAATCCGAGTCCAGTGATGTGTTTTCTACTTTAACAAATTCTTGTAACAAGTCTTGTACTAAGTCTAACAGCGGTTCACATAGTTTCTGATATCCTTTAACAGTAAAATGAAGGTAGTCGTACATATCATCCGCATTTATTTTGCCGTCGGCGTTCACGAAGAGTGATGGGTCTGTGGCAAGGAATGTACAATTAGCAATGTCATCAAGTTGCTCGGAAAGACTACTGTTGATTTTTGCAATTTTCTCTCTCAACTGATTTGGGTTTTCTCCTCTTGGTGGAATACCCTGTACAAAGTATATATGAAAACACATCTGAAGTCATAAAAAATATAACCTAAATTTTAGTAAGGCCATTATAAATCAATTGGTAGATTATGATCAAAATTTTTCTAAAAAATGGGGAGGGGGAGGTCGGGGTATACTTACAATTAATTTATTATGGCCTAAAGTATAACAAGCATGACATTGTTTTTCCAGATGCCATTCTCACAATTACATTACCTGTTTTCACTGTATTGTTTTCTTACAATAAAAAGCCGGGTCCCAATGAGCTCAGTCGGTTACGTGTCTGACTATCAATCCAGGGGTCGTGAGTTTGAATCCCCCGCCCGGAAACAGTCTCCATGATGATTAATATATGACATTGTGTCTCATTATCATTCGTCTCTCACCACTGATTCAAGTGGGAAAGTTATAAGTTACTTGCAGAGATGGAGTATGCTTGAGTACTGGTTATTCCCAGGAAACAGTGGTTAGGTTAATTGATCATCTGTTAGCTCTCGATGGCATAAAAATGATGCTAAATATTCAATCAATCAATCAATCAATTACAATAAACACCTACTTACATGTTATCTTTAAATTTATACTACAATGACCCAAAATAAAAACTTCACACTGTATATGTTTGAATGTTTCTTTTGTCAACATACATGTTTGGAAACGTGTTATATATGGCTATCAGGATTTAATTGCGAATATTCATTATGCAATTTTTTTTGCAAAATTTCAAAAGTAATCATGCGTCTGAGCACAAAAAATGTTCTCCTTACTTAGCATCAGGTTTTTCATTTCCAGGTTTTACAATAACAAGTAATCATTCATTGCTTAGCATGGATTAAAAAAAAATTAAATTTGTTTTAAAAAACACTTTTATTTAACGATGCCACGTCTTTCTGAAACTGAGAGATATCAGGCTCTTTGTATGCTCCGGGCAACAACGTTACGTACACATCACGCTATTACACTGACGTTATCATTTTTACCTGTAACACGTACCGCTTGGTGTTACGGCATTCATGCACAGACAATCATAAACCATTTGAGATAAAACCGTGTTCCAATTTGTACTCATCAGCCATACACTGATCCGATACTGACAGCACGCAACAGAGCTGTTACAGGCACGTCATTCGCAATACACACGAAACCAGTGGCAATGCTCCTGTATCCCTGAGCCTGAACCCCATAGAACATGTATGGAATGAATTGGATTGGTGGGTCCAAACATCAAATTGATACCATACATGATATCCGAAATGAACTTCTGTTGGAATGGGAGTGTATTACAAACACGTTCACTTTGAATTACATTAGTTGACAGAGATGACGTATTCAGGAATGCATTCGTAAAAACAAGAGTCCACACTTGTTACTGATGTTTAAAGAAAATTAGTTATTGCACTTAGTCAGCACTTTATGTCTTTTTCAAATGTTACATGATCATTTTCATTGTTCTGGATTTTTCTTTTTGACCCTTCTTTACTTGACTACAAACAAAAGGCCCAAGAGGGTCTGAGGACGCTCTACTGACTCATAGTAGCCATAGCACTTTTTGAAGTTCCACAATATTTACCCTCTTTGAGGGGTTGTCTTAACATCCCCCACCACACCCATACTGAACAAAAACTTAATTGCTTGGGTATGAAAAAGAAATACTTTAAATTCCCATACCATTCATTTGTAAAAAAAATATAGTCCCCTGTACAGAACCCTTATACAATCCAGCCCCTTAATTTGTCAGAACTTCAATCACCCACTCTTAGTGATTTGTTATGAGCAGAAATGATTCAAATTTTAAAAAGAAGTTTTTTTGTACACATAGATGCAAAATGAAAAAAATCAGTTTTCCCTATAATATTCCTATGTAAATTTAGTTCCTTAATTCTTATCTGCAATCGAACCCCCACACATAGGGATAATTTATGCTAAATATGAACAAATCTGACATACCGGTTCCTAAGAAAACAGTTTTGTAATTCCCAATTTTTACCCTTTTGGAGCCCCTCTTGACCCCCCCCCCCCTCCCCTTAGACGGTGGAACTCAGTCATTTTTACAAAGTGAACCTATTTCACCAAACAATGTGCTGTGTGTGCTGTGAAGATATAGGCAAAATCATTTCCATTTTAAAAAAGATAAAAAATACTTATTATAATGACATGTGTCCCCTAACTGAACCCTTGGGGCAGGGGCATTTTTTACCCTAAAGAAACCATTTGAACAAATCTATAGTTGGTTATCATTACTACATAAACATTTTGAAAATCTGTTGGGCAGAAGATTTTTAAAGTTTTGGACTATTTTTAGTAATGGTGGCCATCTTGAATTTCAGATCGAAAAAAAAAATCTTCTGTATTGTCTCCTATGCAATAGAATTATCCATGTGAAGTTTCAGTTTAATTGGCCTTGTGGTTTCAGAATAGATGAAACAAAAAGAGAATTTTCGGTTTTCCCATAGTATCCCTTTGTAATATTCTAAGTCCCCTTACAGGGCCCCTAAATTCTTATCTGCAATCAAACCCCTACAGATAGGGATAATTTATGCCAAATATGAACAAATCTGACATACCGGTTCTTAAGAAAACAGTTTTGTAATTCCCAATTTTTACTCTTTTGGGGCCCCTTCTGACCCATTAAGACAGTGGAACCCTGTCATTTTTACAAATCTGAACCTACTTCACCATTAATGCTTCTTTGAAGATATAGGCAACATCATTTCCATTTAAAAAAAAAAAATTATTATAATGACCTGTCCCCTTATTGAACTCTCAGGGTTGGATCATTTTTAACCCTAGGGACACCATTTTAACAAATCTAACAAAACTATAGTTGGTCATCATAATTACATAAACATTTTGAAAATCTGTTGGGCCGTTCATGGGAAGAAGATTTTATAGGATTTGAACTATTTTTAGTAATGGCGGCCAACTTGAATTTCAGATAGAAAAAAAATCTTTCGTATAGTCTCCTATGCAACAGAAACATCCATGTGAAGTTTCAGATAAATTGGCCTGGTGATTTCAAAGAAAGTGCTGCTAACAGACGACAAATGACAGAAGACGGACAACGCGCCATTGCATAAGCATTTCTGGCCTTTGGCCAGTAGAGCTAAACAAGAGTTGTCAGAAGACAACATAGCTCGCCTCTGGGTGTTTAAGTCCAAAAAGGGCCATAACTGTGCCAAAATGCAATCCAGAATTATGGTTCTTGTCTATGTGTGTTCCATTGATGATGGTGAACACACATGTGGAGTTTCATTCACATCCAATGAGTGGTTGCATAGATATCTTAAACTTAAATGCAAAAGTTTAACCTGGGTGTCTACAGACAACAACGCCGACGCCATCGATGACGACGCCGGGGTCATGGCAATAGCTCTCCTTGGACTTCATCCAGGTGAGCTAAAAACATGTGATGTCTGATTTTATCTAGTTAATTACACAAACATTAATATAGCCATAAAGCTTCAATGAAAACTTTTTTTAATCTTGAATATATATTTATCAGCAAAAGACACACTTTTGAAGTCGATGTAAAGTTTTCATTTTGGGTCAGTGTAGTCATTGCCACTCTTACTATTCATTCAATCTTGTGATCATGTAACTTTCAGTTAACACCAAATATTTAAGTTTGTTTGACTATTTAGTGTCATTTGAAGGTAAACAGAGACCACTCTTTTCTGGGATTTAGCACTCAAGCACACCAATCTCTGCAAGTTTCTGGGATCTAGCACTTAAGCACACCAATCACTGCAAGTTTCTGGGATCCAGCACTCAAGCACACCAATCACTGCAAGTTTCTGGGATTTAGCACTCAAGCACACCAATCTCTGCAAGTTTCTGGGATCTAGCACTCAAGCACACCAATCTCTGCAAGTTTCTGGGATCTAGCACTCAAGCACACCAATCTCTGCAAGTTCCTTGGATCTAGCACTCAAGCACACCAATCTCTGCAAGTTCTCGGATAGCACACCAATCTCTGCAAGTTTCTGGGATTTAGCACTCAAGCGCACCGATCTCTGCAAGTTTTTGGGATCTAGCACTCAAGCACACCAATTTCTGCAAGTTTCTGGGATCTAGCACTCAAGCACACCAATCACAGCAAGTTTCTGGGATCTAGCACTCAAGCACACCAATCTCTGCAATTTTCTGGGATCTAGCACTCAAGCACACCAATCACTGTAAGTTTCTGTTAACTTTCCCACAAGATATGTCCGGGCCGGGAAATCAAATTTAAGACCACTTCATCGAGTCAGACGTGTTACCGACTGAGCTAATCAAGCCGCGCATAATATGTATTTAAATACACTGTGTAAGCTGTTTTAATGATAAATGTTGCACAAACTGTCAAGGAAGACCATATTTAAACAATAGACATTTCATCAATGTGTTTTTTTAGAATCAAGTTAAAATGTCGTCTCTGTATGTCTAATTATTGTATAAACTATACACAGTAGATTGTGGTCTGTATGATTGCAGTGGTTTTTAACAATATCATAAATATTTCATAGTTTTAAAATCAAACTGTAATTATGTTGTTGCTCTGTTATAAAAGTGCAAAATTTCCATAAAGTGAGTTTATACTAAATTGCAGACCTAACTTTGTATCTGAATGGAAGGAAAGAAAAAAAACTATTAAAAAATTATGTTGTCTTGTGATAGAAAATACAAGGGAAAAAACCCATCTAACATTGATCAATCCAGGGAGATACAATGCCTATTAGAATTTAATGTTTATATCTTCTCCACCAGAGAGGGAGTTGGTGTATAATTACCATGACTATGACTTGTGCTGTCAGCTGCTTTGACTGTATGGTAGATACAATCTCCAGGATCCCGCCCACCACTTGTTCTGCAGTGTGATCATGGTTGTTTGTACCGACCATTACCACAACTACCTGTAACATACCAATAACTTAAAATTAAACTGCATGTTTATTTATGGTAGTTCAATATTATTTTTATTTTTTAAAGTATTTCTCAAAGTGGCTAGGGCCAGCAAAAGTACTCGTCCGCTCGTCCTGATGAGTGTTTTTGACGGTGGATGAGTGTTTTTTACCAGTAACTAGTCCGCTGGCCAGTAAACTCTGAAAGAAATATCGTTGTACTTGCTGTTATTTCTCAGTCAGTGTTTCATTTACTCTTATGTTCTGGATGCACAAATCTGAACCTGTTTGAGTAAATGCAAGTTGAAATTCCAGGCACATGAAACTTTTTTGGTCGAGATCGAAAAAACTGTAAAAAAGAAATGATCCAAAGTTGTTACCAAAATCGTTAAGGTATTTATTCTTTCTATATTCCATTGCTGTAAATATCATTTATAAATTTGACATTGAATGCTCATCAACGATGACTTTATCATGCAATTTCTTGTCTAGTCTCTAAGGGCTATGGACATTTTTATGTAAAAAGCGTTCACCATATTTTTTATAAGGTATCGAGACACACAGCTTTCTGAAGCGGTTTCAAAATCACTCATTTTGTTATTCAGAATATTTCCAGGTCTTTCTGTGTTTTACATGTTACGGAGACTTGAACACATTAACTTTTTATGTTAACCCCAAGCTGTTTGTATTGGGAACAATTGATGTTTATTGCATGCTAGTGGTGTACTGACTATACTCCCCTCCCCGCCCCACCCTGTCCTGTGACTTGAATGAAATGTTTCTGTGTGATAATAAATGCCAACCCTCCTCAACGTTTTCATGTCATTTGTTTGGGTTGATACTGATTCCAACTCTTGTTCACCTTGACAAAGAAATGTAAACACAACATGATTCCAACAAGTGAATTTTCCATCCGGACGGGTACTTTTTATCAGTCCACTTGCCCGGCAGACAAGGACTTTTAAAAAAAAATTCCCTACCCCCGAATGGAAAGATGGTGTGGTGTATACGGTGTTGGCTACTCGTGCAAGAGGCAACAATTTTGATCCAAAGCTCGACACAATTGCGCCATGAGTTTATCCCAGGCTTGACACAACAGCGCCATGAGATTATCCCAGGCTCGACACAAAAGCGCAATGAGTTTATCCCAGGCTTGACACAATAGCGCCATGAGTTTATCCCAGGCTTGACACAATACTGCCACGAGATTACCACAGGCTTGACACAATAGCGCAATGAGTTTATCCCAGGCTTGACACAATAGCGCTACAAGTTTAACTGTGGCTAAACACAAAAGCGCCATGAGTTTATCCCAGGCTTGACACAATAGCGCAATGAGTTTATCCCAGGCTTGACACAATAGCGCTACAAGTTTATCTGTGGCTCAACACAATAGCGCCATGAGTTTATCCCAGGCTCGACACAATAGCGCTACAAATTTATCCCAGGCCCCACACAATAGCGCCACGAGTTTATCCCAGGCTTGACACAACAGCGCCACAAGCTTATCCCAGGCTTGACACAATAGCGTCACGAGTTTATCTCAGGCTTGACACAAAAGCACCATGAGTTTATCCCAGGCTTGACACACAAGTGCCATGAGTTTATCCCAGGCTTGACACACAAGTGCCATGAGTTTATCCCAGGCTTGACACACAAGTGCCATGAGTTTATCCCAGGCTTGACACAATAGCGCCAAAAGTTTATCCAAGGCCCGACACAATAGTGCCACGAGTTTATTCCATGCTTGACAAATAGCGCCACAAATTTATCTCAGACTTGACTCAATTTTGCCACGAGTTTATACCAAGTTCGACACAATAGCACCACGAGTTAATCCCAGGCTCGACACAATAGCACCATGAGTTTATCCCAGGCTTGACACAATAGCACCATGAGTTTATCCCAGGCTTGACACAATAGCGCCATGAGTTTATCCCAGGCTTGACACAATACTGCCACGAGATTATCATAGGCTTGACACAATAGCGCAATGAGTTTATCCCAGGCTTGACACAACAGCGCTACAAGTTTATCTATGGCTCAACACAATAGCTCCACTAGTTTATCCCACGCTTGACAAATAGCGCCACAAGTTTATCTCAGACTTGACTCAATTTCGCCAGGAGTTTATACCAGGTTTGACACAATAGCAACACGAGTTTATCCCAGGCTTGACACAATTGTACACAAGTTAAACCCAGGCTCGACACAATAGCGCCACGAGTTTATCCCTGGCTCGACACAATAGCGCCATGAGTTTATCCCAGGCTTGACACAATAACGCAATGAGTTTAACCCAGGCTTGACACAATAGCGCCATGCGTTTGTCCCAGGCTCGACAAAATTACACCATGACGTTATCCTAGACTTGACACAATAGCGCCATGAGTTTATCCCAGACTCGACACAATAGCGCTACGCGTTTATCCCAGGCTTGACACAAACGCGCCATAAGTTTATCCAAGACGTGACACAATAGCGCCATGAGTTTATCCAAGGCTTGATACAAAACGCCATGAGTTTATCCCATGCTCGATACAATAGCACCATGAGTTTAGCCCAAGCTCAACACAATAGCGCCATGAGTTTATCCCAGACTTGACACAATAGCGCTATGAGTTTATCCAAGGCTCGACACAAAAGCACCATGAGTTTATCCCAGGCTCGACACAATAGCACCATGAGTTTATCCCAGGTGACACAATAGCACCATGAGTTTATCCCAGACTCGACACAACAGTACCATGAGTTTATCCCAGGCTTTGCACAATAGCACCACAAGTTTATCCCAGGCTCGACACAATAGCACCACAAGTTTATCCCAGGCTCGACACAATAGCACCACAAGTTTATCCCAGACTTGACACAATAGCGCCTTGAGTTAATCCCAGGCTCGACACAATAGCACCATGAGTTTATCCCAGGCTCGACACAATAGCACCATGAGTTTATCCTAGGCTCGACACAATAGCACCATGAGTTTATCCCAGGCGACACAATAGCACCATGAGTTTATCCAAGGCTTGACACAATAGCACCATGAGTTTATCCCAGACTCGACACAATAGCACCATGAGTTTATCCCAGACTCGACAAAATAGTGCCATGAGTTTATCCCAGGCTCAACAACAGCACCATGAGTTTATCCCAGGCTTGACACAATAGCACCATGAGTTTATCCCAGGCGACACAATAGCACCATGAGTTTATCCCAGACTCGACACAATAGTGCCATGAGTTTATCCCAGGCTTGACACAATAGCACCATGAGTTTATCCCAGGCTCGACACAATAGCACCATGAGTTTATCCCAGGCTCGACACAATAGCACCATGAGTTTATCCCAGACTCAACACAATAGTGCCATGAGTTTATCCCAGGCGACACAACAGCACCATGAGTTTATCCCAGGCTTGTCACAATAGCACCATGAGTTTATCCCAGGCTTGACACAATAGTGCCACAAGCTTATCCCAGGCTTGACACAATAGCGCCTTGAGTTTATCCCATGCTCGAAACAATAGCACCATGAGTTTATCCCAGGCTCGACACAATAGTGCCATGAGTTTATCCCAGGCGACACAACAGCACCATGAGTTTATCCCAGGCTCGACACAAAAGTGCCATGAGTTTATCCCAGGCGACACAACAGCACCATGAGGTTATCCAAGGCTTGACACAATAGCACCATGAGTTTATTCCAGGCTCGACACAATAGTGCCATGAGTTTATCCCAGGCGACACAACAGCACCATGAGTTTATCCCAGGCTCGACACAAAAGTGCCATGAGTTTATCCCAGGCGACACAACAGCACCATGAGGTTATCCAAGGCTTGACACAATAGCACCATGAGTTTATCCCAGGCTCGACACAATAGTGCCATGAGTTTATCCCAGGCGACACAACAGCACCATGAGGTTGTCCAAGGCTTGACACAATAGCACCATGAGTTTATCCAAGGCTTGACACAATAGCACCATGAGTTTATCCAAGGCTTGACACAATAGCACCATGAGTTTATCCAAGGCTTGACACAATAGCACCATAAGTTTATCCCAGACTTGACACAATAGCGCTATGAGTTTATCCAAGGCTCGACACAAAAGCACCATGAGTTTATCCCAGGCTCGACACAATAGCACCATGAGTTTATCCCAGGTGACACAATAGCACCATGAGTTTATCCCAGACTCGACACAACAGTACCATGAGTTTATCCCAGGCTTTGCACAATAGCACCACAAGTTTATCCCAGGCTCGACACAATAGCACCACAAGTTTATCCCAGGCTCGACACAATAGCACCACAAGTTTATCCCAGACTTGACACAATAGCGCCTTGAGTTAATCCCAGGCTCGACACAATAGCACCATGAGTTTATCCCAGGCTCGACACAATAGCACCATGAGTTTATCCTAGGCTCGACACAATAGCACCATGAGTTTATCCCAGGCGACACAATAGCACCATGAGTTTATCCAAGGCTTGACACAATAGCACCATGAGTTTATCCCAGACTCGACACAATAGCACCATGAGTTTATCCCAGACTCGACAAAATAGTGCCATGAGTTTATCCCAGGCTCAACAACAGCACCATGAGTTTATCCCAGGCTTGACACAATAGCACCATGAGTTTATCCCAGGCGACACAATAGCACCATGAGTTTATCCCAGACTCGACACAATAGTGCCATGAGTTTATCCCAGGCTTGACACAATAGCACCATGAGTTTATCCCAGGCTCGACACAATAGCACCATGAGTTTATCCCAGGCTCGACACAATAGCACCATGAGTTTATCCCAGACTCAACACAATAGTGCCATGAGTTTATCCCAGGCGACACAACAGCACCATGAGTTTATCCCAGGCTTGTCACAATAGCACCATGAGTTTATCCCAGGCTTGACACAATAGTGCCACAAGCTTATCCCAGGCTTGACACAATAGCGCCTTGAGTTTATCCCATGCTCGAAACAATAGCACCATGAGTTTATCCCAGGCTCGACACAATAGTGCCATGAGTTTATCCCAGGCGACACAACAGCACCATGAGTTTATCCCAGGCTCGACACAAAAGTGCCATGAGTTTATCCCAGGCGACACAACAGCACCATGAGGTTATCCAAGGCTTGACACAATAGCACCATGAGTTTATTCCAGGCTCGACACAATAGTGCCATGAGTTTATCCCAGGCGACACAACAGCACCATGAGTTTATCCCAGGCTCGACACAAAAGTGCCATGAGTTTATCCCAGGCGACACAACAGCACCATGAGGTTATCCAAGGCTTGACACAATAGCACCATGAGTTTATCCCAGGCTCGACACAATAGTGCCATGAGTTTATCCCAGGCGACACAACAGCACCATGAGGTTGTCCAAGGCTTGACACAATAGCACCATGAGTTTATCCAAGGCTTGACACAATAGCACCATGAGTTTATCCAAGGCTTGACACAATAGCACCATGAGTTTATCCAAGGCTTGACACAATAGCACCATAAGTTTATCCCAGACTTGACACAATAGTGCCACAAACTTATCCCAGGCTTGACACAATAGGGCCTTGAGTTTATCCCATGCTCGAAACAATAGCACCATGAGTTTATCCCAGGCTTTGCACAATAGCGCCACAAGCTTATCCCAGACTTGACACAAAAGCGCCTTGAGTTTATCCTAGGCTCGACACAATAGTACCATGAGTTTTTCCCAGGCTCAACACAATAGTACCATGAGTTTTTCCCAGGCTCAACACAATAGTACCATGAGTTTTTCCCAGGCTCAACACAATAGTACCATGAGTTTATCCCAGGCTCGACACAATAATGCCATGAGTTTATCCCAGGTGACACAATAGCACCATGAGTTTATCCCAGGTGACACAATAGCACCATGAGTTTATCCCAGGCTTGACACAATAGCACCATGAGTTTATCCCAGGTTTTGCACAAAAGCGCCATGAGTTTATCCCAGGCTTGACACAATAGCGCCACCCAGACTTAACACAATAGCCTCTACATAAAACAATACTAGTTCTACCCAGGAAACGAATACATGAGCAATTAAAAAACGCTGGAAGTTTACTTCACAATTAAGCTACAAGTTTGTATAAATCAACACCATTTTTTCCCTTCTTTGCCAAATATACACTACGATTTATTTTGTTTATGACTTTATGAAAATATCAATGACATGTAATTATAATCTAAATTTTTGCAGTATACCTTTGGTTCTAAACAATCCAGTTCTCCATTCTGCATCCTCCAAAGCACATGCTGTGTCTGGTCTCCACCCATCCCAAAGTTGAGGCAATGCAGAGGCTCAAACATCTTCTTCCACATCTGGCAAAATACAGGAAGAGAACAATACAAGATATTGGTGAAACCAATGGATGCTTCCTGAACATGAGCTTGATTGAGAAGTAGCTGCATTGTTTGAAAAGGAAAAGGGGGTGTAAAGGGAAGATAATTTTTTGAATTAATATTTGGTGCTTCCACACATTGACCTCTATCCATGTTCCAAGTCTCAATGGATTCCCTTCCATAGCCTCGGTTGAAACATATTTTATTTCGAATATCTTACAATATTACATATTTACAAACAATTACAAAAAAATTCCATAGCCTTGAAGAGCAAACCAAGGATTTGGTTATTGACAGAATCAAAGGACCATAACTCTTGTGAAAAATCACTAAATTGAAACAAACCAAAGGACCCAAGATTCTGAGAGTCGCCATTCGTTTGTTTATTTGAATATTTAAGTTATCGCTATGCCATCTAAGCCTAAAAGATGATCAGTTAACCTAATTTTTTTCCCCTGAGATCTTGGAAGGTTAACCAGCACTCGAGTACACCAATCTCAGCAAGTAACAGATAACTTTCCCATTTGAATCAGCAGTGAAAGACGTTACAATGAGACATAATTTCACATATCAATCATCACAAAGACTGTGGCCGGATGGGGATTCAAACTCACGAACCAAGAATTGATAGTAATATGCTTGCCACAGGGGGAAATACTGGTATTGGCCATTTATGAAGCAATTTTTGTTAGAAAATCGTAGCTAATTCAAATAAAAAACACAGACACATTTCAGTGTTTCTCTCAGAAACATATATAACAAGAAATGAGATGATATGGGTATCCTATCCTGTGTTGAAAAAAGTTTTGTGTTCTTAATACATTGCAGGATACCCCCAGATATCAATTGCGATATCCATTCATCATGATGTATAAAATTGACACTTGGGGGTATCCGATGATGCATTAATGGTGCATTTCAAGTATAACTTTCTATTCTATATTCAAATACTGTTGCTATAAAAATAAAGTAAAGGAGTGATTTTCTAATGGACAACGTGTCATATTTCAAAGTTAATACAATCGATAAGTTTATTTTAATGTTTGGTTCTGTATTGAAGAATATTCCATTAGGTATCTGTGTATTTCGAAATAAATATAAATTTTATAAATGTAGACATTGATAGTTAAGTCTTGAAACATCCCTAATAAACGGGACTGCAGCAACCTATGTGCTGACTTTTAGCATCTGACTTTTGAAGGCATTGACTTTTAGACCAGGTTTCTCAAATTTGTCAACATCCGGTGAGCGACCTCCGGGTAGTTTCGTATTTTTTGCTTCAAACAAATTCTTCAATTTATTTACAAAACAAACTGTTTCAAGTGGTGATTTTAGAGAAATAGTGCAAACAAGGATGTAGTAAACACAAAAACAATATGCACATCTCATTGATTGTGATGCATCCTAGTAAGTTTCATAAAATTCCAACCAGAGGTTGTAGAGAAATAACAAAAATAAGCGCGGACAAGGATTTGGTAATGGACAGAATACAAACAGAAATATTGTACAAACCTCTGTGTGGGCCATATGCTGTATCAAAGAATCTCCGATAAATAAAACTTCTGGTTCTTTCTCCTTGGTCTCGAAAACAAATCTTTTGTGCTACAAATATGTAAAATCAAAAAGGGAATTATATGGAATAGAAAAAAAAACGCCTCCTTCCTAAATGTTAAAAACAAGATATTGGTGGAACTGATGGATGCTCCCTGAACAAGTGCTTGATTGAGTAGTAGCTGCATTGTTTGTAAAGGGAAAGGGGTTGTAAAGGGAAGATGATGTTTGGAAGAGATTTTTGGTTCTTCACCCTGCACTGCCACACATTGACCTCTTCTGCGTTATTCATGTTCCAAGTCTAATTGCACTTCAATGGTCTTGAAGATCAAAACAATGATGTGTGGTAATGGACAGAATCAAAGGGTCATAACTCTGTGAAAAGTCAAAGAAATAAAACACAAAGACAATACACACACTCTCCACTTGGTAGAGATACTTCCTGGCAAGTGTCATCAAATTCCAGTTTGTAGAGAAATAGCGCGGACAATAATTTGGTCACAGACTCGATTAAAGGGCCATAACTTCGTCAAAAATCAACGAACCGGAACACAAAGACAATATGTGCATCTCCACTTGGTAGTGATGCATCCTAGCAAGTTTCATAAATTTCCAACATGGGGTTGTAGAGAAATAGCGCGGACAAGAATTTGGTCACAGACATAATCAAAGGGTCATAACTCTGTGAAAAAACACCGAACCTGACTACAAAAACAATAGGTGCATCTGCACTTGTCAATGATGCATCCTAGCAAGTTTCATAAAATTCCAACCAGAAGTTGTAGAGAAATAACGCGGACAAGAATTTGGTCATAGACTCAATATAAGGGCAATTACTCCATGAAAAATCATCGAACCTGAATACAAAGACAATATGCGCATCTCCACATGATAGTGATGCATCATAGCAAGTTGCCTAAAATTCCAACATGGGGTTGTAAAGAAATAGCGTTGACAAGAATTTGGTCACCGACAGAATCAAAGGGCCATTACTCCGTGAAAAATCATCGAATCGGAACACAAAGATAATATGCGCATCTGCACTTGGTAATGATGCATCCTAGCAAGTTTCATAAAATTCCAACCTGAGGTTGTAGAGAAATAGCGCGGACAATAATTTGGTCACAGATTGAATGAAAGGGCAATTACTCTATGAAAAATCATCGAACTGGAACACAAAGACAATATGTGCATCTCCACTTGGTAGTGATGTATCCTACCAAGTTGCATAAAATTCCAACATGGGGTTGTAAAGAAAGAGCGCGGACAAGAATTTTGTCACCGACAGAATCAAAGGGCTATAACTCATAAATTCCAACCAGAGGTGGTAGAGGAATAGCCCAGACAAGAACTTGGGGACAGACGCACGCACGGACGAAGTGGCGACTATATGCTTCCCCCCTTTGTGTGAAGGATTAATTATTTGGCAAATTTATCATTGAGAATGCACAGGCAACTGCCTTTTTGTATATAAAATGTTAGATGAATGTAACCATAGTTCCTTAGTTGTTTGATCATGTGAAATGATTTTGAATTAAAATTAAATGGTCTTGTTTTGTTGATTATTTCATTCTACAAAGTAAGAGTTTCCAGCGACAAGATAAATATAAAGGGAAGTTACTCATTAAAGCAAGTAAGTTATGACGCAATGGGGTATTAAATTTAAATTTCAGTTTTGAAGTTTCACAAGTAACTTCCCTTGATGGGAATTCCCAGTTACAATTTGTTAAATATTATTTTAATGAAACAGAAAATTAATATAACAAATATTTTCAATTTATATAAGCAGAAAAATGTGCATATAAAAATGTATTAGATAAATAATTTTAAAGCATAAATATATATGCTTCACGCAATAACTTCCACGATGGAAGAAATTCCCTGAAAGACTGCATAATTAGTTAAATAACTTTTGTAAAGTAGAGCGAATTTGAAGATCAATGGGAGTAATGTTCAAGTGTTTGTTACAATGCATTCCTGGTCATATATATATATATATCCCTTGTACACCTAATACCGCGAATGCCCGTATACTAACAATCTGGGAAGACGTGAGCAAAGCTCCAACTTGCGTTAGCGTCGGCATTTATTTGCATTTCATATCTGCAACTGATTTTTACTCAGCACACTTAAGTAACCTTACTACTGTTTAGTACTGATGCCATTCTTTACATGAAAATTTGTTTAGACTTGCGGTATTAGGTATATCGTGGTATGACCAGTATATATTGGGTCTTTGGGGTAGATATACAACTTTTTGATCAATTATGGATTTCAAGCTCTTTTGTTACAATGGAAGAAAATCATCATTTTTGTGAGAATTTATTGTCATTATATGGAGATATAAATGTTGGTGAATTGGTATCAGACGTATCAAACCATTATCTGGTACATCCTAGATATAGCCAGGACATGGGTCCGCGTTCACAAAATATGTGAGTCTATTATTTTACTTACACTCAATAGTGTGCTCAATTTCATACTCAAAGCAAAATAACAGACAACTGAGTGAAGAGATAATATATTATAAATACCAAGATGAAGAATAAATTTGTCCGAAATTGTGCTCCATACGAAACCGTGATTGTTCAGCATCTGCAAGACCCCGGTGTAAACAAATACTTACCTGACACATCCACCTTTCGTCACCCTGCACATCTTTCACTGGTTGTGGATCACTTGCAGGATTCATTTCTTGTACTAACCAGCCACGCTTAAATTGGTGGAAAATGAAGTAATATCGATCAGTATCATAAATATCACCCAGACCTCGGCATAATAAGAAACGGAAGTGACAGGTGGCGGGACTGTGCCGGATACAGGAGACACAAATACCACGTGATAATTTCGCGCGCAAACAGGACGGTGTTAGGTCAGGTACTTCTTCTTCTTCCCTGAGGAACTGAGTATTCTCGAATTGAGTGTATGTACATGTGGCGTTGAGGACCAAGTGAGCTTAGTTAAAATCACATATATACAGGTTAAAAACTGGGTTCTAGGATGATTACTTCATGGCATCCCGCAACCCCATCTTGAAGGATGGTAGGCTGGGAGTTGCGATCAGTCCAGCAGGAAGGCTGTTCCAGAGTCTGATGGTACTTACATTGTCATAGGTGGGGAATAAAAGTGGATGGATGTGCCTCTCTTGTTTGTGGGGTGGGATGGAGGGGGATGCCTTCCGAACAGTTTTTATATGTTAAACATGTATTGATGCATCGAGTTTATTAGCATAAGCATAGTGTGTTATTTCTGCTCAAGATCTGGTTTGTGACTTAATAACTTTTTTTTAAACGTTTTATTCTTTAATATATGTTGTTGTTTTTTTCTTAAAAAATATGTGTGTGTGTGTTTTTTTTTATACAAACGTTTAAAAATAAAAGCCTAAAATAGATTTCTAATTGAGTAATTATTTTGGTTTAAATTTTTTTTATTTTCATTTTTATTTTTCAAATGAACAAGTTCAATATACAAAATGTAAAGGATTATAACGGAAGAACACAAATCTTATATTTTATCCTAAAAGCTTACAAGAAGGTCATATTTGGTGTTTGGATGTGGAGTTATATCATACGGGATTTATATTGTGTTGGTTTTGTTGAACGGTTCGGGCAGTTCCATCGCTGATTTAAATAAACACAATTTCTTTATGGGTGGATATTCAACTGTGGGCAAATGGCTTTCCGAGAAAGATATTCAATTTTTTTTTGGAAAATAAAAACATTATAGTCATGTTTAGAAAAAAGAATTACTATTTAAATTATACAACATACGAATCATTTGATGTTGTTTCATACATTTATTGCTAGTGAAAGAAAGTATGTCTATAATAAATAAATGTAATGGTAATATGTCCAAAATCCAATTGTGAGTTTTTTTCAACAAGTTTTCACATCTAAAGCGAAAAGTACAATACAAAATGATTATTGTTTTGAAGCAGAAACGTACTTTCTTTTTATAGTATGATACCCTTATAACAACTCATTAATACCAACAATTAGGAAAGGCATTTTATAAAGTCTACTTCCGCAATTCTCATCTCGTTTGCAAATATATATGTACAACACCGATGGTTGCGACATGGTTGGTTTTATCTTACATACTTGGTATTGCGATTTCCAAACTTCGTAAGAGTCCTGTTTATAGTCACTTGACAAGCTTATCAAGAAGTTTATCAAAATACCATAGTGCAATGTCCATGGTTTGAGAGATTCGTGATTTAAGTCAAGAACAACACCATTTAAGGTTTCAGTCTTTAATAATACATAGACTAACACTATGAGATTCACTCAACATACTGACCAAGAACAAGTAACTGCATGCTGTTATACTGTAACATGATACATGTAAAACCCCACAAGGACATATTATACTACACTTAGTATTCGGATTAATTATTTCAGTTCGGAGGGGACTGACTGATGGCGGAGGAAGGTTCTGGGTATTTATCCTCATCTCTTTCATGTCACACGCTTCATTATTAGTCCTTAGCTGCTCTTCCTTATGCAAAGTACACCTGCGAATAGTATCACAATTATTTAACTGAGCACGGCCGGTTTCACTAAACATCTTATGCTGAGATTTTCTTCAACTCGCAAATTCCATTTTTTTAAATGACTCATAACACTTTAAATAACCAAACAGATATGAAGTCACAACACATATGTACTAATTGGTAAGGGATTAATTGTGAAGTGATCAATGTAAATACAGTTATAGCCTTTTGCAAAAATTTGAGTTAAGGAAAATCTCAAGTTGAGATGTTTAGTGAAACTGGGGCCTGTGCAATCGTGAAACATCGGATATTTCCATATCCTCCGTATAATACACTTGCGTAGCATAAAGGCCGAGGTGATCAGATTGGGGCCTGTGGTCTATGTTTTACAACAAATCCAATGTACTGACTGTCGCATTTGCATATGTACTGTAACGTTTTATATAATAATGCAATGGATAGATATGTTAAGCAATAAATATACATACAAAGCATGACGACAACATGATGCATGAACGATAAAATAATAATGATATAGAAATGATCAGAACGATACACACATATGGGCTATGAAATGCACACAGATACCAAAGATGATAAGGGTTTTTCTCTTGTTTCCATTGTGGTCCTTGAATATTGATAACATGCCATAGCAAAGCATGTAAGTGTTAGTAATTAAGTTTACTATATATATATCACAGTAATAATTTTAACATTATATAACAATTCATAAATTACTTGACATGACGCGAGAGCGACCATCGCTCCGCCCGCTGACCATGGGCGTTGCTTGTCCAAGTAAATACAATGTAATAACATGTAATGCTTAATTTGAGACAGTTCATTTGTCAAGGGAAACTGTCAGTGTAGCTACCAATATCGATCGCCGATTGGATTATCTTCTTGTTTGATTGACAGCCCGCGTCTGGTCAGCTGAGTTTGAGTATTAACATTCTTAAGACACAGTAGGAGATTTATATTCATTCTTGAGATATATAGAAGTCACAGAAGGAGATTGACAGACATTCTTGATATATATAGAAGTCACAGAAGAAGATTGATAGACACACGTGGGATATATAGAAGTCACAGAAGGGGACTGGTAGACATTCTTTAGATATATGAAAGTCACAGAAGGAGATTGGTAGACCTTCATCAGATATAAATAAGTCACAGAAGGAGATTGACATACATTCTTGAGATATATAGAAGTCACACAAGGAGATTGATAGACATTTTTCAGATATAGTAGTCACAGAAGGAGATTAGTAGATATTCTTGAGATACATATAAGTCAAAGAAAGAGATTGATATACATTCTGGAGATATATAGAAGTCACAGAAAGAGATTGGTAGACATTCTTGTGATATATAGAAGTCACAGAAGGAGATTGGTAGATAGTCTTGAGATATATAGAAGTCACAGAAGGAGATTGGTAGACATTCATCAGATATATATAAGTCGCAGAAGGAGATTGGTAGACATTCTTTAGATATATGAAAGTCACAGAAGGAGATTGGTAGACATTCATCAGATATATATAAGTCGCAGAAGGAGATTGACATACATTCTTGAGATATATAGAAGTCACAGAAGGAGACTGGTAGAAATTCTTGAGATATATAGAAGTCACAGAAGGAGATTAGTAGATATTCTTGAGATACATATAAGTCAAAGAAAGAGATTGATATACATTCTGGAGATATATAGAAGTCACAGAAAGAGATTGGTAGACATTCTTGTGATGTATAGAAGTCACAGAAGGAGATTGGTAGATAGTCTTGAGATATATAGAAGTCACAGAAGGAGATTGGTAGACATTCATCAGATATATATAAGTCGCAGAAGGAGATTGGTAGACATTCTTTAGATATATGAAAGTCACAGAAGGAGATTGGTAGACATTCATCAGATATATATAAGTCGCAGAAGGAGATTGACATACATTCTTGAGATATATAGAAGTCACAGAAGGAGACTGGTAGAAATTCTTGAGATATATAGAAGTCACAGAAGGAGATTAGTAGATATTCTTGAGATACATATAAGTCAAAGAAAGAGATTGATATACATTCTGGAGATATATAGAAGTCACAGAAAGAGATTGGTAGACATTCTTCAGATATATAGAAGTCACAGAAGGAGATTGATAGACATTTTTCAGATATATAGAAATCACAGAAGGAGAATGATAAACATTCTTTAGATATGTAGAAGTCACAGAAGGAGATTAATAAACATTTTTGAGATATATAGAAAACACAGAAGGAGATTGGTAGATATTCTTGAGATATATAGAAGTCACAGAAGGAGATTGATAGACATTCTTCAGATATATATAGAAGTCACAAAAGGAGATTGATACACATTCTTGAGATATATAGAAGTCACAGAAGGAGATTGATAAACATTCTTGAGATATATATAGAAGTCACAAAAGGAGATTGATACACGTTCTTGAGATATATAGAAGTCACAGTATGAGACTGATACATTCTTGAGATATATAGGAGCCACATAAGGAGATTGATAGATATTCTTGAGATATATAGGAGTCACATAAGGAGATTGATAGACATTCTTGAGATATACATATGTCACAGAAAGAGATTGATAGACATTGTTGAGATATATAGGAGTCACAGTAGGAGATTAATAGACACATTTGAGATATATAGAAGTCGCAAAAAGAGATTGATTGACATACACTTTAGATATATAGAAGTCACAGTATGAGATTGATAGACATACTTGAGATATATAGAAATTACATAAAGAGATTGATAGACACATTTGAGATATATAGAAGTCACAGAAGGAGATTTATAGACATTCTTCAGATATATACAAGTCACAAAAGGAGATTGATAGACATTCTTCAGATATATACAAATCACAGAGGAGATTGATAGACATTCATGAGATATATTTAAGTCACATAAAGAGATTGAAAGATATTCTTGAGATATATAGAAGTCATAGATGGAGATTGATAGACATTCTTCAGATATATAGAAGTCACAGAAGGAGATTGGTAGAAATTCTTGAGATATATAGAAGTTACAGAAGGAGATTAGTAGACATTCTTGAGATATAAGTCACTGAAAGAGATTGATAGACATTCATGAGATATACAGAAGTCACAGAAGGAGATTTATAGACATTCCTGAAATATAAGCAAGTCACAGAAGGAGATTAGTAGTCAATATTCAGATATATAGAAGTCACTGAAGGAGATTGATAGACATTCTTGAGATATAAAGAAGTCACTGAAGGAGATTGATAGACATTCTTGAGATATATAGAAGTCACAGAAGGAGATTGATAGACATTTTCCAGATATATAGAAGTCACAGAGGAGATTGATAGACCTTCATGAGATACACAGCAGTCGCAGAAGGAGATTGGTAGACATTCTTGAGATATATAGAAGTCACAGAAGGAGATTGATATACATTCTTGAGATATATAGAAGTCACAGAAGGAGATTGATAGACATTCTTGAGATATATAGAAGTCACAAAGAGATTGATAGACATTCTTTAGATATATAGAAGTCACAGAAGGAGATTGACAGGCATTCTTCCGATATATAGAAGTCACAGAAAGAGATTGATAGACATTCCTCAGATATATAAAAGTCACAGAAGGAGATTTGTAGACATTTTTCAGATGTATAAAAGTCACTGAAGGAGATTGTTTGCCATTCTTCAGATGTATACAAGTCTCAGAAGGAGATTGATAGACATTCTTCAGATATATAGAAATCACACAGGAGATTGATATACATTCATGAGATATATAGAAGTCACAGAAGGATAGTGAAATACATTCTTGAGATACATAGATGTCATAGACGGAGATTGATAGACATTCTTCAGATACATAGAAGTCACAGAAAGAGATTGATAGACATTCTTTAGATATATAGAAGTCACAGAGGAGATTGATAGACATTCATTAGATATATATAAGTCACAGAAGGAGATTGATATACATTCTTGAGATATATAGAAGTCACAGAAGGAGATTGGTAGACATTCTTCAGATATATAGAAGTCTCAGTATTAGATTGATAGACATACTTGAGATATATAGAAGTCACAGAAGGATATTGATAGACATTCTTGAGATATATAGAAGTCACAGAGGAGATTGATAGGCATTCATGAGATATATAGAAGTCACAGAAGGAGATTGATAGATGTACTTGAGACATATAGAAGTCACAGAAGGAGATTGATAGATACACGTGAGATATATAGAAACCACAGAAGGAGATTGATAGACATTCTTCAGA
Organism: Panopea generosa; assembly: GCA_029582155.1. Taxonomy (NCBI): domain Eukaryota; kingdom Metazoa; phylum Mollusca; class Bivalvia; order Adapedonta; family Hiatellidae; genus Panopea; species Panopea generosa. Next base: position 10,114,186 of record CM055894.1, on the reverse strand, counting down.
TATGTGAAAGTCACAGAAGGAGATTGGTAGACATTCTTGAGATATATAGAAGTCACAGAAAAGGATTGATAAACATTTTTTAGATATATAGAAGTCACAGAGGAGATTGATAGATATTCATGAGATATATATAAGTCGCAGAAGGAGATTGGTAGATGTACTTGAGATATATAGAAGTCACAGAAGGAGATTGATAGATACACGTGAGATATATAGAAACCACAGAAGAAGATTGATAGACATTCTTCAGATATGTGAAAGTCACAGAAGGAGATTGGTAGACATTCTTGATATATATAGAAGTCACAGAAGGAAATTAATAAACACATTTGAGATATATAGAAGTCACAGAGAGAGATTGATTGGTATACACTTGAGATATATTGAATTCACAGAAGGAGATTGGTAGAAATTCTTCAGATATAGTGAAGTCACATAAGGGGATTGGTAGATATTCTTGAGATATATAGAAGTAACAGAAGGAGATTGATAGACATTCTTCAGATATATAGAAGTCACAGAAGGAGATTGATAGACACACTTGAGATATATAGAAGTCAAAGAAGGAGATTGGTAGACATTCTTCAGATATAAAGAAGTCACAGAATGAGTTTGATAGACAGACTTGAGATATATAGAAGTCACAGTAGGAGATTGGTTGATATTGTTGACATATATAAAAGATAGATATTCTTAAGATATATAGAAGTCACAGTAGAGGTTTGATAGACATTTTTCAGATATATGAAAGTCAAAGACTGAGATTGATAGATATCGTCAGATATATAGAAGTCACAGAAGAAGATATACATTCTTGAGATATAACACGTTCCATTTATAGCGGAACCGTTAATATATTGCTCGAATCCTAGCTAGCCAGGACTTACCGCCTAGTCTTTATATGTATGAATTTGATCTGGTTTACTTTTCTCACACAAGAGATTGATTTGTTCAAGAACGAAGAACTTTTAAATTATCAGTTTAGACCTAGTAGTGTCAAGGGATGATTTGTCTTAAAATGAAGTACGTTATTGGCGTTTATCAATCTCTTATCTCACATAAGAAAGTAATTTGTACTAGGATGTAGCACTTTATCGGTTTAGACCTGGTACGTGTTTTATACAGAGTGACGACTCTTTCTGAAAAGTACTTTAATAGTTTATAAATATAGCGCTTTTCTCAGACAAGATAGGAATTTGTTATCAAATGAAAAACCATGTCGGTCTAGACCTAGTACTTGTCTCACGTAAGAGAGTGATTTGTTCTAAAATGAAGCACCTTGTCGGTCTAGACGTAGTACTTGTCTCACACAAGAGAGTGATTTTTCCTAAAATCAAACACCTTGTCGGTGTAGACATAGAACTTGTCTCACACAAGAGAGTGATTTGTTCTAAAATGGATCACCTTGTCGGTCTAGACCTAGAACTTGTCTCACACAAGAGAGTGATTTGTTCTAAAATGGAACACCTTGTCTGTCTAGACCTAGTACTTGTCTCACACAAGAGAGTGATTTGTTCTAAAATGAAACACCTTGTCGTCTAGACCTAGTACTTGTCTCACACAAGAGAGTGATTTGTTCTAAAATGAAACACCTTGTTGTCTAGACCACCTAGAACTTGTCTCACACAAAAGAGTGATTTGTTCTAAAATGGAGCACATTGTCTGTCTAGACCTATTACTTGTCTCACACAAGAGAGTGATTTGATCTTAATGAAGCACTTTGTCTGTCTAGACCTAGTACTTGTCTCACACCAGAGAGTGATTTGTTCTAAAATGAAGCACTTTGTCTGTCTAGACCTAGAACTTGTCTCACACAAGAGAGTGATTTGTTCCAAAATGAAGCGCCTTGTCGGTCTAGACATAGTACTTGTCTCACACCAGAGAGTGGTTTGTTCTTAAATAAAGCACTTTGTCGGTTAGACCTAGTACTTGTCTCACACCAGAGAGTGATTTGTTCTAAAATGAAGCACTTTGTCGGTCTAGACCTAGAACTTGTCTCACACAAGAGAGTGATTTGTTTTAAAATGAAGCACTTTGTCGGTCTAGACCTAGTACTTGTCTCACACAAGAGAGTGATATGTTCTAAAATGAAGCACCTGGTCGGTCAAGACATAGTACTTGTCTCACACTAGAGAGTGATTTGTTCTTAAATGAAGCACTTTGTCGGTCTAGACTTAGAACTTGTCTCACACAAGAGAGTGATTTGTTCTAAACTGGAACACCTTGTCTGTGTAGACCTAGTACTTGCCTCACACCAGAGAGTGATTTGTTCTTAAATGAAGCACTTTGTCGGTGTAGACCTAGTACTTGTCTCACATAAGAGAGTGATTTGTTTTAAAATGAAGCACCTTGTAGGTCTAGACCACCTAGAACTTGTCTCACACTAGAGAGTGATTTGTTCTTAAATGAAGCACCTTGTCGGTCTAAACCTAGTACTTGTCTCACACAAGAGAGTGATTTGTTTTTGAATAAAGCACCTTGTCAGTCTAGACATAGTACTTGTCTCACACAAGAGAGTGATTTGTTCTAAAATGAAGCACCTTTTCTGTCTAGACGTAATGCATGTCTCACATAAGAGAGTGATTTGTTCCAAAATGAAGCACCTTGTCGTTCTAGACATAGAACTTGTCTCACACAAGTGAGTGATTTGTTCTAAAATGAAGCACTTTGTCGGTCTAGACGTAGTGCATGTCTCACACAAGTGAGTAATTTGTTCTAAAATGAAGCACCTTGTCTGTCTAGACGTAGTGCATGTCTCACACAAGAGAGTGATTTGTTTTTAAATGAAACACCTTGTCTGTCTAGACCTAGTACTTGTCTCACACAAGAGAGTGATTTGTTCTAAAATGAAACACCTTGTCGTCTAGACCTAGTACTTGTCTCACACAAGAGAGTGATTTGTTCTTAAATGAAGCACCTTGTCGTCTAGACCTAGAACTTGTCTCACACAAAAGAGTGATTTGTTCTAAAATGGAGCACATTGTCTGTCTAGACCTATTACTTGTCTCACACAAGAGAGTGATTTGATCTTAATGAAGCACTTTGTCTGTCTAGACCTAGTACTTGTCTCACACCAGAGAGTGATTTGTTTTAAAATGAAGCACCTTGTCGGTCTAGACATAGTACTTGTCTCACACCAGAGAGTGATTTGTTCTTAAATGAAGCACTTTGTCGGTTTGACCTAGTACTTTTCTCACACCAGAGAGTGATTTGTTCTTAAATGAAGCACTTTGTCGGTCTAGACCTAGAACTTGTCTCACACAAGAGAGTGATTTGTTTTAAAATGAAGCACCTTGTCGGTCTAGACCTAGTACTTGTCTCACACCAGAGAGTGATATGTTCTAAAATGAAGCACTTTGTCGGTCTAGACCTAGAACTTGTCTCACACAAGAGAGTGATTTGTTCTAAACTGGAACACCTTGTCTGTCTAGACCTAGTACTTGTCTCACACCAGAGAGTGATTTGTTCTTAAATGAAGCACTTTGTCGGTCTAGACCTAGTACTTGTCTCACACAAGAGAGTGATTTGTTTTAAAATGAAGCACCTTGTCGGTCTAGACCACCTAGAACTTGTCTCACACAAGAGAGTGATTTGTTCTTAAATGAAGCACCTTGTCGGTCTTGACCTAGTACTTGTCTCACACAAGAGAGTGATTTGTTTTTTAATAAAGCACCTTGTCAGTCTAGACATAGTACTTGTCTCACACAAGAGAGTGATTTGTTCTAAAATGAAGCACCTTGTCTGTCTAGACGTAATGCATGTCTCACATAAGAGAGTGATTTGTTCCAAAATGAAGCACCTTGTCGTTCTAGACATAGAACTTGTCTCACACAAGTGAGTGATTTGTTCTAAAATGAAGCACTTTGTCTGTCTAGACGTAGTGCATGTCTCACACAAGAGAGTGATTTGTTCTAAAATGAAGCACCTTGTCGGTCTAGACGTAGTACTTGTCTCACACAAGAGAGTGATTTGTTTTTAAACGAAGCACCTTGTCGGTCTAGACCTAGTACTTGTCTCACACAAGACAGTGATTTGTTCTAAAATGAAGCACCTTGTCTGTCTAGACTTAGTACTTGTCTCACACCAGAGAGTAATTTGTTCTAAAATGAAGCACCTTGTCGGTCTTGACGTAGTGCATGTCTCACACAAGAGAGTGATTTGTTCTAAAATGAAGCACCTTGTCTGTCTAGACCTAGTACTTGTCTCACACAAGAGAGTGATTTGTTCTAAAATGAAGCACCTTGTCAGTCTAAACATAGTACTTGTCTCAAACAAGAGAGTGATTTGTTCCAAAATGAAGCACATTGTCTGTCTAGACCTAGAACTTGTCTCACACAAATGAGTGATTTGTTCTAAAATGAAGCACCTTGTCGGTCTAGACCTAGCACTTGTCCCACACAAGAGAGTGATTTGCTTTTTAATAAAGCACCTTCTCGGTCTGGAGCTAGTACTTGTCTCACACAAGAGAGTGATTTGTTCTAAAATGAAGCATGTTGTCGGTCTAGACATAGTATTTGTCTCACACAATAGAGTGATTTGTTCTAAAATGACGCACCATGTCGGTCTAGACCTAGTACTTGTCTCACACAAGAGAGTGATTTGATCTAAAATGGAGCAGCTTATCGGTCTAGACCTAATACTTGTCTCACACCAGAGAGTGGTTTGTTCTAAAATGAAGCACCTTGTCGGTTTAGACCTAGTACTTGTCTCACACCAGAGAGTAATTTACCAAAATGAACACATTGTCTGTGTAGACATAGAACTTGTCTCACACAAGAGAGTGATTTGTTCCAAAATGGAGCATATTGTCTGTCTAGACATAGTACTTGTCTCACACCAGAGAGTGATTTGTTCTAAAATGAACCACCTTGTCGGTCTAGACCTAGTACTTGTCTCACACAAGATAGTGATTTGTTCTAAAATGGAGCACCTAGTCGGTCTAGACCTAGTACTTGTCTCACACAAGAGAGTGGTTTGTTCTTAAATAAAGCACCTTGTTGGTCTAGACCTAGTATTTGACTCACACAAGAAAGTGATTTGTTCTAAATTGAAGCACCATGTCGGTCTAGACATACAACTCGTCTCACACAAGAGAATGATTTGTTCTAAAATGAAGCACCTTGTCGTCTAGACGTAGTACTTGTCTCACACCAGAGAGTGATTTGTTCTAAAATGAAGCACCTTGTCGGTCTAGACCTAGTACTTGTCTCACAAGAGAGTGATTTGTTCCAAAATGAAGTACCTTGCCTGTCTAGACCTAGTATTTTTCTCACACAAAAGAGTAATTTGTTCTAAAATAAAGCACCATGTCGGTCTAGACCTAGTACTTTTCTCACACAAAAGAGTCATTTGTTCTAAAATGAAGCACCTTGTCGGTCTAGACCTAGTACTTGTCTCACACAAGAGAGTGATTTGTTCTAAAATGGAGCACCTTGTCGGTCTAAACCTAGTACTTATCCCACACAAGAGCGTGATTTGTTTTTTAATAAAGCACCTTGTCGGTCTAGACATAGTACTTGTCTCACATAATAGAGTGATTTGTTCTAAAATGGAGCATGTTGTCGGTCTAGACATAGTACTTGTCTCACACCAGAGAGTGATTTGTTCTTAAATGGAGCATGTTGTCGGTCTAGACATAGTACTTGTCTCACACAAGAGAGTGATTTGTTCTAAAATGAAGCATGTTGTCGGTCTAGACATAGTATTTTTATTACACAAGAGAGTGATTTGTTCTAAAATGAAGCACCTTGTCGGTCTAGACCTAGTACTTGTCTCACACCAGAGAGTGATTTGTTCTAAAATGAAGCACCTTGTCGGTCTAAACCTAGTACTTGTCTCACACAAGAGAGTGATTTGTTCTAAAATGAAGCACCTTTTCGGTCTAGATCTAGTACTTGTCTCACACAAGAGAGTCATTTTTTTCTAAAATAAAGCACCTTGTCGGTCTAGACCTAGTATTTGTCTCACACAAGAAAGTGATTTGTTCTAAATTGAAGCACCATGTCGGTCAAGACATAGAATTCGTCTCACACAAGAGAGTCATTTGTTCTAAAATAAAGCACCTTGTCGGTCTAGACCTAGTATTTGTCTCACACAAGAGAGTGATTTGTTCTAAAATGAAGCACCTTGTCGGTCTAGACCTAGTACTTGTCCCACACAAGACAGTGATTTGTTGTAAAATGAAGCATGTTGTCGGTCTAGACATAGTTCTCCTCTCATACAAGAGAGTGATTTGTTCTAAATTGAAGCACCTTGTCGGTCTAGACCTAGAACTCGTCTCACAGAAGTCATTTTTTATAAAATGAAGCACCTTGTCGGTCTAGACCTAGTACTATTCTCATAAAAGATAGTGATTTGTTCTAAAGTAAGGTAACATGTCAGTTTAGCCATAGTATTTGTCTTACGCTAGAGAGGACATTGTTCTTGAGCGAAGTGTCTTATTGGTTAAGAACTAGTACTTGTCTTACCCAAATGTTAATTAATTCAAGAATAGTGTAACCTATCGGTATAGAAATAGTACTTGTCTTACACAAAATAATGATTAATTCAAGAATATTTTAACCTATCGGTATAGATAGGACTTGTCTTACACAAAATAATGATTAATTCAAGAATAGTGTAACCTATCGGTATAGAAATAGTACTTCTCTTACACAAAATAATGATTAATTCAAGAATAGTGTAACCTATCGTTATAGAAATAGTGCTTCTCTTACACAAAATAATGATTAATTCAAGAATAGTGTAACCTATCGGTATAGATAGTACTTGTCTTACACAAAATAATTGTTAATTCTATAATAAGTATCAGTCAAGACTACACTCAAGAGATATGAAACCTAGGAAAGGATATGAAAACCTAACATATTTAGCACGCGTGCATATATTCATAGTCCACAGTAATTATTATCTGTTGACATTATTGGTCGTTTACTTGAGATGTTATTGAATAATTTTGTACCTCCTGTATTTGTGTCATTTCTTTATTTCTAAGTTAGTGCACTCTTAACACTGTGTTGCGTTTTTCATGTATCTTCCTGCATCTCTTGAGTGTAGTACTTGTTTTAGAGATAACTGTCCTATCAACTTATGACAAGTACTTGTTCTAAATTTTAATGTGACGGCGCTCCCGTAAGTTAAACAATGGAAGTAACACAATTGCCTTAAAAATGACAGAATTTGGTTTCAATGAAAACAAAGATTATACAGCGTTCATACTTTTGATATTTTATTTCACATTTAAATTTAGTTGCAATAAATTCATTGACATAGTATCAAATATATTTCATATACACAAAAATACGTGTTTGTATCGTCATAAACATCTACAAACAGTATGAACAGTACATATATGCGATATGTAATATACGTATAAATTGAAACATGTCATATTGCACTTCACATACACTTTCTTTTTTTTTATACTTTTTGTTCATAAAAAGCAGATCTAAATTTATAAGTCAGATCAAAAGTTTATTTTAGTTTAATATAAAAATAATAATAATAATAATAATAATAATTATCATGAATAATAGTTATACTAATAATAATAATTCACGTATACGTAAACTATTAATTATGAAGATATACGTATACGTAAACTATTAGTTATGAAGATATACGTATACGTAAACTAATAATTATGAAGATATACATATACGTAAACTATTAATTATGAATATATACGTAAACATAATTATGTAGATACATGTATACGCAAACTTAATTATCAGGATATACAAAGTACATCTATAGCATACTGTACATACTTTATACAAATATAAATGCTCTGACATACTTAAACTCAATAACACTTAATACATAATTTAATACTTTAATAACATAAAGTCACATTGCTATATACAAATGTAAATATTATTCTACATTCAATTTGAAATATCTAACATTTGATTAATCTCATGAATGACCATTTTAAGCTCGGGCATATATTTTTTTATTAAAAGAATACTTGCTCAAGATAAACAATACATTATGACATCAAAAACATACTTTGACTCAAACATGCTGTTGTTATTTTTTTATTTATTGGAATCATGGCGCTAATTCAGTAATGTTCGAAAATAAAATACTGCTAAAGTCAGTGCAAGGGGTCGTGAAATTGCATATTTCACTACTTATTATAGGGAGTATTTCAGTGAAAAAAACTATAAATGTCTTAAAAAATACAATTATTTTTTGAAATGAACAAAAAAAATATCATTAGCATTACTAAATAAAATCCGAATTGATAGGTATAGCAATTTCTCCAAAACGTCACAAATAGGAGTTGCAAACTTGAAAAGAAATCCTCATTCTAATAACAGACAACTTTTAAATACTGCTTGACGACCTTCACATGACATTCAGACTCTTTCTAAGATAAATTTTTCAACGTGTAAACCTATATGACGGATCAAATTGAAACAAACGAGTCAGTTAATACGTTACAAAATATGTTGCAATTTTATGCGGGAAATTTTAGGCATTTGAGAATAAAGGCATGATATATTGGAAAATAATGTTTTTAGCCAATTTTACAATTTAAAAAAATCCTGATATACTCCCTTTAAGACTAAGAAACTGAGTCAGTTTTGTTGTCTTGGGCTCTTGCGGTGCTTCCATGAGATATTTTTATCAGATATTATTGACGTCATGAAGCACCAACTAGTGTACAAGAGACGTAACTTATATTTCTGTTCCGTTCATAGCTTTAACTGATAGATGCAACACATAATTTGTAAAATATAAATATAAGAAATAACACAAGAACTTAACTTTATTCGTTGAACATTTATAAAAATCGAACAAGCACGTACATGTATTATACATTTCATGACATTTCAAATAATGTGCCGGGCCTAATTAGCTCAGTCGGTTACGTGTCTTGACTGTCAATCCAGGGGTCGTGAGTCCGAATCCCCGCCCGGCAACAGTCTCCGTGATGATTGATATACGACATTGTGTCTCATTATCATTCGTCTCTCACCACTGATTCAAATGGGAAAGTTTTCAGTTACTTGCGGAGATGGGGTGTGCTCGAGTACTGTTTTTACTATGGAAACGAATTGAGAGCAGTCCATATGGACTCTGACGAGCTAAAATAAATTAGTATTTAACTATTTAAGGAGTTTGGCCAGGAAGGAAATTGTTCAGATATCCATAATTATGATTTTTTTTGTATTAAAATGTAGTATTTGTTTTCCAAATTTTTTGTTGCAATTTTATAGATATATATATATTGAGCAATTTAAGTCACAATATATTTTTTTATTAATGAAATAACGGACATGGGTAACTTTAAATGAAAAATCAAAAATTATTATTATGTAAAGTACATATGGAAATATTTAAAAAAAAACAACACACACACACACACACTAAATCTCAACATCAGTTATTTTCTGTTTTTATCAAATATACATATTTCCAATTTAACACCAATCAATGTACTAGTTAAGAGTTAAGTTAAATATTTCTTTAGAATGCACGAAAACCTGTGAATGTCTTTATACATTCTAAAATAGTACCAAAGGAAAATGAAATAAAAAAGTTTTTGTATCCAAATTTATATTACCTTTTATATGTTTTTTCCATACAACAAAACTATATAAGATAAACACTACTTAGTGTGTTTTTATCAATGATTAATATAATGTACACTCAGGGACTTTGGAAAAGAACACTTACATACAGGTTATTTTCGTGTATAAATTATTCGTCTGAATACATGGACTCGTTATTGAACCCTGTGCATTTTTACTTTTGGGGGTAGCTTCGAAAAATGTAAAAAAATACACCAAAATTTCAAATCTCAGTCATGAAATTTTAACAGTAAAAGACAGAGATGGCACTCTTAGCGTGTAAAAACTTTTGTTGAAATCGGGTGACATTTTTTCTGCACTAAAATTACCTGCATGCAAGTCCCTGAGTGTATTATGAATGTCTCTTGAACAGGTGAAAATAAAACGTCTCTTGAACAGGTGAAAATAGAATTCTCTTGAACAGGTGAAAATAGAATGTTGTCTCTTGAATTGGTGAAAAAAGAATGTTGTCTCTTGAACAGGTGAAAACAGAATGTCTCTTGAACAGGTGAAAGTGTGTTATAGGGATAATGCATTTTTCCTTACTACTCTTGAACAAAATCATCCACACTTCGACCGTACTCTACTTGGTTATGTTATATGCTTTAAACGTGTTCTTATTAGATATTATTTACATTCAACCCTATTAGATATTATTAAAAAGTGAGATTATTTACTTACCACTCAGGGACTCCATATATGAGAAATGGGCATACACATTAATGTACAAATGGTCCATAACTAGGTTGGGTAATCAATATCTTACGCTGTAACACTTACCATGTACACATTTGTCCTCATACTGACGTACATTTGGGTTTTGTGAAATATAATCACGTTTTCACTAGCACGTTGCTATACAATACTAGTATATCAGTAATATGCTTGTTTCACATAAGGCTAATTCAAAACAATAAAATACGTACATGTGATGTGGTGTTTATCAAAATTAATTCTTCTCAGACTACACTCTACCTATGGTTCGCTGTATCGGCGATATGAATAACTGCTGCCACTATCTGGCTTTTTAGTCAACACTCTAACACAGTAACCAACTGCTCGCTGTACCGGGGATATGAATAACTGTTGACACTACCTGGCTTCTTAGTCAACACTCTAACAGAGTAACCAATTGTTCGCTGTATCGGAGATATGAATAGCTGATGACACAACCTGACTTCTTAGTCAACACTCGTACACAGTAACCAATTGCTCGCTGTATCGGGGATATGAATAACTGTTCACACTACCTGGCTTCTTAGTCAACACTTTAACACAGTAACTAATTGCTCGCTGTATCAGGGATATGAATAATTGTTGACAATACCTGGCTTCTTAGTTAACACACGAACACAGTAACCAGTAGCTCGCTGTATCGAGGATTTGAATAACTCTTGACACTACCTGGCTTCTTAGTCAACACTCTTAACACAGTAACCAATTGCTTGCTGTATCGGGGATATGAATAATTGTTGACACTACCTGGCTTCTTAGTCAACACTCTAACAGAGTAACCAATTGCTCACTAAATCGGGGATATGAATAACTGTTGATACAACCTGGCTTCCTAGTCAACACTCTAACACAGAAACCAATTGCTCGCTGTATCGGGGATATGAATAACTGTTGACACTACCTAGCTTCTTAGTCAACACTCGAACACAGTAACCAATTGCTCGCTGTATCGGGGATATGCATAACTGTTGATACTACCTGGCTTCTTAGTCAACACTCGAACACAGTAATCAATTGTTCGCTGTATCGGAGATATGAATAACTGATGACACTACCTGGCTTCTTAGTCAACACTCGAACACAGTAACAAATTGTTCGCTGTATCGGAGATATGAATAACTGTTGACACTACCTGGCTTCCTAGTCAACACTCTAACACAGTAACCAATGGCTCGCTGTATCGGAGAGATGAATAACTTTTGACACTACCTGACTTCTTATTCAACACTCGTACACAGTAACCAATTGCTCGCTGTATCGGGGATATGAATAACTGTTCACACTACCTGGCTTCTTAGTCAACACTCTTAACACATTAACCAATTGCTTGCTGTATCGGGGATATGAATAATTGTTGACACTACCTGGCTTCTTAGTCAACACTCTAACAGAGTAACCAATTGCTCACTAAATCGGGGATATGAATAACTGTTGACACAACCTGGCTTCCTAGTCAACACTCTAACACAGTAACCAATTGCTCGCTGTATCGGGAATATGAATAACTGTTGACACTACCTGGCTTTTTAGTCAACACTCTTACACAGTAACCAATTACTTGCTGTATCGGGGATACAAATAACTGTTGATATAACCTGGCTTCCTGGTCAACACTAGAACACAGTAACCAATTGCTTGCTGTATCGGGGATATGAATAATTGTTGACACTACCTCGTTTCTTAGTCAACACTCTAACAGAGTAACCAATTACTCACTAAATCGGGGTTATGAATAACTGTTGACACAAATTGGCTTCCTAGTCAACACTCTAACACAGTAACCAATTGCTCGTTGTATCGTGGATACGAATAACTGTTGACACTACCAGGCTTCTTAGTCAACACTCTGACACAGTAACTAATTACTCGCTGTATCGGGGATATGAATAACTGTTGACACTACCTGGCTTCTTACTCAACAATCAACACAGTAACCAATTGCTCGCTGTATTGGGGATATGAATAACTGTTGACACTACCTGGCTTCCTAGTCAACACTCTAACAGTAACCAATTGCTCGCTGTATCGGGGATATGAATAATTGATGACACTACCTGGCTTCTTAGTCAACACTCAAACACAGTAATCAATTGCTCGCTGTATCGGGTATATGAATAACTATTGACACTACCTGGCTTCCTAGTCAACACTCTAACACAGTAACCAATTGCTCGCTGTATCGCGGATATGAATAACTGTTGACACAACCTGGCTTTTTAGTCAACACTCGAACACAGTTACCAATTGCTCGCTGTATCGGGGATATGCATAACTGTTGATACTACCTGGCTTCTTAGTCAACACTCGAACACAGTAACCAATTGTTCGCTGTATCGGAGATATGAATAACTGTTAAAACTACATGGGTTCTAAGTCAACACTCGAACACAGTAACCAATTGTCCGCTGTATCGGAGATATGAATAACTGATGACACGACCTGGCTTCTTAGTCAACACTCGAACACAGTAACAAATTGTTCGTTGTATCGGGGATATGAATAACTGTTGATACTACCTGGCTTCTTAGTCAACACTCGAACACAGTAATCAATTGTTCGCTGTATCGGAGATATGAATAACTGATGACACTACCTGGCTTCTTAGTCAACACTCGAACACAGTAACAAATTGTTCGCTGTATCGGAGATATGAATAACTGTTGACACTACCTGGCTTCCTAGTCAACACTCTAACACAGTAACCAATTGCTCGCTGTATCGGAGAGATGAATAACTTTTGACACTACCTGACTTCTTATTCAACACTCGTACACAGTAACCAATTGCTCGCTGTATCGGGGATATGAATAACTGTTCACACTACCTGGCTTCTTAGTCAACACTCTTAACACATTAACCAATTGCTTGCTGTATCGGGGATATGAATAATTGTTGACACTACCTGGCTTCTTAGTCAACACTCTAACAGAGTAACCAATTGCTCACTAAATCGGGGATATGAATAACTGTTGACACAACCTGGCTTCCTAGTCAACACTCTAACACAGTAACCAATTGCTCGCTGTATCGGGAATATGAATAACTGTTGACACTACCTGGCTTTTTAGTCAACACTCTTACACAGTAACCAATTACTTGCTGTATCGGGGATACGAATAACTGTTGATATAACCTGGCTTCCTGGTCAACACTAGAACACAGTAACCAATTGCTTGCTGTATCGGGGATATGAATAATTGTTGACACTACCTCGTTTCTTAGTCAACACTCTAACAGAGTAACCAATTACTCACTAAATCGGGGATATGAATAACTGTTGACACAAATTGGCTTCCTAGTCAACACTCTAACACAGTAACCAATTGCTCGCTGTATCGTGGATACGAATAACTGTTGACACTACCAGGCTTCTTAGTCAACACTCTGACACAGTAACTAATTACTCGCTGTATCGGGGATATGAATAACTGTTGACACTACCTGGCTTCTTACTCAACAATCAACACAGTAACCAATTGCTCGCTGTATTGGGGATATGAATAACTGTTGACACTACCTGGCTTCCTAGTCAACACTCTAACAGTAACCAATTGCTCGCTGTATCGGGGATATGAATAATTGATGACACTACCTGGCTTCTTAGTCAACACTCAAACACAGTAATCAATTGCTCGCTGTATCGGGTATATGAATAACTATTGACACTACCTGGCTTCCTAGTCAACACTCTAACACAGTAACCAATTGCTCGCTGTATCGCGGATATGAATAACTGTTGACACAACCTGGCTTTTTAGTCAACACTCGAACACAGTTACCAATTGCTCGCTGTATCGGGGATATGCATAACTGTTGATACTACCTGGCTTCTTAGTCAACACTCGAACACAGTAACCAATTGTTCGCTGTATCGGAGATATGAATAACTGTTAAAACTACATGGGTTCTAAGTCAACACTCGAACACAGTAACCAATTGTCCGCTGTATCGGAGATATGAATAACTGATGACACGACCTGGCTTCTTAGTCAACACTCGAACACAGTAACAAATTGTTCGTTGTATCGGGGATATGAATAACTGTTGACACTACCTGGCTTCCTAGTCAACACTCTAACACAGTAACCAATTGCTCGCTGTATCGGAGATATGAATAACTGTTGACGCTACCAGGCTTCTTAGTCAACACTCTGACACAGTAACTAATTACTCGCTGTATCAGGGATATGAATAACTGTTGGCACTACCTAGCTTCTTAGTCAACACTCGAACACAGTTACCATTTACTCGCTGTATTGGGGATATGCATAACTGTTGATAATACCTGGCTTCTTAGTCAACACTCGAACACAGTTATCAATTGTTCGCTGTATCCGAGATATGAATAACTGATGACACTACCTGGCTTCTTAGTCAACACTCGAACACAGTAATCAATTGCTCGCTGTATCGGGTATATGAATAACTATTGACACTACCTGGCTTCCTAGTCAGCACTCGAACACAGTTACCAATTGTTCGCTGTATCGGGGATATGAATAACTGTTGACACTACCTGGCGCCTTAGTCAACACTCGAACACAGTAATCAATTGCTCGCTGTATCGGGTATATGAATAATTGTTGACACTACCTGGCTTCTTAGTCAACACTCTAACACAGTAACCAATGGCTCGCTGTATCGGGAATATGAATAACTATTGACACTACCTGGCTTCCTAGTCAACACCCTATCACAGTAACCAATTGCTCGCTGTATCGCGGATATAATAACTGTTGACACAACCTGGCTTCTTAGTCAACACTCTAACACAGTAACCAATTGCTCGCTGTATCGGGGATATGAATAACTGTTGACACTACCTGGCTTCTTAGTCCACACTCTAACACAGTAACCAATTGCTCGATATATCGACGATATAACATTACTTAGTTATTTGACATAGTTACATGTACATATTGCTCGATGTTTCGACGATATAAATAAAGGGTGACCTCACGCTCGAAATCCTCCTGGCTAGAACCAGTACTAAGCATATGCGGAAATCATTTTTGCTTAATGTTACCACACATAGCCGATTGGGAGGATCGAACCCACGACCCTCCGATCCTGTGTTCGATGCTCTACCACTGGACTATGCACTCCACATTTAGTCTGCATTAGTCTATGGCTCGATGTATCGACGATATAAACAAATGTTGACGATACTTATTTCTTCTTAGTCTACACAGTAACCTATGGCACAATGTATCGACGATTTGACTAAATGATGACATTACCCGGTTACCTTAGTCTACACAGTAATCTATGGCACAATGTATCGACGCTTTGACTAAATGATGACATTACCCGTTTACCTTAGTCTACACAGTAACCTATGACACAATGTATCGACGATTTGACTAAATGATGACATTACCTGGTTACCTTAGTCTCCGCTCTAACACAGTTATCTATAATAACACGTAGTGTAATGTAATGAAAAATTGTTTTACCTCAGGCTGAAACGGAAAGTGGATATATTCCCTGTTCCAATGAAGATAATAAACTGTCCAGTTGATATTGGGTAATAAATTGATATTTTCATGTGCAGCATATTTGAATATGCATCACATAGGTATTTATAAACTTCTGTTTTCCAAGTTATAGAAAGCGTCACTATAATCGGTCCTGTAAAATTTTAAATGTAAATGTAAAATGGGAGCCAAGACCGGTTAGCTCAGTCGGTAGCGCATCTGGCCACGCCCGGCCAAAGTTTTATTATTGATGGCGATACGACATAACGCACGTCTCATTTTCATTCATCTCTCACTACTGATTCAAATGGGAAATGTGTCAGTTACTTGTGGAGATGGGTGTGCTCGAGTTCTGATTAACCATTCAGGATCCCAGGAAAGAGTGGTTAAGGTAGATGATCGCATGTTAGGTATCGGTAGTTTAGTATTAGCACTAACGCTTCAAATAAACTGTCTTTTGGACTTATTTCATTCTCAATCTTATATTGTACATTGTCTAAAGAAACAACATGGAATATATTATTAATTTACCAGTTTGACATATCTGTATATGTCTTACACAGGTATTTCATAACTTTTATATTTTGTCCTAGTGCAGCCATGTGTAACAAAGTCTCATTCAAATCGGTCTTGTCATTTGGATCTATTCCTTGTTTGATCAGGTATTGTAAACATTCTACATTGCCACTTTGTGCAGCATAGTGCGCAACGTTTCTGTTACAATTACCTTTTATGTATAACATATCGGGATATGTCTCACAAAGGTATTTCACAACTTCTATATTTTCACCTAATGATGCACGGTGTAACAGAGTCTCGTTATTGTTTGTCTTGTCATATGGATTTATTCTTTGTTTAATCAGGTATTGTAAACATTCTACATTGCCCCATTGTGCAGCATAGTGCGCAGCGTTTCTGTTACAATTATCTTTCATGTATAACATATCGGTATATGTCTCACACAGGTATTTCACAACTTCTATATTTCCGGCTAATGATGCACGATGTAAAAGAGTCTCGTTATTGTTTGTCTTGTCATATGGATTTATTCTTTGTTTAATCAGGTATTGTAAACATTCTACATTGCCCCATTGTGCAGCAAAGTGCGCAGCGTTTCTGTTACAATTATCTTTCATGTATAACATATCGGTATATGTCTCACACAGGTATTTCACAACTTCTATATTTTCACCTAGAGATGCATGGTGTAACAGAGTCTCGTCATTGTTTGTCTTGTCATATGGATTTATTCCTTGTTTAATCAGGTATTGTAAACATTCTACATTGTCCCTTTGTGCAGCATTATGCGCAGCGATTCCGTTACAATTATCTTTCATGTATAACATATCGGGATATGTCTCACAAAGGTATTTCACAACTTCTATATTTTCACCTAATGATGCAAGGTGTAACAGCGTCTCGTCATTGTTTGTCTTGTCATATGGATTTATTCCTTGTTTAATCAGGTATTGTAAACATTCTACATTGCCCCTTTGTGCAGCATAGTGCGCAGCGTTTCTGTTACAATCATATTTCATGTATAACATATCGGTATATGTCTCACACAGGTATTTCACAACTTCTATATTTCCACCTAGGGATGCACGGTGTAACAGAGTCTCGTCATTGTTTATCTTGTCATATGGATTTATTCCTTGTTTAATCAGGTATTGTAAACATTCTACATTGCCCCTTTGTGCAGCAAAGTGCGCAGCGTTTCCGTTACAATTATCTTTCATGTATAACATATCGGTATATGTCTCACACAGGTATTTCACAACTTCTATATTTCCGGCTAATGATGCACGGTGTAACAGAGTCTCGTTATCGTTTGTCTTGTCATATGGATTTATTCCTTGTTTAATCAGGTATTGTAAACATTCTACATCGCCACTTTCTGTTGCACAGTGCGCAACGTTTCTGTTACAATATCCTTTCATGTATAACATATCGGTATATATCTCACACAGGTATTTCACAACTTCTATATTTCCACCTAATGATGCACTGTGTAACAGAGTCTCGTCATTGTTTGTCTTGTCATATGGATTTATTCCTTGTTTAATCAGGTATTGTAAACATTCTACATTGCCCCTTATTGTTGCATAGTACGCAACGTTTCTGTTACAATTATCTTTCATGTATAACATATCGGTATATGTCTCACACAGGTATTTCACAACTCCCATATTTCCGGCTAATGATGCATGGTGTAACAGAGTCTCGTCATTGTTTGTCTTGTCATATGGATTTATTCCTTGTTTAATCAGGTATTGTAAACATTCTACATTGCAACTTTGTGCTGCATTTTGCGCAACGTTTCTGTTACAATTATCTTTCATGTATAACATATCGGTATATGTCTCACAAAGGTATTTCACAACTTCTATATTTCCACCTAGGGATGCACGGTGTAACAGAGTCTCGTCATTGTTTGTCTTGTCATATGGATTTACTCCTTGTTTAATCAGGTATTTTAAACATTCTACATTGCCCCTTTGTGCAGCATAGTGCGCAGCGTTTCTGTTACAATTATCTTTCATGTATAACATATCGGTATATGTCTCATTCAGGTATTTCACAACTTCTATATTTCCACCTAGGGATGCACAGTGTAACAAAGTCTCATCAGTATCTGTTTTGTCATGTGGATTTAAACCTTGTTTAATCAGGTATTGTAAACATTCTACATTGCAACTTTGTGCTGCATTGTGCGCAACGTTTCTGTTACAATTATCTTTCATGTATAACATATCGGTATATGTCTCATTCAGGTATTTCACAACTTCCATATTTCCGGCTAATGATGCACGGTGTAACAGAGTCTCGTCATTGTTTGTCTTGTCATATGGATTTATTCCTTGTTTAATCAGGTATTGTAAACATTCTACATTGCAACTTTGTGCTGCATTGTGCGCAACGTTTCTGTTACAATTATCTTTCATGTATAACATATCGGTATATGTCTCACAAAGGTATTTCACAACTTTTATATTTCCACCTAGGGATGCACGGTGTAACAGAGTCTCGTCATTGTTTGTCTTGTCATATGGATTTATTCCTTGTTTAATCAGGTATTTTAAACATTCTACATTGCCCCTTTGTGCAGCATAGTGCGCAGCGTTTCTGTTACAATTATCTTTCATGTATAACATATCGGTATATGTCTCATTCAGGTATTTCACAACTTCTATATTTCCACCTAGGGATGCACAGTGTAACAAAGTCTCATCAGTATCTGTTTTGTCATGTGGATTTAAACCTTGTTTAATCAGGTATTGTAAACATTCTACATTGCAACTTTGTGCTGCATTGTGCGCAACGTTTCTGTTACAATTATTTTTCATGTATAACATATCGGTATATGTCTCACAAAGGTATTTCACAACTTCTATATTTCCACCTAGGGATGCACAGTGTAACAAAGTCTCATCAGTATCTGTTTTGTCATGTGGATTTAAACCTTGTTTAATCAGATACTGTAAACATTCTACTGAGCAATTCTTTGCAGCTTCGTGTGCTGCGTTCACCCCATTCTTATCTTTCATTTTAAGTAAATCCTTATATTGTTCACAAATATATTTTGCAACATTTATATCAAAAGTTAAATGTAGCATAGTTTTTCCACTCCTAGTTTTTTCATATGGATCAACTCCTTCTGACAGAAGATAATTCAATACATCTACAGAACCGTGATTTGCAGCATAATGTGCCGCATTCCATAGTTCGCGGTCTTTTTTCTGTATCATTGGCGTACTCACCTCACACAGATAGTGCACATTCTTTATCCTTCTGTTTTGTGATGCAACATGCAAAAGTGACTTACCTTTATCTGGAGAGGACAAATCGAGCAGTTTCTTTGTTCCGAATATGTTTGTCAATAATTCAAGAATGGAAGGTTCCTCTTGTGAGGCAGCCTCAAATAACATATTTTCTGTTATTCTGAACTGTTCATTTTCAACCAAGACTACAACGCAATTAACCTGTGCTGATTTGATAGACTCTAAAACTGCTTTATTGATCTGTTCTTGTTTAACTGGTTCTGTCACATACGTACTGAAGCTAGAATGATCCATGATAGCTTTCAATAATTTTGTATAACCTAAACCAGAAAAGTAACAGAAAAGAGATTTGTCGTTGTCATCATTCCGAAATATATCAATTATTTGGATGGTTTGTAATGCTTTACCTACGAATACGTCATCCTGCCAAAGTGTTGATTTGGCAATGGTTTGAATATTAATCAGTTGAGAAGATATCAAAAATGATTCCGCAAAACGTTCTAGTATTCTGTCATAGAATACTTTGTTCGGTAGTATTCCTATTTCTACAGAATCCTCTTTGTTGAACAGTTCAAAAGTTTGCTCAGGAGGCCGAATGTATCCAACAACATATTCTAAGGGACAATATTTGATTAGAATGTTTGGAATTCTCTCAAGAGCAGCCTTAAATACCGCCGAGGTAATTGTTTCATGAAGAAAAGAAAACATCAGTTCATTTTTGTCATAACAGAGGTACGTTCCTACTAACGCGTGTGCTGCACGGAATACCAATTCTTTATCTACTTTACTACTCTTAAAGTGAACAAGAACCTCCCCAAAGCCAAGATGCAACTGTTCCATGGATTGCATTTGTTTAAGTTGACCTTTTGCAAACAATGTTATTATCAATGCTATAAAACTAGCACAATCGTGTTTCGGAAGTTGCAACACCATGTCTTTGATTGCATTATGTGGGCTACTAAAGAATCGTTTTATATCAAGATCTGACGTAATCATTCTACAGAGAAGTGGAAACCCAACACCATAGTACTGTTTACTGATAAGATCATCCGTAATAGATTTTGGAAGTGATATATTATGAGCACCCAAATAGATATTCAAAATCGCATTCATTTCTGTAGCATCTAGATATTTTCCTAAATCAACTATATTCTTAACATTGAGTAGTAGTTGATGGGTTTTTGTTCTTTTGCAGTTTTCGATAACAGATGTTCTTGATGTTATAATTACAAAAGATTTCCGACTGAGAACTTGCGCTAAAAAGGTTTCTGCATAAGTGTTCCATTTATGTAATGCTATTTCGTCAAGACTTGTGTCACCGAGTATGTCGTCAATCAACAATACGAACGAATCGTGTGGATCTAGAACAGCTTCAATATCTTTGGCATCGTTCACAATCAGTGGTTGAATTTGTTTCCGGCAGGATAAAATATGAATCATAGCATTACGTGCAACATGTGTCTTACCTATTCCTGGAATCCCTTTCAACACAACAATGTTATCTGCAAGCAGTTTATCGGTGACAACTTCGGTCAACTTTGTTTTGTATGCAATTTTAGCCTTTTTCAAATCTTCGCCGTGTTTATTTAACACAATTTTAGCTTGTTCTGAAAATATATTAAAAATACTAAATAGCTATTTACATTCATTAACTTTATAGATGTTTAACATTGACATCGTATAAGATAATAAATTACATAAAGTTTAAGTAAGTATGTTTCGTTAGGGTTTCGATTAGCAGATTATTTTGATTACAATGAATCCCAGTGTCACATCGTTTTATATAAAATATGCACGTACTAATCGTGATAAGGTTAATTATTGATTTGACATTTCTATTTAAAATGGTTTTAAGGTAGTTCTCGGTGTTCCTATCGACGTTTGCATGTGATTTCGGACGATGCCAAGAGAACGTAAAATTGTAACGTAAAATACGACGTCGTCCGATAAAGAAAGCAATCGTCGTGTATTTTTAAGTGTTTTATTTCTAATTTGAAAACACCACTCTTTTTATTTGGTCATACTGTAGTGAAATGAATAAAGTTTAATATATGTGAAATTCAATAACTTGTACCAGAGCATTTATGTGAATCAAGCAAGAATGTTCAAAATGTGTTGTTTTTAAACCTGCGTTTAGGATAAGATAAGATAAGATAAGCGACTACATTTATAGAGGGTGACCCATTAAGTTTAAAACTAATCTTCCATGCAGTTCTCTATTATTTACAAATTATACAGAATTAAATAAACATTTACACGAACTATTCAGTGAAAACAATTCTCTTCCCCGACACGAGATTCACACACACAAACACACACACACACACACACACACACACACACACACACACACTTCAAGATAACAATACATGTCATTATTCAAAATGGGTTCATAGTATTAAATTTATATAAAATAATTATTTACAAAGCATTACAGTATGTTACTATTTACATGAATTTGTACACACATATACAGAATACAAAATTAACATAATTTCACATTTTTATTTCATTTGATTAGATTGCTTTGGTATGTCATTTCAGCAGTTTTTTTTCTTTCATATTTTCGGTATATTATTACATATTATTGGACCAGACTTTTTTGAACTGTGTTTAAATATTTCTTTGTTTGGTTAGGTAGCATGAATTTGTTTGAAGAATGTGACCATGTTACAGGTATATTTGTATTTGTTTGTCTGAAGTAAACATTTCATTGATGAGGTTATGAACTTTTCTGTTTTTTTACATAAATTTAGCTTTTCGAAAATATATCCTGTCAAAAATTAGTATTTTTTAAATTAACCCCGTGGTAATAATTAGATATAAAGGTGACACAACTTGCGTTTTATCTGTATAAAAGTTATTATAGTTATAATTTTATAACAGGAAATAAAATAAGTAATTTAAAAATATTAGAAATAGTTTTCAATTAATAATGACCATTTTATAAGGGAAAAGTATATTCAAAAAAAGCTAAAACGAAAGATACTTCAATGGTATAAGTGTACGGATTTGGCGAAACTTCAGAAAGTGGCGTTATAACAAAACGTATGTTCCTCCCCCCACCCAATATTAAGGTGGAGGGGCAGCATATACTCTGCCCACCTCCCACTCCAAAAAATTGATAAAATATGTTTAAAAGTCACAAAATACAAACAATCTTCAGTAAATGACAACTATATTTTTATCTTAAAAGCTAACTAGAATGCAGCATTTGTTGTTTTAACTATTATATCAATGTTACTTTCCGGGGGAGGCTGCAGCATTGACACAATCCCGCTTCCCACCTTCTTCCTCTTAATTAGTTTTTCACCCAGTGAAACAATGAAAGTTCCTGTTTAATACATCTTACAGTTTTTCTTTCTTAATAAAGACGTTTAAATGTCACCGTGAAAATGTTGGAGTAAATAACAACCAGGTTTCCACTAATACACTATAAAATTGCTATAATGCATTATTTGGCTTTTAAGATATCAAGATTTTCCAGGGGAGGTCCCTCTTACCCCCATCAATAAGGGAAACTCTCTCCACAATAGAATAAATGTCGACAATATTTTTTCTTGGAAACTCTTTAGAATGCAGCAATTGGTGATTTAAATACAATTTAATTCCTGGGTAGGCCCCGTACCCCGACTAGCAGAGACCCTACAATCCGGTATAAATAACAACCATTTTCCAAATAAAATCTACTTGAATGCATTTTTGTTTTTTAAATATCTTTTTTGCAGGGGAGAAGCCCAGTAGGTAACACCCTCCCAGATCTCCTCTCATGTCTTGCACCCAATGCATGAGGTGACGGGTTTAAAACACGGTCGAAGTTAGTTTTTTAATACATTTCATGCTTTTTTCTTTATAAAATATTTAAATATCACAAAATATTGGAGTTATAACAACCACATCTTTATCTTAACAACTTCATTGAATGCAACTGCTCGGGATTAAGATATCAAAATGATCCGATGAAGGCCCCCGTAGCCTCAATTGTGGGAGGGGATTATTTCTCCCATACTCTCTCGCCAGGTTGGCCTCCCAAGTAATTGAAACGCTCCTACGCCCATGAAAATTTAAATATGATACATATATATAATTGCGAGAAAATAAATTTTGTAATATTACTATATAACTCACGGTAAAACTTGAAACACTTATTTACAAGCCATTTAACATGTATTAAAACCAAATGTTAAATTGCATAAATATTATAAATTGAGTAAACAACGTTTAATATATTTATCACTCGTTAATAATAATCGATCAAACGGTGAAGATAAATAAAAAGCATGGACTGCATGGATAACAATTCAGTTGTTAACATATATAATCACATGAAACATGCATTTTTGTAATATTAATATATAACTCACGATAAACCAATCAATTATACATTATTTTGTATATATTTATTGATATTGTAGTTACTGAGATATAAGCCTGTTGAAAAAAAGAAGAAACGTGTCATAACTCTGTCTAAAATTTAAAATGAAGTTATACTACTTATCCCCACGAGTCCCTTAATAGGTAATGGAGGCACCTGTAAAGTTTCATTGGTGTAAGGCTGATAGTTACTGAGATATGAGTTCGCTAAAAAAACTTTAACAATTTATTTTAAGAATAAAAGTGCGATAATTCAGCCTACTACAAAAATAAGTTGTCCCTCTTGACCCCTTGAAACTTTTTGATGGAAATGAACCCTCATATGAAACTTCAGTGATGTTTTGCTAGCTGTTACTGAGATATAAGCTAAAACGTTAATAGATTTTTTTCTAAGTATTAAAAGATAATTCTGCCTAAAATCAAATAAGAGTTATTGCAATTCATCCATTAAGTCACCTCTATGACAGCGAGCACACATAAAGTTGCATTAATGTACAGGTAATGGTTACTATGATACGAGTATCTTTAAAAACGTTAACAAAAAAAAAAGTAACGCCGAGGCACTGAGTACAATAGCTCTCATTTTTTGGAAAGTCTGGTTAATGATAGAGACATTAGTTACACCAACAGTTAAGAACAACTGTAAACAATAGAGCAGAACGGAGATCTTATATCATATACAGTACAATTCCTAAAAGCATAATTACAAAAATGATAATCTCTTATAGTTTTTCAGAAGTCGTGAGCCTTTAACAGATCATGAATCATGTAACCAGTATTTATGTGTGTATGTATACATGTATGAGGAAATGGTATATTTTGTTTACCGATTTTTCGATTCAGTGTAATTCTATCTATTGTCTCTTTATACATCTCAAAATCATCTCGTCGATAGCCATGAATGGTACCTATTGCAAAAAAAAACAAAAAAACAACAACAACAATTGATAAGTGGTTTATTTACGAGTACAATATAAAGTTATTACGTAATACGTTTTATTGTACACCTTACATACATACATTGCCGTTATATAACAGGATTTCAGTCTTCAGGTAATATGTCATTATATGTATCGCTTACTTCTCCTGTTCACTTAAACGCAAACAATTGATAACAAAAGTGAACTGAATGGCATGATCGCTTGTAGCGTATGCTATCAGAGTAAACACTTCCTCGTGTTTAAAGGGATTATATTGGCAAGTAACACAAACACGCTGTTAATCCTGACTTTTCCTGTATGCAGTGTGCACAAAGTAATGCTTATGTATTGATGTATAACCTTTATTTACTTGAAAGTTATCAAATTAACAGTAATTGAATATTGGCCAAACTTTAATACGTCCCGCAATAAAGTATTGCGCAATGTTTACATTGAACTCCGTAAACTTCCCGAATAAAGCTTCGAAAACGAGATCGGGAACGAGTCTTCACGATGATATCCGATGATTGATCGGAAACCCGAAAGCGGTTCGTTGAAAATGGTGAATGTAAACAAAAACAAAAACGTGGCTTCAGAAACCCGATGTTTGTAATAAAGAGGTTATGCATTTAGACACTTTAGACGCGTATATCTCTAAGTTATAAGTGTATCTTCATACTGGGCGTGTGTATTTAGGACAGGGAATTGACGGTAATATGCCAATATAATCCCTTTAATCACGTGACGTAAAAAAAAATAAAGGGGTAGAGCCGATGTAGCCTGATTTACATTTACTTTTCGTTCGTCGGATCATCGTTTGCGTTTATAAACATGTTTAACCGTGCTGAACGCAGTCCGGCACTATTCCTCGTGAATATGTTCGATCAGCCTAACAACACGCAAGGCAGCCGTATCAGTATGAATAATAATAACATGTATGTAACATACAACAATTCTCCCAACACAAATTCAAAAATTGATACTGAATACATAAGAATTGACACCAAAGTTAGCGATTGATCCAATACACACACAAAATACACTTTTAGTTTAATTCTAGCAATGCCGGGAAAGAACACATAATATAGTGGATATATTGTTATAATAGTTACTATAGACTATAACGCATTAAAATCTCTATTACTTTATATTACTTTATATGTATGATTTTGTATATATGTGTAAATTGGAACAAATCATGAAATGTCTCATTTACCTATATTTATATCCCCTGACATGCCGTGCATATCCATATCTCCTCGTCTGTGGCCATGAATGGTAGAGCTTCCTTTTTTATGTAAAAAAAAAATACTGCATGGTTTTATTTGCGAATACAATACTCAGTTATCAAGTAAGATATTCCAGGCATACATCACAACAAGATGCCCTAGAGGACCTAAATCGCACTTCTGGCAACAGATGCTTCTTTTAAAATATCAAAGTTTTAGGCCTTAAACTTTCAGAGAAAATGTTCTTTAAAATTTTACTTAAAATGTGCTTATAAGACCTGCAGCGGGGGCATTTGTGGTCGAATCACGCTGGTTTAAGAACTCGTTCGAGATCTTGCTGTGCAAGTTAAGTTAAGATTCAATGAAAAATGAAGATGCTATAGCGTCTACAACATTTTTACTATAAAACTCTATGTAAAACAGTGATCCCTGGGGCGGCCCCAAATTTGACCCCAGGAACACCGACTTCAACAAATCTTTTAGGGGACCTCCATGCAATGCTACATATAATTATCTAAGATATAGGCCTTAAACTTTAAGAGAAAATGTTTTTAAAGTTTCGCTGAAAATGTGCCTATAAGCCTTGTGGCGGAGACATTTGTGGTCGAATCACGCTGATTCAAGAACTCCGAGATCTTGTGGTTATATAATTGCTATGCACGTTTGGTTCAGGTTCAATGAAAAATGAAGGTGCTATCACATATACAACATTTCCCCGATATAACTCTATGTAAAACAGTGACTCCTGTAGCGGTCCAAAATTTGACTTCAGGGACCCGACTACAATAAATTTGTTAGGGTCCCCAATGCAATGCCACATGTAAAATATCTAAGGTCTAGGCCTTGAACTTACAGAGAAAATATTTTTTTTTAAATTCTCTTCAAATGTGTTTTAAGCCCTGCGGCGAGGGCATTTGTGGTCCAATGACGCTGGTTCATAAATTCGTCCCGAGATCTTGTTGTTATATAACTTCTGTGCAAGTGTGGTTAAGATTCAATGAAAAATGAAGGTGATATCGCGTCTACAAGAAAAAGGTTAACAGACACCGGACGACGGACACTTTACCTAGATTATAATATTATGTGTATGAACAATTATCTATTGAATTACAAAGTGTAGATCATGCGGTTTCTGTTTTATAATTAAACATGCATACGAGTTTTTGTATGTTTTAACGCAACGCATCAATAAATATAGTCCATTACCTGGTATTTTTTTGCAAATGTAACGTGGCCGTTTTTGATAAGTGCTATTTCTCTTGCATGACCTCGATAGTGTCTGTTTCTGTTGTCTTGATTCAGTATCTTGAATTGATCGAACCGATTGCTTTATTTCAGTAATCGTATCATTCATTTCAGTAAGAATTGTTTCTATTCTGTTTTCCCAATCATGCCATGTTTTCAAAGTATCGATAGCTTTATCTGCTGATAGTGTTTCCTTCTCAATTAACAGATGCATGTCTTCAAATTTCTGCTGACAGTCTTTAGAGAGGAGCGAGGAAACATTTTTCAGAGTAGATACTATGTCAGTCCAAACATTTTGAAACTCTGTTTCACTCATTGCCATGCGTGTATTGTGTCCGTAAAGTTTGTTACGGAGTGTTCTGATGTCTTTAACAGCATCATTTTGTAATTTATTTAATGTTCCACAATTCTTGAGAACAAATGTAGTTAGAGTAATATCCCATTCTGTGATACTAGTAGCATGTTTGCTAGGTGGGTACAGAATGTCATACTGCGAATCCTTAATAACTCGTGGTTTGAGATTATTAATTTTGGCGTGGTTGTTCGTATTGGCTAAGAGATCGTCCACATCTTTAAATCCACCTTTAGTAACACATTCTTGAAGAAGAAGTTCCATCGCTAAATACTTACCGCCCTCAACAAGAAGTTTAGATGATCGAAAGCAGTTGTCTGCTTCCTTCCAACTTGAACTAGTTGCCATGATGACCTGTAACATACATACATATATAACACAGTATCAGCATCGATGTTAAGGGCAGGGTTAGGGTTAGGGTTCACTAACACCTAACCGTAACCGAAAGGCTAGACATTTTGGTAGCTTTAATCAATTAAACAAGGCAACAACGAAGTTCTAGTAAATATAAGTATTATGGCAAGGACGTATATGACGCGGAGATAGCATTTACCAAATTCTGTATTATGATGTTAGTACTATGGCAAAGGACGTGCATGTATATAACGCGGGGAAAACATTTACCAAATTCGGTATTATAATGTAACTACTATTGCAAGGAAGTACCGGTATATAACACGGCAAAAGCATTTACCAAATTCTGTATTATGTTGTAAGTACTATGGCAAGGACGTACCGGTATATAACGCTGCGAAAGCATTTACCAAATTCTGTATTATGATGTAAGTACTATGACAAGGACGTACCTAATATAACGCGGAGAAAGAATTTATCAAATTCTATATTATGAAGTTAGTACTATGACAAGGACGTACATTTATATAACGCAGAGAAAGCATTTACCAAATTCTGTATTAAGATGTTAGTACTATGGCAAAGGACGTGCATGTATATAACGCGGGGAAAACATTTACCAAATTCGGTATTATAATGTAACTACTATTGCAAGGAAGTACCGGTATATAACACGGCAAAAGCATTTACCAAATTCTGTATTATGTTGTAAGTACTATGGCAAGGACGTACCGGTATATAACGCTGCGAAAGCATTTACCAAATTCTGTATTATGATGTAAGTACTATGACAAGGACGTACCTAATATAACGCGGAGAAAGAATTTATCAAATTCTATATTATGAAGTTAGTACTATGACAAGGACGTACATTTATATAACGCAGAGAAAGCATTTACCAAATTCTGTATTATGATGTTAGTACTATCGCAAGGACGTACATGTATATAACGGATAGAAAGCATTTACCAAATTCGGTATTATGATATAAGTACTATGACAAGGACGTACCTAATATATCGCGGAGAAAGCATTGACCAAATTCTGTATTATGATGTAAGTACTATTGCAAGGATGTACATGTATATAACGCAGAGAAAGCATTGACCAAATTCTGTATTACGATGTAAGTACTATGACATGGACGAAGATGTATATAACGCATAGAAAGCATTTACCAAATTCTGTATTACGATGTAAGTACTATGACATGGACGAAGATGTATATAATGCATAGAAAGCATTTACCAAATTTTGCATAATGATATAAGTATTATGGCAAGGACGTACATGTATATAACGAACAGAAAGCATTTACCAAATTTGACATTATGATATAAGTACTTTCGCAGGGACCTACATGTATTTACCGCAGAGAAAGCATTTACCAAATTCGATATTACAATGTAAGTAGTATTGCAAGGACGTACATGTATATAACGTTGAGAAAGCATTTACCAAATTCGGTATTATGATGTAAGTAGTATTGCAGGAACGTACATGTATATAACGCGGAAAAAGCATCTACCAAATACGGTATTATGAAATAAGTACTATGGCAAGGATGTATATGTATATAACTCGGAGAAAGCATTTACCAAATTCGGCATTATGGTATGAGTACTGTGGCAAGGACGTACATTTATATAACGCGGAGAAAGCATTTACCAAATTCGATATTAGAATGTAAGTAGTATTGCAAGGACGTACATGTATATAACGTGGAGAAAGCATTTACCAAATTCTGTATTATGATGTAAGTAGTATTGCAGGGACGTACATGTATATAACGCGGAGAAAGCATTTACCAAATACGGTATTATGATATAAGTACTATGGCAAGGATGTACATGTTTATAACGCTAAGAAAACATTTACCAAATCCTGTATTATGTTGTAAGTACTATAGCAAGGACGTACATGTAAATAACGCGGAGAAAGCATTTACCAAATACGGTATTATAATATAAGTACTATGGCAAGGACGTACATGTAAATAACGCGGAAAAAGCATCTACCAAATACGGTATTATGAAATAAGTACTATGGCAAGGATGTATATGTATATAACGCGGAGAAAGCATTTACCAAATTCGGCATTATGGTATGAGTACTGTGGCAAGGACGTACATTTATATAACGCGGAGAAAGCATTTACCAAATTCTGCATTATGGTATCAGTACTATGGCAAGGAAGTACATGTATATAACGCGGAGAAAGCATTTACCAAATTTTGCATTATGGTATAAGTACTATGGCAAAGATGTACATATATATAACGCGGAGAAAGCATTTACCAAATTCTGCATTATAGTATAAGTACTACGGCAATGACGTACATTTATATAACGCGGAGAAAGCATTTACCAAATTCTGCATTATGGTATAGTACCATGACAAGGACGTACGTGTATATAACGCGGAGAAAGCATTTACAAAATTCGGCATTATGGTATAAGTACTATGACAAGGACGTACATGTATATAACGCGGAGAAAGCATTTACTAAATTCGGCATTATGGTCTAAGTACTATGACAAGAACATATATGTATATAACACGGAGAAAGCATTTACCAAATTCGGCATTATGGTATAAGTACTACGGCAAGGACATAAATACATATAACGCAGAGAAAGCATTGACCAAATTCTGCATTATGGTATAAGTACTATGACAAGGACGTACATGTATATAACGCGGAGAAAGCATTTACAAAATTCGGCATTATGGTATAAGTACTATGACAAGGATGTACATGTATATAACGAGGAGAAAGCATTTACTAAATTCTGCATTATGGTATAAGTACTATGAGAAGGACATATATGTATATAACACGGAAAAAGCATTTACCAAATTCGGCATTATGATATAAGTACTACGGCAAGGACGTACATTCATATAACGTGGAGAAAGCATTTACCAAATTCTGCATTATGGTATAAATACTATGACAAGGACGTACATGTATATAACGCGGAGAAAGCATTTACCAATTCGGCATTATGATATAAGTACTATGACAAGGACGTACAAGTATATAACGCGGAGAAAGCATTTACTAAATTCTGCATTATGGTATAAGTACTATGGTAAGGACGTACATGTATGTAACGCAGAAAAGCATTTACCAAATTCGGTTTGATGATATTAGTACTATGGCAAGACGTTCATGTATATAACGCGGAGAAAGCATTTACCAAATTCTGTATTATGATGAAAGTACATTTGCAAGGATGTACATGTATGTGACGCAGAGAAAGCATTGACTAGATTCTGCATTATGGTATAAGTATTATGGCAAGGACGTACATGTATATAACGCGGAGAAAACATTGACCAAATTTTGCATTATGGTATAAGTACTATGGCAAGGACGTACATGTATATAACGCGGAGAAAGCATTTACCAAATTCGGCATTATGGTATAAGAACTTTGGCAAGGAAATACATGTATATAAAGGGGAAAAGCATTTACCAAATACGGTATCATGATATAAGTACTATGTCAAGGATGTACATGTATATAACGCGGAGAAAGCATTTAAAAAATACGGTATTATGATATAAGTACTATGGCAAGGATGTACATGTATATAACGCAGAGAAAGCATTTACCAAATTCTGCATTATGGTATAAGTACTTTGGCAAGGACGTACATGTATATCACGCAGAGAAAGCATTTACCAAATTCGGCATTATGGTATAAGTACTATGGCAAGGATGTACATGTAAATAACGCGGAGAAAGCATTAACCAAATACGGTATTATGATATAAGTACTATGGCAAGGATGTACATGTATATAACGCTGAGAAAGCATTTACCAAATACGGTATTATGGTATAAGTACTATGGCAAGGACGTACATGTATATAAAGAGGAAAAGCATTTACCAAATACGGTATCATGATATAAGTACTATGTCAAGGATGTACATGTATATAACGCGGAGAAAGCATTTAAAAAATACGGTATTATGATATAAGTACTATGGCAAGGATGTACATGTATATAACTCAGAGAAAGCATTTACCAAATTCTGCATTATGGTATAAGTACTATGGCAAGGACGTACATGTATATCACGCGGAGAAAGCATTTACCAAATTCGGCATTATGGTAAAAGTACTATGGCAAGGATGTACATGTAAATAACGCGGAGAAAGCATTTACCAAATACGGTATTATGATATAAGTACTATGGCAAGGACGTACATGTATATTACGCGGAGAAAGCATTTACCAAATTCGGCATTATGGTAAAAGTACTATGGCAAGGATGTACATGTAAATAACGCTGAGAAAGCATTTACCAAATCCTGTATTATGATATAAGTACTATGGCAATGACGTTCATGTATATAACGCGGAGAAAGCATTTACCTAATTTGGCATTATGGTATAAGTACTATGGCAAGGATGTACATGTTTATAACGCGGAGAAAGCATTTACCAAATTCGGCATTATGATATAAGTACTATGGCAAGGATGTACATGTATATAACGCTGATAAAGCATTTTCTCAAATACAGTATTATGATGTAAGTACTTTGACAAGGATGTACATGTATATAACGCAGAGAAAGCATTAACCAAATTTTGCATTATGGTATAAGTACTATTGCAAGGACGTACATGTATATAACGCGGAAAAGCATTTACCAAATTCTGCATTATGTTATAAGAACTATGGCAAGGACTTACATGTATATAATGCCGAGAAAGCATTTACCAAATTCGGTATTATGTTGTAAGTACTTTGGCAAGGACGTACATGTATATAACGCGGAGAAAGCATTTACCAAATTCTGCATTATGGTATAAGTACTATTGCAAAGACGTACATGTATATAACGCGGAGAAAGCATTTACCAAATTCTGCATTATGTTATAAGAACTATGGCAAGGACGTACATGTATATAAAGCGGAGAAAACATTTACCAAATTCTGCATTATGTTATAAGAACTATGGCAAGGATGTACATGTATATAACGCCGAGAAAGCATTTACCAAATACGGTATTATGATATAAGTACTATGGCAAGGACGTACATGTATATATAGCGGAGAAAGCATTTACCAAATTCTGCATTATGGTATAAGTACTATGGCAAGGACCTACATGTATATAACGCGGAGAAAGCATTTACCAAATACGGTATTATGATATAAGTACTATGGCAAGGACGTACATGTATATAACGCGGAGAAAGCAATTAGCCAATACGGTATTATGATGTAAGTACTATGGCAAGCACGTACATGAATATAACGCGGAGAAAGCATTTAGCCAATACGGTGTTATGATGTAAGTACTATGGCAAGGACGTACATGTATATTAAGCGGATAGAGCATTTACCAAATACGGTGTTATGATATAAGTAATATGGCAAGGATGAACATGTATATAACGCAGAGAAAGCATTTATCAAATACGGTATTATGATATAAGTACTATGGCAAGGATGTACATGTATATAACGCGGAGAAAGCATTTACCAAATCCTGTAGTATGTTGTAAGTACTTTTGCAAGGACGTACTCGTATATAACGCGGAGAAAGCATTTACCGAATATGGTATAATGATGTTAGTTTTATGGCAAGGATGTACATGTATATAAAGCGGAGAAAGCATTTACTAAATCCTGTATTATGTTGTAAGTACTTTGGCAAGGACGTACCTGTATATAACGCAGAGAAAGCATCTACCAAATCCTGTATTATGATATAAGTACTATGGCAAGGATGTACATGTATATAAATCGGAGAAAGGATTTACCAAATTCGGCAATATGGTATAAGTACTTTGGCAAGGACGTACCTGTATATAACGCGGAGAAAGCATTTACCAAATTCGGCATTATGGTATAAGTACTTTAGCAAGGACGAACATGTATATAACGCGGAGAAAGCATTTACCAAATTCGGTATTATGATGTTAGTACTATGGCAAGGACGTACATGTATATAACGCGGAGAAAGCATTTACCAAATTTGGTTTTATGGTATAGGTACTTTGGCAAGGACGTACCTGTATATAACGCGGAGAAAGTATTTACCAAATTCTTCATTATGGTATAAGTACTTTGGCAAGGACGTACCTGTATATAACGCGGAGAAAGCATTTACCAAATTCTGTATTATGATGTTAGTACTATGGCAAGGACGTTCATGTATATAACGCGAGAAAGCATTTACCAAATTCGGCATTATGGTATAAGTACTTTGGCAAGGACGTACCTGTATATAACGCGGAGAAAGTATTTACCAAATTCGGCATTATGGTATAAGTACTTTGGCAAGGACGTACCTGTATATAACGCGGAGAAAGCATTTACCAAATTCTGTATTATGATGTCAGTACTATAGCAAGGACGTTCATGTATATAACGCGGAGAAAGCATTTACCAAATTCGGTTTTATGATATAAGTACTATGGCAAGGACGTACATGTATATAACGCTGAGAAAGCATTTACCAAATACGGTATTATGATGTAAGTACAATGGCAAGGATATACATGTATATAACGCGGAGAAAGCATTAACCAAATTCTGCATTATTGTATAAGAACTATGGCAAGGAAGTACATGCCTATAACGCTGAGAAAGCATTTACCAAACACGGCATTATGTTGTAAGTACTATGACAAGGACGTACATGTATATAACGCGGAGAAAGCATTTACCAAATTCTGCATAATGGTAAAATTACTTTGGCAAGGACCTACATGTATATAACGCGGAGAAAGCATTTAGCCAATACGGTATTATGATATAAGTACTATGGCAAGGATGTACATGTATATAACGCCGAGAAAACATTTACCAAATCCTGTAGTATGTTGTAAGTACTTTTGCAAGGACGTACTCGTATATAACGCAGAGAAAGCATTTACCGAATATGGTATAATGATGTTAGTTCTATGGCAAGGATGTACATGTATATAAAGCGGAGAAAGCATTTACCAAATCCTGGATTATGTTGTAAGTACTTTGGCAAGGACGTACCTGTATATAACGCCGAGAAAGCATTTACCAAATCCTGTATTATGATATAAGTACTATGGCAAGGATGTACATGTATATAAATCGGAGAAAGGATTGACCAAATTCGGCATTATGGTATAAGTACTTTGGCAAGGACGTACCTGTATATAACGCGGAGAAAGCATTTACCAAATTCGGCATTATGGTATAAGTACTTTAGCAAGGACGTACCTGTATATAACGCGGAGAAAGCATTTACCAAATTCTTTATTATGATGTTAAAACTATGGCAAGGACGTTCATGTATATAACGCGGAGAAAGCATTGACCAAATTTGGTTTTATGGTATAAGTACTTTGGCAAGGACGTACCTGTATATAACGCGGAGAAAGCATTTACCAAATTCGGCATTATGGTATAAGTACTATGGCAAGGACGTACATGTATATAACGCGGAGAAAGCATTTACCAAATTCTGTATTATGATGTTAGTACTATGGCAAGGACGTTCATGTATATAACGCGGAGAAAGCATTTACCAAATTCGGCATTATGGTATAAGTACTTTGGCAAGGACGTACCTGTATATAATGCGGAGAAAGTATTTACTGAATTCGGCATTATGGTATAAGTACTTTGGCAAGGACGTACCTGTATATAACGCGGAGAAAGCATTTACCAAATTCTGTATTATGATGTAAGTACTATGGCAACGACGTTCATGTATATAACGCGGAGAAAGCATTTACCAAATACGGTTTTATGATATAAGTACTATGGCAAGAACGTACATGTATATAACGCTGATAAAGCATTTACCAAATACGGTTTTATGATGTAAGTATTATAGCAAGGATGTACATGTATATAACGCGGAGAAAGCATTAACCAAATTCTGCATTATTGTATAAGAACTATGGCAAGGAAGTGCATGCCTATAACGCTGAGAAACCATTTACCAAATACGGCATTATGTTGTAAGTACTATGGCAAGGACGTACATGTATATAACGCGGAGAAAGCATTTACCAAATTCGGTATTATGATATAAGTACTATGGCAAGGACGTACATGAATATAACGCGGAGAAAGCATTTACCAAATACGGTATTATGGTCTAAGTACTATGGCAAGGATGTACATGTATATAACGCGGAGAAAGCATTAACCAAATTCTGCATTTTTTATTGTATAAGAACTATGGCTAGGAAGTACATGTATATAACGCGGAGAAAGCATTTACCAAATTCTGCATTATGGTGTAAGTACTTTGGCAAGGACGTACCTGTATATAACGCGGAGAAAGCATTTACCAAATACGGATTGATGATGTTAGTTCTATGGCAAGGACGTACATGTATATAAAGCGGAGAAAGCATTGACCAAATCCTGTATTATGTTGTAAGTACTTTGGCAAGGACGTACATGTATATGACGCCGAGAAAGCATTGACCAAATCCTGTATTATGATATAATGCTATGGCAAGGACGTACATGTATATAACGCGGAGAAAGCATTTACCAAATCCTGTATTATGTTGTAAGTACTTTGGCAAGGACGTACATGTATATAACGCCGAGAAACCATGTACCAAATCCTTAATTATGATATAAGTACTTTGGCAAAGACGTACCTGTATATAACGCGGAGAAAGCATTTACCAAATTCTGTGTTATGATGTAAGTACTATGGCAAGGACGTACATGTATATAAAGCGAAGAAAGCATTTACCAAATTCTGCATTATGGTATAAGTACTATGGCAAGGATGTACATGTAAATAACATGGAGAAACCATTTACCAAATTCGCCATTATGGTTTAAGTATTATGACAAGGACGTATGTGTATATGACGCGGAGAAAGCATTTACCAAATTCTTCATTATGGTATAAGTACTCTTGCAAGGACGTATATGTATATAACGCGAGGAAAGCATTTACCAAATTCGGTATTTTGATGTAAATACTATGTTAAGGACGTACATATATGTATTTAATGTGTGGAAATGTGTCCAAAAGTCGGTATTATTATATAAGTACAATGACATAGTTGTACATGTCGTGGTTGTTGTTAATTACTATAACTGTTCTATAAATATTTGCCACATCAGTTCATGAAACAAATAAAATTGTGTTTCTGATAATTTATAATTGGAAGTAACCAATAATTGCTGTAAAATTAAGAGATATTTTTTGAAAGATGAGATATGAGTTTTTAAATTGGATTATTGGTATACTAGCATAACACTTGACATTTCTTAATATATATATAATTATAGTTGTTGACATGGCGATACAATAACTAATTTTTAATGCATTCATATGCTTTGAATGTTCTGAAATGTAATATATCGAATAAATTAATTATGGAGAATAAATGAATGTACACATGTATAGCAAGGCCGCGTTTGACACGTCATTTTAGGTCTTAGATGTATGAGACAAATATTAAGCGCAATAATTACAATTTGCCTTTGATCTACATATAAAATTGAAGAATGGCTTTTGAAGTAATGAATGATCTCGGATCGCGGAATACGGGGAAAGAAAGCTGTGCTTTAAGGCTTTTGTTTTCGGTCTTAAGATACTCCAGTTCTGTCAGAATTACTTAAAACTAGTGTGTTCTCAATAACCTGCGAAAATATCCTCGTCCATTTTAGAATAATCAAATGTGACTGGTCACGCTGGTGAAGATCCCACTGTAGTTGTTCTTATTGCTGATACGTCTAGGAATAAAAAACTTTCTTCCCTTTATTACTGACATGGCTTAAAGTGTTACGCCTTGTGAGCTGAATGCATGTGTTAATCGCCTTATCTTTGTGATACCTCTTTAGCTATTACAGAGTCAGTGAAATAATATACTGTATTGGTTTAAAGTATGTACGAGAAGAAGCTATAACTGTGTTAACCCCAGAAAACGACAAGACAGTCCACATTTTTGGCAAAGAATTACTGACCGAGAGTTCCAAACATATTTAAATTTGAGCTCTACAATATAGTCATTTCTAACAACGTTATTAAACACTAGTTGAGTCATGACAATATTTTTTTTGCAAAAAAATGTTTCATTTGTTTCCGCCATATTGCCAGGTGGTCTATAATGTCAAATAACAAATGTTTGACAATTAAATTCTATAAATCTAGCAAAAGTTTTCAATTTGACTTATTCAAGCATTTTTCTGAAATATTATAATTACAAAAATGGAAGAACTAGAGTGCATACATGGTATAGATCAATCTCCTTGACGATTCAAAGGCCACAACTCTGATATTATTCACCAATACACCAGTTTTTAATGTCGTCAATATAGTATGGCTATATTATCATCGGGGACATTTCGCAAATATCCAGTAACAACAACGAGTGCTGGAATTCAATGTCAAATAGCGCATTTGTAGAAGATTCAAGAGCCATACATCCGACATCAATTTTTCCGGTATGGATACATAAAGACTTTGTGCGAGATATAGATATTACTAGTTATCTAATTACTCAGTGTAAGCTCCACTTAAATGTAAAACTGCGAGCGCTATAGTGCCCTCAAGTTCAAATAATGCATTTTTGTCATTTCAAGGATCGTAACTCCAACATAAGTTATATGACCTGGCCGGTTCCAGGTCTTGTCCAAGTTATTTTGGTTATAAAGTTTGGTGAACATCCTATAAAAAAGCAGGTGCCAGAGTGCACGCAACATACACGTTTTACGGACGGACACAGGACGACCCAAACAGGTCGATTAACATTGCTTAAAGGGTGTTTTGACATTGTATTTTTCTAAAACTCATACAGACTCCAATCAACCCCAATCACGCTTTATATACTTAAACTTAAGATAAAAACTTAACTCCTATCACGCTTTATATACATAAACTTAAGATAAAGGTTCAACTCCAATCACGCTTTACATACTTAAACTTAAGATAAAGGTTTAACTCCAATCACGCTTTATATACTTAAACTGAAGATAAAGGTTTAACTGCAATCACGCTTTATATACTTAAACTTAAGATAAAGGTTCAACTCCAATCACGCTTTACATACTTAAACTTAAGATAAAGGTTCAACACCAATCACGCTTTACATACTTAAACTTAAGATAAATGTTCAACTCCAATCACGCTTTACATACTTAAACTTAAGATAAGGGTTTAACTCCTATTAAGCTTTATATACTTAAACTTAAGATAAAGGTTTAACTCCAATCACGCTCGATATACTTAAACTTGAGATAAAGGTTTAATTTTAATACCAATCACACTTTATATACTCAAACTTTAGATAAAAGTAACTCCAATCACTCTTTATATACTTAAACTTAAGATAAAGGTTTAACTCCAATCACGTCTTGATATACTTGAACTTAAGATAAATGTTTAACTCCAATCACGTCTTTATATACTTAAACTTAAGATAAAGGTTTAACACCAATCATGCTTTATATACTTAAACTGAAGATAAGTGTTTAACTCCAATCACGCTTTATATACTTAAACTTAAGATAAAGGTTTAACTCCAATCACGATTTATATACTTAAACTGAAGATAAAGGTTCAACTCCAATCACACTTTATATACTTCAACTTAAGATAAAGGTTTAACTCCAATCACGCTTTATAAACTTAAACTGAAGATAAAGGTTTAACTCCAATCACGATTTATATACTTAAACTTAAGATAAAGGTTTAACTCCAATCACACTTTATATACTTTAACTTAAGATAAAGGTTCAACTCCAATCACGCTTTATATACTTAAACTTAAGATAAAGGTTCAACTCCAATCACGCTTTATATACTTAAACTTAAGATAAAGGTTTAACTCCAATCACGTCTTTATATACTTAAACTTAAGATAAAGGTTTAACTGCAATCACGCTTTATATACTTAAACTTAAGATAAAGGTTTAACTCCAATCACGCTTTTTATACTTAAACTTTAGATAAAAGTTCAACTCCAATCACGCTTTATATACTTAAACTTAATATAAAGGCTCAACTCCAATCACGCTTTATATACTTAAACTTAAGATAAAGGTTTAACTCCAATCACGCTTTATATACTTAAACTTAGGATAAAGTTTTAACTCCAATCACGCTTTATAAACTTAAACTTAAGATAAAGGTTTAACTCCAATCACGTCTTTATATACTTAAACTGAAGATAAAGGTTTATTTCCAATCACGCTTTTATACTTAAACTGAAGATAAAGGTTTAACTCCAATCACGATTTATATACTTAAACTTAAGATAAAGGTTCAACTCCAATCACGTCTTTATATACTTAAACTGAAGATAAAGGTTTAACTCCAATCACGCTTTTTATACTTAAACTGAAGATAATGGTTTAACTCCAATCACGCTTTATATACTTAAACTTAAGATAAAGGTTCAACTCCAATCACGCTTTATATACTTAAACTTTAGATAAAGGTTCAACTCCAATCACGTCTTTATATACTTAAACTTAAGATAAAGGTTTAACTGCAATCACGCTTTATATACTTAAACTTAAGATAAAGGTTTAACTCCAATCACGCTTTTTATACTTAAACTTTAGATAAAAGTTCAACTCCAATCACGCTTTATATACTTAAACTTTAGATAAAGGTTCAACTCCAATCACGCTTTATATACTTAAACTTAAGATAAAGGTTTAACTCCAATCACACTTGATATACTTAAGATAAAGGTTCAACTCCAATCACGCTTTATATACTTAAACTTTAGATAAAGGTTCAACTCCAATCACGCTTTATATACTTAAACTTAAGATAAAGGTTTAACTCCAATCACGTCTTTATATACTTAAACTTAAGATAAAGGTTCAATTCCAATCACGATTTATATACTTAAACTTAAGATAAAGGTTTAACTCCAATCACACTTTTTATACTTTAACTTAAGATAAAGGTTCAACTCCAATCACGCTTTATATACTTAAACTTAAGATAAAGGTTCAACTCCAATCACGATTTATATACTTAAACTTAAGATAAAGATTTAACTCCAATCCCGTCTTTATATACTTAAACTTAAGATAAAGGTTTAACTGCAATCACGCTTTATATACTTAAACTTAAGATAAAGGTTTAACTCCAATCACACTTTATATACTTAAACTTTAGATAAAAGTTCAACTCCAATCACGATTTATATACGTAAACTTAAGATAAAGGTTTAACTCCAATCACACTTTATATACTTTAACTTAAGATAAAGGTTCAACTCCAATCACGCTTTATATACTTAAACTTAAGATAAAGGTTCAACTCCAATCACGATTTATATACTTAAACTTAAGATAAAGGTTTACTCCAATCACGTCTTTATATACTTAAACTTAAGATAAAGGTTTAACTGCAATCACGCTTTATATACTTAAACTAAAGATAAAGGTTTAACTCCAATCACGCTTTTTATACTTAAACTGAAGATAAAGGTTTAACTCCAATCACACTTTATATACTTAAACTTAAGATAAAGGTTCAACTCCAATCACGCTTTATATACTTAAACTTTAGATAAAGGTTCAACTCCAATCACGCTTTATATACTTAAACTTAAGATAAAGGCTCAACTCCAATCACGCTTTATATACTTAAACTTAAGATAAAGGTTTAACTCCAATCACGCTTTATATACTTAAACTTAGGATAAAGTTTTAACTCCAATCACGCTTTATAAACTTAAACTTAAGATAAAGGTTTAACTCCAATCACGTCTTTATATACTTAAACTGAAGATAAAGGTTTATTTCCAATCACGCTTTTATACTTAAACTGAAGATAAAGGTTTAACTCCAATCACGATTTATATACTTAAACTTAAGATAAAGGTTCAACTCCAATCACGTCTTTATATACTTAAACTTAAGATAAAGGTTTAACTCCAATCACGCTTTTTATACTTAAACTGAAGATAAAGGTTTAACTCCAATCACACTTTATATACTTAAACTTAAGATAAAGGTTCAACTCCAATCACGCTTTATATACTTAAACTTTAGATAAAGGTTCAACTCCAATCACGATTTATATACTTAAACTTAAGATAAAGGTTTAACTCCAATCACGTCTTTATATACTTAAACTTAAGATAAAGGTTTAACTCCAATCACACTTGATATACTTAAACTTAAGATAAAGGTTCAACTCCAATCACGCTTTATATACTTAAACTTTAGATAAAGGTTCAACTCCAATCACGTCTTTATATACTTAAACTTAAGATAAAGGTTTAACTCCAATCACGTCTTTATATACTTAAACTTAAGATAAAGGTTCAACTCCAATCACGATTTATATACTTAAACTTAAGATAAATGTTTAACTCCAATCACACTTTATATACTTTAACTTAAGATAAAGGTTCAACTCCAATCACGCTTTATATACTTAAACTTAAGATAAAGGTTCAACTCCAATCACGATTTATATACTTAAACTTAAGATAAAGGTTTAACTCCAATCACGTCTTCATATACTTAAACTTAAGATAAAGGTTTAACTGCAATCACGCTTTATATACTTAAACTTAAGATAAAGGTTTAACTCCAATCACACTTTATATACTTAAACTTTAGATAAAAGTTCAACTCCAATCACGATTTATATACTTAAACTTAAGATAAAGGTTTAACTCCAATCACACTTTATATACTTAAACTTAAGATAAAGGTTCAACTGCAATCACGCTTTATATACTTAAACTTAAGATAAAGGTTCAACTCCAATCACGATTTATATACTTAAACTTAAGATAAAGGTTTAACTCCAATCACGTCTTTATATACTTAAACTTAAGATAAAGGTTTAACTGCAATCACGCTTTATATACTTAAACTTAAGATAAAGGTTTAACTCCAATCACGCTTTTTATACTTAAACTTAAGATAAAGGTTTAACTCCAATCACACTTTATATACTTAAACTTAAGATAAAGGTTCAACTCCAATCACGCTTGATATACTTAAACTTTAGATAAAGGTTCAACTCCAATCACGATTTATATACTTAAACTTAAGATAAAGGCTCAACTCCAATCACACTTTTTATACTTAAACTTAAGATGAAGGTTTAACTCCAATCACGCTTTATATACTTAAACTTAAGATAAGGGTTTAACTCCAATCACGATTTATATACTTAAACTTAAGATAAAGGCTCAACTCCAATCACGCTTTATATACTTAAACTTTAGATAAGGGTTCAACTCCAATCACGCTTTATATACTTAAACTTTAGATAAAGGTTTAACTCCAATCACGATTTATATACTTAAACTTAAGATAAAGGCTCAACTCCAATCACGCTTTATATACTTAAACTTAAGATAAAGGTTTAACTGCAATCACACTTTATATACTTAAACTTAAGAGAAAAGTTCAACTCCAATCACGCTTGATATACTTAAACTGAAGATAAAGGTTTAACTGCAATCACGCTTAATATACTTAAACTGAAGATAAAGGTTTAACTGCAATCACGCTTTATATACTTAAACTTAAGAGAAAAGTTCAACTCCAATCACGCTTTATATACTTAAACTTAAGATAAAGGTTTAACACCAATCACGCTTGATATACTTAAACTTAAGATAAAGGTTTAACTGCAATCACGCTTGATATACTTAAACTGAAGATAAAGGTTTAACTGCAACCACGCTTGATATACTTAAACTGAAGATAATGGTTTAACACCAATCACGCTTGATATACTTAAACTGAAGATAAAGGTTTAACTGCAATCACGCTTGATATACTTAAACTGAAGATAAAGGTTTAACACCAATCACGCTTGATATACTTAAACTGAAGATAAAGGTTTAATACCAATCACGCTTGATATACTTAAACTGAAGATAAAGGTTTAATACCAATCACGCTTGATATTGCATGCGTTTTTATTGAGGACCTAATTCTAAAATATGTGCGTTACTAAACGAGATATCAGTAAATATGCATTACCTTTTGTTTTGAGTGAAAGGACATATTCAAGCAGTTCCAACTGTTTGTCAGTGATTGATTAATCTATTGATTGATTGATTTTTAGGTTGGTGAGTGGGTATGTGGATGGATGGATGGATGGATGGATGGATGGATGGATGGATGGATGGATGGATGGATGGATGGATGGATGGATGGATGGGTGGTACGAGTGGGTAGGTAGGTAGGTAGGTAGGTAGGTAGGTAGGTAGGTAGGTGTGTAGGTAGGTAAGTAGTTTGATTGCATTTTTGCTTCATAGACTCATTACATAAATCATTCATTTGTTCATGCATGAATAATCAGTATATCTAAATTAATCAAATTATGCATTCTCTGATAAATCAAGACACACAACTCACCGAATAATTATTCCATTCCCCCAGAGTTTATATACATGTAACATTTGAAGATGATTGAAGATCGGATAACTGAAGACAATGTGGTGATGATAAGACTAAGAAACGCAAACGTTGACATTGGCCATACCTTTAACAGTCTTTAACAGTTATCATTGGACCGTTTCAAGAAATATACCGAGCTCTTGTGATAATACATTACCTGCACGTTTAGTTAGAATTCGTTGAAAAATGAGAGTGCTATTGTATACACAACCAAAAAATTAACGATGAACGCGACGGGCACGGTGCGATCACAAAAGTTCACCGTAAGCCTCAGACTTACATGAGCTCATGACAAAATAATCAAAATTTATTTACCTTTGTTTATCTGCGTCGTATCTTAATACATTAGAATTAGACATACGAGAACATGTAGATTAAAACACTGCTTGCACCATTCGATGGCTGGTTGTACATTTTGCCTCAAATCACCATATCCAAACATATCTTAAATAATCCATGTCGTAC
Organism: Panopea generosa; assembly: GCA_029582155.1. Taxonomy (NCBI): domain Eukaryota; kingdom Metazoa; phylum Mollusca; class Bivalvia; order Adapedonta; family Hiatellidae; genus Panopea; species Panopea generosa. Next base: position 10,069,283 of record CM055894.1, on the reverse strand, counting down.
GTTGTTTCAGTTTGCATGCTCCATTACCCATTATGACAAAACGCCTTTTCTGAATTTTTTCTACAGTGTTGTTACAGTTTCTTGTTAATATATACAAAAACATGATTAACGTATGCATGAAATATACTTATAAAGAAACAAATTTGTTAATCAAATGTGTACGTGCACAATGTCATGCTACTACTGTAACTGTTTTACTTCAGTTTATATAGTCAACTAGAATTTTGGACTTTGATCAGACAAGCCATGCATATTGACATAATAGTGATTCATATCCAGGTTATCAAATAACGTTACACATATTGACAGTTCAAACTGCAACTTACAAACGTACTCATCAAGGACAAAATTTGGATGATTAGATTTATAATACTGATTCATTTAAGCTATACGTTTTATTTCTTATAATGTTTTTAAGCCCTTAGCTACTGTCTCTGATTCACGTGAATAAATAGGATATTAAACCCTGCAACAAGATATACTAGAATACAGGTCTTAAACAGCTGCTACGTTTGCTTTTCTAACAGTCTCGAAAAGTTCTATCAAACAAAAATGTAACGGTATTCTGTTAAAGTTTCGGACTACCTCGGTTATTTAATTAAATTAAATTCAAATTTATTCACGCATAATAGGTCAGCATACCTATTTCAATAAAATTGATAAATGAGGTAACACAATATCGTATGGAAAGCCAACAGGGTCAAAATTCTTCTTGTTCAATGTTTAATGCTAAATTGCAAATGTTCAATTGAATATGATTAATGTGTAATATGTTATTTATATTTCTTAATTATAAATGATTAGTTCAAATCCTTAATGCCAAAATGCCTGATTCTTAATACATGATTATTATATTATTCTATTCTTAATTTTTATTTTTTGGTTCTAAATAATAAATGCTTCATGTCAAATTATTAATTCTATATTTCTATTTATTACATTTTAAATAGAAAATGCTTTTATTATAACTGCTTAACTCTTAATTCTTAATACGTAATGCGTAACTCTTATACCAATTGCTATATCTGTTTTGTGAACAAAAATATAACCCCCCCCCCCCCCCCCCCCCCCCCCAAGCAGCAGTTCACCATGTAGAACATGTGTATGGCAGGCCAAACGTTGCAATATTATATAACTGTTTTTCTTGTTCAAATGCAGACACCGGTGTAGCTACACGTAGCTACTGCAGGCACCGGCGTAGCTACACGTAGGTACTGCAGGCACCGGTGAAGCTTCACGGAGGTACTGCAGGCACCGGCGTAGCTACACGTAGGTACTGCAGGCACCGGCGTAGCTACACGGAGGTACTGCAGGCACCGGCGTAGCTACACGGATGTACTGCAGCCACCGGCGTAGCTACACGGAGGTACTGCAGGCACCGGCGTAGCTACACGGAGGTACTGCAGGCACCGGTGTAGCAACACGGAGGTACTGCAGGCACGGGCCATATTTTTTCGAATTTAAAATGTTAAAAATACGTAAGTAATTGGTCTGTTTTACATAGAAATAATACGCACATAACCACTGAGAATACACTATTGGCCAATAACATTTTTTAAAAAAAATATGGCGGAGGACCCCGAGAACCCTATAAAACAATTTAAAGGCATTCACTGTCAGTTCTTTTAATTCAGTTTTCAAACCAGAGAACAGATACAATATCAATCTATTTAAACAAACGACACTTTCAATGGGGACAGCTTCAGTTCTCAAACCAGAGAAACAGATAAGATATCAATCTTTTTTTTAACAAACGATCATTTTAAAAGAGAAAGCTTTAGTTCTCAAACCAGAAAAACATATATAATATCGATCTGATTTAACAAATGACCATTTTAATAGAAGCTTCAGTTCTCAAACCAGAGAAACAGATATGATATCGATCTGATTTAACAAACGACCATTTTAATAAAGACAGCTTCAGTTCTCAAATCAGAGAAACATAATATATGATATCGATCTGATTTAACAAACGACCATTTTAATAGAGTCAGCTTCAGTTCTCAAACCAAAGAAACAGATATGATATCGATCTGATTGAACAAACGACCATTTTAATAGAGTCAGCTTCAGTTCTGAAACCAGAGAAACAGATATGATATAGATCTGATTTAACAAACAACCATTCTAACAGAGACAGCTTCAGTTCTCAAACCAGAGGAACAGATATGATATCGATCTGATTTAACAAACGACCATTTTAATAAAGACAGCTTCAGTTCTCAAACCAGAGAAACAGATATGATATAGATCTGATTTAACAAACAACCATTCTAACAGAGACAGCTTCAGTTCTCAAACCAGAGGAACAGATATGATATCGATCTGATTGAACAAACGACCATTTTAATAGAGTCAGCTTCAGTTCTGAAACCAGAGAAACAGATATGATATAGATCTGATTTAACAAACAACCATTCTAACAGAGACAGCTTCAGTTCTCAAACCAGAGGAACAGATATGATATCGATCTGATTTAACAAACGACCATTTTAATAAAGACAGCTTCAGTTCTCAAACCAGAGAAACAGATATGATATAGATCTGATTTAACAAACAACCATTCTAACAGAGACAGCTTCAGTTCTCAAACCAGAGGAACAGATATGATATCGATCTGATTTAACAAACGACAATTTTAATAAAGACAGCTTCAGTTCTCAAACCAGAGAAACATATAGGATATCGATCTGATTTAACAAACGACCATTTTAATAGACAGCTTCAGTTCTCAAACCAGAGAAACAGATATGATATCGATCTGATTTAACAAACGACCATTTTAATACAGATAGCTTCAGTTCTCAAACCAGAGAAGCCGATATGATATCAATCTGATTTAACAAACGACCATTTTAATAGACAGCTTCAGTTCTCAAACCAGAGAAACAGATATGATGTCGATCTGATTTAACAAACGACCATTTTAATAAAGACAGCTTCAGTTCTCAAACCAGAGAAACATATATGATGAAGATCTACTTTAACAAACGACCATTTTAATACAGACAGCTTCAGTTCTCAAACCACTGAAACCGATATGATATCGATCTGATTTAACAAAAACCATTTTAATAGACAGCTTCAGTTCTCAAACCAGAGAAACAGATATGATATTGATCTTATTTAACACACTACCATTTTAATAAAGACAGCTTCAGTTCTCAAACCAGAGAAACATATAGGATATCGATCTGCTTTAACAAACGACCATTTGAATACAGACAGCTTCAGTTCTCAAACCAGAGAAACCGATATGATATCGATCTATTTAAACAAACGACCATTTTAATAGGCAGCTTCAATTCTCAATCCAGAGAAACAGATATGATGTCGATCTGATTTAATAAACGACCATTTTGATAAAGACAACTTCAGTTCTCAAACCAAAGAAACCGATATGATATCGATCTGATTGAACAAACGACCATTTTAATACAGACAGCTTCAGTCATCAAACCAGAGAAACATATATGATATCGATCTGATTTAACAAACGACCATTTTAATAGAGACAGCTTCAGTTCTCAAACCAGAGAAACAGATAAGATGTCGATCTGATTTAACAAACGACCATTTTAATAGGGACAGCTTCAGTTCTCAAACCAGAGAAACAAATAAGATATCGATCTGTTTAAACAAAAACACATTTCAATAGGTACAGCTGTAGCTATTGGACTGTATAAATGGGCATGATATCAATATTTTTAAACATACAACATTATCAGTTTTCAATGGGGACCTCTTTATCTCTAAGCTTGAAGAAATAGATATGACATCTGTTGAAACAAACACCCACTTCAATATATATAACGTTTTTCTGTGCGAATGGAGAAATAGATATGATATCAATCTGAACAAACAACCATTTCAAATGGTCTAACTTTAGCCTCCAGACTGGCTAAATCGATATGATATGATATAAACCTTCAATGGCGTTTTTACATCTAAAAACAGATTTCCTACTCATATAAAACTATAAGTTTGTGTAAGTAAATTATCCGCCTAGCCCAGATGTGTTGCATGTAAAACCATAGTATACATGATTAACACCAATTCTATTCGGTTGGAAGATGCCTTGATATTGTGTCAATGGTTTGCATTGTAGCTTGGCGCGCTTTCCGTAGTCTGGACTGTATATTTATGTATGTTTGTTAACAAGTCATTACGTATATGCATATATGAGAAAAATACTTTGATTCTATGTGGAAAAATAGTTTTACCGTAGAAATCGTAGACCCTATTTTATATACAACAAAGAGCAACATCAAACTGTGTATTGAGGCCTGTATGTTGCAATTGATATAAAAAAATGGGGTATATCTAAATCACATTTTAACGCATTGCTATTTAAATATTAATTGAAATCTCAATGACCGACAAAGAAAAAATCGGTGCAATTCGCAATTTTGGCTGAGGTTGAACATGCGCTTTGCAGATAGTTTCATTTCATTATAATGTTGAATCATTTTGGTTCACTAAACATTGTCATACGATGTTCAGCTATCAGCAAAATATGGATACAATCTTAGATGTAGCTATCAATGTTGACATAAACCCTGGACTGCGTTCATTTCGCTTAGACGTTTAATTTGTTTGCAAACGTTTGATAACAGAAGTGAACTGAACTACATGTTCGCTTTAAACGTTTGCTAACATATGAAACACCTCCGCGAGCTGGGCTGCGTTCAGTTTGGTTAAACGTTTGCTAACGTTAGCTAACATATTTTCCTGGACGCTGGCTCAACATCAAAATAGTACATAGTACGCAACAATTTTAGGGAGCCAGGCATTAAACGCGTTTGCTGTTTAACGGTGCTGAACGCAGCCCTGTTTGATTGTTTGTTTAATATCGCGACTTAATAGGACGTGGAGGGACAATGCCAAGTACACCGATTTCCGTTTACTTTTCGTCCGTAAGTCACCGTTTGCGTTTATAAACAGAGTAAACATATTTAACCGTGCTGAACGTAGCCCTTGACTTACTTACTGGGCACTACACGTGCGGACCATAATTCGTTCACTGATTTGTCACGTATTGAGATATAAATTGACACAAGGCGAATATATTGATAAAAACATTGTGCCCTACTTACATTGTTGTCTGGTTATTTTGATGTTTAATCTTTCAAGGAGATTAAAGTGGAGATAAGGACACAGGAGATATATGTACCTTGGACAAGTGTATGTCAATACTAACCGTTGCTGTAATGGGTAACACGGACCTTAAACCTTTATCAAAATGCTATAATGTTGATTATACATAATATCTATTTTACACTGATTGTAAATTAAGTTCTTACAACTTTGACAAATCACGCTCTAATTCTTCCTGGGTAGAACCAGTAATAAGCATACGCGAATAACGTTTCGAAGGACACATACACATAGCCATTGCGGAGGATCGAACCAACGAATCTCCGATCCTGATATCGATAATCTTCCGCGTGATTTTCCACTTTATATATTATGTTTAAAAAATAAAACAAGAAATATCTTTAAAAAAGATAATCGGCGTAGAAGTAATGTTGTTTGCCGTATGTAAAATCAGAATTAAACAGAAAGTAACACTACAGTTAAGTGTGAAATTAAATTTTCTAATAGACTGAAGATATGTGGATATATATCTAAGAAACATTTCTGTAACAATGGTCAACATGATCAATTTGCAAATATTTAAATTAAGCTATAGATTTATTAGTTATAACGCGCCAACTCTGCGCATGAATATTGTAAAAATAATTATCCCTGCCATCAAGCAAATCACTTGATGGTAAAACTATGTGATCGATTTAAATAAACCAATTAGAGTGCAAGAAACGCGTTTTGAAATTAGTAGATCTATGATTTCTGTATTATTATTTTTTTACTCGTATTATGAGCTAAATATATACTATTTAACTATTTATATATCAAATTTTCCATAATAAAAAAACGAAAGTAAAAAATATTATTAGGCTGCCCGTTCCCACCCCCCTCCCCCACCCCCACCTATACACAATTTCCCACGTTTTGGCTTGCCTATAAGAACTTGGTTTGAACTCCGGTGGAGGTTCCTTTTTAAATACATCTGATTGTTAATTATTGTCGTGTGGTTGTTTTTAATAACATTATTAAAATATCTTGGATAAATAATAACTATTCTCTACTTAAACTGGAATACAGCATTTGGTTTTTGTGAATATCAAAGTTTCCCCACAAGCAGAAGATACCCCTCGAGAAATCTGGGGAAGTATTTTGATACAACCTATATCTTTTCTTAATTAAAACGTTAATAAAAAGTATAAATTGGATTGAATGACAGCCATTTTATTAACATAAAAATTCTTTAGAACGCAGCACCATAGACCATTCTTAATATTGTCTCATGAATATGCATATCTACACCAGAACAAGGTTAGGAGCACGTCCTATCTTACAGCAACACTAGTGTATATAGAGATTACATTGCTATCTCTGATAATAATTGAGATATAAGTCTGACTACATTTAATTTAAATTTGTTGACAGTTTAATTAATGTTTTACGTTGCGTAATTATTACTTTTTTACTTTATGTAAGAGCGCTTTTACACTTTGTGTAGAACTTTTTACACTCTGTATGTACTATTTGTGTATATTGTTTTACACTTTGTGTAGTGACGTTTTATATTATCTCGATCGGGATTCTGAAATATGGAGAAGAAGACATCTGTTAAATTGATGATCTTTATTTCTTTGCAGTCAGAAGTAATATATCTTTATATACAAACACAATACAAAATCAAAACTCAATGTTTAACATTAAAACATGTCATAGTTAATAATGCATTAATATTTGTAACATAAACATATAGAATAATTATATATAGTCAATTAATCCATATTCATTTACTTGATATAATTTCATGACATACAATTATATAGCTAAAATTATGAAGTTCATTGATAAATTGACAGATATTCATTATAACACTACTAATAGCATAATGACTGTCTTTAAAACATGTGATTTAGGGGAAATCCTAATTATAAATTCTCGCTTGGCTAAATGAGAGTTATTAGTGACGCAAGTCAAATATAAATCTCTAATAACCTTTACTTTTTAACTAAATTTCATTTTAAGAGTTATCCAATTGATTTCTTTACTTCGATCCAAATGTTAAAATGAATATAAAAATAACTGAAGTTTGAAGTGTGATACTTCTCAACATATTACACATATTTCAAGAAAATGTTAATGTGATCTAGAATTTGTAGTATCAATAGTAGAAACCCAAAAATCTAGTAAAACATATTCGTTATGTCTCAGCAATATGTGATATTCCCATGTAAATTCAACATAAATTCCTGTAGTAATTTCTTCGCATTAGAAATTTCAAATCACTTGATCATTAAACGTTTGTACACATTTCATATAATAATTAAACATTTTCATAATTCGAAAATGCCATACAAACAGATGTAGTACTTTTTAAACCATGTAGTAAAACATATATTAACAAACAAATATTACTAAACATATAAAATGCACATACCTGGAATATGAAGAAGAAGACATCTGTTAAATTGATGATCTTTATTTTTTTGCAGTCAGAAGTAGTATGACTTGCAAAGCTATGTCTTCAAATTATATAGTAAAGGCCATTTCCAGGTTGGCTTATTGTTATTCAAACAAAGGAAATTGGTTAATCAGTTATTACTTTGTTACACAATATGTTTGCATTTCAAGGCTTGCTAATAGCTTTGACACCTAGTACTTCTAAAGGATTATGCCATCTGTTAGTACCAACAAGTTGACAGGTTATTACCAAAAAACCTTGAAGGTGTTAATAAAGTTTTTATAACTCTTTGTAGATAAACCCACAAAAATGTAGACTTGGACAGCCAAAAATATATATATAATTGGTGTTGTTTTATTAATTACAGAAGTGTGAAATAACCAAAGTTTGAATAAATATATATACTGCAGAATTTAATTTCTGTGAAATTACCAAATCTAAATAAAATAATCTTATAAAATTATAATGGTTCAACCATATATTTTTATATAACATGATATATTATTACATCATATTATAACAAAATTATGGAGCATAATAGTTACTCCCTGCTTTGAAGACTTTGGTCCCCAAAGTTTGAAAAATATACACCATAAATGTCAGATTAAAATTATTAACAAATTTATAATGTGATATCCTGAAAGGAAACAACACAATCATGTTATGCAATATTCATTAACCGGTATGCTATACATTATATGTAATGTAGGCAAGTTTATTTCACCATTTTTGAACACTGTCCAGCATTAACATACAAATTCAACATTGAGAATTCCAATGGGTTTCAAAATTATACACACTATTTTTAAAAGAGTGTTAACTGATTTTCTACTAGTTATATTACTATCTGATTTGATATTTTAAATTTAAACTTTTGTTTATTGGCTAAGAAACTTTTAATCTTAGAGCATATTATATAGTGTTAAAGTCTAAACAAGATGTTCAATTAAAGATGAATAATCTTAGATGTGTGGTAATACAATCATTTTTAATCATCTGTTTAAAGATTACCATCATCAAAATTTCGAAACATTGTCAATCTTCTGTTTCAATATAAGTTCAGCAAACTAAATACAAGCACTCTAGTCCAAAACACATTAGTATCAATGAATCTTAATTGTAAGGAGAAACAAGACAAAATGCCAGTAGTGAATAAAAAATAAGAGGCAGTGCAAACAACAAGAATAATTGTTGTAGGATTCACTACATCAATTCTATATCGTATAGGTAAAAGGAAAGGAGACAAGAGTTAGATTCATATCAACAAAATCAGTTCAAAACAAAGGATCAATTTAATCACTGGAACGAATAAAGAATTTTGGTTTACATCTCCTTTTTTTCCTTGCTTAGTATGGGTCTTTAAGTAATCATGAATTATCTTGCCATTGACATAGGGTTCATGTACCCATTTCCTTGTATTGTCTGGCCAAAGTATTCTATACCATTGTTTGACCCCTTTTTTGCTAGCTTGTATAATGCGTATGTTACCAGATTTAGCATTATACTCATGCTGACTATTTTCATCCTGTGCTTGTTTATCCTCAATTTGTGGGATATTATTTTGAGCAGGTAATGGTTCTGGAAAGTTATTTTGGTGCTGTACCTGAACCGGTATATCTTGATTATTTTCATTGGCTTCATGAGTTGGCCTTTTGTGATACAATTTAAGCCTTGAAGCATTTACATTTACCCTTTGAATTTTATTTGTTTCAATATCTTTAAGAGTATATGTGTAGTGTGGTCCCAACCCTATTATATGGTATGGGCCATTCCACTTTTGATGCAATTTGGTACAAAGCCCTTGTGGAACTTTTTCCTGTCTTACTAAAACATCGTCTCCAACCTTAAATGTAGGTTCCTTTGAACCAAGGTCATGGCGTGTTTTCGCTTTTTCCCGTGCTTTCTATATATTGACCTGTGCAATTTCTCTACTAATCTTCAGCCTAGCAGTAAGACTTGTAAAAAATTGCTGAGCATCCTGACCTAATGATGATTTTGGAATTAAAGTTGTGTCAGTAGGTAGGTGCATATCCCTTCCAAACATAAGTTCATAGGGACTGAATCCACTACTTTCAGTACAGGGTGTTGCCCTGAATGCCATCATTATACTAGGAAGTAATGAAGGCCAATTCATTTGGTCTTTTGAAATGTATGCTCTTAAGGTTTGAGCTAATGTACTGTTAATCCTTTCCACAGTTGCATGTGTCTGTGGGTGGTAGCTACTTGTGTGATGTCGTTTTACCTCGAACATCTCACAGAGCGCACTCACCAATTTAGACATGAAGTTTTTACCACGGTCAGAAACAATAGTACAGGGTGCCCCATATCTTGTGAAAATTTCATTATACAAGACACAAGCAACTTCTTTTGCTTCCTGTGTCCTTAATGGATGTGCTTCCGTTCATTTTGTAAAAGAATCTACAATAAGAAGTACATATTGAAATCCATCCTTGGTTTTAGGAAGTGAACATAGAATATCAATATGAAGTCTAGAAAATGGCTCCTCCACTGGTAATGGATTCAATGGTGGAGGTTGTCGATTTCTTGCCACCTTAATCCGATGGCAGATATCACAAGTCCTTACATAATCTGTTATTTCTTGGTACATTTTGGGCCACCAGTACTTTTGTCTAATAGAACCAAAAGTCTTTTTGACACCAAAATGACCACCTCCTGCCTCACAGTCATGATAAGCATTCAAAATTTCCTTCCTTTTGACCCTTGGTAATGCCAGTTGTAGCACTAGCTTATCATAGTTAGTTTCCTTACTAGCTTTAGTTCGTGCCGTAAACAGATGATAAAGCATGCCATTATCCATCTCATATTGATTGTCGGCAATTCCAATGATCAGACGGTGTTTGTCTACATCATTTGGTAATATTCCATCTACCTTGTACTCTATGATCTGTTTGAAATCTTCGCATTCTCTCTGTAGTTTTGACATATCTTGTTCTGATTCAGTGGCACAAATCACTGGAGGATCTTGATATTCAAAGCTGATTTCAGTACGTACCAAAGATCTCTGTGAAGTGCCAGACGTCTGAACACTTTCAAAACTATCATATGCTAATGGGTCCGAAGTGTTAGCGTTTTTAACAATATTATCAGACACAGTCTCATTTTTATTTGAGAGAGATTCCTTATCCGTAGCGTTCGTCACATTTACAACACTGCCGGATAAAGAATATTGATTTATAGCTTCACATGTTTCTGTGATCACATTCTGTGCCATATTCATAGTACTAATTTGTTCAGTATTATCATGAGATGGTTTAGAGATCCCAATAACTTCAATGTTTGTGGAAGTTGTAGGTAGCTTATTATAATTAATCCTAGATAGTGCATCTGCATTTTGATTTTTGGATTCCCTTTCGGTGTTTAATCTCAAAGTCAAAATTTTGTTGACCACCTACCAAGTCTACCTGAAAGATCTTTTTGAGTTCTTAACCATTGGAGAGATTTGTGGTCAGTTAATACCTTAAAAGGTCTGTGAGTTAAATAATGTTTGAACTCTTCAATGCCACATTTGACAGCTAGAGATTCTAAATCTGAAACACTCCAATTTTTTTCATCAGGACGAATAGCTCTCCCTTCATATGAAACAACATATTCTCTACCATCTCCATCAAATTGACCCAGTATATAGCCCTAAGCATAACCACTGGCATCAGTTGTTAAAATAAAATCCCTATTCATATCAGGAAACCGTAGTATTGGTGGGCTAATTAAAGCAGTTTTTAATGTTTCAAATGCATGTTGACAGTCATCTGTCCAATCACCAGATGAAAAGTTTCGTTTGACCTCTTTCTTCAATAAACCATTTAAAGGTATACATATTTTTGCAAAATTCAGGACAAATCGACGATAAAAGTTGCATAGTCCTAAAAAGCCTCTTAATTCTTTTTGTGTAGTTGGAATTGGAAAGTTTTTGATTTTATTTGTCTTTTCCTTGCCGACACTAACACCATTTTCAGTGATAACGTGGCCGAGAAACATTACCTTGTCAACTCCAAACTGACATTTGGAAGGTTTCAACGTGAGGTTTGCATCTCTCAATCGCTGAAACACTTCATCAAGATGTTTAAGATGAGTTTTAAAATCTGGACTGAACACTAAAATGTCATCGATGTAACAGAGGACATATTTCCAATTGAGCCCCTTTAGAACAAGTGACATAAGTAATTGGAAACTCATAGCAGCGTTGCGGAGTCCAAATGGCATACGAAGGAACTTGAATACACCCTCATGTGTGACAAATGCTGCTTTGTGTCTTGTTTGAGGATCAAGATTAATTTGATAAAAAGCCGAGTTCAAATCCAATTTGCTTGACTGTTACCCAAAGCATCAAAAACATCTTCAAGCCTAGGCAATGGTTGAGAGATAGATGTTGTAATTTGATTTATTTTTCTGTAATCAATAGCAAATCTCCATGAGTTGTCTTTCTTTTTTACAAGAACAACAGGAGAGTTCCAGTAGCTAGTTGACCGTTTGATGCCAACATTTTATTGGTTTGTCGTTCTGTTTCTGCCTTTTTTTATAGGATCCTGCCGGTAGAATGGCATGCGGACAGGTTTTGCCCCAGGAACTGTTTCAATAGTATGTTGGTATAAATTTGTTTGACCAATTTCATCCAAAGATGTTGAGAAGATGTGCTTGTTTTTGTTTAGAAATTTTAAAAGCTTCTGTTTTTTCTAATCAGACAAATTTTCATTTTTAATACCAAATTGAATAATTTTGCTGTTTACATTTTCCTGAGTAGTTCCTTCAGTAGCATTTACATTAGCAACATAGGTAGCATTTTCATCATCATCATTATTGAAAGAGAAAATATTATTTTCATCTATGATATTAACATTAGCTAGAACTTTGTTGGTATTTAGCTTAATATCAGCTTTTGTGGGGTTCATTATTTTCATAACTGCTTTGCTGTTTTTGGTTTTTACCAAACATCTAGCACCCACAAGATTCAAAGATTGTAACGTTACAGAAGGTTCTAAAAGCACAATATCATTTTTATAGTCCTGAGAAATTCTGACTGCTATTGCAATTTCAGTTTCTGCAGGTATATTGACAGACTTTTGACTTCTAACATATCCAAATTTGCTATCACAGATTAGGGCTACCGAGACTAACTCATCCATTACTGTCATACCCTATGGTGAAAGTCAATTTTTACTTTGTTTTTGTGCATAAAATCTAATCCTAAAATGACTGAGTGATGTAAGTGCTCTAATACTGTGAAAGTTTGACATATGTTTAAACCAGATATAGTTAAAGGTAAACTAACTTGACCAATAACTTGGTATCGTTCACCACCAACACCAACGATGCGAGCTAAATTTGAAGGTTGAATTTTATGCTCATTGTTTTTAACAAATTTTTCCAGAGCCGACTTTTGAATGCAGCTCACGCTGGCACCTGAATCTACTAAAGCTCTTGTTCATTTATTGTTTATATCTAATAAAATAGTGTTTCTATCTAAAAATGTTGCAACATTTACTTCTTCACAATTTTTGTTGCTTTCTACATTTTTAGTGTCAGACTTTTCAGAATTCTTTGAATTTAAACAAGAATTGTTGTGAGGAATTTGTTGAGATTGTTTTTCAACTTGCTTAGTACCTAATTTTTCTTGTTTATGTTGATTTTCAATTTGTTTATTACCTTGACTTTCTTGTTTAAGTTGATTTTTAATTTGTTAAGCACACTGATTTTCTTGTTTAAGTTGATTTTTAATTAGTTTAGCACTCCGATTTTCATATTTATTATGATTTTCAATTTGTTTAGCACCCTGATTTTCATATTCATTATGATTTTTAATTTGTTTAGCACCTAGATTTTCATGTTTAGTAACATTTTCATTTTGTTTAGCACCTCGTTTGGTAAGTTTATCAGTCAGTGCATTTAGTTGTTGGCTCACAGAGTCCTGATAACTGGCAGCTACAGAAATGGTTGATGTTGTTGCTGCTATGGTCCTCTCTGCCAAAGTTGCAGCTTTCCGCAAATCCTCTAGGGTTTTGATGTTTTGCGGCATTGTACAATGACCTTTATATCGTTACTCAGTCCATTTAATGCTACACTGGTGAGTAGGCCTTCTGGATATTGTTCATTGCTTGTGATCTTCAAAATTCTAGTGAAGAAGTTGGCACAGCTCTCACCATTCTGTTGTTTAAGTGATAACAGAGCCATGTTTATGTCCATGCCATCACTTCCATTGAAACGTTGTTGTAGTGCTGTTGTTAATGCTGCGAAATCCTGCTTCGTTTCTGATGGCAGCGCATTATACCATGCAACCGCGTGGTCTCGCAGAAAGAATGGCAGTATTTGGAATTTCTTTACCTCATTGTAATTGTAAACGTCTGAAAAATTGTTGAACCACATCAACCAATCAGATGCCTTTTCCCCAGAATTACCATGAAATGGTGCCATTGAGATGTGGTGATCTGCCATTATCTCTGTTTGTGGCTCCTCTTCATCCGGGATAACCGCTTCTCTAAGGTTGCTGAGCTCTAGTGAAACGTCTGACTAGTAGTCAGATTCCAGCTCTGATGCGCTGTCCTCGTTGAGTAAATCGGTTGATCGTAAAAAATACTGGTTTATTGGCGTCGACATGTGTCACTCCGAGTTCATACCGCTGTGTTACTCCACCAACGTTTACGTTGCGTAATTATTACTTTTTGACTTTATGTAAGAGCGCTTTTACACTTTGTGTAGAACTTTTTACACTCTGTATGTACTCTTTGTGTATATTGTTTTACACTTTGTGTAGTGACGTTTTATATTATCTCGATCGGGATTCTGAAATATGGAGAAGAAGACATCTGTTAAATTGGTGATCTTTATTTCTTTGCAGTCAGAAGTAGTATATCTTTATATACAAACACAATACAAAATCAAAACTCAATGTTTAACATTAAAACATGTCATAGTTAATAATGCATTTATATTTGTAATATAAACATATAGAATAATTATATATAGTCAATTAATCCATATTCATTTACTTGATATAATTTCATGACATACAATTATATAGCTAAAATTATGAAGTTCATTGATAAATTGACAGATATTCATTATAACACTACTAATAGCATAATGACTGTCTTTAAAACATGTGATTTTGGGGAAATCCTAATTATAAATTCTCGCTTGGCTAAATGAGAGTTATTAGTGACACAAGTCAAATATAAATCTCTAATAACCTTTACTTTTTAACTAAATTTCATTTTAAGAGTTATCCAATTGATTTCTTTACTTTGATCCAAATGTTAAAATTATTATAAAAATAACTGAAGTTTGAAGTGTGATACTTCTCAACATATTACACATATTTCAAGAAAATGTTAATGTGATCTAGAATTTGTAGTATCAATAGAAGAAACCCAAAAATCTAGTAAAACATATTCGTTATGTCTCAGCAATATGAGATATTCCCATGTAAATTCAACATTAATTCTTGTAGTAATTTCTTTGCATTAGAAATTTCAAATCACTTGATCATTAAACGTTTGTACACATTTCATATAATAATTAAACATTTTCATAATTCGAAAATGCCATACAAACAGATGCAGTACTTTTTAAACCATGTAGTAAAACATATATTAACAAACAAATATTACTAAACATATAAAATGCACATACCTGGAATATGGAGAAGAAGACATCTGTTAAACTGGTGATCTTTGTTTCTTTGCAGTCAGAAGTAGTATGACTTGCAAAGCTATGTCTTCAAATTATATAGTAAAGGCCATTTCCAGGTTGACTTATTGTTATTCAAACAAAGGAAATTGGTTAATCAGCTATTACTTTGTTACACAATATGTTTACATTTCAAGGCTTGCTAATAGCTTTGACACCTAGTACTTCTAAAGGATTATGCCATCTGTTAGTACCAACAAGTTGACAGGTTATTACCAAAAAACCTTGAAAATATATATAATTGGTGTTGTTTTATTAATTACAGAAGTGTGAAATAACCAAAATTTGAATAAATATATATACTGCAGAATTTAATTTCTGTGAAATTACCAAATCTAAATAAAATAATCTTATAAAATTATAATGGTTCAACCATATATTTTTATATAACATGATATATTATTACATCATATTTTTTTGCCCCAGGGGTTTAAGCTGAGATGTTATAGGTTAATTCTCTGCTGACATTTTGGTAAATATAAATAGCAAAATAGTGATAAATATCTGGAAAATAGCATCTAAATGTGTATAAAGTTTCCAGCTACCTTACTGTGAAAAAATATTTGAAAAATATTTTTTAACTTTGGAGATAATAGTGAAAAACAAAATTTCAAAAACAAATCCTTTGTTTGATCCTGGACATTTTTCTAGTCAAGAAACACTGTGAAACCATCCCTCGGATTTAAGGATTAAAATTTTGTATTTTTCTCATCTGTGTTGTAATCATGAATAAAGGAGATATCATTAAGCCAGCCAAAGCCATTGTTACGGCTAAAATGAACACTGCCTCAGGGAGTAAACCACCAGCTTCTAAGAGAACAATATCTGAGGTGTCACCCAATGTGAGCATGGAGGAAATTACAGTTATTTCTCACCAACTTGAAAGCTTAACAGAAGATGTAAAAAATATGAGGGATGATGTCAAAAATGTGATAAAAAGAAATGAAATGGAATTGTTTATAAAGGACACAGTAACAAAGATTATGAATGAAATCTATGAAAACATGGAATTAACAATCAATATGAAAGTAGAGGAAAAAACAAAAGAGGTAAATGAAAGGATGAAAAATGTTCAATGCGAAAATGAGAACTTGAAAAAAGAACTTGTGGTGATGAAAACAGAACTCACTAGAGTAAAAAACTCATGTTACAATGCAGAAATGCAGTCAAGGGAGGCTCTGTTGAAAAGTAATTACAACGAGCAATATTCCCGCAAGAATAACATCAAGATAATGGATGTTAAACCATCAGAAAAGGGAAACAATAGAAGATCTGACATCAAAGGTATGTGATTTAGTCAATAACAAGGGACTTACTTTGGATCCTTCCAACATAGTTGCAATACATCGCATACCAGGAAAAATGAACTGTGTCAAACCAGTATTGGTTAAGCTTAAAAACAACCATGAAAAAAACAAAATCATGAAAAAACGATCGGAATTCAAAAGAGATGGCAACCGCCTAGTGGATGACGTAACAAAACCAAATGCCAAATTGATCCAGACATTGATGGAGAGAGATGACGTAGAACAGGCATGGTTCTTCAATGGTTCCGTCTTCGCAAAATCGAGGGCTACAGATAAACGCTACAAAGTTGATCTATTTGATGATATCAGCCAAATCCTGAAAAACTAGGTGTATTAACTGAACTCAGAAACACAGTATACTATTGGAATACTTTTTTGGATTAATGCTTTTTATTTAATGTCTTATACCTATTTCCAAATTATGTGATACTTGTGCACAGTGATACCCAAACACTAAGGATTTAAAACTGTCTCCAAAGGGATTTACTATGAAACTATTTGTGTGTCAGTGTTTTTAATGTATCGATTCCAGTTTGCATTTATCATGCATGTGTTCCTCCTTTTTTCATTTATTGAAGAGATTTCTCTGTGTGCTAGAATTCCCACATTCTATTATAATGTGAATTATCATTTTTATTCAATTACGGATTACAAAATTAAACAAAGATGCAACTTAGAACTCAGTGAGACTTTAAACGCACCACTGCAAGCATCTTGATTCTTTTAAGCATGATAGTTTTAAGATCTAGATTAAAGTGAAACAAGACTCGTTAATGTAATGTCATTGGATTACATATAATGATAAAATGGTGCATGTAGAACTCAGTGAAACTTTTCAATGTACCACTGCAAGCATCTATACATATTGTGACATTCTGGATGGATTATTAACATTTCCTTTTTTGACTACACCGCATTTGATATATATACAGTGTCATGTCACTGGTTGTATGTATGCATAGGTAGATTGTTGTGTGTTTGGTGTGAGTGGCCTTGTGTTATTTTTTATTTCTCCCCCTCAATGTATTGTCCCACAGTTCCCTACCAGAAACAGTAAAATAAATATTTATAGGCATATATATATTTATACAAATTTATATAAATCTACCTGTTGGATACCTGGTTTACGATAACCTTCCAAACTTACCTTCAAACAGAAAGTTTATGTTTTCAATAATGATTGATAATTACTTTCAATAAGGCTTATTATTCATTGTGGAATTCTCTTAAGTCTGCTTCAGAGAAACACTATTCATATGAATATGGTAAACAATTTGACATTCAGATCTAAACCGGAAACGTAATCAGCTTTCTCTTTGGACAGGCTTAAATAACGCGACTCTTAACAAAAAACAAGTGTCCAGTAGGGCCTTATACCAATAATTTAATAAATTACAGTATTAACTAAAAGATTAGCATGAAAAATATTTTATTCAAATGTATAATAACATTATTAGAAATTTACACAAATTAGAAAATTACTATTATGAAAATGATCAATTATTTCCAAATAATAAACACCAAAATGTACAGCTATTTTTAACTTGAAAAGTTAACAGTAAAATTGCTTTACTCAATGGACTGTTTTTCAAATTTGTTCTTATTAGGTTCATACATAGAATTACACATGTTCTCCATAAGCAGGTCTTTGTTATATAATACACATTCTATAGATAATTATGGAGTTTAAAATACTGTCTGTCAATTGCCAGGGGCTAGGTTCTGTAGAAAAAAGACTAGATGTTTTTAATTATTTAAAAGCCAAAAATTGTCATATTTATTGTTTGCAGGACATACATTCTGCACAACACACTGAAAAATTCATTCAGACACAGTGGGGTAACAATAATTGCCTATTAAGCTCAGTTAATTCTAATAAAAGAGGGGTAGCAGTGTTATTTAATAAAAACCTTGACCTTACAATTCATAAACACTTATCTGACCCTGAGGGGAATTTCATTATAATAGACATAACAGTTGATAATCACAGGTTCAACCTCATTAACTTGTATGGGCCAAATATTGACTCACCAGCATTTTTTAATAATATTATGTCAAAAGCACGATCCATAAATAATAATAACCCTTATATTCTCTGCGGAGATTTCAATGTTGTACAAGACTACAACCTAGATAACTGTAATTATAAAAAAGAAAATAATAAAAAAGCTCATGATATAATTCTTGAAATTATGCAGGATTTTAATCTAATCGATCCTTTTAGAGAAAATAATCCATTGTTAAGAAGATATACATGGAGGAAAAAAACACCGTTACAACAAGCCAGGCTTGACTATTTTCTTTTATCAGAAAGTTTACATGCTTCAGTAAACAAATGTTCTATTGAACCTAGTTATAGGTCAGATCACTCAATGGTAATTCTTAATATGTCTTTTACAAACTTTATTCCTGGGCGTCCGTTATGGAAACACAATAATTCTCTTTTAACCGATCTAGATTATTTAAAGATCATTAATAATAAAATATCAGAAATTAAATGTCAATATGCATTGCCTGTATACAACCTTGAAAACATTAATTTGACTCCCGATAACCAATTACAGTTCACTATAGATGACCAGCTATTCCTCGAAGTTTTATTAATGGAAATAAGGGGGAAGTCAATTTCATATTCATGCTATAAAAAGAAAAAAAAATGACCAATTAGAAAAAGATTTAATAATCGAAATAGAAAAACAAGAAAATAAGGTCACAAATGAAAATATAGATTATATTGAAAATCTAAAAATGAATTTAAAAAATATACGTAAACACAAAATGCAAGGTCATATGATACGCTCAAGAGCACAAATAATAGAAAATGACGAAAAACCAACAAACTATTTCTGTAACTTAGAAACTTTTAAATCTTTAAATAAAATCATACCTAAATTGGAAAAATCAGATGGTAGCATCATAACAGACCAAAAGGAAATTTTAAATGAAGCAAAAGGTTTTTATGAAAGTCTTTACTCTAGTAAAGATAACAATTTAATTGATATTAATTTAGAACGGGAATTTATTAATTATGACATTCCTAAACTTAGTACAGAAGAAAGCAATTTGCTCGAAGGACTAATCACTTATGAACAGGCATCGGCATCTCTGAAAGCCATGGCTAATAACCGTTCACCTGGCACATCAGGATTCAATGCAGATTTCTTTAAAGTGTTTTGGAAACAATTAGGTCATTTTATTGTTAGGTCAATTAATTACGGATTTAAAAAAGGGGAGTTATCCATAACACAAAAAGAAGGTATTATAACATGTATCCCTAAAGAAAATAAATCTAGGTATAATATGAAAAATTACAGACCTATTTCTTTATTAAATTGCATCTATAAAATAGCCTCAGGTGTTATAGCAAACCGAATTAAATCAACTTTACATAAATCAATACATAAAGATCAGACAGGTTTTATTTCAGGCAGATATTTAGGGGAAAATACAAGATTAGTATACGATATTATGCATTGTGCAGAACAAAACAATTTGAAAGGATTACTGCTTTTGATAGATTTTGAAAAGGCGTTTGACTCAATATCTTGGGTTTTTATTAATAAAGTTTTAAATTTTTTTGGCTTTGGTAAATCTATCATAGCTTGGGTAAACTTATTTTTTAACAACGCAAAGCTTGCAGTAAACCAAGGTGGTAACTTATCATCATTCTTTAATATAGGCCGTGGTTGCCGTCAAGGAGACTCGTGTCGTTGTCATCATATTTATTCATTTTATGTGCTGAAATTCTTGCAATTAAAATAAGAAACAACAAAAATATAAAAGGTATCAAAATAGGCAATACAGAATATAAAATATCACAATATGCAGATGATACATCAGCTTTTTTAGACGGATCACAACAGTCTTTAAATGAAACACTATCTGAATTATCAAGTTATGCAGAATATTCCGGTCTCAATGTTAACTTTGACAAAACACAAGTTATATGGATAGGGCTGAAAAAATACAGTACTGAAACTATCAAAACAAAATGGAAACTAACATGGGGAATAACAAACTTTAAACTGTTAGGAATACACTTTGACGTAGATCTTGATAAAATAATATCAAAAAATTACCAAGAAAAAATATCAAAAATAGAAATCTTAATCAAATCTTGGAAACGGAGATATCTTACTCCAATAGGGAAAATAACGGTTGTCAAATCCCTTCTAATTCCAATATTAAATCACCTATTTATGTCCCTTCCAAACCCAAACCTCAATACTATAAAACACATTAATAGTCTATTCTACAGTTTTATCTGGAATGGACCATCTAAAATTAAACAGTCGGTTCTTGTTAAAGAGTATAGCCAAGGAGGACTTAAGATGATAAACATTAATGCATTCATAGCAGCTTTAAAAGTCACCTGGATAAGACGATTAATATTAAATGATGGAAAATGGGCAAATATAACGCATATACCATTAAAAAAATTGATAGATTTTGGGGACTCTTATATTTTGAAAATAATGAGAACTATCTCAAATCCGTTTTGGTTAGATGTACTCAAGTCACTACACACATTAATAAAAATAAAGAAACCTCAAAATATGGATAATATACTACAAACACCCATCTTTTTTAATGAAAATATACGTATTGGAGGAAAACCATTTTTTTTACTCAAAATGGTACGATAATGGAGTTTATCAACGATTTCGTAAACAATACTGGGGACTTTTGTTCAGAATCGGAATTTAAAAATATATCTAATGTAAAAACAAATTTTATACAATACAATGGAGTAGTAAATGCTATAAAATCGTTTGTACATAAAAACAATATGACTTTAAATAAAAAATGTTTAAGACCAATACAACCTCCAACATATAATTATATTACAAAATCTAAAAAAGGTTGTCAAGACATATACTCAATACTTAATAATAACAATGATGAACCTACATCAAAGTTAAAATGGCAACAGATCTACGTCATAGATGAAGTAACATGGGACAAAATATTTTCGTCACCTTTTAATAACAATCTTAGTGCACAACAACAATGGTTTCAAACCAGAATAAATCATAGGATTCTACCATGTAAGAAATATCTACATACATTAAAAATAATTAACAGTCCTCTATGTACATCCTGTAACCAGGAAGAGACCCTCGTCCACATGTTTTGGACATGTCCAACAACACAAACATTCCTTAATAAACTCAAAACTTGGTTCTCTACTATAAATGTAAAATGCTCATTGTATGAAAAATGTTTTATATTTAATACCAATATAGAAAACAACATGTCACAAACAGAAATCCAAATTATTGTTGAAATAAAATATTACATATTTTCTACAAGACGACTGAATGGAACACTTTCCACTGTTGCTTTTAAAAACAGACTCAAATATACACTTTTATCACTCAAAGAAATAGCAATAAAAAACGGAAAAATTGATACCTTTAAAGCACAGTGGCATAAACTTCTGAATATTTAAACTAATACGACAAATAAAGGGATAACTTTATCCTGGTAATGAAAATATGTAAAATAATCTTTAATAACAATGTTAGGACACTCGCAGAATCTGGACCCTGGTACATGACAATTTTCAATTATATTAGTGAATTACTACCACAAGACCGTATATGGAGAACATTGTGTAATATATTTAACCTAGTCAAAGTATATCAAATTTACCATTTATTTCCCACTAGAAAAACAATGATACCTAGAAAACTGTAACAAAATCAAAAAAAAATCTACACCTTTTTTAAATTGGAGAAAGACTGAGAGAAAGAGATATGTTTTATAGCGAGAAAGATAATGATAATTTGTTATTTGATTACAACTATGCTATACTATGTATTTATAATGTAAATGAATTGTGGAATAAATGTTAAAAAAAAAAAAAAAAAAAAAAAAAAAAAAAAACCTTAAATTTCTCACAAAATGTTTTTAGACTACCGGAGCAAGGATTGATCCGACAACTTCGGCAGTGAGAAGTAAATGGTTATTTGACAACAACACTATGGACAACTCTGCCACAGAAGGAACCATTTGTATAATTCTAAACACCAGACATTCATACTGTATTCAAGCATAATTAATAAAGTTCTTGCAGTTTAAATGTTAAAATATGACTTAACCAAATGTATATATTTCTGGACAAATGTTTGAAACGTCTACGACACAGGACTAGACTAAAATTTAAGAGGAGTCTCTGGACATGGCAGTAATTTGAACCTCCATCTCCCATGTACCAAGAAAAAACAACAGCATTGTGCATGACTGCATACATAAACCAACACATTTACTTAAGCTCCCAAATTAGCAGCTGAGGCATCCAAATATATATGAAATATACAATCTGGACATAGGTTCCCTTCAGTTCTTGTCCAGACACTTCTACAATCTGGTTGTAACACTAAACAAGACAAACAAAATAGACAAAAAATCTAGACCATGTATGATTATAAACTGCAGTCCAAAATATACTTTTCGGAAGTAAGGCAGTCAGAAAAGAGAAAGCATAAGTTAGTAGCATTTTGTCCATGCAGCAGCAAGCATTATAAAAAAATATACATTTTTAAAAGAGAATAATTTCATTAAAAAATAAAACAGACATTTCTTTTTTCACCATATCTAAGTCATCTCTTTTCATGTTGTTCGCAACTGCTGGGATTCGAACCCAGAATTTCTACAAAAGTGTAGTTGTGTTTGCCAGTTACACCACAGAAGCATATCATGTTGTACTAAGATAATGGACTTAAATATTTACCAAATCAAATTATGTAAATTAATAGAAATTAATATTTAAAATAGCCCAAATTTCTATTTATAAAATGCACTCTTGTAACACAGCACTACATGTTTGTTTTCTAATACTATATACATGTAGTATAATATCAAATTTTGTGAAATTAAAAATCAGATCGACTCCTTTTTTATGCGTGAAAACGCTTCAACAATCTGGAAGCTAGTCTTTAATAGAAATATACAGGTATTAATTTCAAGTCAGGTGTTTGAAACATCTAAAGCATCATCTGTGTGTTTTATGGTATTTTTTACATAAATATATGTACTTTATAAAATGGTTAAATTTGGATATCTCTGTCCCAAATAAATGCCCCCCTTTGTAAAATGAATTGCACCTTGGGATTATTTCATGTTATACGTTAAGTCTATAATGTGTCTGACTGTCAATTCAAGGGTTGTGAGATCCAATTGATGGTACTTGCGCGTAAAATTTTAATATGTCAAATAAGGGCAATAATTTGCATTTTATTCATGCAAGAGTAATCTAAATTATTCATTGTAGTATGTTTTATGACTGGGAAGTCTTGCATTAAGTTTAAATCAAATACATTGAGTGGTTGATGCAGTATGGACAAGATGGTACTTGCAAGCAAACCTAACCAGAATTTCTAAGTCAAACAAGGGCAATAATTTGCATTATATTAATCCAAGAGTTATCTAACTTAGTTATCATAGTATGACTGGGAAGTGTTGTGTTAAGTTTCAAGTCAATACATGCAATGGTTATTGAGATTGGGACTTGCAGACAAAACTTCAACCAAGGTGGGACACTGACATCCGGGTGAGCAGAATAGCTCTCTTTATTTTTCGAAAAGTCAAGCTAAAAACAATTTGAAAATTGTTTACAGTAACAAAGACAACTCCGTCAGAATTTACAATGTATTTACCAAAACTTTAATGAAAACAAAGCAAAAGGCCAACTAACAATAAATGTATGTTATAAGTACTGTTCTCTGATTGAAATAATTACATCATGACATGAACAGGGAGGTTACCGACTTATGTTTATATAATTATATTAATACATACACTGGTGGAAACCGTAATTTATAATATGTTTTTAAACAAGAGGCCCATGGGCCTTAACAGTCATCTGATTATCCAAAAAGCATTCACATAAATCTATTCAGTCATAAGAAATAACTTTTTGTCAATTTCTCTTATATATATTTAGTAAAGTAGGCCTCACTCCAAGGGCAAAACCGTGTGACCCAGGGACATGCAATTCACAATTTTTATAAATGACCCATATATGTCCATAATCATGCTCACTATTTGTTTCCCAGTGCTTCTCCTATATTGAGAAAAAGATTTTCAAAGTTTACCTTACTATGACCATTTTCACAATTTTGATCACCCATGTGTACCAAAGCTGCATACAATATATCATTACCATTACGGTTACGGTTTTGAGAAGAGCTCAAAAAAGTCAATCGGACGCATCATGATGGACAAAAGGTCCATTGAGGCAAAGTCTCAGGTGACCTAAAAAACCCCAAGTTGAGGGCATAATGGTAGACTGATTGCATTTAAAGGGTCCTCTGTGGCCGAGTGGTACAAAGGCAACATCTCAAGATCACTTACTTCTCACCGCTAAGGTCGTACGTTTGAATCCCGCTCCAAAAACTGTATGTGAGAAAGTTTCCAGTTACTTGTGGAAGGACAGTAGTTGTACTCAGTCTGAGGTCTTCCTCCACCAGCAAAACTGGATAAACCATATATAACCTGAAATGTGTTAAAAATGGCGTTAAACCCTATTAAAAAAAAAGAATGCATTTAAATCACTGTTCTCATTAATTAAAGTTTTATAACAATTATATCAACTACTATAATATGCCGCCGCACCATGTGTGACAATACAATTGTTTGTTATCATCAAGATTGACCAAACTGTTTTGCCATATTTGGCCAGGTCATCCTAAAAGAATGTTTGACTGCTGTGTCTCGACTCAGTATTTTAAAGAAAAATGGACAGATATCATGAAAAAATAAAAAGTTAATGCTTTGAAAGGCAATAAAAAGTTTAAGTAGCTGCAATTTTTAGCAAGTAGGTAGGAGCACAGCAAACACATGCCCCACTTGTTTTATTTTGATGCCAGAGTGCAACCCTCCATTACTGAGAGCACTTATGTGCTAAAGATCACATACCTGTCACATGTGAAGTTGTTGGTTCAAGTCAAGCTATATACATACAATTTATTAGAGTTAACCAATTTCCCCTGAAAGGTTCTACTCAGACTTATGTTACTTTTTGGAAAATACCTTTTTATGTTTTTGTTCATTATTGCACCTAGAGTACAAATTGCATTGTCACTACAAGGCACTGTTTGTTCACCCATTATCAACTTCCACATGCACACTTTTTCCCCCATGCCATTAACCCTTGCCCGGCGTTGTTATCAAAATTAGGATTCTGGGTAGTGATAATGCCCTGCCTAAATGATTCTGAGTAGTGATAACGGTTACGCCCTACTCATCGGAATTATGCAAGGAATGTGAATATATGCCCAATGTAACAGTGATAATAGACAAAATTTAGTATAGATATACTATATTTAGACTTTTAGTACCATGCCTAACAATGTTGTTAAAATACCTTCCCCTGACAGTGCTGTACAATTCTATAGCCAGATGTCCTGAACAAGTAGAAAATTGTACAAGTCACTGGCCAAGTAGAAACTTGTACAAGTCGTCTCTTTAATTACTTTAATTGGTGCACATACACATGGGGATTAATTACCACTGACCAGTTAATCACTTCTCTGGATTAATTATCATTCAATTATCTCCAGGCGGTATTCGATAAGTTGTCCAAAAAAACATAGCTGTTTTAATGGCAGCATAACCAGTATAAGCTGGTTAGCCCCATTAGCTCAGACGGTAAATCACAAAACTTCTAGCATTGAGGTTGTGGGTTAGATCCCAGGGGCTGGCCAATTAAAAACAGTCGTTCCGATGGGTATTTAAATCCAGGATCCATGTGGCGGTGCTATACACTGAGCACACTGAGGAACCAGAAGAAACATACAGTTGGTTTCAATCTGCAACCTGCACTATCCCCCTGGAACCTAAAAAGATCAACACTCTTCTCAGGTAATCGCCGATATGGGATGTTTATGTCCGTAAAAGTAGGTAAGCTTCTTTCGGGCCAAACACCATGACAACTACAGATATTAAAAAAAGTGTACAAGGACTTGTATAGAAGGATAGGAAACTTGCATCTCCTGACTAAATGTTGATAAAATAGCACACGAAAGATTACTAATTTGGCATGAGCCTTCATAAAATCTCAACTAGTTGCCTTTCCATCTCTATATAATTCCTTGATGTTTATGTCCATAAATTTTAGGTTAGCAACTTTCGCAGCACACACTATGACAAATACAGATATTTAAACATATGGTAGATGTTTATTTATGTAAAATGTTGGGTTAGTGACTTTTGTGCCACACACTATGACAACTACAGATATAAAAAAAATTGGCTGCGGTTTATGTTCTCTCAACAGTGAGTTTTGGTCTGACTGTAGCTTCAATTTCACATGCTGTGGCCCATTGGTGATGGTGGTTTCATCAACCTACCAGTTCATCTATATCACCAACATTGCCGATGAAACAATCAACCACGTGGATGTTATTTGTAAATATTGCCAATTGTGCAGGAAATTGAATACCATACCCGATGTAGTGAATGTACATTGGTCACTTACAACAGTCTTGCTGTTAAGCTAGCTTTTACAGCGATGTAGTTAAAGTGCACTGACTGTATTGGAAGTTGAGCAACGATGTAGTGTTAGGGGAGTGTTAGTACTTGGATGGGTGACCGATGTTACTTTAATGGCAACAAGGATAAACTTTTGAACCTGTGCCTGCACAAATCTCTCTTTCTTTGGAATGGGATGGGATATGGCACTGAACTGCTGAAAGCCACAGGCTGTGCTGTTGGGTATAAGCCCTAAAGGTAAAAAGGGGAAGAGTGTAGTGAGTGTACATATATATAGGTCACTAACAACAGTCTTTTCTGTGAAGCTAGCTTTTACAGCGACATGGTTAAGCAACGATGTACAATGGTTGACCGATATCACTTTAGCGATATTCATAATTTTCGGAAGTGATCGAATTCAGGTCATGATCGAAAATTTGATAACACTGTTGAAAACGCAAAAAAAATATATAAACAGCAATCGGAATACTTTTCATTTTACCCGCAATTACTTTGACCGAAACTTTGCGAAACATATTTACTGCAGAGCAATGACTTTGTCGTCTGGTTTGGTATTTTAATTATCCACTAAAGCTTAGAATTTTACTTATCAAAAAAGTTTACCTATTTTAATATTATTATTAAAGTATTTTTTTGGAAACAACATTTTGTTAGTTTTATTTTATTTTGAATAATAGTCACGAGGCAACGTATGGGTTAAAGGTCGTCGTGTTTTTTTTCAAAATGCACCACTTCTCACTGAGTTCTAGATGTCGCTCGAGTGATACCGTAACGGGTTCGTAAACGAACTCGCCCTTTGGGCGATTTCGGTTTCGACCCCTATTACTCGGCGTTCGGAGGCATTCGGTTAGGGTCAGCGAGGCGCAAAAACGGGTTGTCGGCGAGGTGCACAACGGGGTGAACAGTTTACTTTCGATTTCTCTTGTGAAGATAAATTATTGAAACAACTTTGAAAATGAAATCAATCTTTCAAGTTTTTGGTACAAAAACTAATATAATCCGATATTTAGTAGATCTATGTGTCTTCTATAACAGTGTTAATAAACACACAGTAAATTATCTTTTCAACACACACCCATTCAGTGCCCAGTTTACACAAAAATATAGGTAAAAAAACATATTATAAAGCTACACCAAATAAAAAATGAACGACTAACAAAAAACGGATTTAGCAATTTTGAAACAACCACAAGCACAACCGTCACTGCGACACTAAAACGTGGTTAACTGGTGGATTTAACCGGGTGCAGGACGAAGCGTACCACTGTCTTTCCGTACCACTGCCTTCACGTACCATTTCAGGACGAAGCGCACCACATATATATAATATAGTAGTAAATACCTGGTGGGAAGCCTGATAATACGTTGTCAACTAGGTGTGAATAACAAGTATCATTTGCTCAAATCAGTGGTAAATTAAAGCAATCTGACAAAAAGAAAGTAGTAATGGGTATTATCAGGTTAATTAATCCCGATTAATTGTAAAATCAGTACAATATAGTAATTGTAAGTTTGGTTATAAAGAACGAGAAAACATATAGATCACTTTCTTTTTATATAAGCATTTTATTTTTTTCGCATAATAACGTATAAAATAAGCACAAACATACATTTTCTTCTTCATTCATTCATAATAAAAACCATAACTCATCGATCAGTATAAGAACATTTCATATAAAGCACATAATTATAATTAATAGCCAAACATACATTTTTTTCTTCATTCACTATTAAAATTTCAATATTTACAACAATTTCATATATCATAATAAAAAACATAACTGGTCGATCAGTATAAGCACATTTTACATTTATTGAAGCTGTGACACAGTGTCTGTGATGTCAGCGGCAATTGTGTCTGTTGATTCTGATCTACATTCTCCGCAAGACCATTCCAGATTGATCTGCCCCCTCTGCAACTGACGATACTGAGCATGTGTGATCCCTGCAATAAAAATATAAATAAATAATTAACACATGTCTTCGAAATTATACTAGACCTTTTCAAAATTTAATTTATTATAATTCTCGCTTTATTTTCGCTATATTGTAGTACTTATCGATGCAAATTAGACAAGATGAACATTAGATAAAAAAAAATATAACATAATACACATTTGAACAGTTTAACAAACAATACATTAATATTATTAAATTTTCCCTATATAATCTATATGTGGTACGCTTCGTCCTAGAAACTGGTACGCTTCGTCCTGGTACGGTAAGGCGATGGTACGCTTCGTCCGACAATCGATTTAACCTCGTTCTCCTTTCGTCGTCACAGAAAAAAGAGACAGTGTAGCCCAGTCCGAGTATTCTCTTACATAAACGAGAGCTAGTACATTTGTATGTTGTATAAAAAAACATGATCTAAGTGATACCTCCGGCGTAGCTACACGAAGGCACTGCAAACCAGGGACTCTAGAAAAAAAAACACCTGATTTAAATGAAATTCTCGTTAGTAATTGGTATGTTTCACATAGAAAAAAAAAACGCACTAAACCCCTGAGAATATACAAGTCCTTGTACTCACTGAGATTTATTCACACCTTTTTTTGGGGGGGGGGGGGGGGGGGGATAATATGCATTAAGATGTGTTCACACATAGGTGAAATGTGTTTATTTTCGGGTAGTAGTATTCACTTAGATGTGTCACTTGACATGTTCACACATTTTGATGTTCACGGTCCCTCGGATTTAATAATACCAAGGGCTTGTATTCTATATAAGTCTTTGATACAAAACCCTTAAACAATAATAAAGAAAATTTATACCAAACAATAATTATTACGTTTCATCGAGGGCTTATATTGAGTTATATGATCATTTTGGTGGTGATCAATACTCGGCAATGTTTCATCACGCCGACTAAAATATGCGCAGTTTAATTGTTACGACGTGCAGTAAGAATAAATCACCGGCAAAGATGTCTGCGCCCTTGTGTCTGCCAACATTTTCACGATTGAAATACTGTTATACCATCAGTCGGCTACTAACACCGACTTTTTTCCACACATCTACTTGTTTAAATAAGAAAAAGAAAAGAAAATACAAACAGCAGTACATAAATGACAGAATTATTGGTAATTAAATCGATTGTCATGTAAATTCGCGATAGTTGCATAAAGTGACAGCGGACACATGGGCTACGTTCAGCACCGTTAAACATGTTTAATTTGTTTAAAAACGCAAACGGTAAGCTAATGAACGAAAAGTAAACGGAAATCGCTCTACTCGTCGTTGTCCATTCACTTCCCACCATTGCCGTGATTAAACACAAGCAAACAGCTCGCGGAGGTGTTTTATTCTTGTTTAATCTGTTAGCAAACGTTTAAAGAGAACATGTCGTTCAGTTCACTTCTGTTATCAAACAAATTAAATGTTTCAGCTAACTGAACGCAGCCCTGTATTGGAACCTGTATTGGTGTAGTAGAATATCATGAATTCTGAAAACTCGTCTTCTACATCAAGATGTAATATATTGTCTTATTTTAAAAGATTACACTTCCAATGTTATTTTAAAAGTTTTAATAACGAGTGAATGTACGGCAAAGCTGTGCATTTGTGAGTATGCGAGCTCATAACGGTAACACGTAGGATATAAAAACAAAACAAAATTAATCAATATACCAATATATATATATACTAATGTTGAAAATCGGAAATGACAACTTTCTGTTTTCATTGATGATTTTGGACACTCAGATATATATAGCTAGGCTGCTATTAGTTTGCTTACAGAAAATAATATGAATTGGGTAAAACCTAAATGGCTACCGAATAGGTAGATATTCACATTATAAAAATACAATACATAATGTGAGATAATTATCAACTGATTCTTACTACGAGCTGAAAATATACCACACCGATAAAACCACCATGAAGAAGAAAATATCCTTTGTTTCAAGCAAAATAAACAATTATAACTTCTTGTTTTTGTTATTATTTTTGCCGGGTCCGATTAGCTCAGTTGGTTACGCGTCTGACTATCAATCCAGGGGTTGTGAGTTCGAATCCTCCGCCTGGCAACAGTCTCCATGATGATTGATATATGGCATTGTGTCTTATTATCATTTGCCTCTCACCACTGATTCAAGTGGGAAAGTTATCAGTTACTTGCGGAGATGGGGTGTGCTCGAGTACTGGATAATCCCAGGAAACAGTGGTTATGTTAACTGATCATCAGTTAGCCCCCGATGGCATAAAAATGACTCTAAATAATCAATAAATCAATTTTCAATAATGTGGGTTCGGCATATTATACTCTTTGTGACAATTGATTAAAATCATGATCATTTGAAAATTAAGTACTTTAAATTGCCTGTCAATTTGTCAATCCAAAGATCCCTACCCATTGTTTTAATTTTATTTTTTAAATTTTGTTTTGTTTTAAATTAAATACTTTGCCCCATTTCAACTTTGTTACTGACCCCAAGGACATTCCATCCCACCCCCATTTTTTTTCTTTTAAATTTTGATTTGTTTTCAATTTAATACTATTCTGCCCCTTTGTTACCAACCCCAAGACCACCCAGCCCCTCCAATTGTTTTCTTAAAATTGTGTTCTGTATTGTATTAGATACACTGTCCCTTTTCAACTTTGTTCCCAACCCCAAGACACCCTCCACCTCCAACATTTTTCTAATTGTATTAAAACTGCACAGCCCTGTTTTATAATATTAAAATTTGGCACATACACCCCTGCATCAACACCCAGATAAAAAAAAATTGTATTAAATTAAATACATTTCAGCTTAAGTACTGGCTAGCTAGCCGTAGCCAGACATAGACATATTGTATATTCTATCCTATTAGTCCTACTTGCACATACATGTATCTACTATAAATACGGGCATTTGCGGTAATAGATATATTGCGGTATACAAGGGATATATATCTGTATATTTTGTTTTGTTTTCAAATACTACATGTTACAATATGAGCTCGAATACTGGAGAATGCACGGCTTCGCCGCACATTCGTTTGTATTCTCTCAGCTTAAGATCCTTACAAATCTTGTTTTACAAATTCACTTTTTAGCTCGCTGGGAATAATGTCCAGGATAGTTATTGCCATGACCCCGGCGTCGGCAGCGTCTGTAGACACCCAGGTTAATCTTTTGCGTTTAAGTTTTGGTGTTTGCCCCCAAGTCCTAGACTATCTTTCTGATTCTGTCCACATTTCCTTTCCTGCTTCATTACACATTGCTTTTTATGCTTTTTATATACTGGCCCAGTTAAGGCATCTACTATTGGACTTAGCCATACAATCAGGTTAAACTTTTGTGTTTAGTTGTGTTGAAGTTTTGGTTTTTGCCTATTTCTGATTCTGTTCACATTTACTTTCCTGCTTCATTACACATTGCTTTTTATGCTTTTGATATATTTATATATACTGACCCAGGTAAGGCATCTTCTATTGGACTTAGCCATACAAGCAGATAAAACTTTTGCGTTGAGTTGTTTAAATTCTGGTTTTTGCCTCCAAGTCCCAAACTACCTTTCTGATTCTGTTTACATTTGCTTTCCTGCTTCATTACACATTGCTTTTTAGCTTGCCGGGACATTAAGAGAGCTATTGCCATGACACCGGCATTGATGTCGTAGTTGTCTGTAGACACCCAGGTTAAACCTTTTGTGTTTAGTTGCGTTTAAGTTTTAAATTTTGGTGTTTGGCTCCAATCTCAATCTTTGCATGGGTGGTGAGTTTTATCCCATAGGCGAGCTTTGTTGTCTTCTGACAACTGTTGTTTATTTTGAATCATGAATAGTTATTTTGAAAGCTCTGCTGATATTCATGTATAAAATATAATATAATTTAAAGTACAAAATACCACTTTAAATGTAAACAAAATGTACACAAAGTAACAAACCTAAATAGCGAGCGAAAAGGTAGATATTCACATTATACATTGGCACTGATTATATCATCTCTGATTATATCATCTGGTAGATTATTCCATTTATCAATTGTTCTGACGCAGAATGAATTTTTACTATGACCACTAATTTGACTGTCACCAAATTCAAACATACCATCCATTGGAAGATCAAATGATTCTAACCCTGTACTTCGTATCCATTTGCTTCAAATAGACGCATTTCGACGAGTACATTAACTAATCAGTATAGGTGCTGATTGACACCTTTGCTTATTCCTGGACTGAATACATGAGCCTTCATAAATTCTCAACCAAATCTTTCCTTTCTTTCTATATATACATCCTTGATCATAGTGTTACTATTTAAATATAACCCAATTATAAGTAAGGTCACACACGATTAGCGAGGTCGGGTGAATCGGGCATACATCTAAATTGTTGGAATTCCTCCTTGGAACAAATGCCTCATTACCAACAGCCTGTTTTATGGTATTAAACACACAATTTGACCCTTTACTTCATATAGACCCCTTTGGACACCTCTAATATAGACACCTTTGGACACCTCTAATATAGACACCTTTGGACACCTCTAATATAGATGCCTTTTGACACCTCTAATATAGAAGGCTTTTGAATTATTGGGTGAATTATGTTTATATTAACTGACAGAGTGGAAAACAATGCAGGAAGTGTTCAGATTGCTCATTATGAGCAATCTGAACTCTTCCTGCACTGTTTTCAAAGGCCTTCTGTGATTGGTGCAGGAAAACGCATATCTATGGAGTAAAGGGTAAACACACCCCTGTTGTAAATTGCATCGTCCCAGGGTATTGGGGGTGGTGGGGGGGGGGGGGGATTTATTTTGGGGTATATGATATATCTTTGGCACTGGTTATATTTAGGAAATGCATGATTCAGTGATTTGTCTATGATGCAAGAACTTGTTTCTCAAATGATTAATTAACTAATAAGTCTATAACAATTCCCCATATTGGGAAAACCATCCAACACTTTTAAATTATATAACATTAGCAGTTATTTTAGAATTTATTTGGTGATTTATTTATATTTATATATCTTATTTTTATTTACTGTTAAAGAGTATGAATGGTTAAAGTGGAATGTTTAATCTGTCAGCTGGGACAAGTCCATGTTGAGCCTACCCTGTTGGTATTGATCAGTGAATTATCAATTATTATATTTTTAATTTATATTTTTAGAAAAGAGTCAAGACAATGTTAGTGCAACAAAGAATCGAGTTACTTCAAAATATCTACATGTATCAGGTAATATTAAATTTCAAGCTCATTTCTTAATGCTTAACATTTTATCATCTGTGACAAAGACTTACTTCAAAGTATCAACATGAACCAGGTAATATTACTTAATGCTTTACATTTTATCATCTGTGACTAAGAAATCTGACTAGCTATGTAGATCACAGGGGCTAGTGTCAATATGCACTTTATATCCCTATATGTAGTATAATAAAGACTTACTTCAAAGTATCGACATGTACCAGGTAATATTACTTAATGCTTAACATTTTATCATCTGTGACTAAGAAATCTGACTAGCTATGTAGATCACAGGGGCTAGTGTCAATATGCACTTTATATCCCTATATGTAGTATAATAAAGACTTACTTCAAAGTATTGACATGTACCAGGTAATATTACTTAATGCTTAACATTTTATCATCTGTGACTAAGAAATCTGACTAGCTATGTAGATCACAGGGGCTAGTGTCAATATGCACTTTATATCCCTATATGTAGTATAATAAAGACTTACTTCAAAGTATCGACATGTACCAGGTAATATTACTTAATGCTTATCATTTTATCATCTGTGACTAAGAAATCTGACTAGCTATGTAGATCACAGGGGCTAGTGTCAACATGCACTTTATATCCCTATATGTAGTATAATAAAGACTTACTTCAAAGTATCGACATGTACCAGGTAATATTACTTAATGCTTAACATTTTATCATCTGTGACTAAGAAATCTGACTAGCTATGTAGATCACAGGGGCTAGTGTCAATATGCACTTTATATCCCTATATGTAGTATAATAAAGACTTACTTCAAAGTATTGACATGTACCAGGTAATATTACTTAATGCTTAACATTTTATCATCTGTGACTAAGAAATCTGACTAGCTATGTAGATCACAGGGGCTAGTGTCAATATGCACTTTATATCCCTATATGTAGTATAATAAAGACTTACTTCAAAGTATCGACATGTACCAGGTAATATTACTTAATGCTTATCATTTTATCATCTGTGACTAAGAAATCTGACTAGCTATGTAGATCACAGGGGCTAGTGTCAACATGCACTTTATATCCCTATATGTAGTATAATAAAGACTTACTTCAAAGTATCGACATGTACCAGGTAATATTACTTAATGCTTATCATTTTATCATCTGTGACTATTTAAAAGAACTCCGACTAGCGATGTAGATGATTTGTGTCATTTTTTGTTAGACTTTTTCAAAGTTAGTTATGTCACATGATATATAATAATTATCTAGACATTGGATTGCTTGAAAGAAATTCTGATTCAACTGTCATAGACTGAGTTATTTGCCTTTCATATAAAATAACATGTTAAATCTTGTTTATCAAATAAAAAAATATGAAAACCAGTCAGTTTTTTCTGTCACAGATCACCAGTACACAACACAAAAGTGAAATTTTCTAACCAATCAGGCCATCCTTAAAAATATATTTTTTAGAGAGCTATTTTTAT
Organism: Panopea generosa; assembly: GCA_029582155.1. Lineage (NCBI taxonomy): Eukaryota > Metazoa > Mollusca > Bivalvia > Adapedonta > Hiatellidae > Panopea > Panopea generosa. Next base: position 10,033,583 of record CM055894.1, on the reverse strand, counting down.
TTTGCAAGATTTTGATTTTGCATAGTCATTTTTTTTTAAACAAAAATGGGCAGAAATCATGAAAAAAATCAACACTTTGAAAGTCAATGGTTTAGGTAGCTGCAAGTGAGCACAGTAAGGACAGCCTAAAATTTGATATATCCTACTACTGTAGGTGACTGACTAATAATCTTGGTCCAACTTTTAATTTGAAAAGACCTGCGTGGTTCTGGGTAAGAATAAAGTCACTGTCAATCTCTGCAGAGGGGTAGGAACTCTCCATATGGGTTTCGTGTTCATATTATCATTTTTTATCATGTACATTATTGTGGTTTAATAACCGACCCCTGTGTGGTGCCAGGGATCCATACGAGTAATGGCAAGAATAGGGTCACTGTGGCTCATGCATTTTGTAGGAAGTGACAACATGAGTTATATGATAGAATTTGCTGAAAATCTGCAGTCCTGCAGGTATCAAGGTTCTAGGTTCATTCTACATATTGATTTGTTGATGTGTTTTTAACCCATATTTTAATTTGTTGTTTTTGTACATGTAGAGTGAATCTTGAATCTTCCTTCCTGTTGGCGTTGAATGACCTATAATGTATTGGTTTGCCATAAAACCCCATTCATTCATTTGAAAATACAGGTATTTACGGGTATACTGACTTTATTACTAAAAACAGTTTCCTTAACAGATTTTGTGCAAAGATCAAGGATATATATACATGTAAACTTTTATTTTCCTAATGCAAAACTAATTGAAGATTGAAAATTAATACATTTAGGTCTCTCAAAATAATGAGCGAAATACTTCCAATTTTTTAAAGAAAAGTTGTCTACCAGTAGGTTATATTTCACAATGTTGATTTTCGTGGTGAAAAAAAAAATCTCAAAAGCTAGATAGGAGTGTCTCCCAAAACATAGATCAAGTACCTTTTGTTAAAGCACCATTTCAGCAGTAGAATAATGTAAACAATCATTTGTATAAGATACTGATACAGAATAATCAGTACAATCCCCTGTGTTACAGATTCCGCTAAATCACCGTTTCGGCAGCTACTCTACAAGCGTTTCAAAGATGTGGAGAACAGTATCCTGGTACAGAGGAAAGCTCAAATTGACATAAACGCAGTTCTACAAGCAATAAATCAGAAATGCGGAAACATCTCTAAAGTCTGTGTCTTCGAGAATCATCAGTATTCAGTAGGTTTAAATATCTTGTCCAGCGTAACAGTTGTTTCAGTTTGTGAATCAGGCATGTCTGTTATAATTTGTTTTCCAATAAAAGACATGATGTCTTCATTAAATGATTTAAGAAATGAATTTTATTTGTTAAATTTAGTGAGACATGACAGTCTGTGAAAAATAAATAAAGTTCAAGACCCTTTTTATGACATTTTTAACCGGACTACAAAAGTATTTCCAAATAGCCCGACTATTTCTATGACTTTATATTCAAATGGAGTGAACAATCTGAGCAAGATGTTGGGAGAAATCTACGTAGTTTCATTGCTGAAACCAAGGACCCTGATATAAGTCCTTGCTGAAACTGCGTAAAATTATGATAAAATGATAAATTTTGAAAATTTAGAAAATGAAACTTAAATGTAAATTTTAGGTCTTCTGTCATTAATTTACAGACTATAAGAATTGAACTTGGACTATGTAATTATGGAAAGTATCTAGTCCAAAGAACTAGTCCTGAAAAGTTCTTGGCACATACAGATATGAATGTTACATGTAAAAAGTGAACTCCGAAGGGTTTTATATAAACCTTGCTCATTGCATGCAAGTTTATATATTACACTGTAAGTTTATATATTACACTGCAAGTTTATATTTTGCACTGCAAGTTTATATATTACACTGCAAGTTTATTAATTACACTGCAAGTTAATATATTACACTGCAAGTTTATTAATTACACTGTAAGTTTATATATTACACTGCAAGTTTATATATTACACTGCATGTTTATATACTACTCTTCAAGTTTATATATTACACTGCAAGTTTATATATTACACTGCAAGTTTATATATTACACTGCAAGTTTATATATTGCACTGCATGTTTATATACTACACTGCAAGTTTATATATTGCACTGCAAGTTTATATATCACACTGCAAGTTTATATATTGCACTGCTTGTTTATATACTACACTGCAAGTTTATATATTGCACTGCAAGTTTATATACTACACTGCAAGTTAATATATTGCACTGCATGTTTATATATTGCACTGCATGTTTATATATTACACTGCATGTTTATATACTACACTGCAAGTTTATATATTGCGCTGCATGTTTATATATTACACCGCAAGTTTATATATTACACTGCAAGTTTATATACTGCACTGCATGTTTATATACTACACTGCAAGTTTATATATTGCACTGCAAGTTTATATATTACACTGCAAGTTTATATATTACACTGCACGTTTATATATTACACTGCAAGTTTATATATTGCACTGCAAGTTTATATATTGCACTGCATGTTTATATATTACACTGCAAGATTATATATTGCACTGCATGTTTATATATTACACTGCAAGTTTATATATTACACTGCAAGTTTATATATTGCACTTGTTCGATAAATGAAGATCATTCCTCAGATTTATATTATTACTGTCCTTAATTAACACTAGAACATCGTGTTTCTCAGAACCTATATAATGTTAAATAATGTGTTGCATTCTTGAGAAGGTTAGTAAATGGAACAGCAGAAATCTCACCTTGTATACTGTCTGTTACTTAATGTCTCACTACACAGTTACAAGCCTTTTTTTACAATAGTAACATGATTCCGATGTAATTTGGTTCAAAATATTTTCAGAATGGTCTGTTGGAGCTGAGATTTCTTGTTGCAGATTAGTAGAGCAAAAGCTGCCTAGCATCTACTGCAATAAGACATCACTGGTATTAAAACAGTTTTTATAACAACTTTTATAGGATTTTAACAAATGGATATATTTATGAACATTTGTTGACTTCTTTTTTTAAAAAAAAACAAGCTGCTCAACCTACCAGTTATTGTGCTGTTTATACACATGGGGATACATTCATGCTCTAGAAAAGAAATACTTTAAAACTTTTTTATGTGGTCTTTTTTTTTACCATGGAAATCCTAGACCTTATTTTATATAGAACAAAGAATAGAATTCAACTGTGTGGTGAGACCTGTAATGACAGTCTAAACATTAATTATTATGAAGTTTTTACCTGTGTTGCACACCTGAGAAGGTCAGTAAAGGAACAGAAGAAGTCTCGACTCTTGTATACTATCTGTTTCTTCGTGACAATTACTTACGGAAGGACGGTGGTTCTACTCATTCTGACCAAGTCTGAGGTCTTCCTCCGCAAGTAACACTGGATATGCCATATATAACATGAAATGTGTTGAAAACAAAATGTGTGAATCACTTGTTACATATTTATTTTATCTGTTCCATTCATACCTGTCACAAGTGTTATTCACTCACTCACTCACTCACTCACTCACTCACTCACTCACTCACTCACTCACTCACTCACTCACTCACTCACTCACTCACTCACTCACTCACTCACTCACTCACTCACTCACTCACTCACTCACCCACCCACCCACCCACCCACCCACCCACTCTGGTTACAGAGATTTTATGGTGCATGAATATAGTGCAAACATATGTACAAGGGGACAAACATAAAATATGAAAACAAAAATACAAGAACGTTAGCAAATTATAGCAGGCACTAATGAATAATTGCACGTTAAACTTTATACATACATGTGTATATACACTTGTGACATATTTATTACATCTGTTCCATTCATACCTGTCACAAGTGTTTAAACTTTATACATACATGTGTATATATGCTTGTAACATATATATTACATCTGTTCCATTCACACCGGTCACAAGTGTTTAAACTTTATACATACATGTATATATACACTTGTGACATATTTATTACATCTGTTCCATTCATACCTGTCACAAGTGTTTAAACTTTATACATACATGTGTATATATGCTTGTAACATATATATTACATCTGTTCCATTCACACCTGTCGTAAGTGTTTAAACATTATACATACATTTGTATATATGCTTGTAACATATATATTACATCTGTTCCATTTATACCTGTCACAAATGTTTAAACTTTATACATACATGTATATATATGATTGTAACATATTTATTACATCTGTTCCATTCATACCTGTCACAAGTGTTTAAACTTTATACATACATGTGTATCAGGCCTTCTAAAATTGCCGGTTTTACGTTTTTTGGACTGATTTCTGAAGTTCAAAACCGGTTTTCTTTTCAAAGTTTAATAAAAAATCGGTCCAGATATTTTCAAAGTTCAATAAAAAGTTGGTCCAGATATTTTCACGGTCGTATAAAATCCCATTAATTGCTCTCACCGTGCCATACTGACCAGTGAAATACACCTTGCGGCAATATCATTTGACCCATTAATCTGTTTGTTTTGTCACCTGCTGTGCGAAATGTCAATTTCGACCAAACCATTGATGGTATTAGGGGAGTTTATCGGAAGAGTCTATCGCTATGTAGCATGCCTTCGATGTGTGATAGGCATTCTGTCGGTTCATCCGTAATTTCTTTGATATACCGCTAGCTAAAGCTGGGACGGTCGGACCGAATATTGGTTGCATCATTAAAATATTTGATAAAACGTGCAGTGTTTCATTTTTTTTTTAAAATAACTTTAATTATAAAACTAATGACAGTGATAAAACCCGGACCGATTTTGTTTTGATGTGGGACAGGTTCTGAATGATTTATTTTGGTGGTTGAACCGTTACATTGGTTTCCACGGTGATTATTTCACGCAGCTTCCGGAATTTACAACACTTCCGGTTCGATTGAATATTTTTTTATATAATGAAAATTATTCAGTAAAGCGGAAACATAATGTCAGTCATTAAAATGTACACATTGTGATAAAGTATGTTATAAATAATACACAAATAAACTTGAAATCGTTCCCTATTATTAAATAAACGGAGAAAATACATGATGCAGCTGATATGGTGGGTGGGGTATGCATACATGTAAAGGCATAGGTCAGCTACCACCATTGAGATGAGCTCTCTGATTGGCTGAAAAAAGTATAGGGATGTTCAGGGCATATATTTTTATAGTAAGCTTAATTCTGGTTGGATGAAAATGTTAAACTGGCAAATGATCACAATAAAATATAAGTTTATTATGTTTGTGTCAATTAAAAATTAGAATAATGTTTCTGTGACTGACTAAATTCATTTTATCAAGGAAAATGCATGGAAAGTGAAATTGTTGAAATTTACTTTTGGGGGTACCCAACTTCAGGGGGCAAAAAGTTGTAAAAAGTGGTACTTTTGACCCCATTTTGGGGACATTTTAATTTCAGTCTAGGACAGTACTTTAATATGATATAGGACTTTTTGGTCCGCCAATAATAGAAATAGTGAAAATTTGGTCAAACATTATAATGTAAGTCTATGGAAAACGCAATGGTGGTAGCTGACCTAAATGTAAGGCAATTTTAGTGATTTTTTAAAATAAGTGCAATTCTTACGGTAGTAAAAAACCTGGACCGATTTGCATTTTGGAATTTTAGAAGGCCTGATGTGTATATACACTTGTGACATATTTATTACATCTGTTTCATACATCTCGTATGTCAATACTGTTGTACTTATTGTCTATTGTAACAGTTTCTATTGGTGGATATGGAGAACAACGTTGCATTGCCTAAAGTAACCATAGATTCAGATTTGATTTCTACTAGAGACAAAACAGAACATCAACCATTTCCACAAGAAAAAATCTCAACTTACAGTCCGCAGGTCTTAAACATGAAGCATATGAATGATTGTGACAATGTAAGTATCAGGTATAGAAGAGCCAGTCTGGTATGGAAGAGCCAATGGACGACCTTTAGGTTGAAAGATGTTAATGACTATATATGATTAGGCCATAATAAATTAATTGCTTGCCCCCTAATTTTCACGTAAATTTTTTCATAAAAAAATAAAAAATAAAAAAATCTTAAAAAAACATCAAACATTTTAAAAATGAAAATAATTAATAAAAAATAAAATCCTCCCGCCCTCCCCATTTTTAAGAAAAATTTGGACGATAATATAGCAATTAATTTATAATGGCCTTAAAATGATTGCGGTAAACATAAACTATCATTTTGAACCTCATGACTTTGTATGATCTTAAATTATTGTTAACTGCTACATGACTGAAATCACATGTACCATACATGAACAATTGATAACTAGGTACAGTCCAAAAATGCCTAATTCCATGAGTTTTAATGCCCCCACCACTTGAAGAATGGTGAAGGGACATTAAGTGTGACCCCTGTCTGTCCGTTCATTCAACCATCTGAGGTAAATCACTGGTTTCTGTTCAATATTTTCTGAAAGGATCTGTGTATTTGATTAATATTTTGTGTTTATCTATTTGGGTGTAAAATACAGGTCAAGTTCGATATTTATCAACGTAAGTCAAACTGCACAGGAGTCATGGTTCTTCATAATTTTCGCTTAAAAATTTGTTTCCAATCAATAAAGAGGGCATTCGTGTTGACAAACACATTTCTAGTTTATATATAAACTATTTTTGCTAACTGCTATATTTCTAGTCGTTGTTTATATGTTTTTTGTTTACACCTATATCAATGGTATACTGATTTTCTTACTATATTTAAACCTGTAAACTGTATGAAAATATCAGGCTGAATATGTAGATGCTGTGATGTTTTGTGAATATACCGGTATAACAAAATGATTCCATACCATCATTATGCAAAGTAGTATATTTTTATGCCCCTGCCCATTATGGGGATGTGGGAAAGGACATATTACACTTTCTGGCCATGACTACTACTACAACCTATGCCCCTGCCCATTATGGGGATGTGGGGAAGGACATGTCACACTTTCTGGCCGTGACTACTACTACAACCTATGCCCCTGCCCATTATGGGGATGTGGGGAAAGACATGTTACACTTTCTGTCCGTGACTACTACTACAACCTATACCCCTGCCCATTATGGGGATGTAGGGAAGGACATGTCACACTTTCTGGCCGTGACTACTACTACAACATATGCCCCTGCTCATTATGGGGATGTGGGGAAGGACATGTCACACTTTCTGGCCGTGACTACTACTACAACCTATGCCCCTGCCCATTATGGGGATGTGGGGAAAGACATGTTACACTTTCTGGCCATGACTACTACTACAACCTTTACCCCTGCCCATTATGGGGATGTGGGGAAGGACATGTCACACTTTCTGGCCGTGACTACTACTACAACCTATGCCCCTGCCCATTATGGGGATGTGGGGAAGGACATGTCACACTTTCTGGCCATGACTACTACTACAACCAATGCCCCTGCCCATTATGGGGATGTGGGGAAGGACATGTCACACTCTCTGGCCGTGACTACTACTACAACCTATGCCCCTGCCCATTATGGGGATGTGGGGAAGGACATGTTACACTTTCTGGCCGTGACTACTACTACAACCAATGCCCTTGCCCATTATGGGGATGTGGGGAAGGACATGTCACACTTTCTGGCCATGACTACTACTACAACCAATGCCCCTGCCCATTATGGGGATGTGGGGAAGGACATGTCACACTCTCTGGCCGTGACTACTACTACAACCTATGCCCCTGCTCATTATGGGGATGTGGGGAAGGACATGTTACACTTTCTGGCCATGACTACTACTACAACCAATGCCCCTGCCCATTATGGGGATGTGGGGAAGGACATGTCACACTCTCTGGCCGTGGCTACTACTACAACCTATGCCCCTGCTCATTATGGGGATGTGGGGAAGGACATGTTACACTTTCTGGCCATGACTACTAGTAAACTCTCCAACCAATTTTGGACAAACGTGCCAGAGAGTATCACTAGGAAGTCTAGTTGCACATAAAATCATTGTATTCCGATCCATGGTCTACTTTGGTGTAGTTATCTCCTTCAATTATTTATATATATATTTATTTCCCGTATGTATTGACTAAATTTCCTGTCAGAGTGTTCAGATCATTGCTTAACTCTTTACTCCATAGATACGTGTTTTCCCACACGTAACAAGCAATCTGAACACTTCCTGCACTGTTTTCCACTCTGTCAGTTAATATAAACATAATTCATCCATTGCTGATACATGGTGAATTAATGCTTTCAATTTGGAAGAGTCAAAGAAAATGCTTATGGAGCAAAGGGTTAATAAACTCTGTATTAATTTGTTTATTTCTTGCATAATCCAGTAACTTTCAGATTGATGGTGATTGTACTGACTACTCAGATTTGTTCTTGGGTCTGCCTCCACCAACTGGAAACCTTATATAACATGTTATGTGTTGAACAAAGTATTAAAGCCCATCTATTCCTAAAACTGTTTGCCAGTTATTTATTTAGGAAGAACATTTTGTTTAACTCGGATCCATTCTGAGGTCTTCCTGCACCTATTATAAATCAGATGCCATAATATATTCTGAAGTCTGTCAAAAATTTAGTACGTCTTTTTGAAACTGTTCTGGAAAATACTAAAAAAACCTTAAACAACCATTCTTGTTCTTCCAGTCTGTTTTTAGCTTGCCGGGATGAAGTCCAAGGAGAGCTATTGCCATGACCCTGGCGTCCTCGTCTGTAGATACCCAGGTTAAACTTTTGCGTTTAAGTTTAAGATATCCTTTTTGGACTTAGACACCCAGAGGCGAGCTTTGTTGTCTTCTGACAACTCTTGTTTTATTAAAAAATGACATAAAAACTTCCTTTAATCAAATAATATTGTTTTATTTTTATCCAGTTATCAGCACAGATTCGTTACCTGTATAATAACATACAGATGGCGGAGGAGATGATCAGGTGTCACTTTCTTGTGTGCTCGCTTGTGGAAGATATTATCAGAAAGGTTTGTTTATAAGGTTGAATGATTGAAGCACCAATTTCTGTCATAAAACACCTGATGCACTTCAAGACATAATGTTTTGAAATCATCTAAATTTCATAATTGATAATTCCACACGGTACAACAATTAATGATTGGTTTCTAATTGATATATATGATACATTAACTAAGCTATCGGCAATATTTAAATTTGATCTATCATGTACACCAAATAAACGCCCTTGGGGCAAGGCATTCAAGGACATTTAGTTAGGCCAGAGGATTGTGGGCGTTTATTTTGGCTAGAGGAATTAGTTTAATTTTTGTATGAAATGTGTGTAAAATTTCATAACATTGCAAGCCAGTGATGAGACACTTAAACATGACATGAAATGTACATATAATTTATTTGTATTAAGGACCATGAGTGTCATGTAATTTTATTTTCTATACAAAAGGGTGAGAGGGGGAGCATTATTTAAGGGTATATGATGTACATTTCACATGAGGTTAATCAATGTTAATTCCTTTTGAAGCTGGAGGTTGACTGTAAATATAAGTGTCTGAACTTACCATGGCTGTTACATTTTCCTAACTTAACACAGACCGCAGCATGGTCTAGTGGTAGAGCTTCTGCCTCGCATGGGTTCGATCCCTGACAGGGTCATATCAAAGACTTTAAAAATGGTACTAGAAGCTTCCTTGCTTGATGCTCAGCATTTAGAGGAGAGTTCAAGTTCTGGTCAACCCAGTGTCAGTATATTGTGACTGGGTGGGGTATCATTCCATGAGTCTGCGGCATGATACTCCAGTGTGACATAGCTCAAAATACTGTCTCGAGTAGACACCGTCACGATATGACTGAAAAATTGTTGAAAGCATCGCTAAACACCATACAACAACAACTTACTTAACACACAGAAAATAAGCACAAGTTGATTAAAAACAGTAATGGATTATTTTACTTTGTTGCTGATGATTATAAAGATCAACCAATTTCCATTAATAATTGATTATAAATGATTGTCTTTTCTGCGTTAAACTGATGTAAAAATTACAAGATGCCAGTTTCTTTGTTGAAACTCCTAAAATTGTTTTTGTATACTGACCAGATGAGCCTGTCACAGTTCGCTCGATTTGTAGAATGTCTGACAAACAATCCAGGGTTCACGGGTTCAAATTCCCACCTGGTCACACACCTGGTCACATTCTCCATGATGATTGATATACTACATTGCTTTTTATTGTCATTCGTCTCTCATGCATTAACCTTCCAGGATCCCAGGAAAGAGTGCTTCAGTAATTTGAACTCTGTTAGTCCTCGGTGGCATAAAACTGATGCTAAATATTCAAACAAATTAACAGACTCAATAAAGGCAATGTAGAAATGTAGATTGCGAACACTCGGCAGACATGTCTATTAGAACAAAACTTTATTTTATACTGTAGGATGATGCATTGGGAGACATAAAAAGTGTAGTGTTACCATTCGGTTCTGTACCATGTGGTCTCGCAATGGAAGGAGTTTCTGATCTGGATATGGTTCTAATGCAGAATGCTTACTGTGTAAGTAAAAATCTCTTGTTGTAATTAAGTGTGCCTTGTTTGTGGCGCCTGAGTAAAGCCTTCCAGTTTGAGGTAAAAGTACCCCAATGAGGCGCCCGAGTAAAGCCTTCCAGTTTGAGGTAGAAGTATCCCAATGAGGCGCCCGAGCAAAGCCTTCCAGTTTGAGGTAGAAGTACCCCAATGAGGCGCCCGAGTAAAGCCTTCCAGTTTGAGGTAGAAGTATCCCAATGTGGCACCCGAGTAAAGCCTTCCAGTTTGAGGTAGAAGTACCCCAATGTGGCGCCCGAGTAAAGCCTTCCAGTTTGAGGTAGAAGTATCCCAATGTGGCGCCCGAGTGAAGCCTTCCAGTTTGAGGTAGAAGTATCCCAATGTGGCGCCCGAGTAAAGCCTTCCAGTTTGAGGTAGAAGTACCCCAATGTGGCGCCCGAGTAAAGCCTTCCAGTTTGAGGTAGAAGTACCCCAATGTGGCGCCCGAGTAAAGCCTTCCAGTTTGAGGTAGAAGTACCCCAATGTGGCGCCCGAGTAAAGCCTTCCAGTTTGAGGTAGAAGTACCCCAATGTGGCGCCCGAGTAAAGCCTTCCAGTTTGAAGTAGAAGTACCCCAATGTGGCGCCCGAGTAAAGCCTTCCAGTTTGAGGTAGAAGTACCCCAATGTGGCGCCCGAGTAAAGCCTTCCAGTTTGAGGTAGAAGTATCCCAATGAGGCGCCTGAGTAAAGCCTTCCAGTTTGAGGTAGAAGTATCCCAATGTGGCGCCCAAGTAAAGCCTTCCAGTTTGAGGTAGAAGTACCCCAATGTGGCGCCCGAGTAAAGCCTTCCAGTTTGAGGTAGAAGTACCCCAATGTGGCGCCCGAGTAAAGCCTTCCAGTTTGAGGTAGAAGTATCCCAATGAGGCGCCCGAGTAAAGCCTTCCAGTTTGAGGTAGAAGTATCCCAATGTGGCGCCCAAGTAAAGCCTTCCAGTTTGAGGTAGAAGTATCCCAATGTGGCACCTGAGTAAAGCCTTCCGTTAAAGCCAGCCATTATTTGTCTGTCTGATCACTAATTATCCATCGGTCTGATCGGCCATTACGTATCTGATAACCAGTTATCTGTCTGTCTAATCACCAATTATCTGTCTGTCTGATCACCCATTATCTGTCTGTCTGTAACTCTTGCTTTAAATAACTTCTTCTCTGAAACAGCTTTAGTGTGAACCAGTCTTAATTCTTATGTGAAGCTCTCTCAAATTTGTTCATATCCTGACCCTGGGATCAAATTCAACCCTGCCACAGTAGCTTATCAGTTGTTGTTTTTTAGATTCATAAAATAATTTGCGGAAACTATAAGGCCTGAAGCTTTGATATTTTGCTTGTACTGTGATCTAATGTTTTTGTTCAAGCCATAAGGCTAGGGTCAAAATTTGCCCTGCCCCGGTGGCTGATCAATTAAACATGAGGAAATCAAAATTTATTTATTTTTCTTCTCAAGAACCGACTAACCATATTTGTTCATGTTTGGTTTGAATGAATACGGGTTTTTTATTTTGTTGAAATAAAGGGGCTGGCTCCATTGGGGTCTAGGAAGAGACTTTGATTTTTACATAAGGAATTAGGTCTAGATTATGATAAACTGTGTGTTTTCATAAACAGTATATATATAAGTAGGCTGGTTCTTCAATGATTCATTCTGAAATCTTCCTCAACCAATAAAACACTGATATTAATAATTTGTTGGAAGTGTAAAATTTTGTTTGACTCCATTAAAATAATGACATACATGTATTATACATTTTGAATAAGGTAAAATATACTTCTCTTACAGGGGGAAAATCAATCCAACGTTATATTGCTACATATAAAGAGAACGTTCAGCAAGGTTTCATCATTTGCAAAGGTGCAACACATTCCAGCACGAGTTCCAATTGTCACTTTCAAAGAGAATATAACAAAGATGTCATGTGATCTGTCATATGGTAAATTGTAAGTAACCAGTGAAGGGTATTTTACTCATGTTTTGGAAATCACCTGAATCAGAGGAAGCATAGTGATAATTCGTCAGTTGAACATATCTGTAGTGAAACATACACTCGGGGACTTTGAAAACGCACCACTTACATACATGTTATTTTAGTGCAGAATTTGTCATCCGATTTCAAAGAAAGTTTATATATGTTAAGAGTGCCATCTGTCTTCTACTGTCAAAATTTCATGACTGAGACTTGAATTTTTTATGCATTTTTTTTTTATTTTTCGAAGCTACCCCCAAAGTTGAAGATTCACAGGAATCAATAAGGCCATCTTTAAAAAAAGATTTGTTTGCTGTGCTCTGACCCAGTATTTTTCATGTGGGTAGGTAGGTAGCTAATTTTTTTTTTTGCCAAATTTTGATTTTGCATAATCGTTTTAAAGAAAAATATACGCTTTAAAAGTCAGTAAAAAAGTTGGGGTAGCAGCAATTTTGATTGAGTAAGTAGGAGCACAGCAAACAATCTATTTTTAAGGACAGCCTTACGAGTGTATGTATCCAGGTGAATGGTTCATACACTCGTTGTTGACGTCTGTGAATTTTCACTTTTGGGGTTTGCTTTGAAAAAAAATGCATAATAAATTCAAGTCTCAGTCATAAAATTTTGACAGTAGAAGACAAAGATGACACTCTTAACGTATATAAACTTTCTTTGAAATTGGATAATATTTTCTGCACTAAAATTACCTGTATGTAAGTGGTGCGTTTTCAAAGTTCCTAAGTGTACTTTGCTACTATTACGGCTAGTACAACAATTTCCTTCTCTGAAACCACTGACTCAGTTTTAATAAAACTTCTGCACAATGTACATTAGTCGTACAAGATAGCCACCATCGCCCAACCCATTTTTACTATCTAAACAGTAAAAGCAACATCTCTTAACCACAAAAAAAAATTTCATTTAAAATTTGCTGAAATGTTACCGTTAGTGACTCTACCAAAATTATGTTGTTTCTTTTTTTGCCAGAGATTGGCCAATTTGTACATATGATTTTACAAGAAAAAAATTAAAAAATCTTCTTTTCTGATACATCTGACTTGATATTTATAAAACTTTGCCACTGTATCTTAGGTGATGCCCTTTCAGATATTTATTCTGATGTTGGTCATCTCCTCTGAAACAACTGAACCGTATTCATTGAGAATTTGAATTGTTACCCAAGTGACCCATTACCAAAATTGTGTGTGTGTCAAACAAGGAGAATGTAAAGGAATATTTCGATTGGTGTTGAGGTAATTTAGGTCAGGATCAAGGTCTTGGTTTCAATAACTTCAGATTCCTTTGCGATATTTTAATGAAATTTGGTGTATAGGTTTCTAACATGGAAAGGAACCTAGGGATTGGTCAAGATCTTTGTTTTAAAATTAGGAAAAGGGATTCCTCACATTAATTAATTTAGTGTTAAGCATTAAGTTATTCTGTTGAAGGTAATCAATCTATTATACTTGGATATGGAAGTTGGGATAATGGGATATAATGGCTATAATATTTCCATTTACCCCTCTTTCCCTACCAGATAATCATATTTTCAGCCCCCACTCCCCAATCTGTTCTTCTTTTCTTAAGTCAGCTTCCTCATAATTATGCTTTCTTTATAATAATACCTAGTTCTGTTCATTTTTGAAAGAAAATCTTAATAAAAGGGTGCAAATAGTACATAGGGTGAGAATATTATAACAATATTCTATAATTTTTCCACAGAATATAGGGTGAGAATATTATAAAAATATTCTATAATTTTTCCACAGTATATAGGTAGAGAATATTAAATCAATATTCTATAACTTTTCCACACGAAAATGTAGGCGGGTGGAAGTATAATATTACACAAGGTATAACAGATATTGAAAATATAAAGATATAAATTTGTAAAAAGTAATTCAGTTACTGTTTTTGAAAAATGTTTTTGTACCTGGTATTTTTAGATTATAGCAAAGCTCTGCACCTTTTTGATCACCTCTCATATAAAGGTGAGATTAATATTTTCTGACTCAAATACATGTACACCTGTATATTGAATGTTGCATCATGTTCAAATTTAGCATAAAGGCATACAGACAGGTTGCATTTTAGTTAAATGCTTAAAAAATTCAGAACAAGAAAGCCTGTATTATTTCACTCTTCTCTATCGCAGAAGTGGTCTCCAGGTAGCCGAGATATTCTGCTGGCTTCATACGTTTGACAACAGGTTCTATCCGTTAGTGTTAACAATCAAGTATTTGGTGAAGAAACATAGGTTGTTACGACCACAGCCATGTTCCTGTCTATCAAGTTTCATGATTACAGTCCTGGTGGTAGCTTACCTGCAGAAAGAGTCCATATTGCCACCACTGCATATGCTGAACACAAGTACAGGTGAGCATTATTCACTTCATTTTACCTGCACTACACAGAGGATCTTACTTGAGTTCTCATTTATTATTTAAAATATTAAACAAGTTGGCAAAATATATATTATGCGAGAATCTGCCAAGCATTACATAATTTTTGCTGAGTTATATATTTAATACTTAATGAGCACGATTGTAAGATTCTTTTTATCACATAACTCATAAAAATATGTGTGGTTTCGGCTAAGAATAGAATCACTGCCGATCTCTGCAGAGGGGTAGGAGTCCTCTGAATGGGTGTCGTGTTCATTTTATCATTTTTTGTCATGTTCACTATTGTGGTTGAATTATCAACCCCTGTGTGGTTCCAGGGAGCCATAAGTGATGGCAAGAATAGGATCACTGTGGCTTATGCATGTCGTAAGAAGCGACAAATTGAGTAACACGATAGAATTTGCTGAAAATCTACAGTTCTGCAGGTATCAAGGTTCTAGGTTCATTCTGCATATTCATTTGTTGATGTATTTTTTTTTAATCTGTATGTTAATTTGTTGTTTTTGTACATGCAGAGTGAACCTGGAATCTTCCTTCCTGTTGGCTCCGAATAACCTATAATGTGTTGGTATGCCGTAAAACCCTATTCATTATTATCAGAAAAATAGTACATTACCATTTATTTCACATGTCATGTAAATAAATGTGGCTTCCGTCACTTGTTGTATGACTTAATGTCTCACAATAACATCATTTTACCATGACAAATCAATGTTACTTATATATTCGGGGAAGTTAAAACGTAGTTTGGCATTTAATGTAGGACAGCCGAATTATATGAAAAAACACCGAACGATGAATCGGAAGTGATATTTCACTAGGCTAAAATAAATAAGATGTCGTGGCTTTATTACACTCCTGCACTGTAAATTATGTGATAAATATAATTTGATAACTGTGTAACATATGTTCAATAATCTGAGAGTTTAGCTCAGCTTATCGCCTATATCTCAACAAACTACTTATATTATAGTGACTAAACTTTATAAACACATTCATATCATGTTAAACAAACAATTTATATATAGCTGCTTTACCTATTTAAAGTTTCCATAATTTTGGCTCTAAAAACGTAGATAAATTTTTTTTGTTTATTTCAGGCTTGATTTTTTTAAAAATTTATTTTATTTTTCAGTAATTAATATTGATTCTGCACCATCATGTTAAAAAAGTTTTTGCAATGCTGACATTGACCTTCTAAGTGGACGAACGTCCGCACCTGCTTAAGGTGCTTTTGTTTTTATTAAAAGATGTTAATCTTCAGTGTGTTCCAATTCTGGAGTGTATGGTGACGTGGTAGAATAATTGATGGTGCGTTGTAGGTTCTATCTCTATGCTTAGTACTGCTTAGTACTGGGCCATTACTTGTAAAGCTTCTTTGATAGTTAAATCTTGACTCACATTTTACCTTATTTTTCACATCAGTGTCTATGGTGTTATTTCTGGTAAACAATTGCAAGGAAGATGAACACATTAAGATCTCCTCTTGTTATTTAATAAAAATATAATCTTAATAACTCTTTTTAAAAATGAGATACAATACAATACAATACAATACAAATCCTTTATTTCGTAAATAGAGGCCTCCGGCCCAAAATACATATCATTATTTACAAACATTTAGTAGTGTCAAAATATGAAATGAAATATGGCATACAATTTATGTGGAAATATTTCTTTTCTATTATAATTGTGATTCATTTCGTACCAAAATAAAATGGATATATGCAGCTAGTTTCCTAAGTTTGAAGGTGTCATTTAGTTGTAGTAGCTGATAAAAATCTTCTAAGTTATTTTCCCCGGAATACCAAGACTGTAAACATTGTAGTCTCAGATCCGCATATCTCGGACACAGAAAAAATACATGATATTCGTCTTCTATAACGTTTATATTCGCATGAATATAACAATATGTACACTTTCGGTCTTGCCTTTCAATATTTTCGTGACGACCAGTTTCTATTTTGAGCTTGTGACTAGAACATCGAAAACGGGCAAGAGATTTTTTATGTAAAAAGGGAATTTCAATACAAAGATACTTTTCTGGATTTAGTAAAGTTTTGAAGTACTTATAAGTGTCACAACGTGTGGATTCTGCAATACTACCATGCCAGTACTGGGTCATGCAATCTGATAGTCGTTGTTTAAATGCTAAAATAAACATATTAATATCCCCCACTTCATGTGAAATCCAAACATACCCGAATCCATATCGAAACAATAATTTCTTAACACTTGAAGCCCAAGTTTTTCTTCCAACATCATCTAAATCTTTAAGCATTCTATAACAATGTTTTGGATATCGGTGATTTGGCATATGTATTATTTTACACCAGTACTTAATGCAATTTGTATGATAAGTAACGCACAAAGGAACAATTAAAAAAGAATCTAATTCTGAGTAAGGTAAATTTTTCAACTGAATATGTTTTACGAATACATATATAATGTTTTATGATTATGAGCAACGGTTTTTTTCCCGGAAGACTTTGAGAGTGATTTGTTATTATTGTAAGAATTTGTTGCACAACCAATATAGAATAAATAGGAATAAATTTTACTTCTTGTGAGAATTTAAGATAATGTTACTTTAAATGCACCATGCTTTACATATAAAATGAAGCACATTACAATCTTCTGTTTCAGATCTTTGGAAGAAGGCAGCCTCACCGCTGGACATCTGGGAGAGTATAGAGTTACAATCTGTCATACCCTCACCACAAACCAGCGATGATGACCTTGGTAAGGTTAACACTGCTACCGTAATGAGAACCCGTCATTCTAGTTGTGAGGATGGGCCTGTATTCACAAAACATCTCAACTTGAGCATGTATGCAAGCTGAAATGTTAGGAATGCATGTTTAGAAAACTTATAAATACTTTAAGTTCTGATCTCCCTGTAGCATGTGATACAGCTGATATCAGCTACAAACCTACATTCCTCCAGCAACCATCTTCACACTCATCCGTTATATAACAGATGTTAATAATACAAGTTGGTTGAAGTTATATTTAGAAATCAAGCTTAATGTGTACTAAAAGGATAAAGAATATAAGAATCCTTCTTAAGTATCCGTGTTGGATAGAAATATCTCACCCAAGGGGTTGAAATTACATGCAGGCGTGTAATTTTGACCCAGAGGGTGAGATTTTTCTGTCCCACATGGATGAACTTGTGATGTTTTTTTTTTCTCCCATTCATCTTTTTTAAATGATAGATCTTTGATAATGGCCTTCATCACAAATATATTATTCTTTTTTTAATGCGTGTTTAACGCCCAAAATTTCAAATATACATGAAGAAGTACATACATAAAGTATGTACCAGAAATTACACCTGTTTATTTCTCCGCACATTGTTTAAATGATTCACTTCAAATATAATTTTTACTCTGACCTTTTTCTTGCAGGTAAGCAAAACATCATAAAAATATACGTTGACATCATTTTTCTAACGTAATGTGTCTGTCTGTCTTGTCTTGTCTGTCTTGTCTTGTCTTGTCTTGTCTGTCCCGTACCACACCGCATACATTAAACTCTTTTACTTAAAATTGATAGAGCTTTTTTGTCTTTTACAGGATTTTTGCTAGTTGGATTCTTCAAATTCTACAGTGAGTTTCCCTTTAGTGATGTCTATATAGACTTGATATCTGGACAAACTGTTAACTGCACCCATGGATATAAAATGTGTGTTCTCAACCCACATGAAAGAGGTCACAATATATTTAGAAATGTAAAGAAGTTTTATGTAGATGAGTTTCAACAATTCTGCACAGAAGTAGTAGATATGCTGAGCAAACAAAGACAAAACTGCACGAGTGATTGGGGACTCAGTTCTGTAATAAACACAGCCAGGCAAACACTGGATGTAGAATTTATTTACGCTGATGATGAGTTACAAGAATTAGTCTTTGAAGTAGGAGATGATGTAGAAGTTAAGCAAGAGACAATGGATAAAGACAATAAAGATAGTGGAAAGGAAACAAATGCTAAAATAATAAATGATGGAGACATGGTAACAGAAAATAGTTCTAGTAAAGACTCGGCATCTCTGAAAAACAAGGAAGATATTGTATATAATATATATAGAAAAGATGGTGTAACAGATCAAGACATCTTGTCTCATAATAATAAAGAACCAGTAAAGAACAGAAAATCAAACAGAATGTTAGATATCTATACACTTTTTGGTGATGATGCTGGCAAAAAAGGTAAAGAAACTAAAAGAAAGTCTTCTTTAAATATTGGAGATGTTATGAAAACCATGAAGTCAAAAAAAGGCAAAATTCGACATCAAGTAAAAGATATGGTGAAAACAAGGAAGAAGGGCCGTGATAGCTGAATGTTAGAGAGTATATCATTTCCACTTTTGAGTCTGTGTAGGTGCTGGAAACTGTCTCAAACTTTTACACGAGTTTGACAAAAATATATGTGGTATACAGTACTGCCATATATATACACATACATTTACACTTTCTTTATATCTGGTCTAGCTAGAGGTTAGGACATGAAGATGAATGTTGATATATCAAACCGCAGTCTGGAGATGTACATTTGTAGTAAAATATATCTACATAAGGTTAAAATAAACCTTCAAGATAATTAAATCCCGCTAGCATGAATGTTTCACATTTTGATGTCCCATATGTATGCATTTGATTCCACAGAATTTTCTTGTTTCATGACTTATGCTTCTTTCTCCACTTTACCATATTGCATTTACATATAATCATTTTTATTTAATATTTTACAAATTATTTCTATCACAACATTTTCCAGGGGCGTGTGTCATATAAATTTTACATTGTTCTTGTTTCTTCAAAACACTCATAAAAAACTATCTCAAATAAGCTCTTAATTAACTGTAAGGGTTTATTTTATAGAAATACAATGTACATGTAATTTGAATTTTTGCCATATACGACGGGTTATCCAGAAGTTCGTAGACAAATTTGATAAAATCCATATTCATGCAAGTACATAGCTATATTTGGCACAGCTTAAGTATTGGTGTATTTGTTGTCGATGTACAGTATTTTAATGCATTTGTTATGTTAATAATAATGATATGGTCTCCTTAACACATGCATACATGTTTAGTGCCGCAGCTCAAAATGTTGAACCATTTGACAGATAAATATTTGAAAAATAACAATGATTTCCCTGTAAAACTCGTGGTAAATCATATATTATTGAGGACATGTCATCAATGTCTATATTGGTCATTCCAGTATAAGTATGGTGTGCAAGTGTTAGGAGTTTAAACAAACTTACATAAAATAGGCAAACTTGTTCATAAGCAAATCTTCCGTCTGAGGAAAAGGTAAAACAACGAGCAGAAATACAGTTTTGTGTCAATATTAGCAAAACACTGATCCAGTCGATATATATGCTTAGTAAAGCTCCTGAGAAAATTATTTGTAGTGCATTTTGTAGTCTACAGATGACACCAACGGTAGGGTGATGAACGAGAAACAATAATGGATGATAACATGTGTGGTCGCCCTGTGTCAAAATCGTATCAACGACACGTCAACATAGTAAAAGGTGCCTCAATAAGGATTGTCGTAATACAATTCATGAACTATGCTTTACACTAAGTATAGGTTGCGGTACATTGCATATGATAATTTAGAATGAATAACATGCAAGTTCTTAGAGTGATTACAGGGGTCTTCTATTGCTAAAAAGTATAATTGGAGTGAGGAGCAAGAGTAGGGAAATTACTTGTGAAATAAATTGTTGTCTTGCAATGTAAAGTAAATCTGACCTGTGGCAGATAGGCGTACATGACATGTTTGGAATACATGTAACTATTTTATTTGAATATAGATTTTCTTCATATTTTGTGTATGGTTTGAAGTTATATTCTGACAGTATAATACATGTAAAACTCCAAATAAATCTGACAGGTTATGTCTTCAATTTCTTTTCTTTTTGTACAATACTAATAACTTTAATAAATGTGTTTGTTTCTCAATAGAATTTAAACATTTAAGTATAACAGTGGAATATTTGTACTGCTTAAAGTTTTGAAATTGTGTAATTGACAGTTATCTGCATCACATTTTAAAAAAGCCATGTTTCATAGATCTGATTTGGATAAACGCAGTGTAGTCTAAAAAATGGTACTAGAAGCTTCCTCACTTGGCACTCAGCATTTAGAGGATAGTTCTTGGTCTGAACAGCCCCATGTCAGAATGATGTGACTGAATGGGGTATCGTACCATGTCATGATGTGTCTGTGGCATGATACTTCAGCGTGGCAGCACTTAAAATACTGTCTTAAGCAGACAGTGTCGTGATACGACTCAAAACTTGTTGAAAGCAACGCTTAACACCATATGACAACTGATTTAAATACAAGAATGGTTACGTTTTGAGGAGAATAGAAATATGCGGCAGTTGTTATGGTTTTGCAGCTAGTGTGACATTATCAGTTTAAATGATTTAGTTAACTATTCTAGTTTTCAATATGTTTTTTTGTGCATAAGGATCTTTGAGAAGAACATGCCATGTACATGTATAGCAATAAAGTATTCATTTGAAATGTTATTTATGTGTTATGTTCATTGAATGATACCAATTTGGGTTTAATAGCGTTGGACACCTGAAACTGGGATATTTACCATGCTCACAGACCGTGTGGTTCCGGATAAGAATAGAATCACTGTCAATCTCTGCAGAGGAGTAGGAATCCTCCAAATGTGTGTTGTGTTCATTTTATCATTTTTTGTCATGTTCACTATTGTGGTTAAATTATCAACCCCTGTGTGGTTACAGGGAGCCATATAAGTGATGGCTTGATAGGATCACTGTGGTTCATGCATGTCGTATGAAGCGACAATTTGAGTAATCAATAGAATTTGCTGAAACTCTGCAATTCTGCAGGTATCAAGGTTCTAGGTTCATTCTACATATTCATTTGTTGATGTTTTTTAGCAATGTTTATGCGACTGTGCATTGTCCGTCGTCTGTTAGCAGCACTTTCTCTGGAACCACTTGACCAATTAACTGAAACTTCACTTGGATGTTTCTATTGCATAGGAGACTATACAAAAGAATTTTTTTTTCGATCTGAAATTCAAGATGGCCCCAATTACTGAAAATAGTTCAAAACTTAAAAAATCTTCTCATGAACGGCCTAACAGATTTTCAAATTGTTTATGAAGTAATGATAACCAACTATAGTTTTGTTAGATTTGTTCAAATGGTGTCTCTGGAGTTAAAAATGACCCAGTCCCGAGGGGTCTATTAGGGGGCACATGTCATTGTAATAAATATTTTTTTCTTTTTAAAATGAAAATGATTTTGCCTATATCTTCACAGAAGCATTGTTTGGTGAAGGAGGTTCAGATTTGTAAAAATGACTGGGTTCCACTGTCTTAAAGGGGCAGGAGGGGCCCCAAAAGGGTAAAAATTAGGAATTACTAAAATTGTTTTCTTAAGAACCGGTTTGTCAGATTTGTTCATATTTGGCATAAATTATCCCTATGTGTAGGGGTTTGATTGCAGATAAAATCGAGGGGCTTAATTTACATACAAATATTATAGGGAAAACTGAATTCCATATGTACAAAAAACTTCTTTTTAAAATTTGAATCATTTCTGCTCATAACAAATCGCTAAGAGTGGGTGATTGAAGTTCTGAAAAATTAAGGGGCTGGGTTGTATAAGTGTTCTGTACAGGGGCCTATTTTTTTTACACATGAATGGTATGGGAATTTAAAGCATTTCCTTTTCATAGCAATTAAGTTTTTGTTCAGTATGGGTGTGGTGGGGGTATTTATTCATTGTTGTTAAGAAGACCCCCAAAGAGGGTAAATATTGTAAAATTTCAAAAAGTTCTATGGCCACTATGAGTAAGTAGAGCGCCCTCAGGCCCTCTTGTTTTTAATCTGTATGTTTATTTGTTATTTTTGTACATGTAGAGTGAACCTGGAATCTTTCTTCCTGTTGGCATTGAATAACCTATAAAGTGTTGGTATGCCATAAAACCCTAATTATTCATTCATAGCGTACCAATATAAAGAAGTGCATTGGACACCTGAAACAGGAAAATTCACCATGCCCACATGTTTCAGTTTTCTTTGTACATTGTATAGATTTAATAGAAAAACAAACAACCAACATACAAATGAAAATGTAAAATAATGTTTCCGAGAACATAAATACCCTGTAAGCTTTTTATAACAGATGTTCTTCTTGGCCGAGTGGTCTAAGGCACCATCTGAAGATCACTTACTTCTCACCGCTAAGGTCAAAGGTTCCAAAAAACTTTATGTGAGAAAGTTTCCAGTTATTTGCAGAAGGATGGTGGTTCTACTCAGTCTGAGGTCTTCCACAACCAGTAAAACTGGATATATGCCATATGTAACCTGAAATGTGTTGAAAATGGCATTAAACCCCATTAAAAATGTATCTTAATAAATAAAAGGTGTTAGTCATTGGTGACATACATGAAGTCTCTAGAGTTTGATTTAAGCTTATCAAGCAGTGACTAAATATGAAGCATAAAAAAGGACATAACTTTTATACAGCACAAAAATAGAGTTTTAGAACTTGTTTCTATTTTCTTTACTTACCAAACAGTTAAGTTCCATTACAATCTATGACCTGCTTTCTGAAAAAAACATATTGTCTTCAATCTCTCGTTTCATGAAAGAGCAAGGATTTATATAGAGGAGGAAAAGCAAATAAATGAGATGTAATGAACATGCACATATTCATGAAAAATCCTGCAAAATCTCGTTTTTAAATATCCCAGCTTCCATTCACCTCAGTTATACAAATCAAAATTCTTTCTTTGCACAATGAGACTGTTTCCATTGAATTATGTTTAAAATTGTTAAAAAATAATAAAATACTTGAAATTTTACTATAAACTGCAATAATTCTATTTCAAGAGTATATTTCATATTCAAAATATTATAAAACATCTAAGGGTACAATAAGCTTACATTTTATGTATAAGAAAGCAATTGTCTGCAAAATCTTAATGATTAATTTGATAAAATATTAATTCTTTGGGTGCTATTTTATCAACATATAGGAGAGAGATGCAAGCTGCCTATCCTTCTATATAAGTCGTAGGAAAGACAGATTAATATGCAAGAGGCAATACTACTGGTACGCCGAAAATTTAATGGAACAAAGCAACAATAAACTGAATTAAGAGTTGATACTGATACTTGCTAGCAAGGGAGCATTTTGACGAATTTGACATACCAACAAAAAGAAACATTCAAATTTTATTTATTAATGATTTATTGAATGTAAAGCGTCATTTTTATGCCATCGAGGGCTTACAGATGATCAGTTAGCCTAACCACTGTTTCCTTGGATCCTGAAAGAAATGTTACCCAGTACTCGAGCACACCCCATCTTTGCAAGTAACTGATAACTTTCCCACTTGAATCAGCAGTGAGAGACAAATGATAATGAGACACAATGTCGTATATCAATATCAATACTGGTAGGCATCATTGTTTGTTTGATTCAATGCCTCTATCAGAGTTGTTGGTCGTGCATCTGCCATTGTCCATCTCGTGTGCCATCGCCGTATTTCGTTGCAAAACGCCTGTTTAGGGATCAGAAGGTCTGCAGCATACACATAATAAATTCCATCAATCTGGAGAGGTTGGATATCTCTCACGAGAGATGGGATAAGTAATTGGGTTTGGAAGCGATCTTCATTTTTTAATATGCGGGTATCGATTTCTACCAGAAGTGGTCAAGAAAAGCGTAGTATGTTGCAATTTTCCAGTATTGACTAGGGTCTTGAACAGCATAATTAGCCCTATTCTGCTGTCTGGCATTCCAACGCGGAACTGCTGGCTGAATCTAAAAAATATTTATAAAAATGAAATTATCAAGAATATGAGCCGGACTCCATGGCGCAGTGGATAGCGCTCAGGTCTGTCGATCAGATGGGGTTATTCCCGCATGGGTTTGAGCCCTGGTCTAGCTACATTTCTTTGTTACGTTTTGACAAAAGACTTTGTGTACCGCGTCATTCGTTTCTCACCGCTGACTCATGTGGGAAAGCTGTCAGTTACTAGCAGAGATAACGTGCGGAGGACTGGTTTAGAAACCCAGGAAACATGGTTAGGTCAACTACTGAAACATTGTTGAAAAACGGCGTTAAACTCAATACAAACAAACAAACAAAATCAAGAATATGAATAGTTTTATTAGATATTAATATATACAGATTTTAAAAGTATTTCTTTATTAGCTGTTACTTCTGATGAACATGC
Organism: Panopea generosa; assembly: GCA_029582155.1. Taxonomy (NCBI): domain Eukaryota; kingdom Metazoa; phylum Mollusca; class Bivalvia; order Adapedonta; family Hiatellidae; genus Panopea; species Panopea generosa. The sequence goes on along the minus strand of CM055894.1, from coordinate 10,008,422 downwards.
GTCGGTGATAAAACATAAATACACACACAGACTTGTAGCTGTTTAAACACAAGCGATCAATATACACATTTCGCTGTAAATGTAATAAATAAACAACAAATCAGTCAAGCAAGTAGTTTTTTTAAAAGAAATCATAGGATCTTTTACATGCTTATCGTTAACTGACCATATATGATTTTTATATAATGTACAGTTGTTTGGTTAGGCAGTTGAGAAATTGAAAATGAACACAGTCTATTAACGTACTTGGAATTCGTATGCAATATCTGTGGCCTCTTTGAAGATCGCATCCCAAACAAGCTGGTCTGCCCGCTCGTCACGAAATATCTGCATGACTACCTTCCAATCTGATCACCTCGGTCTTTATGCTACGCAATAGTGTATTCTACGGAGGATACGGAAATACCCGATGTTTCACGATTGGACTACCTTCGTCTAATGTACTACCTCTATCAGATCCATGTCGACCTGGAGTAAAATGTATTTGAAGCTAGAATCAATGGTTGTATGATATTAACGGCATATCAACACAAAATACAAAGCATATTGCGCGATTATACATTTTTATGCGCATAATTTAAGTAGCAATCAATCATACATTTTTATAAAATATAATATATAATTAAATGGGGAAAACTGTGAGACAATGCGTTCAAGTTGGAATTTTGAGAAGGATAATTCGGTCACTTTTAAAACATATATTCAGTGAGATGGTTTCACTGAATAACGGTGCATGTGAACAGTCACTAGTATCATGTATGGTGCGATAGAGCCGGGTCTGTCAGACTATCAAGCATGCTAGTATATCGCATATCACACGGTCTATTAAATAAATAGTTTATCCTGATAGCATTCTGATTTTTAAACATCTTTACAGAATGAAATAATGTCATTTTACCATAATTACGACAGACATAGTGTGAGATGTACCTTTTGTAATATTGAGGTCAGACCAACTAAATTGCTCAGAATCTGTTCGCTAGCGACTAGTGTTACTAATGAACGGGAATTGAAGAATGACATTCAAGTGCTGTCCCGCCTTCACATCCCCTTCTTCTTGAAGATGTTCATTATGCTTTGCCTTACTTTGAAGGATGGACAAAAAATTACTTTTGTCGTCTGTGTGGCCCCCGATTGCTATGTTTTGTTGACCTAATAACACCAGTGTTTCTTTAATCACCTGCAATATGTGTCAGTTTTTGTACACACTATTTTCCACACTGGTAGACAGTTGAGAGTTTATGGATTCCTTCTTTCCAGAGATCATGTCCACGAAATTATCCGCCAATACTAATGATGTTCTGTGTATATCTTCAACGGAATGCCTCTTCACATATGAGAAGTTTTTCCAGTCGTTCACTGGGCTGCTTCTGAACGCTTTCTCTCTGCCCTGGTATGGTCCAAATAATAGGCATGCGTCTTTAGCCACCGAATAACGCAGCCATACAAAGTCAGACATCCATTTTGCATTGAATCTCCTTACTTTGTCGCCAATCAGTCTGTAATAGATAAAAAAAATGTTATTTCTTGATTATATAAATTTTTTTTATAAAAATTGGTTGAGTCCCGTGATCGGTCACGGGAAGCCAGAGAGTGAAGCGAATATTCTACCACTGAGGTATAAAGACGTTGCTTATTATGAACGTTAAATTAATGCATTTTATACTTATCATTATAAATTTTAAGCTAAAAAATAGGAGAAATATATTTTATTTATCCTTCAAAAATTTAACACAGACTATAGCGACTACTGTAAATTTATTAGATCTAATTTATCAAAATCTTAACAAAGTTTCATAACTTCAACCAAGAATAAATGCATTTATGATGCACAATAAGTTCTTTCGTTCGTTACATGGAACGGAAATGATAGTCTTTGACCAATGTCCATTTCTCCGTCAATAAACACATCTTACTTTCGTTATCCCAAACCCGGGGTTCACCTGGATCCGGATAGGGGGGATCATTACTAGGACTCACACCACTATTTTCTCCCTTGAGTACTTCGGACAGATGAAGGAGGTAGAATTAAACTTTAGTTCTCTTTTTCTTCTTTTTTCAGGGCTTTGTACTGCAATGGTTTGTTTTTTGCTAGCATGAGTTAAATGGTCAGTATTTAAGAAATCCTCACTGAAAATGTGATGCTGATACCAGCTTTCTGGACAATTCTGTGTCATTTCAGAATTGTTGGTTCGAACAAGGTATACTTTTTTTCCTTTATAATTGCATATCTTGAACCAGTGAAGAATTTAAGCCCAGACACAAGCTGCAGAATTTAATTTTTCACTTTATTTTGGACATAAATGTTACAATGGAGCCCTATGGGAAATGTAATAGTGGTGTGAGACGACTAGTAGACATTTTTTAAATTTAGCGCGATGTAAACAATAATCTGGATCATGCAGGCGATTGCGTTACGAAATAACCGGTGTACCGTGATATTGTCACCATCATAACCACCAGAACGAGTGGGATAGGATTCATAGAAATTGCACGATTTAAAAATATATTTATTTTAGTAGTTTCTTTACACATTTTTCAGCCGTACCCCCTTCGCTACTGATTTTTATTGCATATTTCGACTTTAAAAGCCTTTTTATTTTTTCCATTTTTCAAAATAATGTATAGGCCCGGGCCTACATGGCCTAATAGTAGCCACGCCACTGGTAACTGCAGTAGAATAGGTCATATAGCAATGTTTATTTTTCCTGGCTGTAAGTGCAGTAAATTGTTCAATTTTAAAAATATTTTGGAGGAATGTTTATCACATGAAGAAGAAATGTCACAAACAACTCCCACTATCCTAAGGTCAAGGTCACTGTGGGATCAAAGGTCGTACAGCTATATTCTTTCTTCCTGGCTGTTACTGCAGTAAATAGTCCATTTTTAAAAATATTTGGGAGAAATTTCATCACATGATGACGACGTGTCACAAACAACTCCCACAATCCTAAGGTCAATGTCAAGGTCACTGTAGGGTCAAAGGCCATGATGATTATATTCATATATTCCCATTCAGTGTGTAACTGCAGTGGGCACCTGATTTCAAAGGGAGTGTATCCGTGTAAAACGCTTTAATTTAAATGTCTTAAAAATAAAATAATTATCAAAATGGATAAAAAGCATTACCATCTATAGATATAACCGAATAGTTTAGTATATCAAGACCAACAAAATGGGACAAAATTAAAGTGGTAAACTTGAAACTAAATCTCCATTCTAAAAATAGACAGCAAGTTAATACGGTTTGATAACCTTTGTATCGTCATTCTGTCTCTTTCTTAGATGAAACAATCTTTTCTATGTGTAAACCTGTATATATAGAGAATCAAATTGAATTCAAAATGAAATCTCTGGACTCATTTAGTATGTCAAAAATTTAAGCGAGAAATCTATTTTAGTCTAACCTTGGTGCATAACCCAAATCAGGAAATCCCTTTTCAATATATCAATTTGGCATGTTAAAATAAATATCTTTATGGCAATACGGGGTCGGTGGGTGTATCAAAGCATGGTATGTTTGAAAAAAAAAGTTTTTAGCCAACTCCTGATATGTTCCCTTTAAGATATTAGGCTGGAATATTTATCAGATGATTACGACGTGTCGCGAAGCTTATAGTCAAGGTCAAAGTTGTTGCAGATCAATGACCGTACATAATAACTATAATTATTTTTCCAAACCATGCACTTTGAGTGACGACAACGATATTAATATACGTTATTCGTTCCTGATTTACATTACAACATTCGTCACGTTAGCCAATCAAATGGCAGATTGTTTACTGTCATTCCTAAAATAAAAATATAAAAATAAAATAAGTTCTAAAACATCAGTCAAATAACATTGATTTCCTTGACATTTCAATATATTTGATGAATGTTTGTTATATTTAGCCAACACAGACATCAGGTATTGGTATTTAAGTGTATAGTAGCCGCAGTACTGAAGTCGTGTATTTTCGCGAAGAGTAAAATTAATAACAAAAATAACTGACAACTGTTAAAGTGTTTCTCATTGTGATCTGTCAAGCTTCCTTACTGTTTATTAAATCATAGAGACACATGCTACATGATTCATTAATCATCTTTGGTATCTGGGGCGGGAATGATGTGAAAAACCTGTCTGTTACTGTTGTGTTCATGGGTTTGACTATTGCCCATAAATGTAACAGGACTGCCTCAGCCGGGTTTCAACAATTTCTGTGTGTAACAGTGTCTATGTAACCTATGAGGAAAGAAATGTGAGTGAGCGGTCTGACTAGCTCAATTGGTAAATCCTTTTTAAGTATAAGCGAAAGGTCCCAGATTCGAGTCCCGCAATGGTTGCATATTTTTCTCTCCTTTGACTTTTGAGTATGTACACACTGCTGTGTACTAAGGCAAATGCACCAACAAAAGTGAGCTCTATGGCAAGACTGTAGTAATATTCTTACATGACTTGTTTCATTTGTTCTCTTTTTTATTTTGTGAACACAACAATTGGAGGAAAAACTTATTAATATCAGAATTAAAAGATTTTTTTTGCAGCAGTAAAATATCAAACTATATTAATAGGTTTTACTGTTTTGATAATACTAAATTTTTTACATCAATATTTGCCCCAGTTAAGAGTGCCTCCAAACACGAATCTACTGAATAGGATGAAAACTCAAAGTTGATATAATTGTGAAATAATTAATTTGGTGATTTTCGCAATTCAAAAACAATAATTGAGTGAAACTTGAGTATTGTCTAAATGAAATTGATTCAAATGTCTTACCTTGATTAAATTAGTTTGAGCCGGGCTTACTTTTGGTCACTGTGTTCTATAATTTATAGTTGCCACTTGCCAACCTCCTGGTTGCAAGCACGTTGACATAAGTTTTCAATTGTTTGTGTTGGGATGGTTAGAGTATCAGTATATAGATATGTATGTCTGGGACTCGAACCCAGGACCGTTTGCTTACAGGGTGAATGCTTTACTGACTGAGCTAACCGAACCTCTTACATACATTTCTCTCCTAGTAGGTTACGTACACAAATTTGGAATTTGTCCCCTAATTACCAGAGAATCATGTGATTGTTTCTAGAAATGTATGTAAGATACCAGTTCCATTTTGGGTGCCAAATGTCACAGGACAAGAAAATATGCTGCCAGTCCGGGACTCGAACACAGGACCCTTCACTTACAGGACAAATTCTCTACCAACTGAGCTAACCGAAGCACTTACATACATTTCTCTCCTAGTAGGTTATGTACACACTGTGACACACGGAATTATTGAGTAAATGATTAAGCAAATTTATTTTATATGACAGATTTCCTAAAGTACCACTAAAACAGATTTATTTCCTAGTATCTAATTTACATTATAGGATGGAAAGCACCACTGCTGCAGTGTACCATTTCAGAATAAAGCATACCATATATACATGAAATATAATAGGGTATATTAAAGATTATCATATGGAAACTCTTTAATAATGTGATAATAGCAATTTTATTTTCAACTGATTTGAGTAGTTGGATGGAATAAACTTGTGATAAATGAATTAATAATCAAGAATTTGTTAGAAAACAGCACTGTGTACTATAATTTAACAACATAATCTAAACGTCTAGTGTTAATAAATTTATTACAGTGTCATTATCTGGAAAGTTTGGCTTTAGTTTAATTTACAAATATGACAATGTAATATCATGTTTGTATTCATCAAACCATGTTTGCATTGTAGCTAGGCACCCTCGCCATAGTCTGGTCTGTACATTTATGTGTGGTAATTCACAAATAATTATCTCCATATTGTATAAGCTTGATATATATTGGAAAAAATATATTTTGCTAATTCTAAAATTTAAAAAAAATTCTGATGCACTGCCGTTAACAACTTAAACTGGTACGCCAGTTATTTCATATTTCTTCAAAATATTAATTGCAACACACATTTTTTAAGATTATCACTGACACACAGAAAGAAAGTCGGGAAATTTAAATAGTAGTTTGAATATATATAATTTTTATTATATGCAATTTTACATATGTTTGCTAAGTATTAACTGTTCTGTTACATAGATCTTCAAATCTAGCCAAAGATGAGTGGCACCTATACAGAGATCTGTGAGAACACAAAACTAGCGAGAGAGAATTCTCTATTTGGAAACTATGACACATCTCTTGTCTACTACCAAGGGGTTTTACAACAGATACAAAAACTTCTTATAACAGTTAAGGACAGTCAACGGAGAAACAAATGGCAGCAAGTAAGAGCATCATAAGTAGATAAACTAAGTATTGTATTTGTATAGTTGTATTAATTTGTATTGTAAATATATATGCAAATAATGATGATGAATGGATGATGGCATAGTGCTATTACATGTTTTTATATGTTGTTTTTAGTTCACCTGAGCAAAACTCCATGTGAGCTAATCTGATCACCATGTGTCCATCGTCTGTTCATCCATCTGTAAACTTTCAGTTGTATACACTGTAGCACCTGTATTTTTCTGTTAATCTCAACTAGACTTGCACAGTAGTTATATAACCATAATATGTCAGAGACAAGTTCTTGAACTGGTTAAACCTGATAATTAATGTCTGTTATGGTTGTTTGATTGGCAAAAATTTCACTATTTGAACTTGTGTGCACTCCAGCATCCGTATCTTTCATTTGATATTCACCAAACTTACACATTGCTCATCAGTTGGTTATATATAACCAAAATATTCTTGATCTGGCCAACTTGGGTAATGTCTGAGTAATTGTCATGCGATTACAAACCCAAATTATGCATAATTCTGTTTTTAATATAAATTTATCCTTTAATATGAACCTGATTTTATAGATAAGATCTGAGATCAACACAGAATATGAACATGTAAAGGACATAACTAACACATTGGCGAGCTTCAAGTCCGACTCAAGATCTGCATACTCGAATCAAGATTACGGATCAAAATTTGATGACTACTCCCGGCACGAGGAACCTACACGTGATCCTGATGTATGGCCCCCTCCAACACCTGTAGAACATAGGTTAGTTCTTTTATCTATTTTTATCCGAATTTTCACATTTTGAATTTTACCAAAATATAGTCATGAAGACTTTTTGTAATATTTATTTATATTTAAAGGAAAGCCATACAGTATATGATACTTCTGAAATTGTAAAGAGTAACTTGATTTTCAAAGACCAAATGCATTTTAAAAATTACAAAATATTTATTGAACTTACATTTATTAGGTCAGTTGAATATTCAATTACATTTCTTTGCCTTAATAGTTTGTGACACGTCCCTTTATAGGTACGAGATAACTCTGACCTGCTACCCAAACTCTTATAAGCGAACATTATAATGGCTTGTCATCTACATTCACAGGCCATCGCCCAATATACGAGGTGGCGTGCAGCGACCTGCGCCGAAGAAATCAGAACCACCAAGTAGATATAGACAGAAGCCCAGTGCAAACACTCCAGAGGATAGACGTGGTAGAAATGGCCCTGCTCCCAGAGGAGGAGACCGAGGTCGCGATAATAAAGGAAGGGAGAGGAAAAAGGTACGTCTTCTGTGATAATTTCAGTAATTCTCTCTGGTCAGGGTTTCTCCCAGAGTCAGTAATGCTTGCAACATGCCTTGAAAAAAATTGGTTGATTTGTGACATCCCTTAATTTTTCTGACATACCGCCCAGAGTGATTACCATTATACACACATAACACACATTTAACAAAACACAAGTAAACCCGGGACATGCATGATCTCTCAATTGATAAATTCATCTTCCAATCACACTGTGACCTATCAGAATATATACTAAAAAACTTCTGTTTATACTTTGCCCCCAAGCTTGCATGACTAGATTGTTCAAGACAATGAACTAGATTGTACATATCTTGGAAGTACACTAAACAATAAATTTGTAAAGATCTTTCTCAACATATTATTTGAATAGAGCTAGGACAAATCACCACTTTAACCAGTTTATTTACATACATGTAGAATCATTTTCTTTTTTGTTTACTCAGCAAATAAAAATACCTGGATGTAAAACTGATCTAAAAGACAGCACTTTTATTCCGTTATTTTTGTTCCGTTTACAAGGGACGTTTAAGGGGGCATTGAAAAAAGAATTAAATATTAGTGTTTATTTTTAACAACATTGATATTCATTTTAAAGTACACAAATGTTAAATGAAAAATAATTGTTAAATTAATGAATATGATTTGAAAAATGTAGTTAATTTTCTTCACTATAGTATTTGCATCAAACATTCAAAACAAAAAATTGTCAGTTGTAACTTTTTGATTTTACAAAGTGACCAGTACAAAGTTTTTGATATATATAAAGTATGTTTATAAATACGCTATTCATTATGTTTAAACTTAAAATACTTAACTGGAGTGTAAACCTCTCCCATACACACCTAATGGCATCTCTTGCTTACACCATCAAAATTGCTGGAGAATGTCTTATTAGTTTTAATTTAAATTACAAAATTAATCTTACACTTAAATGCAGCAAGATTATTGACTATTATTTTTATGTTAAACAAACTTTAATGGTAAGTCAATTAGGTCTATTAAAGTCAAGTTTGATTAAGGGCTATTCCATTTAAACATACAACCCATCCATGGAGGGCACTTTGAAATTGGACCCTCCCCCTTTATATTTTTAATTCATTTTATCAAGCCCCCCATTTTGAAAAACCCTCCCACCTTAGAAGTTTTATTTTGCCGTCCATGGGTGGGATGTATATTTAAATGGAACAGCCCTAAAGAGCATGTTATATTTTTTTAAAAGAATTGGAGAAATTGATTGTTTATAGAAAAAAAAAATCTATATACATAAAAGAAAAATACTGCAAAATATCATATAAATGTTATTATAAAAATATAAGTGCCAGAACACCTACAGCACGGTACGTATCTTGATGAAGTCCATGTTTAATTTGTAGGAGGAGGGAGACGAGAAGAAGTTTGACCCAACTGGCTATGACAAAGATCTGGTAGAGAACCTGGAGAGAGACATTGTACAGAAAAACCCGAATGTGCACTGGTTTGTGCCTTTTTGTATTTATAAAATGCTGATAGATAGAATTGTATTGTTGTATCCTGGTAGCCAGTTGTGGGGTTAACATCAAAGTGTCTGTCCATATGTTTGTCAGGATTTCATATTAAAAATATTCACAAATATGTCTGATTACCTCAAGTAAATCCATTAGTGCAGTCTAATTGTTTTTGACATATAAGGGCAATAATGGTTTGGTGCCCAATTGTATCATTTTAGCGTTCAGAGTTGGGGGTGGTCCAGCAGTCTTGACCCAATGGCATCTCGACAACAACACTCAGTACTGGTTTCCATAGCGATCCATATATTGTCCCATTAGAGCAATAAGGTACCAAGTGTATATGAAATAAGAAGGCACTTGGTATCTTTTTGCACCAATGGGGTGATATGCTCTTTAAATAGTTTAATGCAGTCAAGAAAAAATAAATTGGTATAAACTTAATTGATTTCTTGAGAAATCTAAAGTAGAAATCAAAACTACTTGTACATTACAGGGAAGACATTGCAGATCTGGTGGAAGCTAAGAAATTGCTGCAGGAAGCTGTCGTTCTGCCATTAATTATCCCCGACTTTTTTAAAGGTATCAGGCGACCCTGGAAGGTAACAATTAATTTTAATTATATTCCATTATTATGATACATCTGATATTTAATTTGTTTTGAAAGATATTAAATTATTTATAAAAAGGGCTGTGTAGCTTGAAAGAAATTTCAAGCCCAGTTTTTGTTATAATAGATGAAACTACATGCATCTCAGTCTGTATCCATTTAGGTATATACTGAAGGATACACATGCACCTGTCAGCTTCATTACTAGTTTACAATAAATGAAATGCAGTGACTATTTTCACTCTCCTTAATGTTGAATCAACCTTTTTGAATTGTGTTAGCCATGTTTTTATCACATGCCAGGCTTATATGACGTATATAGTTTTATTGATGGATGAAGACCCCAGAATGAATTTGAGTAGAACCACCGTCCTTCTGCAAGTAAAATATGAGGTTTTGGAACTGAGCTTGGAACGAATACATGACCTCAGCATTTAGAGGTTAGTGGTCAATAGAACAATCGGCCACAGAGAACATTATATGAAACATTATTGAGCCTACGATTATCTTGAAGGAGAAAGTTGGACGCCTAATAAATAAATTATGGATTGGGTGACTTTAGTTGACGGCATTCTGGTCTTGAAAGTTTTTGAAGAATTCAAGGTCAACCAAGTCGAAACATTGATTTATTAACAGATAAGATTAATTTACAAACCTTAATTTTGTTTATATATATTATCTGAAACAATAAGTTTCTGCATATAGCTGTGATTGTAAAGATAGGTTTACCTTATTTGAATTAATTGAAATTTATGGTTCATCACAAATGTGATTTTGAAGCAAGCTATATTACATTTTACAGAGCTCATTGTAGGTTGTAAATTGTCATAATTACTTTGACAATACAATTTCGAGCCAGGTTGATTGTCTGCCTTGTTTCCGCTAAGTTTGATTTTATTTGATTTTGGATAATCATTCATGAGCTTAAATCATATTTATTCAAATTATTCCAAGGAACTTCAGTTCTCAACATTACACATCAGATTACCATGACAAAGACATTATTGAAATGTCAGTTATGGGGTCAAGTGAAGATTTATACCTAGCTGGTAAGGTCATGGAGAGAACACATTTCTCTACCTGGCAGAAAGCATGCAGTTCCCGTGTATTGTAGGGTGTCTGCATGGTAGGCCCACCGGGAACCGGCAAGACTATGTTAGCGAAAGGTGTAGCAACGGAGTGTGGAACTACCTTCTTCAATGTTTCCTCTTCAAGTCTCACATCAAAATACCGCGGGGAATCAGAGAAACTTGTCCGTCTGCTCTTTGAGATGGTAAGGTCAAGGTCATAATTAATTGCAAGACTACGCAGCACATACCAGTTCTGTTTCAGCATTTTGGTGCATTGCAATTTAAGGATAAACAGTTGTTGAGTGTATCACATGTTTGGGCTGGAAATGTTCATATATGAAAAATGATATTACCAGGAATTTATTTAAAAGCAACAGAAAACACTAAAATGGAGGGTAAAGAGTCCATAGTACTTACAGATGAATTTGAAAAAATCAAATTACTTGTTTCCAGTACATACAAAAAGATACATGCATACAACTGTTATTTTCCTCTCCGTTGTATAACACTAAAGTTGTAAAGCATTGTTGTTGCATATGACTAGAGTTGCAGCCCTTTATTTGTCTCGCCACTAGGGGGTGTTGATGGTAGGCCCTCCGGGTACTGGGAAGACACTATTGGCGAAGGGCGTGGCAACAGAATGCGGAACAACATTTTTTAATATTTCGTCTGCAGCTCTGACCTCCAAATGGCATGGAGAGTCAGAAAAATTGGTTCGCTTGCTGTTTGAAATGGTATGTCAATGCTGGTGTTTATGTTGTGTGCACTTAACATTTTCATTGTTATATTTATCTTCTGGCCAAATAAATGTAATGCAAAGGTCTGTATAAATTTTCTCCGCCATTCCAAGAATGATGAATGGGCATTCAGTGTTATCCCTTTTTGTCTGTCTGTGCATTCGTCCATACCTTCGCCTGTTCATCAAATTGTTTTTCGGTCAATACTTTCTGAAAGGGTGTGTATATTTAATTAATATTTTGTGTGTATCTCTATACTTATAAAATACATGTTAAATTTGAAATGTAAGTCAGTCAAATTATATTGGAGATATGGCCCTTTTTATGCTTACTTTTATGTAAAAATTATTTTTCTGTAAATAACTTCAAAAAAGGGTCTATGTATTTAAATGATATATGTTGTTTAGCTGCATAATGACCAAAACAGTTTGTTCTTAATACTATTCAACATCGGTCAAATTTTACAGGAGTTGTGGCCCTTTTCTGACGTAACTTTTTTTTAAAAAAAATATTTGCGATGATTTACTTTTGAAAAGGTCTTAATGTATGTATATAATTAATATACAGCATGTAGTTGAATAACTAGCTCACCTGACCCAAAATATATATTATAGCAGGAGCAGCAGTGTCCTATGTGCTCATTTTTTATATTTATATTTGTTTTTATGCTATGGTTCTGCTTCAGATTCAAGATTTTTTAAAAAATTTTCCTTAACATCTGTATGAAAATTTATCATTTATTTATTTGGCCTTACTTACCCAAACAGCTAACCAGACCTATATTTATTCCTAGATATTTTTGAAAAAAATTAAAACTGAATTCATAGAAATTGATTTTTGTACTCGAAAATAAACAGCATAACTGTTTGAATAATACATTTTTCCTGTAAGATAAATCCATTTATTTAGCTCGCTGGGACAAAGTCCAAGGAGAGCTATTGTCATGACCCCAGCGTTGTCTTCGGCGTCGTCTGTAGACACCCAGGTTAAACTTTTGCGTTTAAGTTTAAGATATCTATGCAACCACTCATTGGATGTGAATGAAACTTGACATGTGTGTTCACCATCATCAGTGGAACACACACAGACAAGAACCATAACTCTGGATTGCATTTTGGCACAGTTATGGCCCTTTTTGGACTTAGACACCCAGAGGCGAGCTTTGTTGGTCTTCTGACAACTCTTGTTTCTGGTTATTGCACTTACCATTTTTAATGTATAGTCTATTAAGCAGCCACTTGTCTTAAGCAGCCACATTTACTGTTTCCCATTTCTAAATTTTTATGGCAAATTAACCTGTATTAAGCAACAACCTGTCTTAAAAGGTTTCTTTTGATCCTATTCTTGACTGGCTGCTTAAGACAGATTTGACTGTATATACAATATGATTTAAAGAAAACATTGTATAGGTGCTCTTGGTCAGTGTAATTGTAAGTTGAAATGAATAATATTTTCTGAGAAATGAACAAAATCACAAGTAAAATGACTGGTAATGTTTAAAACAATAGCAGTTTCGTCATTGAAAAACTGTTTTGAAAATTCATCAATATATAAGTTGATTTCTACTAAATTGTCTTAATTGCGATAGTTTTATTCAGAAGTTCTGTTAGAAAAACCCAACTGGTGGTTTCTTAAAAGGGTATAAACATATATCTGAGATGATCATAATATTAAGGTCTGGTTAGATGATGTATTGTGTGTGATGTTCTGTTATAGCATGCTTATTTATATATATTCAAATGTTGAAATACTTAATACTCTGCTTGACACTTTTAAACGTCCTGTCCATATTGCTGTTATACGGATAGCGTTTTACATTACTCTACTGCATGCATGTACATAAAAAAGAATGTTTGAATGGCGTTCTATTAAATTATATACTGAAAGGATAAAGACAATTATTGTTTGTTAAATTTCAGAGCCACATTATCAAACTATTGTAAGTGCTGCTAACAGTTTTAGAAATATGTACATGTATGTAAGCTTTATTAATGAGTTTGTCAATATGATCGTTATAAGTGACATAATCATTAATGAAATACCTTCACATGTATGTATTCTAAAACTGTAAATATCAGCTTACACAAGCAGCTCTGAAGTTAGTTCACCCATTGTCTTGTATCCTTGCAGTATATACAGCATATCCAGTTTGATTCTATTTTGCTTTGTATATAAAGTATAAAGCATCATGGTATTATTTGTGAGTGGTTGGGAAATCTAAGCCTCAGAATTTTTGCCGTAAATCACTATAGGTCATTTGTCAAATTGTAATCCTTTGGGTGAGTCTTATCTCTCCATGAGGACAACCTATCTCTCCATGTGGACAACTTATCTCTCCACGTGGACAACTTATCTCTCCACATGGACAACTTCCCTCTCCACACGTACAACTTATCTCTCCATGTGGACATCTTATCTCTCCACGTGGACAACTTACCTCTCCACGTGGACAACTTATCTCTCCACGTGGACAACTTATCTCTCCACGTGGACAACTTATCTCTCCATGTGGACAACTTATCTTTCCACGTGGTTAACTTCCCTGTCCACATGGAGACACATTATTTTTTATACTTGTCCTTTCACTGCAAAACTCATTGTTGTTTCTTTATTTCTGTCATTCAAAATTTTCATTTTGCACTACATCTGTATTATATTTTTGCAATGATACAAATCATATTAAATTATGTCACTTATTTTTCCTTTCTTTACCTTGCCCTACTTTTATTGCTTTATTATTAGCTCACCTGACCTGGATCGCTTGTTGTCTGTTTCTTCTGAACAATCTCTACAAACAACTTCTCTGAAACCATTTCACAGATTTTCACCAAGTTTGGTGTTAAACATTAGTACATGAAGCTCTCTCAAGTTTACATTTCTTGATGAAGCAGTGGTATTTTGACCAGTGACTTGTTAGGGGTATTCCACTGACACTGTTACTTGAGATTGCTGAAGCAGTGGCATTTTGACCAGTGACTTGCTAGAGGTGTTCCACTGATACTGTCACTTTGTGGAGTTGTGTAGTTAGTGCAGGAAACCACTTTACATCAGTAGTTTGTTCATTTACTCGTGACACATGTGGAAATTCTTTCTTCTTACATTCACTGGTGTAGTGCTTTACATTCACTGGTGTAGTGCAATGTACATTACTATAAAGTGTACGTTATGACTGACAAAATATGTGAAAATTAGGACCTATTTTAAAGTTATGTCGTTACTTGGTCTGAAGGCTTCAGACCTACATCACAAGGCTTGTGACAATTATGGGACCTACATCACAAGGCTTGTGACAATTATGGGACCTACATCACAAGGCTTGTGACAATTATGGGGTTGGTATGATGTCTATTAGCAGTATTTGTAGGCGGATTGTTCAATTTCAATCAGGGAAGCAGTAGATGAAAGATTTTTGCTCATTAAGTTTATGTTAAAATGCCTACCACTAAAATTAAAGCCATCCTTTAAAAATATGTGTGCTGTGTGTGGTAGGTAGCTAATTTTTTTGCACTAAATTTTGATTTTGCATCATTATTTTAAAGAAAAATGGACAGAAATCACAAACAAAAAAATAATTGCTTTGAAAGTCAATAAAAGAGTTTGGGTAGTGGCAATTGAGGTCAAAAGTGAAGTTCCAAACCAAATCAGGCCATGAAAATTGAACCATGTCCTAGTATTGTTAGACAAATAAAAACAGTTAAGATACAGTTTTGTATGCAATATTCTTCAATGATTATGGTCCAAAAGAGGCATGGTTAGGGTTTGCACCCTATGACTATTTTCTCTTCCCAAAGACTGCAGCAGTGTTCTAGAGGTAGAGCATCTGCCTCACATGTGGAAGGTCATGGGTTCAATCCACGGGCGGGTCGCACCAAAGGCTTAAAAAATGGTACTAGAAGCTTCCTCGCTTGGAGCTCAGCATTTAGAGGAAAGTTCTAGGTCTGGTCAGCCCGGTGTTAGTATAATGTGACTGGGTGGGGTATTATACCATTTCTCTGGCCTGATACACCAGTGTGGCAGCACTCGGAAAACTGTCTCGTGTATACACGGTCACGATATGACAAAATTATTTGTGAAAATGACACTAACTACGATACAAATAACAACTCATTCACTTGAAGACTACGAAAAATGTTGCAAAATTTGGTGGAATGACTCAAAAGATGTATTTTGGAAAAGTGGAAGTATTTTGAATATCTTCTCAAACTGAATTGGCTGAAAATACTTTTAGTTTTGAAGTACCACTCTATAGGACATTATAATTGGAACACCCCTGTTATGTCACCTATGGTTTACTTTGTTACTTCATTACTTGCTCATCTGGAGCACAACATTGTAATGTGAGATATTCATTTTTGAAAATATTACTCTGTTTATATTTTTTCAATGATGGTTTGAGAATGATTAGTTAAATGAAATTATTTACATAATTTATGTAAGGCATGTAAATTTGAGTTGCAAATTATTGTTCATTTGACTTGTTACTTTAAAAACACTTGTTAATTAAATACTTCATCAAAATACATGTATATGTTTTTATGGTTAGTTTGTATTCATTTTAGATTGATTGCAAAGTTATCTTAAAGCTTATATGACCCACTCTGGTGTCTGCTTCCTTTGTAGAAGCAGTACTGAGTTGTTTTTGAGAGATCATCTGGTCAGACTGGGGATCAAACAAAACAAATTATGTTTATAAAAAACATTTAATTTACGGTTGAGTTTCAAACTAATTTACATCTATAATCTTATGGTTTATACATTGTCTATTTTGTATATCTGATTTACTTTATTAGTATTACTTGTTTTTAAAAATTTGCATGAAAATGTGCATACCACAGCGAGACCTTGAATAATGTTTTAACTTCTACAGGCTCGGTTCTATGCTCCCAGTACCATATTTATCGACGAGATTGACTCGATATGTTCCAAGCGTGGTTCCGGTTCTGAACATGAGGCCAGTAGACGTGTGAAGTCAGAACTGCTGATACAGATGGATGGTAATAATGATCCTAACTGTGTAAACATAAAGTCTATTCCTTCATCATTTGAAGGATGTGGAGGGGTGGGATATAAAGTATTACTCCCTTCTGTCTATTCATCTGTCATTTATTGTCTGTCTGCTAACACAAATGGCATTTAAGTGTCTACTAGGGTTTGAAGTTAGTAATTATTTATGAAAATTGGCAAAGGATAGAAGAAAAAAAATATGTGGCTGTTTCTAGACACTTAAAATATGCTTTTATGTGGCTTAAATCTATTGTATTACACAAGTAATCATTTGGGTGCCAAGAAGCCACTTAAATACTCATTTATTAGAGCATCTGTCCCAAAAAGGTTTCTGCTCACTAGATTAAATTTCCTTTTAAAATTTCTAATGAAATTTTGAGGATAGATTAGGCTTAGATGAAGCTTGTTGTTTTTTAACTAATTTGGATTAAGGTCAGGCCCCAGTTTCACAAAAATACTTAAGTCTCTTATTTTACTAAACTCAATAGTGTGCTCAATTTTATACTTAAATTGAGCACACTATTTGAGTTTAAGTAAAATAAGAGACTTAAGCATTTTCGAGAAACTGGGGCCAGGTCGCTGTTACTAAAAATAGAAAAAAGGGTGTGCCATTAATTTCGAGTTCTGTTTCAGAGTTTTGGAAGGAATTTTGTAGATAATTATCAGAAAGAAACTTGGAATTCCTTGCAGCCAAATCAAGTCAAGGTTCCTTTGAATATAGAAATGGTCTGTTTGTCAATCTGGAAATGGTTTCTGCTCATTACGCAAAGGAAACTGTCAAGTGTCTAGCCCCATCAACACTAATCTATACACACAACAAGTTTATAAAATTTTATTTAGAAATATTGATTTTACACTTTCAAGATTTTGTGTATACTTTTTGTGTTTATGTAAATTTTGTTGCAAATTAAATTCTCTAAATTTAAATGTAGGTACCTCTTCTTTTTTATACTTATTAGTAGACATCATGCTGATCTGCAGTGCATTTTTTTCAATTTCATTGCCCCCCCTTTGGTCACTAACTATCAACCATATTCCAGTATTGTCACGTGTGTATTTTATATAACTCCGCCCTTATATCCCGAGTTTGATAATTCATCAAAATAGATTAATAATTCATCAAAATAAATGCTATTTCCTAATTTTATGGCCGTGTAGAGTTCTACCTTCTTTCAGTAGGAGAATAACAGCAAATTAGTACACAGAGTCCTGTCCCTAGTAACTGTTATCAAAACAATTGCACACATTGAAGAATTTTATTACTCAACTGAAAGATACACTGTCAGGATGAATATTTCCTCAAAAAAATAGTTTTTTAAGTATTTTCAGAAAATGGGATTTGACTTCAATTCCTGAGCAAAGTTTTTTTGTGTTTTTTTTCTCTTCAACCATCATATGATAGCCCATTTATTAAACAATTTTTACACAGTGAAGAACATATTTTAACATATACAAATGTAAACAAATAAAGACAAAATTACAAACTGGCCATAATCTATGCAAAAGTATGTCATATAAAATTTAGTTTGAACTTGTGAATGGTTCAGTATAAAAATTTATTTTCAATTTAAATTATTTCTTCAGAATTAAGATTTAATATGATCAATTGATTATGTTATTTTAATTTGTTTGCTGCTTAATGTAGGGATTTAAACATAAATATATATATTGAAAGAGATAGAGAACAAAAAAAACATACAAAAAAAATGCCTAAGTATTCCTCTTGTAGGGTAGGTCAAAACATTTTTGATTTTCAATGTTGGTGAACATTTGTGTTTTCTTGCCAGTTTCTCAGTCAGTTTTAAGTTGTTTTTTTGACAGGTTATGATATTTTAGATTTTGTGTATGTTTTAATAGTATTACAATATTTATTTGAGGAATAGGTTATTGTATTGATTCCATTGTGTTTCAAAATAATGAATATCATTATTTTTTGGGCAATGCATTTTAGTGATAAGAATGTATTTTTGATTCTGTTTATAAATGCAGCTACAGATAATGTAGCATTATGTCGTTTTGTAGAAAAGATATATTTAATTTCTATGATAACTTACAGGTCTGCCTTTGAATAGATTTTCCAAATATTAAATATAAATAGTTCTTCTGTAAACGTAATGTTGATATTTATACCCCCGACAAACGAAGTTTGAGGGGGTATATTGGAGTCCCCCTGTGGTTGGTCTGTCGGTCTGTCAGTCGATCTGTCCGTTGCAATTTTCCTTGTCCGGAGCATCACTTGAAAAGTATTGGATGGAATTTCATTAAACGTCATACAATGGTAGAATATAATGAGAGGAAGTGCAGTGTACAAGAAACATAACTCTATTCTTGCTTATTACAGAGTTATTGCCCTTTGATATTTTTTCTTGTCCGGAGCATAACTTGAAAAGTACCGGATGGAATTTCATCAAGCTTCATACAATGGTAGAATATAATGAGAGGAAGTGCAGTGTACAAGAAACATAACTCTATTCTTGCTAATTACAGAGTTATTGCCCTTTGATATATTTCCCTTGTCTGGAGCATTACTTTTAAAGTACTGGATGGAATTTCATCAAACTTCATACAATGGTAGAATATAGTGACAGGAAGTGCAGTGTACAGGAAACATAACTTTATTCTTGCTAATTACAGAGTTATTGCCCTTTGATATATTTCCCTTGTCCGGAGCATAACTTTAAAAGTATTGGATATAATTTAATAAAACTTAATACAATGGTAAACCATTTTCTGTCATGGCGGCGTTCGGGGGTATTCATCACCTTCTGTGATAGCTCTAGTTTTCATTTGAAGCCACCGCTTAATATCTTGAAGAAATTGTTGTGTTGCTGTACATGCCCAAAGCATATGTATTAGAGTTTCCTCTTGTTGGCAATCATGGCATAAGGGGCTGTTAATTATCTTAATTTTATGTAGATTCTTTTTGTTGGTAAAATTCTATGGTTAATTCTAATTTGGAACTAACTTAAAATTGAATTATAGTTGTTTTTGGAAGGTGCTTTGTAAATATTATTCCACGTTTTTGTTCAATTTCAATATAATGTTCCCATTTAAGATAAGATGTTGGCTGGCAGTTATTTTTATTCAGAATGTTATATAATTCCTTACAACCCTTTCTGTGTGTAATAATTTTGGATACAGTAAAAGGTACAGTAGGGTAACTGCATTTTTTATTTAAACTGTTTATATTGTTTTTTTGTAAGGAATTCTTTGATTGCATTTATAATACCATTATATTGAATAAAATTAGTGTTTATATTATAATTTTCTGTAAAAATTCTTGTTCCGTATAAAAACTGCCATTGTCTTTTATTAAGTCATTTAAATATATAATGCCCTTACTGTACCATGTTTTACAAAAGAAAAATTCTCTTCCAAATAAAATATCTTCATTATAAATAGTGGTGACCTGATAATGTGATCTGTTGTTGTCGGTTTATTTAGTGTTTGATAATTATATAATGCTTCAAGGACATCTTTCCAGAACAAATTATTTATTTTGTCTCTTTGTTTACTTAAATATTTGGCACCAAAATTTATTAGATCTTTCAAATAAAGTTTTTCTTCAATTATATTTCTACAATTTCCTTCCATTGTTATCAGTCTTCTTATCCATGTAATTTTTAGTGATGAAATAAATGCTTTTATGTTAACCATATTTAGTCCTCCATCTATATATTGTTTGATTAGAACCATGTTTTTTATTTTTGCGGGGCCTTTCCATAGAAATTCATAGAAAATCATATTTAAATCTTTAATTATATTATCATTTGGATTAGGTAGTGAAATGAATAGATGGTTTAATATTGGTAGTAATAGAGACTTGATGACAGTTATTTTACCAAGTGGTGTCATACATCTGCATTGCCAGAGTTTTATTAGCTTTTTAATTTTTATTATTTTGTCTTTATAGTTTATATTGATAATTTCATTAAGGGCTACATTAAAAATGATACCTAATAATTTGAATTCTGTTTTGCCCCAGTTTAGTTTCCATTTTGTTTTGTTTGTTTCTGAGCTGTATTTGCTATGACCTATCCATACTGCTTGGGTTTTGTCAAAGTTAACTTAAAGAATATTCAGAAAAATTTGATAATTCATTAAGGGTTTCGTTTAAAGACTTATCTGACCTGTCAAGAATAGCTGAAGTTTCATCAACATATTGTGAATGTTTATATTCTATTTCCCCTATGGTTATGTCCGTTATATTTTAAATGTTTATTTAAAACTAGTTTTTTATTATTCTATTTTAAAAATATTTTATGGCATATACTTACAAACACTTAATTCCTTTTCCAAATTATGCTTAAATCCATGAAAGTAAAATTCATCATTTAAATCCATTTAGAACACATATTATAAACAATAAGAATACATGTACATTGTGATTCATAAGTGATTCTGAAAGTACCACTTAAGTTTTCGATGAACCACCAATTTATGATAAATCCACTAAAGCCATGTAAATAAATATATAAACATTTAAATCCATTTGAATTAGCATAAAAACACATATTATAAAATATAAGAATGAATTATGGTTGGTAAGTGAAACTGAAAGTCCCATTTAAGTTCTAGTTGACCCATTGAAATTAAATCCACTTAAATCCATTTAATGGAGCTGTAATACGATTAATCAATAATCTAATTTCAATCAGAAAAAAAACAAAAAAAACAGAAAATCCCACTAAAGTTTTAGAGAACCATTTAAGTTCTTTTTGATGATATCCCCAATCTTGTTGAAAATATCAAATTTGTTCTTCCTGTCATTCTGCATAGTTTTGGCATAGATGGAACCGTTGAAATACATTCCCTGGTCAATATCTTGATGCTCGCATAGTCGTTGAATCAATGCTGCATTTAGCTTTGCTTTGCTCCCGTGTAAAGTTGGTAAAATTCCAGAATCTTTACATGAGCAAGTAGCCTGACCTCACTTGATCATTTACACTCCTATTTACTTTCGAATGCTATTTTTATAAAACCTTTAAATAGTAACAATGATGTAAATTTATTTTGTGAAAAGAAATTCTACAGTAAAATGAACATTTGGTTGTTGAAATCAAAGGTAGAGTCATCAAAACACTTTTATATGAAGTCAAGCGTTAATTTGAAAAGTTGCCTGACGGCTCACCCCTTCCAGAAAAAGTGGTGATCTTTCCAAATAACGTGTGTCCTCTGAACCTCGTTAATTTTGAGCCCTGAATTATTGTTGTAGAAAAAAGTTCATGGTTAATTATTGCAATGACTGTGACTATGGTCGGGCCGGGATAAGAACTCACAAACCCTTGATTGACAGTTACACTATCTTCATTAATATGTTGTATTGCCTTAATGCAAAAACGATGTTTTAATTAATGGATCAATTGATTAAATATAATAGTTTACCCTCTGTCTGTTTGATGTCCATCTGTTCTGAAACATTACTAGACAAAGTATCCAAGATAGGTTTCCATGTGGATAGAGGGCAATAAGGAGATAATGCAGGTCTCGTTATTTATCTATGGCAACAAATTGGTAAAATTACAGATACAACCTGGATCCTCAGTAGCACAAAAAGATTCCAAGCTACATTTGTGAAACTTAGCATCTGCAGAGAGAACAATAAGGAGATATTACGGGTCATTTAATTTTTCAGTCAGAAAAAAATTGTGTAAAATTACAGATACAACATAAACCGATAGGGAACTTATGTATTGTTTGTAATACTCCAGTGTCTTGTTACAGTAATATTTTTGCAATGGAGTTATCACATATGGTTTTGTTTTACAGGTGTTGCTGGAGCTTGCGAGACAGAAGATTCAACGAAGATCGTCATGGTTCTTGCAGCTACTAACTTCCCCTGGGACCTTGATGATGCCCTGCGTAGAAGATTGGAGAAGAGAATCTATATTCCTTTGCCTACAAGTGAGTCCATAATTAATGTCAAATATACAGTTTGAAATGGGAAAATGCTTTTTTAGCACTATTGGCCAATGAACTTTTTTCATGGTAATTTTTACATTGTTGTCAATAGACTGTCATCTGTAAACATTTTGTCTCCTTCATTGAAGAGAAGTTACAGTTTTGATTGAATTCTAATCAAACTTGGATATATATTTCATAACCATTTCACCTTGAACTTGTTAATAAAATTGGTTTCGAACATCATTTGCCTAGTTATGTGCCCTTTATTGTCAAAAATTTAATTGATCCCCTGCCTATTGACATGCAATCTTCTGTTATGCGCTCAATTGAAGTCACTTTTAACAGTCTGTATATGGAATACTTTAGAAATCTTTAAACTAGTCTAGATCTCATAGAGTGCCTCAAGCCCTCGTTATGAAAACAAATATTCAATGTTTCTTTGAATATTTAGCACCATTTTTATGCCATTGAGAAGTTAACCTAACAACTTTTTCCTGGGATTTTGGAAGGTTAACCAGTACTCGAGCACACTCGTCTCTGCAAGTAACTGATAACTTTGCCACTTGAATCAGCAGTGAGAGACAATTGACAATGAGACTCTGTGTCATATATCAATCATAACGCAGACTGGCGGGGTAGGTATTCGAACTGGTGACCCCTCGATTGATCACATAGACCATAGCTAAAAGGGAACAAAACTCATGACCCCTGCATTGATAATTAGATGCGCTTCTGACTGTTTTGAGGGAATGAGCTACATGTATGTTACAGGTTGGTTTAACATACAAAGCTGCTCACAAATTTTATACAAACATATTTGATAGTGATTTCCATGACAACATATTTCAGCCGAAGGTAGAGAGGAATTACTGCGCATCAATCTGAAGGAGGTCCCTCTAGACAAGGACGTGAAACTTTACAGTGTTGCAGAAAAGTTAGAAGGCTACTCTGGAGCCGATATAACAAATGTTTGCAGGTAATGAATGGGTTTGATGCCGTTTCCAACACTTTTCAGGTTATTTATGGCCAATCCAGTTTTATTGATGGAGGCAGACCCCAGAATGAATCTGTAGAACCATGATCCTTCTGCAAGAAACTGGCAAACTTTTTGCAGGAAATGAATGTACTAAAGGGGAACTGTTGAGATTCTTCTTGCACCTTGAATGGTCCTCGAACCTTCACACCTGTATCTGTAATGTAGAATATTGTACAGTGACTTGTTTCTTGCTTTAACATTGATTTATATTCAACTGTAATAATGACTGTGATAGAAAATAAATGCTAATCTTAATTAAAAAAATATGCATGAAATTCAATCTTATTGTTGCCTTGGAAACATGGTTAATCATTATTACAGATAAGTATTTGAAAATATGCACAAAGTACCATACAGTGAGAACAACAAGTGAAGGAGGGTGTATTTTTAGGGTTTTTTTTATCAATAGATATTATTACAAGAAAGGATGAAATTAAAAATACCAGTAGTTCCAAAATGATTTTACTTGATAAAACTTGTTATAAATCAACAATGTTTATAAGTTTAAAAGCGATTGGAATTAAAAACAGTTAAGCTAGAAAATGTTTTCACTAGATAGATTAACTGTTGCAAATATAGTAAATGAAAACAAAATATTTTATGATAAAAAAACCCGAAAACAGTTTATGTAATTATTTAAACTTGTGTTCACAGAGATGCAGCTATGATGTCGTTCAGGCGTAGAATCAAGGGTTTGAGTCCGGAGGAGATTAGGAATATTCCTAAGGAGGAGTTGAATCTACCAACATCTATGGAAGACTTTCTTGAAGCTGCAAAAAAAGTCAACAAAAGTGTTTCCCAGGATGATATTAAAAAATACAAAGATTGGATGAATGAATTTGGATCTGTGTAGAAAAGTCAAGATAATATCTTAATTTAGATTTATATAAAATATTCTGTAATATAATAGGTAAAGAACAGTTAATTATATAAAAGTGCACTAAAGACCTGTTATAAAGCAATCTTGTGAATGATTTGGTACCAATTTTTTACTGAGAAATCTTATATATTAGTCTCCCATTGGCAGAATACAGAAAGTATCAACCATTGTTGATACAAATTTCATTATAACATGTATGTTATTTAGTGTAAAATCTTGTTTACATTTTAAGTCGGATCCCTTCTCAATATGTTGGGGTCTATTTGAATTGTAGCACAGGACATGGGTAATATCCAGAACTGGTCAGGCCAAGTGCCATATGTGGAAATGTGACGGATCACACTGCCTTTTAAAGATAACATGAGCAGAAATAAGTAATTACCGGTATGGGCAAAACCAAATGCGACGGCCATTCTTGACTAAATCTATTAAAAAGAATATAATAATCACAAAGACAACAGAGTGTAAAAATGGTGGAAGGTTACTCCTTGTTCATAATACATTAAACTGTAAAAGGTGGTCACATGCTTTGGAAAAATGCATCGAAAAGCAGGGAATTTCATTTGGAAACATAGTGAGCAGCTTTGTACCCACCATTTTTCTGTCGCCAACCTGTAATAATAAACCAAAATGTTGTTTTTTCCAATTCACGTGTGGTTCCGGCTTAGAATAAAATCACTGTCGATCTCTGCTAAGGGATAGGAATCCTTCGAATAGGTGTCATGTTCATTTTATTTTTTGTCATGTTCATTATTTTGGTTAAATTACTAGCACCAGTGTGGTTCCAGGGAGCCGTATGAGTGATGGCAAGAATAGGATTCACTGCAGCTCATGCATGTCATAATAAGCTATTATTTGAGTAATATAATAGATTTGCTATTAATTCTGCAGGTACGAAAGGTTCTAGGTTCATTCTGCATATTCATTTGTTGATGGTTTCTTTTGTCTGTAGCGGCCACCCCTATTGAAAGGGCCTGCCACAGTGGGCTTATGAGACACCTTTATGTTGTACACAGTAACTTCCCGAAAGCTATCCTTGCCAAGCATCAGACTGTTACGACATTTTTGTATCCATCAATTTAACTAGCTGCTGGGTGTACAGCCGGTCGCATCAGAAAATAACCCAAGGGCTTCCACCGGGATTCAAACCTTCTACCTCTTGTTTCCGAGGCGGACACCTTAACCACTAGACCAAGGAAGATGTTTTTTAACATGTAGAGTGAACCTGGAATCTTCCTTCCTGTTCGTCGAATAATGCGTTTGTATGCCGTTAAACCCCATTCATTCATTCATCACACATTTCTTTTTATAACAAGGTATTTCATTGATGTTGCCAAATGACTGCGTTATAACAGGCCAGTTGTTAAATATTAACACACAACTGTCCAATAAGTATTTGTTCACGAAATTGTTATAAATAAAGATATGCAAATATAAACATGTGTCAGACTATGTTATATATTCTTTACCAGTTTCAGTTCCACACATTCATATGGTAGTATAGAAGGGATGAAAGTTACCTCAACATTATTAAGACCGCGGCGTGGTCTAGTGGTAGAGCGCCTGCTTCACATACGTGAAGTCGTGGGTTCAGTCCCCAGCCCGGTCATACCATAGACTTTAAAAATTGTACTAAAAGCTTCCTTGCTCGACGCTCAGCATTAAGAGGAGAGTTCTAGGTAAGGTCGGCACTGGTGTCAGTATAATGTGACTGGGTGGGGTATCATACCATGTGTATGCGGCATGATACTCCAGCGCTTAGAATACTGTCTCGAGTAGACACCGTCGCGATATGACTGAAAAATTGTTGAAAGCGATGCTAAACACCATACAACAACATCAACATTATTTGTGGAAGTAGCTGAGATTTTTTATTGTGCCCCGCTTTACGAAAAGTAGAAGACACTAATTTAAGTTTGTATGTTTGTCTGTCCGTCACACTTTGGTTTCCATGCAGTAATAAAGGATAAAGTTATTTTTAAATAGACGCAAAATATCTCATTAACATAAATAAATAAAATCTGAATAATTTTGTATATAAAGTCCACAAAAACGCGACAAAATTGATATTTTAATCAGATTATTATTTTGAGTAGTACTACCCATTACACAGCAAAGTATAAGATGCGAGGGGAGAGGATGGGAACAGGGCATTGAATTATGTTTAACATATCGGGAGGGGCTTAGCTGGCATAAGTTGGATGTGTAGTCCCGGACAGTGTCGCGAGGGGGGGGGGGGGGGGGGGGTCTTGGGGCATGTCCTCGTATATTATTTTTAAATATGAACTTGAAATGGTATCTTCTGATACACAAACAATTATTTTACAGCTTTATCGAACACAGTAATAACATTTTCTCTCCCTCAAACACTTTTTATTAAATTTTTTGCCATTTTATTATTTTCATTTCGGTATTTGAAAACATGAATTAGCTACGTTGATGAGAATGCTGCAATTTAACTTGGAAGTTTAGCAGAACGTTACAAGTCCAAACTGACATTTTTCTGATGCACTATGAACTTGACTACATGTATATATATATATACACACGATATAGTGCAGATTGCCTCACAATTTAAACGTTTACTCATATGCCAAGTTGCACGCACGTCACTAAACCTTATCATAGGGCAGGGGCGGGAGTAAGAGGACGCCGGGGTGTACAACGATTACATGGTTTTGGGTTAATGGTCATGTGATGCAATAGAAAGGAAAATTTGAGGAAGTTTTAAAGCTCGCTCTCCATGTACAAATAAACGACATATTAACACAAAAAATAAATAAACAACACCAACAAATTGATTCAGTTACCTTGATATAGCAGCTCTGGCATAATTATGGCAAATATATTCAGTTTTAATGCTTTTTACGACGTTCACGAGATAGAGTAGCACAACGATACCTTTAGTTTACTCTAAGGCACATAACTTTAGCAAGTAAATAGAAGACTTGTTCAAGATTTATCTCCCTTGATGGCACAGTTTTTGTGAGGGTGTTTTCGCGTTTTTTCAACAGTATTTCAGATTTTAACTGTAGTCATTGCAACTCATCAGCTAAGCAGTAAACCAGTACTAGATACACCTTATCTCCGGGAGTCACTGACTACCTCCCCACATATCCTGAGATGGGAGGTTCATGACCGTAGACGTTCATGGTCAGTCATTACAGACATTTTAGTTTTAACTTTAACGACCGTCTGCCAGATGCGTTACTGACTGAACTAGGCGGGTCCGGCTTAATATAACATCAGAAAGTCTTTGAAAAAATGAAAGTTATTAGATTTAGATTTTAATTCAGTTAAAAAACATATTTATTATTACTTAAGATGAAATTGATCGTGAAAAGGGTAGGTAATGTATACTGAAATATGTAATGTAAGCTATCTATGCAATCACTCGTTGGATATGAATGAAACTTCACATGTGTGTTCAGTATCATCAATGGAACACACAGAGACAAGAACCTTAACTCTGGGTTGCAATATGACAGAATTATTGCCCTTTTATACTTCCAAATTTTGTTACAGTGTTTTAGCAAGTTTGCAGTACAAGGCCTTGAGGTTAGATGTTTTACAAATAGGGTTGTGGCCCTCTCTCAGATTTGTTAGAACCATGACCCTGGCAACAAAATTGGCCCACACTAAGCGGTTACACTGTTAAATAGTGTTGTATAGGGAAAACTTGAAACATATTTGTCTTCCAAAGGTGAAGGACTGAAGCTCAGATATAATTATTCACTTCTTTAAACAAAAACTAGTAGAAGCAGAAGATCATCTCAACTATGGCTTACACTATATTTTAAATTCTTGCTGGAATTATTTCAGATAATGTTAATTATTATTTCTTGATATACTTGACCAACTTATAAATGATACTGAAACTGCTTTATTTGATAAGACGCCTATTTCTATACTATTTATATATATATATATATATATATATATATATATATATATATATATATATATATATATATTCTATTCATATTCAAAGGCGTTGTACATTAAGGTATAACACATTAAAACATAAGTATAGGTCTGAATAATTACAACGTATAAAAATGTTCAAACTACACAAAATCATTGCATAAATTTCAAATAAAGATTAAAATAAACCAGACTGTTGTGCCATAAAACAATGCATAGAAATCTCGGAAATAAAATGTTTTCAGATTCTTTTCAAACTTTCTACAGATTCGGACATCTTTATGCTTAATGGTAGACCTACTATACCAAAACGTCTGTCACTAAAACACTTTCGTCTGTTAAATGGAATAACATAGCACCTATCTGTGAAGTATGAGGACCTCAAACCTGGTCTTTTGGGAATAGATTTTGTTAACAACACAGATTAAATAGACTGGTGCATTGCCGATAGAGCAATTGTACATGAAAGAGAGTAATTTAGATTTAATTCTAGCTTTGATAGGAAACCAATGCAATTCATATAGAACTGTCAAATGTTCTCCTGTTTAAAACAAGTTTTGCACACATATTCTGGATACATTGCATTTTGCCTATTTCCATTTACTGCTATACCATATAAAATAACATGACAGTAGTCCAAGTGAGAAATAACCATTGACAGAACGAGAATTTCTGTGGCATCCTTAGTTAAATATTTACGTATACTCTTAATCCTTAAGTAATTTACATAGCTGTACGACACTTCCTTTAACATGTTCTTTGAAACTCAATGTTTCATCTAGAAAAGCACCTAAATATCTTATACAACTCTCAGATCTAATTTTATCACCAGCAATGTTTAATTCCTTTGTACTACATTTATTCAACTGTGCTCTACTACTAAACATAATAAACTCAGTTTTTGAAGTGTTCATCTTTAGTTTGTTCTCATTCATCCAGTTCTTAATTGTCTCTGCACATTGTTCAAGTTCTTTTATCGTATGTATTTCCGTGTTGACTGATGTTTGTTGAAACGTTTATTTGCAATATGATCATCTGCAAATCCATAGACTGAAATGCTTGATGGAATAACATCAAATAGCAGTCCCGCGTAAGTAAGATAGAGCCAAGGACCCAAACAACTTCCTTGGGGGACACTACATTGTAGCAAATGTGGGGATGATAAGGTTGAATTTACACTCACTCGGCAGCTACGTGGTCTGAGATATGAGTCAACCCAACATAGCGCTTTTCCATAGACACCATACTGGATTTGAAGAAAATCAAGAAGTATATTATGTTCAACAGTATCAAAAGCTGCACTTAGATCGATTACGATCAGTGCAGATATATCTTGTTTCTCCATTCCGTCAAGCAAGTCATTCACCAGTCTTAGTAATGCCGACTCACATGAATGAAAGCGCCTATAGGCGGAATGATTCTTGGAAAGGAGATTATAAGTATTCACATGAATAATAAGTCTAAAGAGAACAGAGTTTTCAATTAATTTAGAGAGAAATGATAGGTTACTCACTGGTCTATAATTAGAAAATTCAAGTTCAAGGCCCGCTTTCTTCAAAAGAGGTCTGACGATTACCTCTTTCCATTTTGGTGGAATATACCTTGACGCAAGGAGAGATTGACTAATTTGGTGATGGTAGGCAATAATTCTTGTAAATATGATTTTAGCACATTAGTTGGTTACATGTCTAACTCTGAGGATTTGGTATTGAGTTCACCGATAAGGGTTTTTATTTCATTCTCAGTAAGAACTTGGAACTGATCAATTCACGGCACATCTTTTATATGCGGTTTAAAATTTTGAAATTCATCGAGTGACTCCCGAATTTTTGCGATTTTGTTCATAAAATGGTCAGCAAATTTGTCTGCAAGTGTATTCTCACTCTCTCCAATTGACATAGAATTCTCAGACTTGGTTTCAGTCAATTCAGACACCAAAGAATACAGTTTTTTTCGAGTCACCTTTGGCACTAATGACCTTATTAATGACAGTCGATCTTTTGTCACGGTTGATTTCATACTTATATTTGTTGTGTGTTGCTTTAAATGCTTCTAACTGATGTGATTGATTTGTAAATCGAAGTCCCCCATTACCATCAGGTTAGAGTATTGTGGAAGTATTCCCTCAATAAAATCTGAGAAATCTGAAACGAACTGACCACAAGTGGATAAAGATAGAGGTCTATAAACACCGATTACATGTAGAGTAATATTTTTCAGTACCAGTTTCCATATACTCAAAACTTCAAAATGTCCCATTAGTAATTTTGTGCATGTTGATTTCATTTCTACACGTTATTGCAATGCCCCCACCAATTTTGTTTCGTCGATTTGCAATACTTATTTCGTAGCCACACTGATTCAAATCAGATGTTTCATATTGATGTTGCTTATCGTCGGAGTACCAAGTCTCTGTTAGAAGTGCGAAGTCTATTTTCTCCTCTCTCAAATACTGACCGATAAACGAATATTTCCTTACAGCAGACCGACAGTTTAATATTTCTGTTGTGAGTGATGTTCAATTTATATATTGTACAACATACCGCTGGATCTAGTTTACTTAATCCTCTATTGTGTGATACCGTTAATCCAATATCCAATAATTGAACACGATCGTAAGTAAATTTAACAGGTGACTGATTTTCAATAGCGGTAGTGTCTGATATACTATCCGAGCCATTTTCATGTAGAACAATTTCAAAATATACAAAATATTCTCTCGGAGTTAGCCATTCTTACACTGATGTTACAAAAAAATAAACACACAAAATATGCATAATACATTCATTGTCAAACTGTCAAAGTTAGTTCTATGTCTGAACTAAATATAAACCAAAATATTGTAATAACCCGTTAGCTCTAAATAAACACGTCTGCCTTATACGGCGACTGACATCATGCTATTTTATTATTGAACTTATATAATTCTAGTCATGCAATTGCTGTATTTAAGGTAATTATATTTACAAGGTGTGCCTTAAGTTAGGTAATGCCACACCTTTTTTTTCAGCAAGAAGTCATGAATTTATAAATTAATTTGAAAGAGTTTGAAAGACAGATGTAACAACATGGTTAGTTAAATAATATTAAGACAATATGAGTTATCCGTTTACTTTATTGTTTTCAAAAAAAAAAAAAAAAATGTTGATAAAGAAAATAAATATTGTTGTAGAATCATTTTGCTAATTTAATTTTAACAGACAAGCATTATGTAATAATTCTAGCTTAATTTTACCACCCCTGAGGTTTTTTTTTATTAATTGTCTTCCATTTGCTACTTATTTCCTAAAAAAGCTGTTATTTTAGAACAGCATTGTGATAGTCGAGCGCGCTGTCCCACCTACATCTCTTGTTTTAAATTCAATTTAAAACATATCTATAAGTATCTAAGATGAAATTGATCGCGTAAAAGTTTTTTTCCGATCTCGTTTCTGTTCTATTTCAGTTTTAAGATAACTATCAAAATCTTATATTTTAATACACTAAATACGTAATACGTTTTTCACTAATTTTATTTTTGTTTTATAAAAAAAACCCGGTTTTACCCCACTCACTTTATTGTATTATTTTTAAACCAAAACATACAAAAAAAAAACACACGTTTGCATATTAGACTATTTTATGTTTAAGTTACATTCGGTCCAATGAATTTATAAAAATTTCCGTGTGCCACTTTAATGTTTTTAGAATGTTTGTTTGACCTTACAATTTACACGGAGTATATCAAATGATATTGCGGTTACACCGATTTTATGTTGTTTATTTTTTCATTCAAATTAGTAGCAATAAGTTAAATGAATCTGAAAATGCCCTTCAACACTTGTTTAAAATTGTATGTTTGTTTTTCGCAAATGTATTGTTTAAGTCCTATAAAAAAAAATCTATATATTTTTAATTTTATACTGATATATTTGAGTTCGATTTCGATTATTTTCAACGCTTATATGAAACCCTCATAAGTCCGTTTCATTCTGGGTAGAACCAGTACCGAGTTGTTCTATAAGTAGCATCGGGTCGAACGGGGGATCAAACAAGCAACATCTGGTGTGAGCGGGCAACACTTTATCCATTTCACTATCGTCCTAAAAAGAATATAACGTACATGGAGCATATGTCTGAAAACCGTACGGCTAGTTGAACGTGTACATGCTCCTCTGATAACCGTTCGGCTACTTGAACGTGTACATGCTCCTCTGATAACCGTACGGCTACTTGAACGTGTACAGAATCCTCTGATAACCGTACGGCTACTTGAACGTGCACATGCTCCTCTGACAACCGTACGGCTAGGTGAACGTGTAGAGAATCCTCTGATAACCGTTCGGCTACTTGAACGTGTACATGCTCCTCTGATAACCGTACAGCTACTTGAACGTGTAGAGACTCCTCTGATAACCGTACGGTTAGTTGTAAGTGTACAGGCTCATCTGATAACCGTACGCCTAGTTGAACGTGTACAGAATCCTCTGATAACAGTACGGCTAGTTGAATGTGTATAGAATCATATACGGATAGATGAACATGTACATAATCCTCCGATAACCGTACGGCTAGTTGAACGTGTACAGACTCCTCTGATAACCGTACGGCTAGTTGGATGTGTACCGAATCCTGTACGACTAGTTGAACGTGTACAGACTCCTCTAATAATCGTACGGATAGTTGCATGTGTACAGACTCCTCTGATAATCGTACGGCTAGTTGAACGTGTATATACTCTTATAGCCATACAGTTGCTAGAGGAGTCTGTACACGTTCAGCTAGCCGTACGGTTATCCGAGGAGTATGTACACGTTCAACTAGCCGTACAGTTATCAGAGGAATCTGTTCACGTTCAACTAGCCGTACGGTTATCAGATGAGTCTGTACACTTACAACTAACCGTACGGTTATCAGCGGATTCTGTACACGTTCAAGTAGCCGTACAGTTATCAGAGGAATCTGTTCACGTTCAACTAGCCGTACGGTTATCAGAGATTTCTGTACACGTTCAAGTAGCCGTACAGTTATCAGCGGAATCTGTTCACGTTCAACTAGCCGTACAGTTATCAGAGGAATCTGTACACGTTCAACTAACCGTACAGTTATCAGATGAGTCTGTACACTTACAACTAACCGTACGGTTATCAGCGGATTCTGTATACGTTCAAGTAGCCGTACAGTTATCAAAGGAATCTGTTCACGTTCAACTAGCCGTACGGTTATCAGAGGAATCTGTACACGTTCAAGTAGCCGTACAGATATCAGAGGAATCTGTTCACGTTCAACTAGCCGTACAGTTATCAGAGGAATCTGTTCACGTTCAACTAGCCGTACAGTTATCAGAGGAGTCTCTACACGTTAAACTAGATGTACTGCTAGTTGAACGTGTACATAATCCTATGCTTATCCTGTATAAGTGCACTGTGTGTAATCAACCTAAGACCATATCAAAATATGCATGTTGAACAATTTAACTAAGCATGTGTTGCTGTATGCATTTATAAATAGCATTTACATTTTTTAACATTCATATACTCCGTTTCAAAAGAAGGTTGACACTTTTAAAATTAAGATATTGAGCATATATATTAAATTTAGCATTAAACGTGAGACACGCATATGTATGTATAATTAAATATGATATCGCAAAATGGTTTTGGTTTAGCGGTTAAACTTCAGGTCAGGAGCGTAACTTCCTATAGACACTTTTTTATCTGAGAAATCAAAAGGGTAAAGATGAGTTCGACTTCAATTCTGTGTGGTCATTTAATGTGTAATAAGTTTGAGTAAGATTAAGCGAAATTAAAAATAAAAAGAGATGATTAATGAAACCGGAACCAGGTCCTCAACAAGCGTTACAGATTGCGTCTAATATTGGCGCTTAGCTCGGAAACCATGTTAGGTATCATGCAGACTATCCCTCTTGTCCTGTTGTAAGCATGTACTCTAACACCGTACATTCAGGACTCACACCACTATTACCTCCCTTGAGTACTCCGGACCTACAGATGAAGGAGGTAGAAATAAAACTTAAGTTCTCTTTTTCTTCTTTTTTCAGGGTTTTGTACTGCAATGTTTTATTTTTTGCAAGCATGAGTTAAATGGTCAGTATTTGGAAATCACCACTGAAAATTTGATGCTGATACCAGCTTTCTGGACAATTCTGTGTCATTTCAGAATTGTTGGTTCGAACCGCATCTAGGGCGAATAGTTGACATATTATTACTCTGGAAATCGATAGGTCTCACAAAAGCATTGAATTTAAATAAAAACAACCTGGTCAAGGTATACTTTTTTTCCTTTATGATTGCATATCTTGAACCAGTGAAGAATTTGAGCCCAGACACATGCTGCAGAATTTAATTTTTCACTCTGTTTTGGACATAAATAATACAATGGAGCCCTATGGGAAATGTAAAAGTGGTGTGAGACGTATACTCAGGGGAATTGGACTAAAATTGAAATCTAGACTTTTATTGCCTTTCTTAAATAGAGGACAACATTTGTATTGATAGTCTTTTGATAAAAATCAAGATGAAAAATCTTTAGAAGTTTCAGGATCCCGTTCTTCGATATAGTTAGATAGGTAGATTCTTTTATTCCTCCATTCAGGAGAGCATATGATACAATACAAGCATTTAAACAGAACGTCATATATAAGTATTTGAAAACAACATGATAAAAGTCAGCAAAATAGTGCCAAAACAGAATATAATAATTGTAGAATTACAATAGATTGTACAGATTTATAGTAGAAAAAACATTATTTTATCATAATGTTGATTGTGTTACAATGCAATAATTTTCAGACCAAACATATTTATCTAGATTATGTTATAACACCTCAAATGTAATATATGCCTTACCGAAAATAAAATCAAATCGAAATAGTGCAAGACAAGTAACTAATGGGTGAAATATTATTTAACATATTTTACAGCATTCGACCGTTTCATACGTTTGTCTTGCCAAAATCGAAAATGCAAGACGAAAGGTCACTGGCAAGCGGGATAGTGGACATAAATGATATGGTACTATATGGTCAAATGGAACTCAATGTAAAAAGATATTATACGAGAAATGCATACGAACACAAACACGCACGTACGCATCCACGCATGCAATCACGTATTTAAGTATTTGCAAACAACACTATAAAAGTCAGCAAAATAGTGCAAAAACAGAATATAATTATTGTAAAATTACAATAGATTGTACATAATTACAGCAGAAAAAGCATGATAGTATTTTATCATGATTTTGATTGTAATACATTGCAATAATTTTCAGACCAAACGTATTTATCTAGATTATGTTGTAACACCTCAAATGTAATATATGCCTTACCTAAAATAAAATAAAATCGAAACAATGCAAGACAAGTAACTAATGGGTGAAATATTATTTAACATGTGTTATAGCATTCGACCGTTTTATACGTTTGTCTTACCGAAATCGAAAATGTAAGACGAAAGGTAACTGGCAAGCGGGATAGTGGACATCAATGATATGGTAATATATGGTCAAATGGAACTTAATGTAAAATGATATTATACAAGAAATACATACATATACGAACACACACACACGCACGCACGCACGCACGCACGCACGCACGCACGCACGCACGCATATTCGCATACAAAGAGGTGAATGGAAGCATATGCCTATGTACATATATATATACATTCACACACACATACATACATGCATACCGATATACGTATATATTCATACGTACACACATATATACATACCCACATACACACATATATATACATATACACAGACATATATACATATACATATACATATATATACACATACACACATATACATATACATATAATATACACGCGCGCGCTCTATGCGGATGTTGTTAAGATCATGCTATCTAGATCTAACTATTTTATGATAAAAATTCGGAGAATTTTCGTCATTTCGTGTAAATGTCTATATGACATTTTTGCGCAACTAATCCGTTGTTTATCAATCATATCCAGTGAAGGATAACCAGACAACATTTCAATGATTTGTTCAAGAGGACTCAACTTGTAAAAATCATTGAAAAGTGTTATATATGATATAGTGATGTTTGGCATTAAAGTTTGCTCGATTTTGTCTCTGATATAGTGATGTTTGGCATAAAAGTATACTCGATTATATCTCTGATAAAGTGATGTTTGGCATAAAAGTATTCTCTATTTTGCCTCTGATATAGTGATATTTTGTCTCTGATAAATTGATGTTTGGCATTAAAGTGTACTCGATTTTGTCTCTGAAATAGTGATGTTTGGCATTAAAGTATACTCGATTATGTCTCTGATAAAGTGATGTTTGGCATTAAACTATACACGAATTTGTCTCTGATATAGTGGTGTTTGACATTTAAGTTTACTCGATTTTGTCTCTGATATAGTGACGCTTGGCATTAAATTATACACGATTTTGTCTCTGATATAGTGGTGTTTGGCATTTAAGTTTACTCGATATTGTCTCTAATATAGTGATGTTTGGCATTAAAGTATACCCGATTTTGTCTCTGATATAGTGATGTTTGGCATTAAAGTATACTCGATATTGTCTCTGATATAGTGATGTTTGGCATTAAAGTATACTCGATATTGTCTCTGATATAGTGATGTTTGGCATTAAAGTATACCCGATTTTGTCTCTGATATAGTGATGTTTGGCATTAAAGTATACCCGATTTTGTCTCTGATATAGTGATGTTGGCATTAAAGTTTACTCGATTTTGTCTTTGGATGGTGCTGAAGGTATGAAAAGTTTCCTTTTGTCTATCTGGTTTTGTGCATCCATTTAGGCTCATTGGTTGATATTTTTAAGCGAATATACTGGTTTAACTACTTGATGCATATCATAAATATGTTTTAAACTGTTGCAGTATTGCTTGCTGTGTTTCATTTCAATTGACTTTTCACTGTCGATTGTTTTGTCTTTACATGCTTATCTAGCACCTATATCCTGTATCCTGAACCACTTTCCTGTCCGTCTAAGTGACACGGAAGGATGCGTCAAATATCCTCCCTCTATCTCGCTTCACACATGTGGAGAATGTTTCGGTGTTTTGATGAAATGGATGTTTATTTGTAGCACTTCACTTTTTACGTAATTCTTCTGAAGTTTATTACGGTGCATTCTTTAACTGAGTAATGGTGTTTTCTTCTCTGATTCATACACAATGTTTGTTTTTCTATTGTCACCGGGGATTCAGAGGTGTTTCAATATCCTCACGTTGATATATTAAAATTTCGCTATTAAAGTGATATTATACAACAATCGTGCAATACTAAGTACATACTTCACTAGTGTGACTGTGTAGTGTGAAGAGGTGTGGACGCCTAAAGGTGCTTCCATTCTGCAGTGCAAACAAAGCGACTTTATTTTAATTAGAAACACGATTGACTTAATGTAGATCTACATTGTCACGCTTAATATTGGATTAGTCTTGAAAAGCTTTAGCAAAATGACATTATTGAAACCTGAAATAATTGCGTTGGGTGTTGCTATTGTAGCGGTCTTATTTAACGGATGTGGACTATTTCTCAGCAAATGGTGGATAGACGAGCAAGGTAAAGAATACGGCGTGTTTACGGTGGTACAGTGTAATAATGACGTCTGCAAACTGGCCTTAGAACATACAGAAGGTAAGGTATATTGTAGCGTATGGAGGGTTGAGTCTACTGATAACAATCTAAAATGTAATGTGTTGGTTGGAAGTGAATGTGATTAGGCAATGGGCGGTATATGGATCGACTTTGACAATGTCGTTTGTGAACTGACCTAAAACGTGGAGGAGGCACGATAACTGGAATCGGAAGCAATGACAATGGTGACTATAAAAGTATTCAGTTGGGTGGGTCAACTGTGACATTGGTGTTTGTAAACTAGCGTAAGAACGTGGACAAGACAAGGTTACCGGAGTCTATAGCAATGACAAGGACTGGACAGGAAGTAAACAGTAGTGGTTCAACTTTGACAATGACGTTTGTCAATTAACTTATATGTCTAAGGACAACTATTATGTTAAGTAATTTGATTAAACAATGCTTTTGTGAATAATCTAAAAATTATGGTTTCAAGTAGTGTATTGATTAAATATATTTGGACAGTTCTCCTCAGAATTAATGTCTTTCTTTTGAAAATGAAAACGAACTTTAATCAAATTGTTTTTACAATATTTCAAAATTTAAATGATTTTGAAATTATATATATAAATAAGCCTTTTGAAGACCAAAATGCAAAGTTTGTTGTAAATGAGGGGACTGTTAAATGCAATACTCCATTGCGCCAGGTAACACGGATTTAAGCAGTGTTTTATTTACTTTCTAGTCAAATAGAATGAGATCCATATTCGTAAAAGACAAGTAACGATTCGTTTGTTAGTTTGTTGAATATTTAGAGTAATGTGTTATATGTCATCGTGGGCTAGCAGACGGTCAGTTAATATAACTAACCACTCTTTTTTTGGATCCGAGAAGGTTGACCAGAACTCGAACATACCAATCTCTGCAAGAAAATTGGCAAACAAATCAAGGTTGTTCCCTCGATGGAATAATAATTATATTTCCTTCATACCAACAATAAGACTTAAAATACAACATGTTAACGTGAAGCTCCATAATATGGCAAATGGTTCTCACATTAAATACTGACCATGAAACCAGAAACAGTTATGTTGCTTTTTCGTGTTTTGACATTTAAGGTTGTAGTCAAATCAATACTGGAGACAGGGCAGTTAATAGGATGTTCAATGTTGAAAGACAAATGGCGATGACGTATATATATATATATATATATATATATACGCCATCACCTTTTGTATCCTATATATACGAATATTTACCAGTTTCATTTCCGTGTTCTCTCTTACAGGCTGGGTGATATTTGGTCAAGTGTCCGCCATGGTAGAATTTGCCTTGCTGTTGGCTTCAATTCTTGCTCTAACATTACATCTCGTCAGGAAGAACGAATATATTGTATTTTTTGCCGCCGTTGGCCTCTGTGTTTCTTGTAAGTAACTTATACAACTGTACCACATACAAGCTGCCTCATGTTAATAATGTTTAACAAAAGAACACGCTTCATTTATTAACAGTGTAAATCTATATCAATTTCGATGTCTGTGTTTCCTTATATTAATTCGGAAACAAGTTTGACAACGTAGCCCATGATGATGTGGCAAAGATGGAGCCGAGGATCAATTTGATTCCACAACAGAACCATTCGTTGTGTCCTGCGTCTCCCATTTTGGAAAACCTTAGTAAATCGTAAGACTGACCAGAACGAGTACTGGTTAATTATCCAGGAAGTCATCGAGTGTAATTTGGACAATATACGCAGTTCTTAGTTATAGAATACAATCCGTTACCTGTGATATTTCTCAGATAAGCGGAGTGATGGTTATATATATAGTATTCCGATCTATTAAATGTTGGTTTAAGTATTGTTGACCATTGCAGAGGTTTAACATTATTGAGTATATAAAAAAATGTTTTCACTAGCAGTTTAAATAATAGTTTAACGAATTGAGCGGAACATTATTGCATCTATGTTGAATAACAATCCGGATTTAAGTACAAGTAAGTACAGAAGATGTAATTTACAGAATATAAAAGGTGTTGCTTTATATCATATTGCCATGGCATTATAAACCGTATACTGAAGATAATATTATAGTTTTATGCCAAAGTATAATTTTAAAGCTTTTGATTAAATATAATAAAATCAATGTAGTTCATATATATTAATTTAATGTCAACGGTTAATTCAATAACACTAGAAGTAAGGCAATATTACTATTGTCACCTTTCCTCTTTAATGTATCTCAGTGATTTAGAAGATATATAGTTGTAAATTGATTGATTGATTGATTGATTGATTGAATATTTAGCGTCATTTTATGCCATCGAGGGCTAACAGACGATCAGTTAACCTAACCACTGTTTCCTGGGATTAACCAGTACTCGAGCACACCCCATCTCCGCAAGTAACTGATAACTTTCCAACTTGAGTCAGTGGTGAGAGACGAATGATAATGAGACACAATGTCGTATTTCTAAAATCACGGAGACGGGCGGCGGATTCGAACTCACGACCCCTGGATTGATAGTCAGCCGCGTAACCGACTGAGCTAATCGGGCCCGGCTATAGTTGTAAAAGGAAATGAAGAAGTGGTAGATGGAGAACTACGAAAACAATCGTAAAGTCGTATATACATGCCATTATAATACTAGCTCCAAATGCTGAAGTCGTACAAACATTTTCTTTTTACAATTTTACCATATCAGCACTGCAGAGGATTATTTCTTCTTTGGTAAAGTGTGCTAAGAAACCTGGTCAATGTATGGCAAAGATTCGTATCCTGGAATTGTAAAATAATGCACACTTTGGTTTACTGTTTTTTGTTGTTTATACGTTGATAATATTACAACCATAACGATTTTAAACTAACCTAATACAATTTTTAAAATTGGCACTCATCGGCTTTGTGGCCAACAATTTGTATATGCTCTAAATAAATATTTGTATATGCCGAATTATTATATTCTATTTATATTTTTCGTGTATATTGGTCATTTTGTTAGCTTTTATCTTACTTTCATTTTTTTTTCAGGTTTGTTTTCAGCACTCCATATTTTTGTTCTTTCTACCTACTACAGATACGTGACGCTGGCTGCTCCGCGACTAATTTCACGTCCGCAAAACCATGTTCTGTATCAGACACTTCCGATAGGGTTAAATGCGATAGCTGGTACCCTTTGTGTCCCTGCATTCATAGCTCTTATTTTGTGGAAAACAAAGGAAGTAAGGAAAATGGAATCGGAGAGAGAAGCGACAAGAATCCTTACAAAAGATTCTGCTGTTTAATTGCTGTGTCATATATAAATGGTGCATGCTTATACATATATATTGCAGCATTGCAGGGAATATTGTGTTTCAGTATCGAATGGATACAAAAATACGAGTGAAAATATCCCATTTGGACATGAAATAAATTGGTGTTTTAATAAAACACATTTGCTTTCATCTTATTTGCTAACCACATGTACTGTGACATTTTTTCATTATTTCATTAACACAGTTCACCTACTCAACTGTAAACCAAAAAGCCTAATTATTGGTTAATGCAAGTATAACAACAGGGCACGAACTAATTCCAGCTCCATACTGTTGATCAACTTATACTTTAACAACACATTTCACAATCAAAGTAAATATATTATGGAAACAAAGTTCAAATTCAAAAGTGAAATTCTCATCATATAGTTTAATAATAGTGACGTAACAAACGTTTATTTTACTGAAAAATCCGTATAAAATATCAAAAAGCGTACACAATTATACCTCTTTCCAATGTTTTCTTTCTGGAACGTTTGATATAAACATGTAATTTGGTTTGATAGTATGGAATATGACTATGACGAGCACCAAGTATCAGGACGTTTGTCTTTAAGAAAGGCAAGCATCGCAAATGATCAAGACTAAAACTCATTAAGCGGGTCATTAAACCAGTCTAAATCAGAACAGAGAGGTGTCGCTACACTGCGAATATAAGATTTCCAGCGCGTTTTTTGTCGTAGAAACAGATTGTTATAAGAATATTTTAAACTGTCTTTCATTATAATTTCAGTATCATAATTTCCATAGTGACTATCTTTAACACAAAGCAGTTGTTTTTCACCACAACAATCAAAGTTTGGCCTCCCATAACATTATTTCCAAGACCAAGGTTTTTCAATCGATTAGTGTTATGAATTCTTTTCAACATGCAGGTTACCATCAACATATTATTAAAGTAATCAATGTTTATTTTTGGTAGTCCCATATCATATTCATATATTCATATTTCAATTCTGTCGCATACTCTGTCGTTTTCTCATAATCTGTCAAAGAAACTGTCAGTTAGTCACATGATACCCAATTGTTGATGTTGT
The DNA here is from genome assembly GCA_029582155.1 of Panopea generosa. Taxonomy (NCBI): domain Eukaryota; kingdom Metazoa; phylum Mollusca; class Bivalvia; order Adapedonta; family Hiatellidae; genus Panopea; species Panopea generosa. Next base: position 9,966,270 of record CM055894.1, on the reverse strand, counting down.
CACAGGAAATTCACAATACCACAATCCTCTCGGTAGTTATCTCATTGCCTGGCTATTTGATACACCGTTACGTTGCATTAGGTTCTCTAAACGTTTTTATTTCTATCTTATGATGTGATCCTAAAATATTAATATATGTACTTGTTTAAGATGCACAACAAATACAATTATAAATTAGAACGACGAGTATAGTAAATATAGCAGATTGCTTATATACTGAACAGAACAGCTAACCTGCAACTTCTGTATTTCCAATATTTACGTCAACTTATTGAATATCTGCATATAACATAAACATCTGTTATGGTTTTACATAGCTTAAATGTTATTTCGTATTCAAGTCCAGATTTCAAGGAAATTGTCTTGATACTTTTTGAGAAATTACATAAATTGGCAGATACATAAAATGCCAGGTGGCAGGTTAGCTGCTCCATTTGGTATATATTACATACGAGAGTATATACCAAACAAAACAGCTATACAGACACCCAGGATTTAATCGATATCTCAATTAATTGTAGTTAGATTTTATTCAAATTTGGAAGAAAATAAGAACAATAAAATCAATATAATATGGCAATTGTTTGAAAATTATATTTGTTCACCATAATAAATTCATTGTTGAATTTTTATTTTAAAGACAGCAGTACTCAAATTCATTTTTGCTAAATTCAATAATCAGCATTAGTTTTGTGAAAATGAATTTGAGTACTGCTGTCAGTAAAATTACGATTTCATAACGAATTTATTAAGATAAACAAATACAATTTTTGAACAATTTTCATAGCATATTGTTCTTATTTACTTCTGAATTTTGATAATATTCAATTTCAATTAGTTTCGATATTGACGAAAATCCTAGTTGTCTAGTAGAAAAACACAACATAATGCATTATTACATGTTATATATTATCTTACCTGTAAGAAAGTGGGAACAGAAAGGTAAAAATCTGTTTTACAATTAATACATTATTTGCCCATGAATTTCCTTTAAGACTGGTGAAACAAGAACTTTGAATTCCAAAATCTCTGTTTTTGTAGCTGCAGTACTTTTACTGTTAATTTCATACTGTTTGATGAAAGACTGGCGTGTGAACAAACAGCTGTCTAATATGCGCTTAATGATATAGTACAAACAACATTCTTTTGTTTACCTCTTCATTTCTTTGATTGTTGGTTTACATCCTATTGAATGTTATATTTGCACTCTTGATTCTAATGTTATTTGTATATTGAAAGGGGAGGGCCGTAACTTATGTTGCTAGAACGTGTGGCCCAACCCGTTTGCTATATGAATCATGCAATAAAATATGTTTAAACCAAAATAGATTTTCTATTTTCTCTCCATGTATTGATTATTATGTTTCTCCTTAATTGTTGTATTCATGTATACACTTTTAATTTGCTGCATCATACTGTAACATTTATTACTTGAAATGGTGAAATAAAATATCTACTTATTTAAAAAGTAACTTAAAGCATTATTATGAAATAAACTTTAAAAATACGTCACAGGAACATGTGATTGCTATATCTATTAAATAACATTTGTACGTAAATTGTTCTATGTATACAACAATAGCTTGTGGTGTCATTCTTATTTGTAGTCAATTTCATCACATAAAACATGCTAGTTACTTAGTTGTTTATGTTTGTTTATATAAAGTGCCATCGTATTAAGCATAAAATTCGTTGTTATTTATTTTTAGAATCAAAACTTCGGCATTGTTGCAGTTACTAACCAGTTCGTTATACTTTTCACGTTAATTACTTCTGGTTGATTTGTTATTATAATTTACTTAATTTTAAATATTATGTCAATATCTTTGAAAGCTTTTATTGTAAAATACGCATTTGGAAGCTTATCCACTTTTAAACATGTTAAAGCTATTGACCCAGAAAAGAAGCCCTTGAGTTGACCAAATATTCCCAATATCTTTAAGAAGATATGCAAACATAATTTCACCTACAAAACGCTACTTTAGTGCTTGAGAACAGTTTATTATTTCTTGTTATTTCGTTTTCATTGAACACAATATCTCCGTGTTAGTAACAACAAGAATATAGTAATGGGAATATAATTCTATACAGTAATAACGCAATTTTGCTGATTACGTTTGTAAATCTACACATATAAAGCAGTGGAGTAGTAAATTAAGGAGGGATCATTCAAAAAACGTTATCTAAAGATATCTAAAAATTGATAATCGTAATTGCTTTAAAATTGATCAGGAGTGTGTGTGTGTCGTTTTTCTTCTTTTAATAACTTGTGTAAAACATCCACCGCGTTATGCTTCTGTTGGAGATTATTTCCATAAAGTGTTGTTTTGTGTCACGGTAGTTCATCAGGAATTGTTTGGGGGGACCTGGAACCTATCTACACATTATCATGGGGGCGTGGAATGCAAAGTATAAAAAGGGTAAGTCATTATTCAGGTATATTCTATCAGATGAAATAAGCATTTATTTGTTTGATGAACAACTGTATTAGTTGAACTATATATTGTATGTACTTATATATCGACGTATTTATTTTATTAGGAAAACCGTATTTAATAAATATTGGCGGAGTTTCATTATGTAAAAAAGAGTATTTATTGTTATTATGAGGTATGTTTAGCTATAAGCAATTGGATGGTTCTGTCAAAACCGATATAAATTGATAATGCCGGAACTATTAATGTTAACCATATTAACGATCGTTCCGAGTCAGGACCCATGTTCTCATCTCTTCTGTATGTAAGAATTGTATTTATTTTAAACAGTAATTGTATTTCTTATGTTTACGCTGACGTCGTTGCTGCGTCCTTTGGATAATACGTCTTCTTTTAGACTAATATTTCTTACGTTTGTAAAGTATCTACGTGCTTAGTCTGTTTTGAGTTAGACTAGTTAGTATTGAATTATTTGCACTAAACCATTGAAATGCTCTATACATTAAGGATCTTTTATAAAGTTGTAGGCCTTTTTATACTTCCCCATAATATTTATGTAGAAGTAATCAAAATAGTGTATGTTCATTTCTACACATACTCTACTAATACACTAGTATTTGCCCGTCGCGGTCACTTAAACATACGTGGTTTCCTTATCGGAAAATTATATAAATAAATGTTTGATTTAAGTAGCATTTAATCAAATACCAACAAATGTGGGGCATATTGTGAACGTGACCAAAAATCCATTTAATGAATAAAATGCACACATTACTGCTCTTGTAGTTATTAGAAACATATGTTAAACATAAGGGTATATTCAAATGACACAGTCATCACAGCTGTATAAGCATGATTAGGGACATGTACTACTAATGATAAAGACAATACATACATGCAGATGAGGTGACAATAAGAGTTTATGCCTTGGAACGGTCAGTTGCAAAACCGCCCTTGGGAAGCTCAAACCTGGTTAACGGGGGCCGCCAACCTCGGTCTTCTCTCGTCGTCACATCATAAAAAGAGACGGCGTTAATAAAAGCAGCCCCAAGAGTATACTCTTGCAAATGCAACACAACTTTGCTCGGTAAAATACATTTATAAAAGAAGCAAGAGAGTTTATACACATATTTACTCAATGACTTTATAGAAGTCTGATCAGCAAAAACAGTTATACAGAGTACTACAAAAAATGAAGCTTCAATAATGTTCAAATTTGATTGTTACTATTCCCATCCACGTTTCATATTGATTGGTTAAAACCTTTGTTTGCATATTTTGTAACAGACGATTTATTGGTCGATCAGAACACAATGAAAGATATTTTAGTTTGAATTCAGTGTTTTCGACCAATTAACATGCCGTCCCGCATCTGTATCAGCGGACACATGAACTGCCACTGTATCAGTGGACACATGAACTGCCACTGTATGAGCGGACACATGAACTGCGTCTATATCAGTGGACACATGAATTGCGTCTGTATCAGTGGACACATGAACTGCGTCTGTATCAGTGGACACATGAACTGCCACTGTATGAGCGGACACATGAACTGCGTCTGTATCAGTGGACACATGAACTGCGTCTGTATCAGCGGACACATGAACTGCGTCTGTATCAGCGGACACATGAACTGCGTCTGTATCAGCGGACACATGAACTGCGTCTGTATGAGCGGACACATGAACTGCGTCTGTATCAGTGGACACATGAACTGCGTCTGTATGAGCGGACACATGAACTGCGTCTGTATCAGTGGACAACTGAACTGCGTCTGTATAAGTGGACACATGAACTGCGTCTGTATCAGTGGACACATGAACTGCGTCTGTATCAGTGGACACATGAACTGCGTCTGTATGAGCGGACACATGAACTGCGTCTGTGAACTGCATCTGTATAAGTGGACACATGAACTGCGTCTGTATCAGTGGACACATGAACTGAGTCTGTATGAGCGGACACATGAACTGCGTCTGTATAAGCGGACACATGAACTGCGTCTGTATAAGCGGACACATGAACTGCATCTGTATAAGCGGACACATGAACTGCGTCTGTATGGGCGGACACATGAACTGCGTCTGTATAAGCGGACACATGAACTGCGTCTGTATGAGCGGACACATGAACTGCGTCTGTATGAGCGGACACATGAACTGCGTCTGTATGAGCGGACACATGAACTGCGTCTGTATGAGCGGACACATGAACTGCGTCTGTATGAGCTGTCATATGAACTGTGTCTGTATGAGCGAACACATGAACTGCATCTGTATGAGCGGACACATGCACCGCGTCTGTTTAACGGACAAATGGACTGCATCTGTATGAGCGGACACATGAATTGCGTCTGTATGAGTGGACACATGAACTGCGTCTGTATGAGCGGACAAATGAACTGCGTCTGTATGAGCGGTCACATAAACTGCATCTGTATGAGCGGACACATGAACCGCGTCTGTATGAGCGGACACATGAACCGCGTCTGTATGAGCGGACACATGAACCGCGTCTGTTTTACGGACGCATGGACTGCATCTGTATGAGCGAACACATGAACTGCGTCTGTATGAGCGAGCACATGAACTGCGTCTGTATGAGCGGACACATGAACTGCGTCTGTATGAGCGGTCACATAAACTGCATCTGTATGAGCGGACACATGAACTGCGTCTGTATGAGCGGACACATGAACCGCGTCTGTATGAGCGGACACATGAACCGCGTCTGTTTTACGGACGCATGGACTGCATCTGTATGAGCGAACACATGAACTGCGTCTGTATGAGCTGACACATGAACTGCGTCTGTATGAGCGGACACATGAACTGCGTCTGTATGAGCGGACACATGAACCGCGTCTGTATAAGCGGACACATGAACCGCGTCTGTTTTACGGACACATGGACTGCGTCTGTATGAGCAGACACATGAACTGTGTCTGTATCAGTGGACACATGAACTGCATCTGTATGAGCAGACACATGAACTGCGTCTGTATCAGTGGACACATGAACTGCGTCTGTATCAGCGGACACATGGACTGGGTCTGTATGAGCGGACACATGGACTGCGTCTGTATCAGTGGACACATGAACTGCGTCTGTATGAGCGGACACATGAACTGCGTCTGTATGAGCAGACACATGAACTGCGTCTGTATGAGCGGACACATGAACTGCGTCTGTATGTGCGGTCACATGAACTGCGTCTGTATGAGCGGACACACGAACTGCGTCTGTATGAGCGGACACATGAACCGCGTCTGTATAAGCAGACACATGGACTGCGTCTGTATGAGCGGACACATGAACTGCGTCTGTATAAGCGGTCACATGAACTGCGTCTGTATGAGAAGACACATGAACTGTGTCTGTCTGAGCGGACACATGAACCGCGTCTGTATGGGCGGACACATGAACTGTGTCTGTTTTAAGGACACATGGACTGCATCTGAATGAGCGGACACATGAACTGCGTCTGTATGAGCGGACACACGAACTGCGGATGTATAAGCGGACACATGACTGTATAAGCAGACGTAATTTGGCTAAAAACGATGTGTAGACACAGTTGTCGGGCGTCCGGGGACATGCTCCTTCGAAAAAAGTTCAGCTAGACTGCCGCAGGTGTTTTGACGTATATTTCTTATTTTTTTAGGGACCTGGTAGTCCTTCATATTGACCTTGAATTAACTGTTTTATTACAAATAAATGTAATACTCTAAGGTTTGTTCACTTCAATAAAGGTAAAAATGAAGTAACATAGGGGTCAGATTTTATTGCATTCTTTGCCATTTATAATTTAATTTTTCAAAAGTGTAGGCACGTTCCTACAGTGCCTATATGAAGCTACTGCCACTGACGGCGTCTGTATGAGACGTTACTAATTGTCTCGTCTTGAAACCATTAACGTTAAAATGAATAATTAAATACACTACCGGTGCCTATCCGTTCATTACGTTCTTACATTAAATATAAATGACTAAAATTGGGCACTGTTTTAATTGGATTTCAAGTTGATTAATGCAAAACGGGTTGTCGTAGAAGTTCATTACATACACTGTATACAAATTGGACTTCAAGTTGATTAATGCAAAATTAGTTGTCGTAGAAGTTCATTATATAATACATAATAAAAATAAAGGCAATATTGAACAAATAATATTTCATCGTGTACTATTGACAGTTATAAAGAAAATTTCACTTTTATGACTAATGTCAAACGGAAATCAATTTAATTGTTTACACAAGCATTCTTGTTCAACGGAATTGTATCAAAGAGACTAGCTAAAACGATTAAAGGCATATGGACGTCGTACACACTACTGTCAAAGTCTGTGCTCTTTGAACTGAAAATGTGTGATATTTTTAAAATAGCGTAGCATAAGGTTCTTTTTTATATTTTGCACTTCTACATACATTTTACCATTTAAGGTTTTACTGATGGATTTTATGTTAAAACGTACTCATTCATAAACTGATAACATAATGGGACCCAAAAGGAATTGCCACCACGTGCGTTCTTCGTGTGTTTCAGAAATTCACCGGTACTGACACAGGCGGTTCTGATTGATCTTTCGGATTAATGATGTGAAAACAATAAAATGTTTTGTATTGAGATGGTTCAGAGTTATACTGTGACGGGTGAAATGAAGCGAGATACTAGGCGATGGGGTCCATTATCAACCTGAAAAGGATTCTGACCGTGTACGCGTTTTATCAATTAATGAATTTTGATATTTTATCAGTTATGGGATCTTCCATGCTTGCTCGGACCACAACTACGGATGTTATTTTGATTAATTTTAAACAAGTATATTTGTAAATCAGCTGGCAATGTATATTTCATGGGGTGTTTGTTTATTCTCGTTAAACAAGCTTATTTAGTGGATATACATTTTTTATTATATTTTATTCGGGGAAATGTACTCGGCTTATTTTGTGTTTTGTGGATTTATGCATCACTTCGTTTGTAATGACGATGCTATTTTAATGGTGCTTCGTTTAATATTATGAAAGCTTTTCACAATTCCCAGAGTGCTCAGCAACTGTTGATGTCATTTTTTGTTTGGATTATAGCAATGTAGTAAGTAAGCCGTATTTTGAAAAAACAACAAACATGGACAATGGAAATGGTAATTGTGCTTTTATCGTTATTGTTGTTTTCAGGTTTGTATTTACATGTAGATACTAATATTAGCTTATTGTAAAGACAGTCTGTCCACCAGTATGGCTATTGGCATATATACAAGTCATATAAGATTATTATAATACAAAACTAGTCTACTACTTAACATTTGTGTAAGAGAATTAAATTCAGTGTGTTCAGTTAATTGATACTGTTTGTTTCAGTGTAAGTAGGTTAATTTGTACTAATTTAATTTAGCTGAATCAGACCTGAGTGTTGTTTTGTGAGAGACATCTTGTCGAACATTGGAACCTGTTCTCTGACGTGAACGGACAACACACCCTCTATCTATTAAACCACCGCCCCTCTTAATATAAGGTTAACATGTAGAGTATACCAGACTACTATTAAAAAGCAATACAATACAATATAGTAAGTATTTTAGATTAACATTTGCATCGATGGAGGTAGAGGAACATGTAAATCATATATATTTGTACTAAATATAACAATATTGCTCAGTTCCAGACGGGTTTGCATCAATTATCGAGCATAAACATGATACTGACTGGTTCCTATTTTAACATTACAGTTCCACAAGCCATCGAGAGTACGTGCGACTATTCTACATTTGAAATCGAGGACTTTAAGAGCAGTTTTCTAAAATGTAAAATCAAGAAGATTGTTACGTTCCATGGTAAGCACTTTCAACATCCCTTGACAACATTTCACAGTGTTAGAATTAATCATACTGCAAGATAAGTCTCCGTACAATATACTTTGACATTTTCATATTTGACAGAAATGATCCTATTGCAAGAATGAATCACAGTACAACACATTTTAGTTAAAAATTATTTATTTTACTTCGATTATGAAACAAGTTCTTACAACTTAGGCAAATCACGCTCGAAGTATTCCTGGGTAGAACCAGTACTAAGCATATGCGGAAAAGTGTGTTGCTCAAGGACATCACACACAGCACATTTTGACAGTATGACGATATTTACAGTGACATAATTATAATATTGCCAGATGAGTCTCAGAACAACACAATGCCAAAGCTGCTATATACGATGTTTGACAATAATTCAGTGACAGAAGTCATCTTATTACTGGATAAATACTTTGACAATGTCAAATCTGCTACACGATGTTTGACTCTTGCATATTTCAAAAACCTAACAGTGCTTGTCTAATTTAAAACAAAATATTTTCTTTGTGTAATTGAGAACAACTGGCTCGAAAATTAAATTTTGGTTAAGGCGGTGTTACGAAACTTGAGGGATGTTGATCAAGTTTGATAATGTCTTTTCTTTTTGTGTTCTTGGCTCCTAAAGAATCAATTATCAGGTATTATTTAATACTAAACTAGTGATGATTATTTTGATATTTATAGGTTGTTATAATGATTTTTGTATATGGTGTTTGTTTTATTAGTTGCCTTATAACACGACGGTGTCGACGTAATTATAGATGAAGATTACATGAAATTTCACACTGCATACCATGGAACCTTATCTGGTAATATCATACTTAAATAGGGTCGAACGGTCCTACAACCATCCCTTTCAGTTTGACTGTCATGCGAGCAAATACCATGTTGAAAGGCCCTTGCACATTGTTATTAGAGTACCCGACGCATGAGTTTTATCACAAGTCTGACTGTGTTCGTGTGTGAATGTAGGGCGTGACCGTTCATGGTTTCACTTTAGAAACCACAAATTATCGAAATGCTGATTATACCGCAGTAAGTGATGCTAAAAAGCAATTTTCTATAGACTGATATACTAGTACTTCAGTTAATATAACAACTTTGAAGTAAACTTTAAAAGACGGTACATGATCATTTAGCCACAAATATGTTTGAGTGCACCCGCAAACTATGTAAATAGTAATTAATAAATTGAACGTTACATAAAACATGTTTAAAATGGAAGGAAACCACACAGACCTAATTTGATTTTTGTTATTCCATTAGATGATACATTGCTATCAAATACCGTATAATTCTAAATAACTAGTGCAACATCGACCGCTGCGATAATGTCTACACCCTGAACATTTTTAATGGATAATTGCCACTCGATATTTTATTAATACCCAGCAATAATACCGCTATAAAGAGCTATAAAATCATTTGTACGCGTGTCAGCCAACCAAGATGAAAGCTACTGGTTAAATATTTAAATCGGTTATTGTTGGTCGGTCAGTAATAATAGTTCAAGGGTTGGTCATATATTGGTGACCCAGCATACTGAATCATTAAATCAGAGTTACAGGGTAATTGATGGAGATATTTGGCGATAGAGGATGGAGTTCGACGCCTTGAAACATCAAGGTGCCATATGTCATCATGGTTCATATATGTAAAGTACCTTTATACTATAAGTTGTCGTTATGTTTGTTAGAGTTTGTCTTGTGTTCCTGATGCGAATGTTCACACAGCCCGTTGTATAACTGATTTTAATGGTTTCTGATTCTATTATATTTTATTGAAAATGATATCAGTACTTAGATTTTAGTTCAGTCCAGGAGGTTCACTGCCCTGTGTAATTCTAAATAACCGAACGAACTGGATATAAGAGAAAAAAACACTAAATTTTGGTACTTTTGTCCAATTAAAAACAATTTTATTGCATGGGATTCTTCACACGTTGCTATGAATTTATATTACGTCTTACTTTGAAAACAAAACAAAACTTTTACTGTACAATGGAGTGTCGAATGGGTTAGTAAACTAAGTTGTAATCTTCTTTCAAAACGACAGCTTATAAGCTAACATAAGTGTCGTTTTTTTTTATACTTTTGTATATTCTAGTATCTAACAATCGACTACAGAAAATGCAGATGTTATACATTATGGATGTTCAGAAATTAGGAACTGGCCATTAACCTTTAAATCTGAATTGTTTATGTCCTAGTAGTCATCTACAACAATATTTCAATTTTGGACAGCTCAACGATGTCAAATTCATTTTTCATAATTTCATGTATAGCCTTTTCAACACGATCTTCGTTTGATAAATCTGGATTTGTCTTGAAAGTATCAACTGAAAATATTACAGAATGCCATCACGTGTAGAATTAATTGTGCACGGAGCCTGGCAACACGTCAAGACTTGTTGCTAAGGTTGAGTCCAGACGCATGTACTCAACTAGATTATCATTAATTAGTCCACCATCACCATTGATTAGATATTGATTATTTGAAGAGAAAAATATATGTTCGGTCTATGACATCCTAACCAAATACCCACGTGCATCAAATCGATCTTGTAACCTTTCATCAAGAGTTCACCACGCAAAAAAGTAAAAATGATGGAAATGGAATTGAAAACCACGGAGAAGAAGTGAAAGATAAATATCAAAATAAATATATTCGGTCCACTCATGTTGTCATAAAATCCTAGTCAAAGTTTCACGTGCATTTAATCTGTAACCTTTCATCAGGAGTACACCATGCATGAAGTAAACTATGGTGGAACAGACATGGGAGATCGGATAAGAGGTTAACAAAAAAAATCAAAACGAAGCTAATATATAAATATGTACAACTATAGTAAACAATGTTAGATAAAAGGATATATTGGAAGTACAGATTGCGATAAGGAAAAGAAAATATAAGTCTTGGTTTTATCAATAAGTCCATGAGAAGTAATGAAATATGAAACACTCTAACCCGGGCAAACTGGTTTGATTTTTAACATCTAATTTAATAAATATGAGACCGTTTTGACCGTAATGCATGGCGGACTGACTGAATATGACTTTCAGTTCGTAAACTGTTAAAACCCGCCTTATACTCGCGTGATAAAGTGTCACCCATTAGTGATTTCTCCTTCTACTGGATGTACGGTGTCGTTTACACGACCCGTTAAGACCGACCCATGTGTATTGAAACAGCCAAGATATTCTTTGTTTTTCACACCCGAATGTTGGTTCCAATCGATTAACGGTTTACAATACAAATATTTACCCAATTTGATATTTTGGAAAGTATACTAACCACTCCACCTTTCATACTGGTACACTTATATTTGTGTTCAGGATTGTACTACTGTGCAAGTGATAATCGTGAGTTCTTTCACAATATTTTAAAATGTTCCACCAGGAAATGATGGATTACAGAAGCTTTGTACTTGGTATAAAATTGTCAACACTTCAAACACAATAAAGTGGCGGTAGGTTGCATTTTTATGGTGATCAAATTCTTCAATATGAGATTAAGGCTTATGTAGAAGACAGGTTCAAACTTGATTTTAAAAAAACATGAAGTTGAATTACTGGACAAATGTTGCTTCGAACGTGCAAGTTAGACTTGGTTTCTTACTAAACTAATTTGATATAAAAAATGTTTTAATACCAAAATAATTATATGTCCACCAGGAGATGAAGCATTCTATAACACAGTCAGCAAACTAAACAAAAGTATTAAGATAAAAATATTAAAAGAAAAATTCTAAAATAGATTTATTTTATGCTATGATTGTATTGTTTTGACAAGGCGTAGTAGGCGAACTATCATCATCAGTTTCCCAATAACTTTAATAAAGGCACCACATCGTGTACCATTGTCACTGTCAGTACGGTCTAGTTGCAGCTTTCTTCCATTGTCGGCTTCAGTTTGATACACTTTAATATTTGTTGAACTTTGAATGCGACTTCATATTACACGTGTACAACTGTATCACTACATCAAATTAATGTAAAAATATCGTATTCTGTTTTAATCATGCTTAGTTTTCACAATTCACTTATCTTTCTCATTTTTCTTTTAAAAGTATTCAAATTATATTTACTTAATGCCAAATATGTTTTAAATAAATTTTAGCAGCATCCGTCTTCTTATTCTTCAACGTTTCCGCTTGTATAATGTTCTGTTTTACTATACGTTTAATTTTTTTTTCTTTCTTATATACATAATGTTTATTATCACGATTCTTTTTCACCAGCTTGTTTTAAATATAACCCTCGATGGCATAAAATGACGCAAAATATTCAATCAATCAATCAATCAATCAATCAATCAATCAATCAATCAATCAATCAAGGTTTTAAATATCATATTCTATATTTATCAGGGTTTATTAATTCTCCTGAATAAAATACTAACACAAGTTTAATTTGTTTGATATGTATTGAATTTATAAGAAATATGCAATCAATAAAGATATGGTCATATATAAAAAAAAATCACAAAAAATGCTAATGGAACTGAAGTAAATACAAGTTATACAAACGCAGTAATACTACTAATTGATATCATCGTCACTTTATCTATTAAGTAATAAATTAATGCCAAATATATATAACTGATTAATACGATACGTACTCATTATGCTAATTATCTTTCAAATGTATTTCATCAGATGTTATATTACTTTATGTTTGTTTCGAACACAGAAACTTTGTCCTCTTTTTTTTTCTTCTTACAGGTGTATTGATTTCATTGCCATTTTATTGTATTACCAGTTTAAGATATACGGAATACTTTTTTAGATATAAATTTGGGCAAAGATAAAATATACGTGTCATGTCCAATAGAAAACGTAGCTTACAAAGGCAGCAACCCCCCCCCCCCCCCACACACACACACACACAGCACGCATGTACGTTCGCACGCACGTACACACATACGCACAGTGACACAAACATACACACGGCCACATCTTCGAACACTCATTATAAACGTTAATTACACATGCACTAGAAAACTATAGAAGAAGTGACATCAGGGGCTACCGACAGTGGGTTGAAAATAAGAATACATGATGTTACTGCTGTAATATAAAGTGTTATATAAGTATGTTTTCAATGTTTGCATGTCAGTTCCTTCTTCTTTTATGTAACTGTTATTTTTTTGTTAGTATGCAGTAATATCAATTTGACTTTGTTCTGTCATCACGTGTAATAACAGAAGGTTTAGAGTACTTTACTGGAATATTGTTTAACCATCAACGTGTAATGTTGTACCTTTAGTATAAAAGTTGGTAAAACTATCTGTACACGTCATATCCTTAAACAAAAGGTGACTTGTTAATTGATTATTTAAATAGTTTGTCCCGATAACGAAGGGAAGTTGATTGAGTGCTGTGTTTTCAGTCACAGTAGTTATGTGGGTTTGTGGTAACTACGGTCAATTTCTGACATATCTTTCATTAATGAAGATAAGAAAGTTGAATAAGTATAGTTGCTGTAATGCAATAATTGTTATATTGTTCGTTATGTTGCTCAATGTGGTTTCCGGCTTGTTGTATTGTTGTATGTGTAGGCGGGGTGTATGCGTTTGGTAGCAGCTTCAGTGCAAACACGAGCACATTGTAGTTGAGGCATGTACAAGTTTATAGGTAGTTCCTCTTCAATGTGCTAGTTTTGTTGTAAAAATATTTAAGATGGGAAATAAATACATTTAACGTATGGTTAGTATGAAATTAGTAGTTTATATCTTATTTTCATTAAATTTAAAATCTAAAAAGTATAATTGATGAACTTATCTATCTGTACTATGGACTCTGCCGACATTATCGTATCTTCATATTGTATTATGGCGGAGATGTGTTAATTACACATAACTGGTTTAACATAATTTAAACTAGTATCTAAATATTAATTTTTCGTGTTTTTTGTTGTTTCTATATTTATAAGACTTGGTTGTATACCACGCGTGTGTCTCAATGATGTGCCTGAGTTGACATATTTGTAAATATCATTATCAACATCTAACGAAAACTGTCATTGAAATTTGAAGAACATCACTTAAATGACGTTCGCCATATTGACGAGCAGTGGACGTTTTGTTTTTCCTATTAATGTCATGGACAATAGTTAATAGCTATGTTTAAAAGAAAAAGAAAAGAAGCTGAAAATAACATGATAGATTAAAAGTCGTGAACATATGTCACATAATAAGCGAAATAACCGCATATGTTTTTGTATCGGTGTTGCCGTTGACAGATGAATATTACGTGGTAGAAAGCGAACATTGATCGTTCGGGTAATAGAATATTACGATTTATTTTAGCTGTTTGTTGTTTTGTTTTTTGGTGGTAAAACCTATACTGTCGGCGTATTTTTTTCACATTTTCCGTTATCCATCAATGTTGTTATGTGGGTTTGGGTACAGTTTTATACATTTACATTATGAGGATTGAAAAACAAATATGCACGATACCGCCTAGTTGCCACACGTTCTGAAAATATATTATATTTTTATATCAGCAATATTAAAAGGAAATGTTGTTAGTCGAATCTGTTTTCAAGAGAAAGGGTTTAACTTAACATTTAAATTTACTGGAGCAAATCACCTGGTGTCACCTAGTGTGGGAATAAGACCTTCCCACTGTTACCGTTATAATGTGTTTGTTTATGTATATCATGTTAACCTTTACGGTCAGGTTATATGAACACAACTTTTTTATATGCCCTTATGAACATGGACACGAAGTTCTCATAAACAATATCATAAAAGTGAACATCAAACCACAGAGTATGAGAGCGGTCCAAATGCAACAAGGAGAGAGAGAGAGAGAGAGAGAGAGAGAGTACCAATAGAGATAGAGGAGTGTAAGAAGAGTTTATATAGTTGAGCTATAATGGTGTTGTTGTTATCTGACAATACACAGTTTTGTGTCATATGAGAATAGAAATATAGAGAAGTAGCTGGAAGTTAATACAACAGTTTTCATTGCTTGTGGTTTCTGCATGTTGTTATATGTTTTATAGTTTGGATCGTTTTACTAGGGAACGTATTGCAGTAAAGGTTCCAGCTATATTCTCGAATATATATACATAGTTATCACTTTAACTGTAACCTATATTTCAATGATACACGCTAACCCTAAAACACACTAGCATATACTACCGCTGCCGTAATGATACGTTTCATTCAAACTAATCTCGCATCAGTAATATTACTACAAATATGGCAGTGTATTACTACAAAAAGTGTATTACTACAAACATGGCGATATATAACTACACATATAGTGGTATATTTTTACAAATATGGCAGCATATTACTGTAAATATGACAGGAAATTACTACAAATATGGCAGTGTATTACTACAAATATGACAGTGTATTACTACAAAAATGGCAATGTATAACTACAAATATGGCAGTGTATTACTATAAACATGACAGTGTATTACTACAAAAATGGCAATGTATATAACTATAAATATGGCAGTAAATTACTTCAAATATGGCAGTGTATAACTACAAATATGGCAGTATATTACGACAAATATGGCAGTGTATAACTACAAATATGGCAGTGTATTACAACAAATATGACAGTGTATTACTACAAATATGGCAGTGTATTACTACAAATATGACAGTGTATTACTACAAAAATGGCAGTGTATATAACTATAAATATGGCAGTAATTTACTACAAATATGACAGGAAATTACTACAAATATGGCAGTGTATTACAACAAATATGACAGTATATTACTACAAAAATGGCAATGTATAACTACAAATATAGCAGTGTATTACTACAAACATGACAGTGTATTACTACAAAAATGGCAATGTATATAACTATAAATATGGCAGTAAATTACTTCAAATATGGCAGTGTATAACTACAAATATGGCAGTATATTACGACAAATATGGCAGTGTATATAACTACAAATATGGCAGTGTATTACAACAAATATGACAGTGGTTTACTACAAATATGGCAGTGTATTACTACAAATATGACAGTGTATTACTACAAAAATGGCAGTGTATTACTACAAAAATGGCAATGTATATAACTATAAATATGGCAGTAAATTACTTCAAATATGGCAGTGTATAACTACAAATATGGCAGTATATTACGACAAATATGGCAGTGTATATAACTACAAATATGGCTGTGTATTACAACAAATATGACAGTGGTTTACTACAAATATGGCAGTGTATTACTACAAATATGACAGTGTATTACTACAAAAATGGTAGTGTATATAACTATAAATATGGCAGTAATTTACTACAAATATGGCAGTAAATTACTACAAATATGGCAGTATATAACTATAAATATGGCAGTAAATTGCTATAAATATGGCAGTAATTTACTACAAATATGGCAGTAAATTACTACAAATATGGCAGTATATAACTATAAATATGGCAGTAAATTGCTACAAATATGGCAGTGTATAACTACAAATATGGCAGTGTATAACTACAAATATGGCAGTGTATTACTACAAATATGACAGGATATTACTACAAATATGGCGATGTAGATTACTACAAATATGGCGGTATATTACTACAAATATGGCGGTATATTACTATAAATATGGCGGTATATTACTACAAATATGGCAGTGTATAGCAACAAATATGACAGTATATTACTACAAATATGGCAGTGTATAGCTACATATATGACCGTATATTACTACAAAATGGAAGTGTATTACTACAAATATGACAGTGTATTACTTCAAATATGGCAATATATAACTACAAATTTGGTAGTATATTACAACAAATATGGCGTTATATTACTACAAATATGACGGTGTATTACTTCAAATATGGCAATATATAACTACAAATTTGGTAGTATATTACCACAAACATGGCAGTATATTACTACACATATGGCGGTATATTACTACAAGTATGGCTGTATATTACTACAAATATGGCAGTATATTACTACAAATATGGCAGTATATTACTGTAAATATGGCAGTGTATCACTACAAATATTGCAGTGTATTACTACAAATATGTCAGTATATTACTACAAATATGGTAGTATATTACTACACATATGGCAGTATATTACTACAAATATGGCAGGAAAGTTTTATAGCGACATGTTTTATAACTAGGGTTTTATTTCCAATGACATGTCTGCTATGAGGAACTGTTCTATCGTCCAATATTGCATTTCTTTCTAAGGTCGCTCTGTTTGTCTCTAAGATAGTGTTATACAGTATGACGCACTATTCATTCAATCATTCGATCATAAAGCACACATTTACATTACATAAAATATATAAATGATATGAACTATGTTTGGTTTAACTTCTAGACATTATATAAACAATAGGAGAAATAAATGAGTTCTCTATTCTATTGCAACACGAGATGTAAATAAGATTGATGTGTACATAAGAACATCGAATGAACTACTGGAGACGATGGAATGTTATGTCTTTCTTTAAACATTTAAAACATTATCCGTCACGGCTCCTCTCACTGCATCAATAAATTCATATCGGTTTTCTAACCACGTGATGTCTAAGCCGTAATACGCGATATTGCGCGTAACGTAATGTATAAAGTTTTATTATTGACAGTAGCAGTCTAAGTGACAGGTGTGTTAATTTCGTACAGGATGTCGATTACCTATGTAATTAGCGGTTGTTACGTGTTCATGTTCTGCGACCGACCTTGATCAAAAGATGAACTGATAATATATGGAATTCATGAACTACATGATTCAATGATTGTCAAGGAAAGATGTAATTTGGATTAAAAATAGTGTCGACTAAATTTTTCGATTTGGAATTTAACAAGTTTGTTATCAGTGTGTGAAGGTTTGTTATCCGTCTTATCATGATTCAATGTCTGCTTAAACCACTACGAAGAGAGTCGGGCAAAAATCGATACTGCTCGCTGTTTAAAATGGAAGTTTAGATATTATCGGAGTTTTCTTTTTTGTGAAATATCTGTTACAAACACTGCCATGAAAGGATATATCCATTAGACCACGTGTATGTGAGTAAATGCTGATACAGCTCTGGGTAATGTTGTTTTTGCATGCCATTGCGAATCAATAATTAGAACTCGATGACTATATAAATGTAGGCATTTTTCTAGGTATGTGGGTAACAGATAGCAATAATTATCTGGACGTTCCTGGCGGAGACCAGAGAGAAGTTTGTAATGTCAGTGGTATATCCAGGTCACGTAGGGACAAAATACCAGCCCAACCACCAGAGCGTCGCCATGGCACGCACGGTGTTATTAGCCACGTGCAGGCCCAAGTACATAGCACTGAGAGGCCTAACTTGACGAATGGAATTATGTTTCACGATCACCATAGCAAACGAGATATGTTAAAATCCCCTTGCACGTGCATGGGACAGGTACAGGACTGGGACCACCAACCGTTGTCAATAATTACAAACGGGATAGAGACCAAACAAACAGACACACCTAGTCATCGCATGTCCAATAAAACAAAACATGAAAACCCACCAGTAGCAGTGAAGGGCAACCCTCCAGAACATATAATCCTAACGGAATCTCATAATAATACGAACACAGACAACCCGCAATATATAACTAGCGGATATAACTGTTCTACACGTGACAAACAAATAACTGACTGGGGTGGAGTAATGAAAGATCTCTTCTATAACCTGGACAACATGGATAATGGTATGTTGTGTTCGTCATTCATAACCTTAAAAAGTAAACAAGAATATATTCGTCATTCACAATCTTGATAGTAAACATGAATAATATTCGTCTTTCATAATCTACAATAGTAAACATGAATAATATTCGTCATTCATAACTTTGAATAGTAAACACGAATAATATTCGTCATTCATAACCTTGAATAGTAAACATGAATATTCGTCATTCATAACCTTAAATAGTAAACAAGAATAATATTCGTCATTCATAATCTTGATAGTAAACATGAATAATATTCGTCTTTCATAACCTTCAAAAGTAAACATGAATAATATTCGTCATTCATAGCTTTGAATAGTTAACACGAATAATATTCGTCATTCATAACCTTAAATAGTAAAAATGAATATTCGTCATTCATAACCTTAAATAGTAAACAAGAATAATATTCGTCATTCATAACCTTAAATAGTAAACGTGAATAATATTCGTCTTTCATAACCTTCAAAAGTAAACATGAATAATATTCGTCATTCATAGCTTTGAATAGTTAACACGAATAATATTCGTCATTCATAACCTTAAATAGTAAAAATGAATATTCGTCATTCATAACCTTAAATAGTAATCAAGAATAATATTCGTCATTCATAACCTTAAATAGTAAACATGAATAATATTCGTCTTTCATAACCTTCAAAGATAAACATGAATAGTATTCGTCATTCATAGCTTTGAATAGTTAACACGAATAATATTCGTCTTTCATAACCTTAAATAGTAAAAATGTATATTCGTCATTCATAACCTTAAATAGTAATCAAGAATAATATTCATAACCTTAAATAGTAAAAATGAATATTCATCATTCATAACCTTAAATAGTAATCAAGAATAATATTCGTCATTCATAACCTTAAATAGTAAAAATGAATATTCGTCATTCATAACCTTAAATAGTAAAAATGAATATTCGTCATTAATAACCTTAAATAGTAAACAAGAATAATATTCGTCATTCATAACCTTAAATAGTAAACATGAATATTTGTCATTCATAACCTTAAATAGTAAACATGAATATTCGTCATTCATAACCTTAATTAGTAAACATGAATGATAGCTATAGCTGCTGCAGCACCTTGGCGTTACATATTATATCGTCATATGTAAAACTGGTCTATCTGTATATGATTTTTGTTCGAAGTACAGATATGTTCTACATGGACAACCTTGTTCTGTATATGTTTGACCATGTTTTAGTCATACCTGTATCCTCATGATTGTAGTATATAGCAGTGGTAGACATTATCATCATTTCGTTTTTATTATATATATTTGTAATATATAGAAGTAGTTGAATTTCTCATCAATCCATTTCTGTTATAGAAATAAAAGCTTACCTTACCTTATATGACACAAAATACCATTAAAATAAAGTTAGCATGTTATTAAACCAATACACGATCATGGACACAAGAGTTAATCGTATGTTTTCCACATGGTGATGTCGACCATTTAATATAAACAACCTCCTACTGAAAGTCCAACATTGAGTTCTTTATTGATCAATATCAGTTATAGTGTATGTTAAATGGTTTTTTTTTTAAAAAAAACGTGAAAAAAAAATAGTTACCTTTCCCATACATACATACATAAACTTATTTTAAAATCATGCATCTTGGTAGCTTTCATACTAGAGAATGTGAAAATGTTTGAAATATATAACAGGCACTGTACTCATGTCGCTCAATATATGCAAATAGTATTGAAACAGTTGTGTTTTGTTTACAGTTGTATGTCGATAAATGGGAAATCCATTAGAGAGCATTATCATGCAAAAACCCCATTATAGGGAGTGAGTCAACTGTGTTTTTCATTTTATAAGTACAAATAAAATATGCTATGCAACTGTCACCTATCACTTTTCTTACAATACAATCCTATTGACTCTGTTCATACATAGAGAAGTCTCATCACACAAACAATACTATTCGTGTACAGTTCATATGCACATAAACACGCTATATTGTAGATAAATTACATGTTTACAGCATATTAACATTCGTGTACAGTTCATATGTACATACACACGCTATAGTGTAGATAAATTAAATGTTTACAGCATATTGACATTCGTGTACAGTTCATATGTACATACACACGCATTATTGTAGATAAATTACACGTTTACAGCATATTGACATTCGTGTACAGTTCATATTTACATACACACATTATATTGTAGATACATAACATGTTTTCAGCATATTGACATTCGTGTACAGTTCATATGTACATACACACGCTATAGTGTAGATAAATTAAATGTTTACAGCATATTGACATTCGTGTACAGTTCATATGTACATACACACGCATTATTGTAGATAAATTACACGTTTACAGCATATTGACATTCGTGTACAGTTCATATTTACATACACACATTATATTGTAGATACATAACATGTTTTCAGCATATTGACATTCGTGTACAGTTCATATGTACATACACACGCTATAGTGTAGATAAATTACACGTAAACAGCATTTTGACATTCGTGTGCAGTTCATATGTACATACACACGTTATATTGCAGATACATAACACGTTTTCAGCATATTGACATTCGTGTACAGCTCATATGTACATACGCACGTTATATTGTAGATAAATTACACGTTTTCAGCATGTAATACACATGTACTCTTCATATGTACATACACACATTAAATTGTAGATAAATTACAGTAACATACGTGTACAGTTCATATGTACACACACACACACACACACACACACACACGTTATATTGTAGATAAATTACTCGTTTTCAGCATATTGACATTCGTGTACAGTTCATATGTACATGCACGCGTTATATTGTATATAAATTACACGTTTTAAGCATATGTTCATACACACGTTATATTGAAGATAAATTACACGTTTTCAGCATATGTACATACAAATGTAATAGTTATATTGTAGATAAATTACATGTTTTCAGCATATTAACATACGTGCGCTGTTCATATGTACATACACATCTTGTACCGTAGATACACTACATGATTACAGCATACTGTACATACACATCTTATACCGTAGATACATTACATGTTTACAGCATACTGTACATACACATCTTGTACCGTAGATACATTACATGTTTACAGCATACTGTACATACACATCTTGTACCGTAGATACATTACATGTTTACAGCATACTGTACATACACATCTTGTACCGTAGATACATTACATGATTACAGCATACTGTACATACACATCTTGTACCGTAGATACATTACATGTTTTCAGCATACTGTACATACACATGTACATACACATCTTGTACCGTAGATACATTACATGTTTACAGCATACTGTACATACACATCTTGTGCCGTAGATACATTACATGTTTACAGCATACTGTACATACACATCTTGTGCCGTAGATACATTACATGTTTACAGGATACATTACATGTTTACAGCATACTGTACATACACATCTTGTGCCGTAGATACATTACATGTTTACAGCATACTGTACATACACATCTTGTGCCGTAGATACATTACATGTTTACAGCATACTGTACATACACATCTTGTGCCGTAGACACATTACAAGATTACAGCATACTGTACATACACATCTTATACCGTAGATACATTACATGTTTACAGCATATTAACATACGTGTACTGTTCATATGTACAAACACATCTTATACCTTGGATATATTACCTGTTTTCAGCATCTTAACACTATTTTACATAATCATTATTGGGCTAAATTACATTTTGAAATAAGATACCGTTGGAAAGATTATGTCTCATTACGATTTCAACTGTAAAACTTCAATTCAGCTGTATTGTATTACTATCTCACTGATTGTAAACGTTAGACTACACATACATGTGTTAATTTATTGTTGAAACCACTTCTTTACGTTACTTTGCAAACATTTCCGGTCCTTTGTCAATTCATATTACCTGTTTGCGTAAGGAGATACACGTCCCATTTCGGGACTTGAAATCTGTGCATTTATGGGTGTTACATATCTAATCCACTCTTAACTCATGTTAAAATAGCCCATGATCGAAAATTTAAAGTTGACTTCACTTTAATGGGCTTGCTGAAGTGTTGTAGATGTGTAAATAAGCTGTGTTTTCTAAATAATAAATTTCGTTCTCTCGTTATAACATCCTTATATACGGCTATAAATTTGAAAAAAATACACTTTAATGACATTGCTGAACTTAGTGATTCTCCAAACAAGATGTATAAATTGACGTCAAGAACTTGTTTCTGCTGTTTTTATTACATAAATGAAACTTTATCCAGTACAGGTAACTTGTATGCCCAATATAAAGTTTGTAACCACACAGGTGCAGAGGATTGTAGAGATATTTAAGCAATAAATCTATCAGATGTCACAATTATATGTATTGTATGTTTCGGTAGATTTTGATTGAGCGTAATCAAATTACAACTATCGAGGCAGGTAACCATGCATTTCCATGTTTAAATATAATTCAGTAATTTACTTTGTATTTACTTTGGCTATAAAAATAGTTTATATATGTTCATACATTGATAAATTGGTTAAAATTTAATGAGGGCATCTGCCGAACATCTGTACACAATTAATGTTGACTGTTTAATACAAATACATCCGTTTAACGTTTTGTGTGTGCTATTTTACATAAATACGTACTATGTCATTAAACTTTGTATGCATGTATAATGGTGTTACTTCTCATTTACAAATAAGTATCAATCATACATGCTTTAAAAACCATTAAAACATGAATAAAACAGCCAAGGCCGTCTTAAAATATAAACTATTTGCCGTGCTCCTACCTACTCACTCAAAATTGCCGCTACCAAAACTGTTTTATTGACTTTCAAAGTGTTTACTTTTTTTTCATGATTTCTGTTCATTTTTCTTTAAAATGACTATGCAAAATCAAAATTTGGCCATAAAAAAATAGCTACCAACCTACCCACATGAAAAATACTGGGTCGGAGCACAGCAAAGATGGCCAAGTTTGCTAATACAGTTATGGTAAGACATTGGACATTGTTTTACAACGCCTGTATATCCAGCAATACGGGTGCTTTACAAAGGCGTACTGTTAAATTATAAGTTGCAAAAGAAAGTATACAGTCTTAAGTTTCTATTATATTTATTGTAGACATATGATTTTACATCTACACGGATCTTTATAGATTATAGAACAAAACTAAAATACATAGAATGTCGAATATTTTGATACCGCAAATGACATATTTATTTTAGAATTTATAAAACTTATTTAACAGTAACTTCATTGTTTTAGAATACTTTCATATGCAAATGAGCATTTAAACAAGAAAAAAAAAGTACATAAAATAAATATGTATTTCATATAAGGAACTGTTATGTAAAAATGTCGTTTAGTCAATAAATTTCAGTTTTTGTTTAGGCAAATGCATGTTATATCGATATTACCGAGAGGTCAAAACCAAGTGTAATCTTAACACAGTACATAAATAGGTGAGTTAAGACTTTCTGACATTTTCAGATCTAAACATAGTTGTATGGGGAGTGTTCAGAAATATTTTCTTGTAGTATTCATATTTCATTTTTCTGGTTCTGTCAAAATCCTCAAAAGCAATATATTTAAAACAGTATTGCATGTATTTTTACTTAAGATGTTCACTTGAGATATTTACTTGTAGTGTTCATATTTCATTTTACTGGTTCTGTCAAAATCCTCAAAAGCAATATATTTAAAACAGTATTGCATGTATCTTTACTTAAGATGTGTACTTGAGATATTTACTTGTAGTGTACATATTTCATTTTACTGGTTCTGTCAAAATCCTCAAAAGCAATATATTTTAAACAGTATTGCATGTATCTTTACTTAAGATGTGTACTTGAGATATTTGCTTGTAGTGTTCATATTTCATTTTTTCTGATTCTATCAAAATCCTTAAAAGCAATATATTTAAAACAGCATTTCATGTTTTTTCTTCAGATGTTTTCTCATTATACTGATTTTCTTAATAGTGTTAATTTACAAGTAGGCTGACTTTACGACATAATTAGAAGCAGTATTACTTATATAAATATTACATTAACTCGCTACACTGACAACACCGTCATTAGATGTTATTTCAAAGTGTCCATGCTTATTGACAATAAAAGCGTTGGTATAAAAGATGTATACCCAACAGAAGTAGTATCTAAACGATGCAACAACAACAACAACAACAACAACAACAACAACAACTGCACTGTATAACGTTAATGATGCAACAACAACAGCTGCACTGTATAACATTAATGATGAAACAACAACAACAACAACTGCACTGTATTACATCAATGATGCAACAACAACAACAACAACTGCACTGTATTACATCAATGATGCAACAACAACAACAACAACAACAACAACAAATGTACTGTACAACATCAATACTTACAATAATAATACCAATAATAATATAAGTACAATACAAACATGCAAAAGAAGAGACAACAGAGTTCACCATCTTTAGGATCGGATTGCAAGTATAAGTTTTCTAGCCTTATACTCAGTCAATTTCAATCATTGAACAGTTTCGTGTTATTCGATTGTTCCACAGATATCGTACGCGTAGTTCTTTATGGCCAACTCGTTTCGTGAAAGACGTTATCATGTCAATATCACACGGACGTAAAAGTAAACTGTTTCTTATTTATTATTAACGAGTTCAAGCATTGCTGAATAGAGAACAAAGAGGTGCATCGTTGTATTGATCGTTTACCAGGTCAGGTTACAGATGTCCGCCTGTTAGATGCTAATTAGTCGCCTATACAGCCAGCATTTAAACATGCTATTTATGCACGAGTATATGTATATGCCGTCATTAGTTATGTAGTTTGATCTTAGTGTCTGTGTGATGCTTTATGCAATAACATGTTATGAATATGCCGTCACTGAAAGTGGTCAATAAATGTATTCATATATGTTTCTTAGGCGTAATGCTTTCGAATTAACACATTTACTTTTTTCATTCGTAATGTACGAGTTAGTTGGTGTAACGCTGTTAACTAATTTTGAAAGTTCCATGAAAGTTCTATGCGGCGTGGTTTCAAAAGTACTTCTATATTTGCTATAGGGTCTTCTCAGTTTGTGAAAATCATCAACAATTTTGATGTCCTGATTACTTTGAAGCACAAATCTTGTCCGAGAAATAAAGAAACATAATTATGTCTATAATATAATTATACATAATTGTACTTATACTCCATAATCACGTTTATATGGAATTCAATAAACATTCTTACATCGTATTTTAAAATGTCAAAGGTGTATATCCTTCTTTTTAAAGAAATGTTACCTTGTCAATGACAAAAGATTCACTTTATTGGTTAAGAAAATACACATAATAACCTCCACTAACAAAATTAATAGGTCTTTCTCTCTAAGCATTAAATAGACGCATCTTACTTTGACTCAGTGTTGGTATTATGTCTGGTGCTTTGATTCAGTGTTGGTATTATGTCTGGTTCTTTGATTCAATGTTGGTATTATGTCTGGTGCTTTGACTCAGTGTTGGTATTATGTCTGGTGCTTTGATTCAGTGTTGGTATTCTGTCTGGTGCTTTGACTCAGTGTTGGTATTATGTCTGATGCTTTGACTCAGTGTTGGTATTATGTCTGACACTTGACTCAGTGTTGGTATTATGTCTGACACTTTGACTCAGTGTTTGTATTATGTCTGGTATTTTGACTTATTTTTGGTATTATGCCTTATGCTTTGACTCAGTGTTGGTATTATGATTGGTGCTTTGATTCAGTGTTGTGTTTTGTCTGACACCTTGTCTTAGTGTTGGTATTATGTCTGGTACTTTGATTCACTATTATGTCTGGTTCTTTGATTCAGTGTTGGAATTATGTCTGGTACTTTGATTCAGTGTTGGAATTATGTCTGGTACTTTGATTCAGTGTTGGTATCATGTCTGACACTTGACTCAGTGTTGGTATCATGTCTGGTGCGTTCACTCAGTGTTGGAATTATGTCTGACACTTGACTCAGTGTTGGTATTATGTCTTACACTTTGACTCAGTGCTTGTATAATGTCTGGTATTTTGACTTAGTTTTGGTATTATGCCTTATGCTTTGATTCAGTGTTGGTATTATGTCTGGTACTTTGACTCAGTGCTGGTATTTTGTCTGACACTTTGATTTAGATTTAGTAATATGTCTGGTACTTTGATTCAGTGTTGGTATTATGTCTGGTACTTTAATTCAGTGTTGGTATCATGTCTGATACTTGACTCAGTGTTGGTATCATGTCTGGTGCGTTGACTCAGTATTAGAATTATGTCTGACACTTGACTCAGTGTTGGTATTATGTCTGACACTTTGACCCAGTGCTTGTATTATGTCTGGTATTTTGACTTAGTTTTGGTATTATGCGTTATGCTTTGACTCGGTGTTGGTATTATGTCTGGTGCTTTGATTCAGTGTTGTGTTTTGTCTGACACTTTGACTCAGTGTTGGTATTATGTCTGGTACTTTGATTCAGTATTATGTCTGGTTCTTTGATTCAGTGTTGGTATTATGTCTGGTACTTTGACTCAGTGCTGGTATTATGTCTGACATTTGATTTAGTTTTGGTATTATGTCTGGTACTTTGATTCAGTGTTGGTATCATGTCTGGTACTTTGATTCAGTGTTGGTATTATGTCTGGTACTTCGACTCAGTGTTGGTATTATGTCTGACACTTTGATTCAGTGTTGTTATTATGTCTGGTGCTTTGATTCAGTGTTGGTATTCTGTCTGGTACTTTGACTCAGTGTTGGTATTATGTCTTGTACTTTGATTCAGTGTTGGTATTATGTATGGTACTTTGTGTTGGTATTATGTCTGGTACTTTGATTCAGTGTTGGTATTATGTCTGGTACTTTGATTCAGTGTTGGTATTATGCCTGGTACTTTGATTCAGTGTTGGTATTATATATGGTACTTTGTGTTGGTATTATGTCTGGTACTTTGATTCAGTGCTGGTATTCTGTCTGGTGCTTTGATTCAGTGTTGGTATTATATCTGACACTTTGATTCAGTGTTGGTATTATGTCTGGTACTTTGATTCAGTATTGGTTTTATGTCTGACCTCTTGATTCAGTGTTGGTATTATGCCTGGTACTTTAATTCAGTGTTGGTATTATGTATGGTACTTTGATTCAGTGTTGGTATTATGTCTGGTGCTTTGACTCAGTGTTGGTATTATGTCTGGTGCTTTGATTCAGTGTTGGTATTCTGTCTGGTGCTTTGACTCAGTGTTGGTATTATGTCTGGTGCTTTGATTCAGTGTTGTGTTTTGTCTGACACGTTGACTCAGTGTTGGTATTATGTCTGGTACTTTGATTCAGTATTATGTCTGGTTCTTTGATTCAGTGTTGGTATTATGTCTGGTACTTTGACTCAGTGCTGGTATTATGTCTGACACTTTGATTTAGTTTTGGTATTATGTCTGGTACTTTGATTCAGTGTTGGTATTATGTCTGGTACTTTGATTCAGTGTTGGTATCATGTCTGACACTTGACTCAGTGTTGGTATCATGTCTGGTGCGTTGACTCAGTGTTGGAATTATGTCTGACACTTGACTCAGTGTTGGTATTATGTCTGACACTTTGACTCAGTGCTTGTATTATGTCTGGTATTTTGACTTAGTTTTGATATTATGCCTTATGCTTTGACTCGGTGTTGGTATTATATCTGGTGCTTTGATTGAGGGTTGTGTTTTGTCTGACACTTTGATTCAGTATAATGTCTGGTTCTTTGATTCAGTGTTGTTATTTTGTCTGGTACTTTGACTCAGTGCTGGTATTTTGTCTGACACTTTGATTTAGTTTTGGTATTATGTCTGGTTCTTTAATTCAGTGTTGGTATTATGTCTGGTTCTTTAATTCAGTGTTGGTTTTATGTCTGGCACTTGATTCAGTGTTGGTATCATGTCTGGTACTTTGACTCAGTGTTGGTATCATGTCTGGTACTTTGATTCAGTGTTGGTATCATGTCTGGTACTTTGATACAGTGTTGGTATCATGTCTGGTACTTCGACTCAGTGTTGGTTTTATGTCTGACACTTTGATTAAGTGTTTGTATTATGTCTGGTACTTTGACTCAGTGTTGGTATTATATCTGGTACTTTGATTCAGTGTTGGTATTATGTATGGTACTTTGTGTTGGTATTATGTCTGGTACTTTGATTCAGTGTTGGTACTCTGTCTGGTGCTTTGATTCAGTGTTGGTATTATGTCTGACACTTTGATTCAGTGTTGGTGTTATGTCTGGTGCTTTGATTCAGTGTTGGTTTTATGTCTGGCACTTGATTCAGTGTTGGTTTTATGCCTGGTACTTTGATTCAGTGTTGGTATTGTATATGGTACTTTGTGTTGGTATTATGTCTGGTACTTTGATTCAGTGTTGGTATTCTGTCTGGTGCTTTGATTTAGAGTTGGTATTATATATGGTACTTTGTGTTGGTATTATGTCTGGTACTTTGATTCAGTGTTGGTATTCTGTCTGGTGCTTTGACTCAGTGTTGGTATTCTGTCTGGTGCTTTGATTCAGTGTTGGTATTATGTCTGACACTTTGATTCAGTGTTGGTGTTATGTCTGACCTCTTGATTCAGTGTTGGTATTATGCCTGGTACTTTGATTCAGTGTTGGTATTATATATGGTACTTTGTGTTGGTATTATGTCTGGTACTTTGATTCAGTGTTGGTATTATGTATGGTACTTTGTGTTGGTATTATGTCTGGTACTTTGATTCAGTGTTGGTATTCTGTCTGGTGATTTGATTCAGTGTTGGTATTATATCTGACACTTTGATTCAGTGTTGGTATTATGCCTGGTACTTTGATTCAGTGTTGGTATTATGTCTGACACTTTTATTCAGTGTTGGTAATTTGTCTGACACTTTTATTCAGTGTTGGTATTATGTCTGGCACTTTGACTCAGTGTTGGAATTATGTCTGGTACTTTGATTCAGTGTTGGTATTATGTCTGACACTTTGACTCAGTTTGGTGTTATGTCTGGTAATTTGACTTAGTTTTGGTATTTTGTCTGGTTCTTTGATTCAGTGTTGGTATTATGTCTGGTTCTTTGATTCAGTGTTGGTATTATGTGATTCTTTGATTCAGTGTTGATATTATGTCTGGTTTTTTGATTCAGTGTTGGTATTATGTCTGGTTCTTTGATTCAGTGTTGGTATTATGTCTGGTTCTTTGATTCAGTGTTGGTATTATGTCTGACACTTTGACTCAGTGTTGGTATTATGTCTGGTACTTTGACTTAGTTTTGGTATTATGCCTGATGCTTTTACTCAGTGCTGGTATTATGTCTGGTACTTTGACTCAGTGCTGGTATTATGTCTGGTATTTTGACTCAGTGCTGGTATTATGTCTGTTTTTTTTTACTTAGTTTTGGTATTCATGCCTGATGCTTTGATTCGGTGTTGGTATCATGTATATACTTTCATTCAGATTGAGTATTATATCTGATACTTTGATTCAGTGTTGATATTATTCTTGGAACTTTAGAATGGTTTCATTATTGTTCGAACTTCAGTCGGCTCTAGTGTACGTAATGATATTAAATGTCGTACCGTCGGTTCTAGTGTACGTGATGATATTAAATGTTGTACCGTCGGTTCTAGTGTACGTGATGATATTAAATGTTATACCGTCGGCTCTAATGTACGTGATGATATTAAATATTGTACCGTCAGTTCTAGTGTTAGTGAGGATGTTACCTGTTCTATTACTTCTCATGGACAAATTCAATAAAACTACTGTTATTTTTTCTCTCTCATTTGGTTACGTTCTGTCCTTCCAATGTATAGTTTTATCAGATATGACTGATGATATTCTCCTAAATACTATCATTGCTCTGTGCAACGTTTAATTTATATCCCAATTTAACAACAACTACAGCATTCTACCTAAACAGTCGTCAAGATACAAAGGACTTTTTCACTTCTTCATATCACCTAAGCATTGCTTTCCCACCAATCAAGTCACTCCATGATTAATTAAATCTCACTTGTGTTCTCCTTTCTTATCGATAAGATTTCTCAACATTATTTAAGCCGACCAACTCACTCGTAGTCAAGCCTTCTCGACATGCTTTACCTCATCACAACACCAGCAGTGAGGTTAAAGCTCCAGCCGGAATAATAAAATAAATAATTTAATGACAATTCAATAATTTTAAGATCATAAAGATACGGAATAAACCAAGTCACATAGTCCCTGTCAAAATAAAGAAAAATAAGGTCCTGCTATGCAAGTATTGACACTGTACTTTAGTCCTGGTTACAGTTATCATTAACTGGTATGTATGAAGATAAAATGACCAAAGCATATACTCGTACATATAGTTTATATAACGATTTCGTGGTTTGGGAGATCGGCGTAGGAAGGTCACATATCTACGTTGTCCAATTCGGAATCAATGAATTTGTCTATCGTAGTTGATCTATATTTCTAGTAGCCTGGGTAAACAACGAGTCGAGCTAAATTAGGATGATTTAACAGAAATTATTAAGAGGGTATACTCGAAAAACACTTTCATGTATGATTAAAACTAGTGTTTTGTGAGTGTTAAACAATTTGGCGGTAAATTATATTAATATATTACTTGACTTTGTAACGTTTATAAAGTGTTTGACTGGTGTTGGATGTTGATTGGATGTTATTAATACAGTATTATACGTACATTTCTTTACATCTCGACTTATTGGACTATGAAAAGACACTTGCAAGGTAACAGAATTATTTATGGAATAAAGCCTTCTTAAGTTTATTAATTTATTCAAATACTACAGATTTGAATCTTTTAAGAAATATATAGAGTGCATTGTTTGGCTAAATACATAATATCTACTTATTGCAATCAAAGTAAATTTAAACAGATGATTCAGATACGAGTAAATAAAACAATACTCGAGAGTTTTATTCCAGTGAGAGATAAAATACAATTTATGTTGTTAAAACACTCAAAATATGAAGTTCGTGCACGTGAATAGTCGTTTAAGTGTTTATATGGACGTGTATGTCCACATTGCATACTAGCATGTGTATATATAAGAACATGTGCATGCTTAATTTGTATAATATTATATACATTCTGGTTACACATGCACATATTTGACGAAAACACTCCTTTCCTTGCGTAGGGCGTTTTCATATACATATACTTATAACCATTGAGTAGCTGGTAGATTTATTACGAAGTTCTGTTCAAATTACGTTGATTAATGGGAACATGTTAAACTATCGTTTCATCTGCTTTTTGTTGTTTAGTTTCATCTGTCATGTTATTCCTTATTCATTAATTATTCATATACAAAAAAGCAATATACGCAAAGGGCAACTATGTGAAAATATACATCGTATATGTTGACACAATAAAACTAGCACTGTTACCAACACGTGCTACATGCATTTTCGTCTTTAGAATAATTATATTATATAGTATAACATCAAAGTGTGATACATTCACGAATGTACTAAATATAGGTTCATATACGTCCAATACGGTGACCGCTGTTACCACTGCCCCTGTATGTACCATTATTAATTACGCTTGTGATGCTTTTGTACCTGTGTCCTTGGAATGCGACGTCTTCTGTCTGCCGTATATTTTCATACCTTTCAACATACAGTATATTTTCTTACCTTTCAATATACATATAAACCACCATTGTACATTTTTCTAAGGGGGCATGAGTGTAGCTGTATATTACACCACCCCTCATGAACAGACCGAGTAAAGCCGAATCTGCTATTTTCTTTTCTTAGACTCGTTCTGCGCTTCAAAGGGATTTCCTTGATCAGATTTTTTTTAAATCTTTTTTCTGAGTTCTTAAAACTGATTGCTAAATATTCTCACGATATATTGGGTCATGTGTAAACATTCTCACGATATATTGCCTCATGTGTAAATATTCTCACGATATAATGGCTCAATTGTAAATATTCTAACGATATATTGGCTTATGTGTAAATATTCTCACGATATATTGGTTTATGTGTAAATATTCTCACGATATATTGGCTAAGATGTAATATTCTCACGAATATATTGGCTTATGTGTAAATATTCTCATAATATATTGGCTCATGTGCAATATTCTCACGATATATTGGCTCATGTGTAAATATCCTCTCGATATATTGGCTCATGTGTAAATATTCTCACAATATATTGGCACATGTGTAAATATTTTCACGATATATTGGCACATGTGTAAATATCCTCACGATATATAAGCACATGTGTAAATATTCTCATGATATATTGGCATATGTGTAAATATTTTCACGATATATTGGCACATGTGTAAATATCCTCACGATATATTGGCACATGTGTAAATATTTTCACGATATATCGGCTTATGTGTAAATATCCTCACGATATATTGACACATGTGTAATATCCTCACGATATATTGGCACATGTGTAAATATCCTCACGATATATTAGCACAGTGTAAATATTCTCACGATATATAAGCACATGTGTAAATATTATCACGATATATTGGCACATGTGTTAATATTTTCACGATATATTGGCTCATGTGTAAATATCCTCACGATATATTGACACATGTGTACTATCCTCACGATATATTGACACATGTGTACTATCCTCACGATATATTGACACATGTGTACTATCCTCACGATATATTGGCACATGTGTAAATATCCTCACGATATATTGGCTGATGTGTAAATATCCTCACGATATAATGGCACATGTGTAATATTCTCACGAAATATTGGCACATGTGTAAATATCCTCACGATATATTGGCTCATGTGTAAGATAGGTTCAGTCTTATATACACGATATTTATACGAGTTGCGGTGTGACCTTGAATGATGATCATCCGTAAAACCGAGTCTCTTATTTTGTTCTTTTGGTGGCCGAGTGGTCCAAGGAGCCGTCTCAAGGTTATTTACCTCTCATCGCTCAGGTCGAAGTTTCGAGTTCCGCTCGCCCTAAACACATCATGTGGAAATGTTTGCCAGTTACTTGCGGAAAGAGAGTGGTTCTACTTAGATTCATTTTGAGGTCTCCCTCTACCATGAAAACTGGATATGCCATATATAAGCTGAAATGTGTTGAAAAATGGCGTTAACCCCCATTATTTTGGTTGCGAGTATTGCTTCTTACGGATTTTTTATCAAATAGATTTATGTTTTGGTAAATTGTAATGCCGCTTTCAATATCCTCTGAGAATGTTGAAGTTTTTTTTAAAAAAGTATTTTTTCATCACAGGAGAATGGTTTCAGATTGATATTTGAATGAACTTAATCTAGCTGATTTATTGGTTACTTTCTTTTTACTTAATATTTGAACCGTTTAATTCGGTTTTATCATGTTTTAGTAGGTTTATTTTAGTAGAAAGATTGTTCGCATTAGTCATGCGACCATGTATATATTAATAAAAATCTGGATTGCTTGACTGAATGTCCGCGGTTATTACAATGTGCCTAGGGAAAGTGTATAATTGTTTGTAAATAAATCAGATTAGATAGATAGTACGTGGTTATGCATGCTTATGAGGGGGGTGGCTATGTAAGAATGTTTTTCCAGAGGCGGTGTTTATCTCTTTTATCTATTAAATGAATGACTTGTTCTTTTTGTGTTGCTCGCGTCCCCACGGGTATGAACGAGTTTGTCAAAACAAATCGAATGCCAGCCATCGTTTAGCAGGTTATTGTGTGCAGCAGTGGAGAAGAGTCCAACTATTTTACTTAAAATGGTTTGCTTGTATGTGATGTACTTGTACCCAAAGGCTGGCCATTACAGCTTGTTGACGAACTGATTGTAACCTATGTTTACTGTAGATGAAATTTTAAAAGGTGAAAGAAGTGATGATTTACTTGATATGTCAGTTGTGTGCAATATTAATCTCACATACATATATACATCACTTTCTGGATAATGTTATTCCTATATGGTAGGTTTAGTTAAAGAGCACGTATTACATTTTCAGTGTGTATCTGTAATATGTATTATGTTTTTGTGGAGCGCGTGGTCCAGTGGTAGAGTACCGAGCCCATGATCGGAAGGTCGTGGGTCCGATCCTCTGCTACGGCTATGTGTAGTGTCCTTAAGTAAGACATTTTTCTGCATATACTTAGTACTGCTTCTACCCAGGAAGACTTCGAACGTGAGTTGTCTAAGTTGTAAGAACTTGCTTCACAATCGAAGTAAAGTAAATAGATTAAAACTTATATGTTTTTAAAGTCATTCATCCTTATGATTTTTATCAGCACATCGGATCCGTATAAACGCAATTAAATTCGTTTTGCAGACGATTACAGATTACTGGTGAATGTTAAGTAATATAATAGCGCAGAATTGTATAATGAAAATGCAATAAAAAGTAATTAATATCTCAGAAAATGTATTACCATTATATAAATCTATATTGTGAGCGCTGTTTCACTTTTAGTTTAATCTGCGCGGTACAGATAAAGGTGGAGAATGTGATTCATAAGAAGACGATGTGTTACCGTGTATGTAAACCTAGGGTTTACTTTGTTTAACGGTGCAGAATGCATAAAATGTAATATAAAGCAATTTATGAATTCACAGTAAATTAGGTGCAATATAACTGCTATTAAAACGCGAGAAAAATGAAGACGGACATGTTTATTGTGTATGTAATTATTTGAATTGTAGTGCATGACAAGAAGATGACAGTGGGATACCTGTAGCTTGATGCTAATTCAGTAATTGTGGGAATAAAGTATCTTAAGAAAATAATTTAATGCTGGTGTCAGATATTATCATTATTAAGAAATTTGATATATAGTATTTTCATATCGAGTCTACAATCTGCACCTATGTGAAGACGGCGTCGTATTCCTCGGAATGGGGAACAAAGTCATCGCTATTTGAAATTTATAAAAAAAAAATACTTAATGCGGATGTCATTCCTATTGATGGAAACAGGTATATTGTTGAGATTTGTAAAGCAATGGGAATGACAAGTAGTTCTCAAACTCATTTTGACATCGTGGAGAGAATATTAGCTTAATGATATTGTTTATGTTGAAATTTCAGTATTAATATGTTGTTCTATTTTTATCTATTTTTTTTTTTTTGGTAACTTCTTTTATTGAAAAATATTGTTTGCAAATTTAGTGTTAGGTTAAGTTGTATTAAGTTTATCTATTTATGTACATTCACACTACGGTTAGTACGGTGTCTGGAACGTGATTTACAATATCATTAAATATACAAAGTATACATCTGAACAAGGAATTAGAGATTTCTTCTATAGGTCATTGTTCGAGATATTCTTATTTGCGTTTCAAATTAATAAACACAAAGTCGTATGTGACCAAATTACTCCAAACAAAAATGGAATGGGGTTTAAAACAATGTTAACACATGGCACCCAGTTTTATTGATGGAGAGGACCTCATAATCAATCTGAGTAAAACCACCGTCCTTCCGCAAGCAACTAGATAACTTTCTCTCCTACGGTTTCTGAACTAAGCTTTTTCTCAAAACCACCTCAGCGTTGACGGGTAAGTGATATACAGATAGCGCCTTATCCAATTAGCACATCCAAATAAGAAAACTGAATCATGAAAATGCATTGCATTTAACATCCATGGTTATGTAGCCAATGTGCTCTGAAAGTGTTACACTAAAACATGTAACGTTTATTTGCATTTCTAAGCTAGTATTTATATAAAGATAAAATATAATACAGGTGTAGATAAGAATATGCAAGGGTTAGAGTTAATCAATTCTTTGTTTACTCAGGAACACTTTCTTAACAAATTATGTCTCCCTTGTGATCCGTCGTGCATTTTCTTTTATGTGTTTTTAATTTAAAATGCCGCTGATAGCGAATCAATAATTGGAGAATGTAAAACGAAATAAAATGCTTGTTGTGTTTTTGTAAAGGAATTGATTGTTCGGAAATTTGATTAAAAAGGTGGTAGTAAATCAAAGGTGTATATTTTTTTTAAAAAGCTAAGGCTACAAATTAAATGAACATTTAATAAGAACTGTATATTCATTAAACGTAGCTGCTCTTAGTACTGTATTGTTATACCGAAATTCCTCTGACCCAGGGGTGTATTGCTTGATACCAAACGTTAGAATGGTCATATGAAACCAGTCTGTTCAGTTATCTTCTACATATCTTCCACATAGCAAACCCGTTCGCGAGGACATGTCGCTACTTCCGATTGAATGTATGTAAAGGAATTCTGACGTTGATTACAATTACTTATGTTCAGAAGTTAATATTTCAACAGACCGTATGCATTTACAATGTTTGGTACTTTGTACACTTGTTTTGGGAAGCTCATTTCCTATATATACCCACCTGTCATGACGTCGAATTGAACAGATTCGACATGAATACAAATAAAACAATTAAGGTCTCGCTCTCGTGTGACTTTATCTATTTCAAATTCCAAACCACAGACGTTTATATATGTCGGCTGTATTATTGAAATCTTAATTCATTTCTAACACGTACTTAGTAGACGTTTACCACACGCACATTTGACTGATTACAGAAGGACTGATCTACATTGAGACGTAACACTTATGTCTAAGAGAAACGTGCTTTTTTGTTCATGTTTAAGTTGTGACAGTATCCCTATACATTTCATACTGTTGATAATATCGTTTTGTACTTGTTTATTCATTGTAACAGTTTAACAATATAAGATGTAAAGATGCAAATGGTGATATACTAGTAGTATATGCAAAATTTCTTTCCTTTAGTAAATTTGTTAACTCCAAGTTTTTTAATTTTGTTATTGATATTAAATAAGTTATAACAATGACTGTATATACCATATTGTTTCAGTTTGTACTTATATTCAAAATTAATTTTATTGACAAGTAAAGTTTGCTCTTTATGCTGTTTGTGAAAAAATAATCTTTACAAACAAAAACCATATAAACAGAGAATAGGCTTACGCCTCATCAACACACTTGGGTACGCACAAGTATAGGAAACATTACTTTAGAGAATATATTCTAGGTAACCGTGGTGATTTGTACTGGATTCAGTGAAACTGCATTGCGTTCACTTCACACTGGTCACAGAATAGGCGAATCGCCATTTTAAAATCGGTTAATAGACGGTAACAAAAGAAAATGCTGGTGAAACAGAAACCCGTTCTCAGTGCCTTGTAAACAAAATAACTTCATTGAAGTATTCACCATAGACATATATGTTGTGTCTAACATTACTTGTATAATATATTGTAACAGTCTCTGACCGTCTTCCCAGTTTCGTTCTTACATTTACATTGAAAATAAAGGAAGTAACAAACGAAAACTAGGGGAATGTGAAATATTTATTTCTTTTTAGTGGAATAATTAAATGTATTTCATTGAGTATATTTTTTTACTATTTTGAAATTAGAAGAGAAGATCAGAATGAGAGAGAGAGAGAGAGAGAGAGAGAGAGAGAGAGAGAGAGAGAGACACTTAGCTCGGTGACAGTTACCTTTAGCATCTGTGAAATTAAGTGCAGAATGCACATTTATTTTGGCTTATATAGCCAACCAAGACAAAGTATCACAGGAAAAGCATGCAACATGAAATTTACTTGAGAAAGTATAGTTAAACCAATTCATTGTAGCTGTTTGACATCTATTTTGTACTTTTTAAGAAACACACTATTACAAATAATAATTAATAATATTGAACACTTAAAAATATTTGTAATGAAACAGAAAGAAGACATTGAAATCTGTATATTATAGTGGACAGTTTATGCTAGCACAACAATAGAAGGGTATATCTATAAATAGTATTTAAGGTAATGAATAACCTTAAGGTAGCAAAATATATCAAAGTGTACGAATACTGGAAAACCTGCATAATTATTAATAGTTCAGTTTAGATTTATAAAGATTGCAGAACTCTGTTTTTATAATTAACTAAAAAGTCATTTCTGAAACAATATATATATATATATAATGGAGCTAATTATTTGTGAATATCCAAGACATAAAGGTACATATCAGACTACGGCGAGTGCGCCTAGCTGCAATGCAAACCATAGATACAATATCAAGGCTTCTGCCAAACCAATAAGTTTGGTGTCGATCATGACTTATATACTATGGAATTACAAGCAACACATCTTGACAGGGTGGACAAATTTACATATATGAACTGATAGCTTTATATGAGTAGGGTCCAGTTAAGGATTCATGACTACTCACATGCTATATAAAGGACATATTTATAAATCCGTTTGATCATATAGATACAGTGAATTCATATATATTTAATTTCATAAAGGGAGGTAATTATCCCAAAAATCGTAAATTTAATTACCTCCCTTTATCTATTTTTAATTTAAAGAATTATGTAACATTAACTAATTTAATTTTTTCATGTTCTTTAAATATTAGCAATTTTCATAATAATAATATTTACAATTACGGCCACGTGTTTTGTGAAAAATTGAACCAAAGAAGTTATATCTTGAATTCGATATAAACGAAATACATGTACACGTACAAAATTTTTATACGGAAGTTTTATACTCCAGACGTCTGTCAGTCAGGTTTCTTTGACCCCCATATTTGTAACCTTGAAATTGATTTCATGTAATCTGTGATGTATTTCCGGCTGTATTGACATCAGTAATGAATACCAAATTTGATTATACGAGTACGTACATAAATTTTACCCTTTTTACTGTGATACTTTAGAACGGTGAATGTACTATAATACTTTAGTTTAATGTATACAGTCTACGTTTACAGAAACTATTTAACTAGTTCTTTTTTAAAAAAGGATTTAATTACATTGTAATGTAGTTGGAATGCATTTTATTAACTTATAACGTTGATACATGATATTTAGCTATATTTCTTTTTCTATAAATTTTCTAAACGTCATTGTTTCTTACTTCTCCAATAAACACAGCAAGTCCATAGCGATTTGTATGCACCTGAAAACCGCAAAGCAATCATTCAAATATGTCACTGTATACATATTTCACATAACCTATTACCTGGGGATGTTAGCACGTTTTTATTATATTAAAGACTCTATTGTTTAAACATCCAAACGTAAGTTGACACTAAGCTTACATTTTATTCACACACACAAAAATATCGTTTATTAAATTTTATTTTGTCACATTTTTTTGCCCACATTAAACAAAGTGTGACGTGTTTTTTGTTATCTACATTGCAAAAAAATGTTCATCTACAGCTTGTGTTAATATACGATCAATTTTGAGCTCGAAGTATGCAGCAATTGAACCCAGAACCTATCACTTGCTGTACCGAGTGAACTTACCGAAGGCACTCCGAAGGTCATGTATTAATTGAGGCAGTTCCCGAACTAAATTGGAATTCGTTCTCAAATTACCATAGGAAAAACTATAATCCCACGTCGGGCGCCAATATCACATACTGTAAAGTAGCATACCTTTAAACCGGAACAGATAACATACATGTTGTATCATACGCGCCACGTGCATGTAGCCTCGTGCGGCCGAAAGTTCTAACAATAAACAAAGTTAATCTTTATTTTACCTCTATTTCTGTAACGGTTGGATACCATGGCAAGAAATGCAAATGACACCATTCCATGTTGTTCGTTGTGTTAATTTGCAGGGTTTTTTTTATGTTAAGTTAGACACACATATTTAAGCCCCCAATCCAGCAACACACTATGGGCCCTTTTGTCGGATAGACGGGCTGTTCAACATTGATCTTATGTAATGCCAACGCCAACATGTAAATAAGGTGGGAGAACCATTGGGACGCTGTGTGGGTTTAGTTTTTATCCATTTTGGAAGATAATGCAGGAAACTTAGGAACGCGGACATTAAAACAGTCATATGAAAAAGGTCGTATATGATACAATAGGTAACATGATGCACGGCGCCACTTATATAAAATACACTTTTCAGCGTATTTCCCTGTTTTAATGACATATTTAAAGAGAAGTGACATTTTACATTCCAATAAAATAACGGTGAGACAATATGTTTTCTTTTTTTTTTCATGACATTTACTTATCTGTTTTTATTAAAAAACATCTTGCAAAAGCAAGAACCTATCTAAATCCATGATCAATACATACCATTGCAGCGAAGTGTTAGTGTAAAGTTAGCTTATCTTATTCTTTGAAAATAAATAGATACAGTTAATTTGCACGCACCTTTAGCTACAATCCTACTTGTATAGTGTTAAAACCGTCAAGCGGATTAAAATGGAGATTTGCGACTTCATGAATGCTATATTATGTATTCATACAAATACTATTTACATATTCCGCTGGAAATGAAATAGGGAATGTTTGCACAAACCAGAATTAAGTTTTTCTTTTGTAAACTATATAAATTTTAAGAACAGAAATTTCGATCGGGTTTTGTGTGTATTAATTGCTTTACTAATTATAAAATTATGATAGATGGACAGATATCATTTATATCAATATTCTGTCAAATTTGTATGTTTGGCCATAAATTATGATATACATCTTGTCTGCAATGGTATATGATTAGGTTGTG
This sequence comes from Panopea generosa, assembly GCA_029582155.1. Classification (NCBI taxonomy): domain Eukaryota; kingdom Metazoa; phylum Mollusca; class Bivalvia; order Adapedonta; family Hiatellidae; genus Panopea; species Panopea generosa. Next base: position 9,924,665 of record CM055894.1, on the reverse strand, counting down.
TTTAAATTGTGATATATAATTATGGGTTTCCTATATTTTCTTTTTCTTTATCTATATAAGATACATGGTCACAACGGTCTCTCATTATTACTGTGTATATAGTTGTTAACGCCTGCATCGTTAAATAGTTTATGTTTAATAGTATGCATGTTTATGTAATATGAACAGAAATGTGATATGAATGTGTGATGGGAGCGGATTAGTGGTCCAGTGGTCAAGGCCTTGGACTGTGAACTCTAGGGTCGCAGGTTCAGTTCCTCCGTTCTTCCAACTAAAACTACTTATCAGCCTTTCGGATCAGACTTTAAAAAAGTGGTCCCACGTATCGGTGCATTACAACGGGCTTGTAAGAAATCATGGACGCTACAAAAGGGTTTGTGTATATTTGCATTATCCGCCAAAATCTGAAATGACTGATACTCTTCTGGAGGCGTCGCCCATATGGGAAACCGGTGTAGGCGATAATGAAATTATCATCAACATCGAATGTATGATGATTTTTTAAAAGCATTTTTTAATAGAGTCTCTTATAATTCTTTATTGAATAGCATGATGTTTTATACTATGTATATACTGTGTATCAAACATGATGACATTTAGATTTTAAGACATGTCACTCTAACAAACTCGTAACTGTCATGTACACTAGAAGTAGACATAATTGCTTAAACAATCAGTCACTCGTAATTGAATCAGTATACCGACATATTCAACCACGTGTACACACTATTAAAACCTCACTACGCAATTAAGTTTGTTACAGTTTAACCAGCAATCCACAAACACCTTTCAAACATTAAATCGCCAAAGAATAACGACATAAATAACTCCTCTAACCATCGAGTAGCTCGTAAAGTCGACATAAATCTAATCCGAAACCTATTGTTTGGTTTAATCACTTTCTATCAATGATTTCACCTGTTTGATTCAAGTCAATACCCACTGTTTATTTCACCGCAGCTTTTGCTTAAGACAGTTTTAGTACATCTTAAGTTCCTGTCAGTTACCCCTACCCCTGATGGTTTATTACCTTTATCAACTCAGTAATGGATTGATATGACTTCTAAATTCGGTAACTTTGGCTTAATAAACTGCTTATCAAAGATAATTGAAATTTTGTTTGGATTGTTTGTCGTGCTGGATGTTTAATTGAACGGCTGACAAGTAAATTGTGTTACAGTTTGTACATGTGAACCTGGTTTGGTATGTTGTGATTGAGTTCAGACATTCTCATATTCGACTTACCTTCAGGTTAGGATTTTATATTGGAGTGTATATTCTCATAAGGTATGTATCTATTTAATTTGCTAATATATTTGTTTTGATTCGTGTAAATTAAATTTATATAATGATATATCCGTATGAATTTCTTGGTTTAGTCTACTTATTCATATGATATTTAATTATTTTTTATTTAATTCAATATTTATCCAGCATTTAACATTTAATACAAATGTTTATAGCTTAAGATAATGATTTAATAAAAAACGGAAATAAAAAACGTAATTCTGTTTTACAAACTTAACGACGGCTACCACATTGCAGTATGCTTTTCTCTCTCTCTCTTTAATGTATTTGTATCACTATATATGTGTGGCATTATCACAGTATCAAGGTTTTTCTCAATTTAACAGTATATCATATTGTCAATTGAACATAAGATTTGATTTTAAAGATGATTAAAATGCAACTTGACATATATTAGATGTTTTCAAAATTATCCTATGTATACATTCCAAATTGGACATAATATGGATAATCTATTGTATTACTTTCATATTTAATTAGAGTGTACAGAGTTGTAATTACGATCACATATATTACACCTGATTGTGAATGTAACACTCACAGACATGTGTAATATATGTTATCGTAATTACGACTTATAAGATTGTATTCCAAAGTTAAACTTTAAAAAATATGTTTGCTTAAGAGAAATTAAATGCATATTATCAAGTCAAATTCTTCAATATATCGATAAAAACGTACATTTAAATGTACGCACACTTTGTACTGAGGATGCAACTGAGATCATCTCCGACAAAATAACGATAATGTCAGCATCAACTGAAATGTGATCATTAACAGGAATAGAAGAGCATGGCCACTACTCTAGTGACAATCAAAAATAATAATATGTTTTACATTTTATATTTGTCCTGGGTTATTTAAAGCCATTTGAAATTTAAAAGTAATCTATCTTTATTATAGATTTTAATATCATTAAATATACTAATTAGCACCTCAATAAAGTATTGATTAAAATTAACCTGATTGGCTCTCCTGTATAAGAACATCTACGTTTCAAAGTTTTACACATCTTCAAAATAGGAATTGTCATACATAATTATTTAAATTCCTTCGTGACGTCACACGGACACTTAATAAACACGATTGCGTATCAACATTTTATTTGCATTGGTTAAAACCAGACGACATCTTATCGACTTTCTTGTGTCAGGAATGTTACAAGATTATATTTACGAGTAGAACTGGATTAAGACTCAATAGCGATGTTATTGACTGAGAATTTGGTCTCCATTTTCCCTTTGTTTAGTTTGCCTGATATTCTTTTTCAAAATTGATCCGCGTGCTTCATCGGAAATGTTCACACGTGGTTTCATTCTCTCCTTGTTGGATACACAAGTAATTACAACTATATAACTACCTATTCTACAACACCCACCATTATGAACACTTATGTATATACGCATATGTAATTTGTCGCTTATTTACTCGTATTTACATTATATCAACATGGTGCAGAAAACAGATTGTATATTAATAAGTTCATTACCATTTATAGTGTATTGATTCATAAATATGACAAATTAATGGTGCTGTCCTATATTACAGTGTAGAATGTGTATAAATCTGCAGATTTGCAATTTAGTGTGATTATTTCGAATAAATACGGGGCGGTAGTGTAATGGATAGACCGCTCACATCTAAGGTTGCTGATTCGCCGATGCCTCTCATAAAACAACACTCAGTACTGGGTCTACCCGGGAAGCGAACTCGAGAGCGGTTCATATACGCTTTGAGCTTTCATCGCAATCGATAAATGAGAGAGAGAGAGAGAGAGAGAGAGAGAGAGAGAGAGAGAGAGAGAGGGATGGGGTGTTGTGTGCTGGGTTGTGAGACGTATTGTATACTTATAATCCCACACATCCTGTAAGTAAATATTATAATTATAAGACTATGCTTTTGTGATATATGGTAAACTCTCTCCAGCAAACTGCAATAAACATGTAACTGTACAATAACCTGTACATGTTCAGCCATGTATAAATATGCTGTGTATACATTTAGAATATATAAATTTGTTTATCATTTTTTTATTTGAGTATAACACAAGCTATGTGAGCAGAAAGAATACAACAGTATCACTAAAAAATCCAACTGATTGTCTCAAAGCGTTTGATTCGCGAGACCGGTAAGGCCATCAAACAATTTATGTTTTAAGGATGACCCAAAAGAAACCGGCGAATACAAACTATTTTATTACGATACCAGGCGCGTCTTCATTTGTATTTAGAACGTAGTTCTAGGACTGTTCGGTCCTTTGTCCGGACAATGTGGCTGAGTGCGTTGTCACAGCCTAAGTGTGAAGTTCGATGCTTCAGTGTCGCGGTGTTATCACACGGGCTCGTGTAAATAACGTTGTGACAGAAACATTGTGGAAAGCAAGGACTTAAACTTTATAAGTTCTTGCTGAAAGCGACATTAGATTATCACATATTACAATACAATCATTTCAAGTTATGTTGATGTATTAAAGATATCTCTACATCTTGCATAGTTTTGTCAACCACGATAAGATTAGTACACACGCTGGGAAAAGGCTTAGTAGTTATCCATAAGGTGTAAAATAAAACGCCGCACGCTTTCATTGTTTGAAGAAACAAATCCGTTGTTTTATAATTTTCTTTTAAATTTTAGAAACATTGTTTTTGCTTATTACTATCTATGCGACACCTGCACTTTGTTTTCTATTTTAAGATCTAAACTGATTTCAGCTGATTAGGTAAAATGACAAGTAGAGATTTGATGATAAATGCTTTTACAAAGATGGCGTCTTTATACAGGCAGCTATCCCTAGAGGCTATGCTCAATGTTGTACTATCAGATGGGAAGATGTGTGGAAAACGTTTTTATCTTCTCTGGGTGTAACTTGAAAAACATACTTAACATGTTTGTTCGGTTGTCGGAATCATCCGGTAATTTGGGCTTTCCTATATCGTATTCTCTGACATGCGAATTTCAGATATTGGTATGACAGTGTGAATGCCAGTTGCTGGAATTGTCGGCTTGACATCTCCGACATGTGTATCCTCTACGATAGATATTCCCGGCATAAGAACCCCGACATTTGTATTTTTGACAGGGATGTATCCGATGCCGTCACGCTCTACACGTGTGTCCCCGACACGTGTATCCCCGACACGTGTATCTCTGACATGGATATTGCCGACACGGATATTACCGACATGGATATTACTGACATGCGTATGCCCGACATGGATATTACCGACATTAGAATCTTCGATATAGGTATTAACGACATAAGTAACATTGGCACGGGTATTTTGACATCGGCATGTTCCCCACATTATCATCACCGACATATATATATATATTTATATATATATATATATATATATATTTATATATATATATATATATATATATATATATATATCCCCGACATGGATATTACCGACATTGATATTACCGACATTAGAATCTTCGATATAGGTATTCACGACAGTAGTAACATTGGCACGAGTATTTTGACATGGCATGTTCCCACATTATTACCGACATATATATATATCCCCGACATGGATATTACCGACATTAGAATCATTGGCACGGATATTTTGACATTATCATCAGCGACATATCACTCCGAGGTGCATGTTCCTGACATAATCATCAGCGACATATCACTCCGAGGTGCATGTTCCCGACATTATCATCACCGACATATATATTATCATCATCGACATATATATCTCCGATGTGTATATTGCCGACATTTTATACCCTTGGCATGGTATTCCCGACATTGATATTTTCGCTATAAGTGTCATTGACATTGATAATCCCGACATGGCTATTCTCGATATTAGAATCTCAGACATGTGTGTTCCCGATCTGGGTTTCCCGACATAGATATTCCCGCCACTAGAATCCCAGACATGTGTGTTCCCCATCTGGGTTTCCCCGGCATAGATATTCTCGCCACTAGAATCCCAGTCATGTGTGTTCCCGATCTGGGTTTCCCCGACATAGATATTCCCGCCGCTAGAATCCCAGACAGAAATTCAAAATCCTGGAACAACTTCTGGCAACAGGAATACTTGAACGAATAGTTATTCCATACACGTATACCCGTACCTTCAGAGTCAGGTTGTATATGACCTTGCTTCATGCTTAACTCCAGATATAGTGCTCAACTAAAACACGAGTGGACTTATTATAACAAAATACACTTTCTACCTTAAATCCGCATTCATATAAAAATGGAGACTCAGTCAAGTGTTTGTGTTATAATTTGTGATTTTGTATGAATCCTGGAAATTGTGTTTAAGTACGAAATTGTGTCGAGCAAGAACAAATTTTATAATCCCGGGATTGTTTCTTCAATATTGAACATAACGAAATGCAATGACCCCCGCCACGTGCAATGACCCCGCCACGTGCAATGACCCCCGCCATTGCAATGTCTGAACCAACTGACAAAGTATTCTCAAATTTCATCTGAACATATTACATTGATTTTTACCTATTATTTCTTTTTCAATAGAATACGATTTATAAAGATAGTACGGTAACGACTTACTTATCATAAACGAATATATTTCATATCGAAAATAATCTTCAAGCATTTAAGTGAAATTATTTTGCAACAAAGCAATCTTTAAAAAAACGTTATAGTAAAAAGTGTGCACCCGGCTTTTTTTCTTATAAATACGTCATTCGAACTATCAACCAACCCATTTTGATTGCTCAATGAAACGACCTTTATAATTCATAATTTCATTTTCAATTTTCCCAAACGATTTAAGTATGTTGATTTTTAGATATGTGAAAATGTATTTTTTTCTGATTGTGTGGTACGGTATAGAATGTCATTTAAATGTAAGACACGTCTAATCACCCCTACGATATGACCAGTATGAATGGGTACATCGAGGATTATTGAAATGTTTTTGAGTATGAACATAATACGTATAATATAGGATTAATTTCACCTATTTATTTGCATTTACAGTTATGAAAGAGTTTATAGGTGTCACTCGGTATAGCGTTCTAATGGACCGGATTTAAACGAATATAAATATTGTAAGTTTTGGAATATTTACCACGAGAATGTTGGCTTGTATATTTATTTTTATTAGTGAGAAACATAGGCGGATTAAGGGTAAAACGTTGACAAATCGAAATAAGAAATAAACAAATAAATAAATAAAAATCACACAACGATTTGTTTAAGGAAAACACCCTATTAAGGTAGTGGGACCGTAATGGGCTATATTTCAAATCTTTTAAAGCCTTTTATTTTTATTAACTATATACTATCACTGACTAATTTCCAAATTTTTAGAAACTTTTACCGTCTAAAAAAAAAGTTATCCGCATTTACTTTACCATATCCCATTTTCAAAAGGCCGCAAAAAAATTACAAAGTCCAAAATAGGTAAAATTGCTACAATTTTATTTATTTTCAATATTTTTTACATTTTTCAATATCAGTGTATTCTAAAAGCATTTGTTTAAAGAAAAAATATGAGCATGCAACATTAAATTGAAAAAAAATAATCTAAAATGAACTCATTTGTATTCGAGCGGACAGGAGAAATCCATATTTTTGATAGTTTTAAAAAAAGTTGTTCTAAAATAAAAGTATAGAGAATCCATTCTTCTATTGGGGCATCAATACTACATGACTAACTTTTATATATATACTATTCCACATATGATATCAAAAGATTAGGAAGTTTTACCGTCCGTTTTTTTCTAAATATTTTTTTTAATATGATAGGGTCAAAATTTCATTATCAGCACTTCTATAGAAATAAATGTTTATCTTAAAAGTAATGTTAATGTTTCCAAGTTTTGATACAAAAACTATAATGACAAATATTATTGAAATAAAGATGTTCCCACGTTATACAGAAATAGCATAAAAGCAATAATATGTACTTTTTATGTGAAAATAGAACATGGAATCAGAACCCCACCCACCCCCACCCCATTACACGGGTTCATTCTCGTGCTTAAACACTTAAATTATTTATCTTGCAATGGTGTCAATTTCAAAACAAACATAGTATGACATAAACTATACAATATTAATACTATGTAAAAAAGTTCACATTATGAGTATAACAGAATAGAACCCCCACCCCCTCACTTGACACACACACTTCAAGTCATAAAGAGTCATTGTTTGAAATATATAGCCATCTTTGATATAACCTCATCTAATACTTTTTTGCTTTGGTGACCCTTGGTACACCATCACCATTATTGGCAGGAAATATGCCTCTCAGTCCATCCTCACCAGAATGTTTATAAATTGTTTTCATTTGGAGCGAAACTGTAGGATAGGAGCTCTTTCGGTGTCAATTATTTGAGGAGTTGCCCAAGTGACTACGAATTGGCATTTTGTGCACTGTAGCTGATATTGCACAACAATTTCACAAGGTCTACCTTTTTATGTGAATGACTTGGAAACTGTTTCCTTAACACTGTCAGGGTATAATTAATCCTGATACACACTTGAAAATTGCTCTGTATTGTTGGTACATCATAAACCACTGGATAATAAAATCATCTTCTATTGTAAGCGACTAATACGACTTTAGAATTCTTTTCCAGTCATTTACAAAGTTTCTGGATAGCTGTTTGAATGTAGACTTGTTTCACACTATTTTACACATAGTTCCAGAATCATCATCACTATACCAGTAACCTTCTGATGGTATAGGCAATCCTGGTCTAACATAAGTGGCAAAAGTTTGTGAAGACTCGACTTCCACTGCAGCTCTCATAGATGTAATGTGTGGCATCAGTCCATTACGTACTACAAATACAGAATAAAGTACTGTTATTATTTTAGACTGCTTTGAGCTACCGTAATATTTTCAAGAAGTGACTAATAATTGAATACTATTATTTTCTCTTTATCTTCTTCATGTCACTTTTTGCTCATCCTAATGTCCCAAAATAACTGACCTCACTGTTGTAAACACAAATTCTCAAAATACTCAAAGTGAGACAGTAGTTTCGTAGATAGTGTTGGCAGCTCACGCCAAAGATTGCGGGTTTGATCCCCAGCTCGACCCAGTGCCTCTGAAAAAGCAACACGCAGGACTGGTTCTACTTGGGAAGCAGACTCAAGAGCGCTTAATAAAAGCTCAGAGCTTTCTTCGCAATCTAGCTAAAATAAGTTGGTATAAACCAATTTGATTCATTAAAGAGGGTTTGTCATAAACAGGTAGCCTGGAAGTTTTGTATTGATTGTTAAATATGAAACTAAACATCTACACAGATGTATCTGACTGCATTCTATAATAGAACATAATATGGCAGAGAAATAATGACAGATAATGGGTATCTAGTCCTGTTAAACCATTGCATATCTACAAAAAACCGATGACTATGTACATCATGGACTTGTATAGCTCTATATAATTCCTTGTGTACATGTAAGGGCATCAATACAATTGTCACGTTAAAAACAGCGTAAAATTCAATGCAATTAATCAATTATAAATTATTAAATACATACATGTTTAACTTTCAATGTCTTGTGTGTGCCATTCGGTGTCTACTGTACAGAACATTGCACTTCTTGCCCGACAGGAAAATGTGGCTTACTCTGTGTGTTGACCTGACAGACCTCCAGACAGTAGAGAGCCGACAGTGAATCGCTGTGTTCAGTGTAACTGCATTACTGAAATTAACATACACAACATTCTAACTGCCATATATTGTATCTTGTATCATTGTATCTACATGTATGATGTATATAAAAACAATTCTTACTACTTGTTTACATTTTAGTTTTATGTATTTTGTTGATATGAGACAATGTGTCTAATTATAAATATCGTTCGTATCTCATCGCTGATTGATGTGGGAAAGTTATCAACTTCTTTTAGAAATGGGTGTACTCGAGTACAGGTTAAGCTTCCAGGATCCCGTAAAGAGTGGTTAGGTTAGCTGATCGTCCGTTTGGTCTTGATGGCACGAAAATGATATTCTATATATTCAATCATCAATCAAAGTCTAGCAAAATATATATATATATGTATCTCAGCATTTTTTAAATTCTGGATAATTGAACAGTTTCATCGCAACTAATTCTATCAGTTCTAATAAAAAAATCAACGTTATATAAACAGACAGTCATCAATACTATCTTACCTGGCCTAGCTTTGTGTTGGCTGCAAAACAGGGCATTCTTTTAGATCTTTGATAGTGTTTTTTTGCCATAGGCAACTCTGTTGACATGTCCACAGTCACTGTTCTGACGCACAACATACACATATTCGGCTTACCCTTTCTGAGCAATGCTGTCATAAGTATCTGGTACAGAACTTAGTCTGCACAATTGACAACGTTTTAGGTTTGACAACAAAACTTCGAACACAACCAATTTTCGATCACTTTTTCCAACGCGCTTCGTCGATTCTTCGTTTGATATTGATACACTGGCTCTGACACATTACAAGCGGTCTGATTGCTATATTTGCGACCAATATTTCCACCAATCGAAGGAGACTTCGCTGTTGTTTTTCTTTTTATTCGAACAAAAACATCTTCGACGATCGTAAAAATTCATTTTTGTTTACAACCGGAAGTGAGCAATTATCGTTTATTTTTTTATTTTTTTTTAAATTTAACGTTAATGACGATACAATGATATTAAAAGCAATGAAACAAAACAGGATATGGGATTTATTGTTACGAAATAAAAAATATCTATACTTTATGTATTTTATAAGTTTTTTCCGATCTATACCGAGATGCTTCGAAATCGTTACGGAGGATACCGACATCGCACGAAAGTTAACGAGCCCATTACGGGTCCACTACCTTAAAACAATCGTACTTACTCGGCCAATTCCGCCATCCTTCGGTACTATACCAATGTATTATTCGAATATATAGATCACATATCTTATTGAAACAATCTTATTTACTCGGCCAATTCTGCCTCCTCAATTGGTATTACACCAATTTATTATTCCAATATATAGAATGCATACTCTTTCAAAACAACCGTAGTTACTCGGCTAATTCCGGCGTCCTTCGGTATTATACCAATATATTATTCGAATATATAGAATACATATCCTATTGAAATGATCGTACTTATTCGGCCAATTCGGTACTATACCAAATATTATTTAAAATATATAGAGTAATATTGATAACTTTAGTTTATACTAACACATTTTAGCTCGATTGCGAAGAAAACTTCAGTATTATATGAATCGTGTATCGAATATCACGAGTCCGCTTTCTGGATACAATCAGTACTGAGTGTTGTGCTAGAGGTGCATCGGGTCGAGCTGAGGATCGCACCCGCGACATCTGTCGTGAGCGGCGAACACTCTTATTGATTAATTTGATCATTTTTATTCAGATAACCGAAAAGCTTTAAATGTCCATGAAGACACTATCAAATATATACACCGTATGAGGACAATGTGATTTTCAAATGCAGATCTATAATACATGTATGTATATCTACATTATATGAATCTATAGACGGTCGTGTTAGACTATCGAAAAAAAGTGAAATTATCCTTATATGTTCAGCAGAAAGCACGAACGATATCTCAATAAACAATTTCTAAAGCGTAGAGGGCGACATTAGCCGCTTTGATTGATCCCCTGGAACGTCTTACAAACTGAAGAAGAGAAACGGCCCCGTACCGTAATAGACTTAAATGGTTTGACAAGTTGATATAAGTGCCGATATTGGTACAATTATTGATGGGTCAGACATGTTTGTGTTTACAATTTTAACACAATATTGGTATTTGAGGTTATGTTTAATCTGTTGCACCTGCTATATCGCGACCACCCATGACAGCCAGCTCAGCGTTCAGTTGGTCTTCAGATATTTATTCATGTTCTTTTTTTATTATTTAGAGAGGTGAGCGAACATGAAATATATTCGTTTATCTCTGTCTAACGACGTTAGTATTATTCTAGCGTTGCTGCATACATATTTATTACTAAACAATATTGCAATTTATGAAATTATGTGCTCTCTTTAAACATTACTTTTAATTGCAAATTGTTTGGCTCTCAATCTCTATCTACATTTTTTATTCTAGTCTTTCGTAGTTTGGCTCTTGTTTACCTGGTATTATGGCAAATGCACACACACGTGCACAACCATACGCGCGCACACACGTACGCACGTACGCACACACACTCATGCACATTAACACCCATCCAACCACTCGTAACTTACAACTTTTGGTGATATAGCATATCTGAATAAGAACAGAAAACAAATATTTTCAATTAAAAACACATTTCTCTTTAATACACTACCGCTCTATGTCCATGCTCACAAATGTATATTTTCTGCAGTTTAAGATTTAATGTCGACGAAAAAGCCCACTGCTTACTCTTTTTTAACCTTAAAGCAACACTATTAACCGTTCGTACACGAAATGAAACTTGATAAAAGTAATAAAACCAAATTGAATTTGTTACCTCGTAAACGAATAACACCATAAACATGATCCCCGCGTCTGAATCTTATACGCACTTTAAAAAAAAAACGCCAACGACACTTGAACTATTTTACGATTACATTTTACGCTATATCAATTTCTCTTGTTGTATATTTCTGTATTTATGTGCAATAATGCCGTGTCATATTTACTTTTTTTCACTGAAGTGATTTTATTTTTTATGAGATTTAGTCCGTGTATTAAGTGTCTTCATTTCCTTACTTCGTCTGTCACTTTTAAGGTGATTCCCTAAGCTTAACTTAATTATTGAAGAAATAGAAATGTCTCATTGCCTACATGGCGATATAGATATAATATTATTTATAGATATACTGGGTATAAATAGTTATTTTAATGAAAGCTGAAACGAGTAATATCTCCTGAAATATCCATCCATCCATCCATCCATCCATCCATCTCTCTCTCCTCTCTCTCTCTCTCTCTCTCCCCCTCTCTCTCTCTCTCTCTCTCTTTCTCGTCGCTCGCTCCATCGCTGCATCCATCCATCTCTGCACACAATTTTATTTATTTTATTGGAAGGTTGAAAAAACAGTTGTAAAACATTTTGTGGCTTTTTCTAGACATTTAAAAATGTTTTTATGTTGCTTAAATATTGTCACACAAGTAACCATCTGGGCACAGCCATTACCAGACTGATGTTCAGTTATTTTCAAATAAAGGTCTGCGTTTATACTGAAACATTTCATTTGCATCTTTTAGATAAATATTTTTTAGAATTGCTGTTAAGAATGGCCACATGCCTGCTTTTAGAAGACATACCGTTATATATGTCTACCATCTACACTTGCTGTAGGATAACATTGAATGTTCTACTTGTAACATATGGGTCATTAATCTGTTGGTCTAATACAATAATTCCCAGTGTCACATGTTGGACTATAGAAATGTACAATACCATCTGCTTATATTCCACACATTAATAATACTCGAATGTTGTCACCTAGGCAAAAAATATCCATAATTGTTATAGATAAGTCTACAACGGTAATGAACTATTGCAATATGCTTATAATAGACGTATGTTTATTAATTTGTCAAGCTTCCTTGTAGTATGTGTAATTTCTACTTTGTGTCAATGTCAAGGTATCATGTGACCGATGACGTATGTTTCTACCTCTTTATTAATTGGTCATCGCTGAATGTCTCATTACACAGTTGCGTCTTTTTTGTTACGGTAGCAAGATTCTTACACTTAAAAAAGTCCTATGTAATTTGGTACGAAATATTTTCAAAATGGTTCATAGAGACTGTGATTTATTGCTGCAGATGAGTAAAGCAAACGCTTGCATAGCGTATACTGCAAAATAGTCATCACTTTTGTTAAAGAGTGACTTGCATAGGAATTAAACAGGTGCATGTATTTATGAGCATTTGAGGACTTCTTTTTCAAAAAAATCCAAGGGAGTCCAAAAAACCCCCCCCCAAAAAACTGGCCAATTTACAAGTTATTTTGCATTTTTATGTGTATATACATTCCTGCTGTGAAAATGATACTTTAAAAAAGATTCTATATGGATTTTTTAACGTGGAAACCCTAGACCTTATTATATAGAACAAAGAACAAAATTCAACTATGTAGGGAGACCTGAACGTGTCCTTCATATATATCAGATGTTACTGTAACTAGTACTGGTTGAAGCATTAAAGAAATGTATATTAATGTTTGTGTTACCTCATATAGCGTTTAACGTCATAATGCCCAGGTCAGCAATTCTGTTTGTTATCTGGAAAGCATGCCGATTAACTAGGTAACCTTTCATAAAGTAATATATACCTTCTTTCACGCAGCGCTAGTGTTTAAGCATACTATATAGTCGAAAACTCCTGATAAAAAGAATAAAATGAAATTTTAAAGAAATTCAGAGCCCAAACCCATCCACCCTCTCAGAGCGTTGACATGGTCATTGACATATTCTTTATTCTGTAACTTATTGGCGCGTTTGTCCGCTGCATGTTGGTTTATTTTCAGATTTTTTTTCAGCTCTAATATACATCGGTTTACATTCTTTAGAGAAACGTGTTGTAAAGGAGCTTTTTTAACGGATAACAAATCAAATATTTACCTTATGTGAAATTTCTATGGCGTGTTCTGTCATCTTTTATTGCAGACGGCGTAATCATTGGGTTCTGATTTCGAATGATTTTGTGTCAACAAAGCATTTAATACCATAATGAGAAAATTGCAATTTCATTTCTCCGGATTGAATTGCGGTCTGGGCGACATTGTAAAAAATCGACTCATTTCATTTTTCGTGGTCTTTATGTATTTGCGCGTATTATGTTACCGTCATTGACGTTACGTTGCAGTTTTTTTGTAAAGGAAAGATAATGAAAACTCTAAATAGAGAAAAGAACGAAAACTGACGCACCATGGTGGCTCTAATTTTGATCGATTATTTGGTCGTTGTTAAAAGAATTTTTACCGGCAAACGGAAACGTTAAGCTGGTAATTGTTTCAGCTGTTTACATATCCACTTGAAGATAAACATACCATAGCATGGACTATATTGAGAATTTAAGTCAAAGCTTGAATTTAAATATAATTTTTGTAATCAGATATGAAGGTTAGAAAAAGTTCGCTTTAAGAATGAGATAGATGTGAGTAGAAAAATCAACATGGTAAAATAATGGATGAAAGATTTATAAGAGTTGTCTTTATTTAAGACTATCTGCTTGACGTAAGTACAAGATTCTAACAATTTTTGTATCCAGTGTATTCAGGTCTGTTAAACACTAGTGTAAAACATCCCCAGCTTGTCCCACAATTCATAGTACTATGATGCGTTTAACAAACTGTATGACGTAATTCAACTCCCTTTAAAGCAACTGGCCAATCAGTGTGCTCGTATGACACTTCTGCAGTCACTAGCGTCGATGAGACTTTTCTGCAATATAATTCATATAAAAATTTAAATTTTAACAGGGTATATAAAACAGAACGTTTGTTCAGGCAACGGTTTTTGTGTTACAAATTTAATAGTAGTTTATTTTTGTTACTATTTAGAAGTATGTTTCTTTTTTCACGAGCTAATATGTCGTGTATATATATAGTATAGTAGTAACCTACTGTTGAATTCTCGTTATTATCATAAGTCTTGAAGAACAGTATAACTATTTTTCATTCACCTTAATAATGTTAAAGAGTTTAAACAGCGATTATTTATATAGCGTACAGTGTTAAGTATCAAAACATAACGTGTACATACTCAGATCTGTAGGAAATACTTTCAATTTAACATATATCATGCAAAATTAAACATTCATTTCAAACACTTATAGAGTTACAAAAAACTTTGTAGCACAAACGTATACTCACATACCCAAATACTCACATACAGTTATATACTAAGTACGCAAATACACATATAATACATTTAAACACATATATTAAATGGTTAAACATTCAGCAGTGAGAGTACCCGTGGCTCGTATCACATTTAACTTAACCGCTGTCATGTCGTCATCATCAGCATCACCACTTCTATTCATTTTTTGACAGTGTCAGTGCTTACATATGACATTACGTTTTATGTCCTACTTAATTTAATTTGATCGCTGGTCTAGTTTTACTCCATTCAATTTGTAACTAGTCCTTACTCTTCGGATGAACAAAGTGAGAAGCCTAACAGGTGTCCCTATTCACTGACAATGTTGTTTAATAAGTGTGCAAGAGATAGGTCAATAAAATACATTATATCACGCCTTGTCATGACAACGATTAATTGTCGTATATGCCAATTAGCTTCCCACTTTACTTACTAAAATAAGAAAATATATTTAAAACAGGTGACGTAGTATTCAAATGACAAAGTCACTACCGTCACAACAGTATAAACATAGTCGAATAATAATAGTAGGTAGCACACATGCATGCATCCATATAGACACAAATAGTAATAGTAGGTAGCACACATGCATATATACAGACATTCAGGCAGAAAAATACGTTTTTAACTGAATTAAAAAAAAAGATATATTTTACGAGCCAACATACTTAATCAGTATTTATGAAGGTCATCAATTTTGTATTTGAGTGTTGACCGTCCAGGACAGAAGTCACCTGCTCGATCCCGGGCTCGACGCTCAGTGCTGGTTCTACCCAGGAAACGGACGCGAAAGCGACATTGGTCATGGATTATAATCCTAAAGTGACACAAATGTTTCTGAAATTGTCCATGTTCAGGTGATTAAGGCAAGTGTCACTCCGCTCTATCGAGGTACAAAAGTAGGAAAATGCAATTGAACTATATATAATAAATTAGTACACATGAATATCAATTGGTGTTTCTTTTGTCTGTTGCAAACGACATATTTGTCAAATGGTGACTGCCTCATTCCGAGAACATAGCAGTATACAGCATACACTTTTATTTACTATTCGAAATAGTTTTATATTGTCGTACTGGAGTAACTTTTGTTATATTATGTACTAAAGAACACACAGTTATTATTTTGTAATGTTGTGATGTAAATATATAATAATTTCTATAATTACCCATACTGCCGCAGACAATGACAGTTAGATGTAATAAATACTGTTACCCCCGAATGTTCTATTTGCTTCGAAGGTTTCTTACATGATTAAAAAAACGAGGGCATGTTTCGGCGACATTGAACGAGTCTCATTTATATATACGCATATATATATATATATATATATATAGTATTAAGTACATCAAAAGCATTTTGAGAAATTGCTTCTAAACTAGTCAGCCTATCAAAATACCGCCGTGACTTTAGATAAATATTTTCATTTTCTTTTCATCTAAATTTTCATTTCTTCAATTTATTGATATACAAGCCCCTGAACATCGACATACCGGGCGTTTTTTTGATTGGTTATTTAATATTTACACGGTCAAATTGGCGCAAAGCAGTCACCAGTCTGTTTGAAGTGTTTCATTGTTCACCACTTTTAAAAATTCTAATCTTCGTGTCAACCTACTAATATTTACTTTTGTGTAAATAATTTACTTGTTTATGGTTCAATATGGTAACCGGAATGTTTAAACTACCGTTTATAGACACATAATGGTAGTTATTTTGATAAACGTACTGAAATTAGTCAATTATACGCCGAATAAAGACGTTAGTCAGATAGGGATATAAAATTGTTTACGAACGTGGTCAGACATTCATTGAGTCAAGAGAAGAGTTTGTGGATAGAAGGAATGTTGAAATTATTATAGTTATTTTATAAATATTGGAAGTGATTGATTTAATGGATGCTAACGATATATAAGGAGATATGCTGAAGATTTATATAAGGAGATATGCTGACGATATAGAAGGAGATGTGTTGATTTAGATTATTATAGATAACTGTTATATGGAGTTGACGAAGTTATAGATATATTTATAATATAAACAATTGGATTAAAACGAGAAAAATGAAATTTGAATATCTGTGTAAGTATACTTCTAGAAACCGTTAATGATTTAGTTAATGTTCGGAATAAGTATAGGTCCAGAAGTCGTTAATGGTTTAGTTTATGTTCGCAATAGGTATAGGTTCAGAAGTCGTTAATGATTTAGTTAATGTTTGGAATAAGTATAGGTCCAGAAGTCGTTATTGGTTTAGTTAATGTTCGTAATAAGTATAGTAGGTCCAGAAGTCGTTAATGGTTTAGTTAATGTTCGGAATAAGTATAGGTTCAGAAGTCGTTAATGCTTAAGTTAATGTTCGGAATAAGTATAGGCCCAGAAGTTGTTAATGATTTAGTTAATGTTCGTAATAAGTATAGGTCCAGAAGTCGTTAATGGTTTAGTTAATGTTCGTAATAAGTATAGGTCTAGAAGTCGTTAATGATTTAGTTAAAGTTCGTAATAAGTATAGGTCCAGAGACGTTAATGATTTAGTTAATGTTCGGAATAGGTATAGGTCCAGAAGTCGTTAATGATATAGTTAATGTACGGAATAAGTATAGGTCCAGAAGTCGTTAATGATATAGTTTATGTTCGAAATAGGTATACGTCCAGAAGTCGTTAATGATTTAGTTAATGTTCGGAATAGGTATAGGGCCAGAAGTCATTTTGAATACGTGTGACAGTATAGCTCTAGAAGTTGATAATGATTAAGTTATTGTTCTGAATACGTGTGAAAGTGTAGCTCTAGAAGTTGATAATAAAGCAGTTACAGCTTTGTCCTGCAGAGATGGTGGAAATTATAAATAATTTGAGAAACGATAATTAGAAAATATACTTATGAAATATGTTTTGAATTAGAGCGAAATATATTTACATATAAATTGTAAATTGTAAATAATAATTAATAATGAATTTCTATATTCCTAATATAGTTGTTTACCGTTTATAATTTAATTATTTCTGATATTGTTTTAAAATTTATTTCAGCTACATTTTCACTAAATATAGATGGCGTGTTTTTTTCCCAAAGAAAGATCTTCACGATATAACGTTAAAATGAAATGGAAATACCACAAACTTAATTCTCTTAAATTTTATTCAAAGCTTGGATAACATAGAACATCTTGTGCACCCCGAGTTGCATTTTCAGATTGTTTTTTGATTTATGACAAAGTGTTCACAATGCATAACAGAACGACGGACTTATAAAGGTTTTGGTCTTGTAATTTCAAACGTGTATGCATGTTGTAGACAAGTAGTACGTCCATGTAATATCTCCAAAGTTTGATTACATTCGGATGTTTAAATACTGATTTGATGAATGGACGGAAGTACAAATCAGTTTTAAAGTTTGTCTTATTTATTTTTGTACCGACAAGCTGTATGATGAGATATAACTGAGTTTGGAATACAGATGCATTACTTAATGCGTCTGCTGTATTGATAAATTGGCACCCACGGACACTTTTTGATTTCACGTGGTATTATTTATTAACAAAACTTTGTCTGTTTTCCTTCTAGCGACTCCGAGTTAAATTGAGCGTTCAGTGTGATACAATCGAATATTTGAAACATGCGTTGTTAATGGCGTTTGTGAACTGTCAGTTTTCATTAAAATCAAACGATACATAAATGAGGAATATCTGAGATTTTGTATTTGATAAAATCTCAATAATTCAATTAAATTTCAAATCAATAGCGAAAAAGGAAAAGTTTTGGTAATTGATTTTCCTAGCAAATTGTTCAGTTTTTTAAACACGCACTTGCAGAAAAAGAATTAAAGTAAACGACAAAATATACGACGAAAGTTGTAAAATTAAACCAGTCTTTAAAAGTACTGTATACCATTTCAGACATATTTTAACTTCATGAAATAAACACCGTCCGTTGTACACCGTTAAAAAGTCAAATTACAGAATCGATTTGTTTTGATGAAAATAAACACTAGTGGTAAAGGCAAAAATAAATAGATGCCAATACTTTTTAAAGGTTGATGTCGCATACACATAGTTTTGTCACGAATACTTAATTATATTATTAGCAAAATGGCAAATATACTTTAATGCATTTGGATTACGATACTTTTAGTAGGAAAATATACGTCAAACAAAAGACGTGGTAATGCAAAAAGACGGTCACCACAACCGCACAGAAACAATCAGAGTGTGTATGGTTGTTGATATGCATACATTTTTATTTTGAAAAAAGAATAGTGGTAATTTAGATTTACTTGAATAGTACAAAAGAAGTATGTCTTTTAGCTGATTATACATTTCAGTAAAAGCATTCAACAAAGCTAAGAGGCATGTATAATGTTCGATACATAAACAAATATATAAATATGGAGATTGAATCACTTCTTTCAGCGAAACATCGACCAGACATTCAATGATTGATGTTCACGGGGTTATATTTTTATATATAGTTTGCATATAAACAATATAACTTACCATAGCATGTCAGACTATTATTCATGTCACCGATTTTTATTCATGTTTCATACATTTGAATAGACATGCTTGTAGATGTATGATACAACAGATAGCTCACATATCTACACGCAATTCTGTATACCATGCAGTGAAGAAAACGTTCAAAATGAAATCAATTACAGGATTTAAACTACATCTGACACACGTACCAGGATTAATGACTGCATTACCATTCCACCTCATTAATCTACACAATATTCTACTATTACCGTTCTGTACTTTCATCATGAATGACACATTGTCAATTTGTTTCCTATCTCTGTTAGCATAATTTTCACATCCATCACGGCTATAAATCTTTACAGTTGAAGTTTATTTTCTTTACCACACAAAGACGTCAAAAGACAGATGTATATCTTAATATTTTCAATGTGATGACTTCAAAATAAATATATTTTGAATCCTGAGAATGAGAAATGGCGATATCACATCGCTACACGACCATTAGTCAGTCGTCTTATTACGTAAAATCGTTTCTTCGGTATACCATTCAAATGTTTAATTTACTACCTGTTATCAGTATTTATGTATTTAACTGTTTAAACGTTATCCATTTATAGACAGCTTACTTTTCTTTACAGTGAGGAATGTTATCATGATAAAACAGAGACCTTACGCCAGAACTGTTCATACCTGTCACATAAATCGTTTGTGTTCTTAAATAAAATCCAGTTGAAATTATGTTTTCTAATCATTTATTCATTTTACCTGTTTTTTAGTTTTTGTATATTTTGGTTGGATAAAGGTAGATTTTGTTTGGATAAAGGTAGAATCTCATTAAGGGAATAAAACCTTTGTCTGATAAATGCATTTATGACGTCCTAGAGTGTGTTTTATAAACCATATTATATTCAAAATGTTTTATGTTTGCTTTATTTTGTATCATGAAAATCAAGAACTTATTTTATATTCTGAAAGATAAATAAAGCACCAGACTAGGGTGCAGGAGTTGCGTGAGATGGAATTCGGGATAAGCTACTGTATTTTTATAATGAACCAAGAGTGTATTATACAAAACGAGACACACCAGTACACGAAAAATCAAGAAAGAGAATTTGTCTGTCCTTATTGACATACGTTTGTTTCTTTGTAAAGATAATAGTGTAAATTCTGCTATGTTTTCATTCAATGATTTGTAAAATACAGATGATCAAAATCAATTTCACTTTGATCATTGGCGGCATCAAAATAATAATACTGTTTTTTATGTCACCATAAATGAAACATAGCCAATGTTGATTAAAATGATTATACTATCCAAAATACTATAAATTTAAAAGTAAAAAAACGGGTATAAAGGATTATGTCCTGATGAACCAATCATACTGGGTGACAATCTCATCTGGTAGTTATTTTACTGTTGTTTACTGCCCTGTATTAACATGAGTTTGTTTTTTTATAATGAAGATACTTAGCAAGGTCTGCTGTGTCAATCAATGTTTCTTGGTTATCTATCTGATGTTTGATTCTTGTCATTTTTCTCACGAGTCATGCCTACATTATTTATATCACTACCTTTCCTTTTTTAGTTCACCAATGTGTTTACTTATCAGCCTATCACTTCAATCTCCTATTCACGACTGATCCGCTGAAAAAATGTTTGTGTAATGTCTCTAACGACGGTAATAATGAACCAAAAATAGTATCAAAGTATTTTACAATTTGTTTGTTGTTTGGAAGCAAGCCTTGTCTATATATCTTAAAAGTAAACGAAACATTGAAACATCAGAAAGGTGGTCCACTTATAAAAAAATAATCTGCAATTAATTGCTTTCCTAGAGTGTTTACTGAGTAAATGATAATGTCCAATTGTATATTATGTGGCGTATGATCTTGTATTACTTGCAGAAGTAGTACAACATGCGTGTATCATCTCATACAAATGTCTTAATTACATTCCTATGCTACAATCTAGACCAAATATTCAAAGTTAATAGTATATTAAAAATCGATTAGCAATTTCTTTTCACAAATGCTTCTCATAACTATTGCAAGCATATAGAGTGACGTATGCATCGATATTCTAGTTGTTTGGCAGTTTTAAATATGAAGACATTACCATGTTTTAGTTGTTTAAGTTTTATTGTTCATGAGTAAACATTTATATTTTATCTTCAGATCCAATTGTGACGCTAGAGAACGCCCATGACTCGTCATCAGGGATTGCTTCTGACGTCACGAGCACGCACAACCAATCTACAAAAATGTCAATGTTCAGAGGGGACAATTCTTCAATGTCATCGACGGATCGCAGAATGTCCGATTCATCGTTTGATCGTCAATTTTCGGATTCTTCAGTGTCCGTGGAGAGACCTTACGTAAAGAAAAGACAAGGCGATGGCAAATTCCCATGGGCATACACCCATGGGGCCAAAATTGCTCAACAAAATAAATCCAACAGAGAAAAGTCGTCTGCTCTGTCATCGAACTCTAGCGTTCATTCTGACTATCAAACACCCGTGATTCACCATAGCGCTCCGCCACCGTACGAATATCATTTAGAAAATTATATTCCTCCGCGCGTTGCAATTAATAAACTGGATCTACAGGATGTTGACAAACTCATGCTCACCACCGGGAAAGGTAGATTGAAAATTCGACCTTCACCTTTTGACCTGATGACTGATGACGTCATCGTGAAAATATTTTCAAACTTGCCAACTGATCAATTGTGTCGGTGTTCTTGCGTTAGCCAGAGGTGGTACAGACTTGCTTGGGATCCATTACTATGGAAACGTATTGTGATAAACGATGAAAATATCCACATAGATAGGGCACTGAAATATCTTACTAGAAGATTAAGTTATAACACACCCACTGTTTGTGTAATCATTGAAAAAATTAACCTAAATGGTTGTGATCAATTAACAGACAAAGGGTTACATTCTATCGCCAAAAGTTGCCCAGAACTTCGTCAATTAGAAATTCAAGGTTGTGCTAATGTAACCAACACCTGCCCTGTTTGAGGTAGCATCTTACTGTGTTAATCTGGAATATTTAGACGTCACAGGTAAGACAGGAGGGATAGCTATAACCAGTTGACATCTTATTATATAAGTCTGCTTGCGCAATAATTTTAAAAATATTAAAAATGCCAGTTTTGTGTTGTTGGCCTTTTTGTTGAATATAAATAGCTTTACTTCATTCTCGTTACTGTCACATGTTGCCACGCCTTATCGTGGTATGTCTTGTATTTAATATAATCATTCCATATATAAATTGTGTCCATGCTGCCTTGATCTATCCTTTAAAAGCTTCGTCTTCTGTTGATTACATTTTCTCATTATTGATCGTGTTTCCTGCTGCTTAGGTTGTTTCCTTTCAATTGTCCGTTTCCTGTTGTATCTGGTCTTGATTTATATACTATCTTTGCGTTCTTTTGTCCGATGTCTTTTGCCTGATTCATACACATTTATACCGTCGTCCTGCAGTCTGGGTCCTTCAAAGTTCTAAGGTCAATATCTAATATTTTCATATATTGCATAAATAGTTTTAGTGTAGTTGCAACATCCATGAATATAGATCCATTACCGGATAGTGACCACGGAGGGAAGGAGTGCACAGTTGGTGCAGCCATTCTATCCAGTACCTGAAATCTCCGGATCCAGGCCCTTGTAAACCCTAATGTAAAGCAAGGAGCTTCCTGCCTGTCACAGAACTCATAGCACTCTAATGTGTTTACAAAACTGTGAAGTAACTGGCCAATCAGCGTGATCGCATGTCACTTGCTTTGTAACGGTCTATTCGTGCACCTAAGCTCCCCAATGGTGGTTTCGCTTCCGATCGTTTAAAGACGGTGATCCCTGTCAGTTTATACTCAATGTTTTAGCCCGATTGCGATGAAGCTCAGAGCTTGTATGAACATCTCTCCAGTCCGCTTCCTGGGTAGAACCAGTACTGAGTGTTGTTTTATGAGAGGCATCGGGTCGAGCTTGGGATCGACAAAGTGGTTGTCACAACCTCTAGTGTGAGCGGCCAACACTATACATTAGAATACCGCCCCGCTTCTGTAACCCCTGTTGTAGTAAGTTTATGAATGTATGTATTGTTTCTTTGTATTGATCATGTTTTTTGTGCTGGTGACAGTGTTCTTGGAAAGCTAGGTCTCTTGTTTGACATATACTTTCTTATTTAGAAACGTACATGTATCGGTTACTTACTACATCTTTGGTGGCCAAAGCATTTTTAGAATATTCCATTAATTGTCGTTCAGCTTTGAAACGTGTTTTAATATGTTTGCTTCATCATATCTAATTTTAATAATTATAATTCATATCATGCGGGTACAAAACTGACGTAATACAATGGTTAGCTAGTTTAACTTAAGCTTATACAAAGAATATCAGTGTATTTCAGCTGTTGTATATAATTATGTACTGCGTTTACTTTATAATCAGTTTGTCAGAATTTTCACTCGAATGCTATATATAACTCAATAATGGGATAATGAAAACATGTTTTGCTTTTATGTCGAACTTCGGATAGGTCGAATTATGTTGAATTTCGAGGTGATGAGAGTCGGCTGTGAAGAAGAACACCAATTAGCGTTATAAAGCAGTTTTTTTTATGTCAGTGTGACTGTACTATTAATTTCATTCTGTATAGTAGACCATGTACCGATGACAAACATTTGATTGATTAGATCTTTTAAAAAAAAAACTCAAATCTAAAGAAGGGCAAAATCTTCAACTTCAGAACGGCATTAGCTTTAAGATTTGTATCTATGTCAATTTAGACAACATAATTGAGGAAATCGGCGAATGTGTATTTGTTTGTAGACCTTGCGTTAGCTATAGTTAGCGTACATTATGCTAACTTCATTGCTCGTGATCTCTCACGAAACAGACCTGACGTACTATTGTCCCATATAAACAATATCCGATAAAACAGATTTATTGAAATCACAGATCGCGTTCAAGAGATGAAATATAGCTACATAGTACAACAGTAACAACTATGCATCACGTGATTGTTCAGATGATTTAATAACGTAATGACTGGTGCTGACATTTAATGTTTGTCAATTATAATGTCAAAATGATTGTAGCGATAAGAAAGTAAATATGGTAGATCTAACATTCTATATTGGATCAAAGAAGATAGTAAAGAATAGATGATAAGTAATACAGACAAGCTAAGGTATTCAGTTCTTTGAAATAGAATACATTTATTACATAATGAATAATGAATACTTTCATTTAAATAAGTATTTGGGAACTTTATTATGGTGTATTTACGTGTAAAATTGTGCATTATGGTCTGTACTTTATGTATCACATTTCAACGCGTTGTTC
The DNA here is from genome assembly GCA_029582155.1 of Panopea generosa. Taxonomy (NCBI): domain Eukaryota; kingdom Metazoa; phylum Mollusca; class Bivalvia; order Adapedonta; family Hiatellidae; genus Panopea; species Panopea generosa. The sequence continues at coordinate 9,899,717 of CM055894.1, read as the reverse complement.
TTAATACACCATGAAGTCTTTATCGTGTAGCAATACTACGTATTACATGTAGATTTGAATACACAAGCTGCGTAAATAAAATGGTAAAAACCTAGGTAAAGTTAAGGTCCATTATAACTTGACAAATTCGTAAAAAAGTTAATCAGTAACTTGCGATTATAAATACCATTTATTTGATAGGTAATGACACAACAAAGACATGTTTAACTCGCGTTTTGACCAATTAATACGTCCATTTGGTAATTTTATGTTTTTCAAGAGCAATCGCCATCATTTTGCCTCTGACAATTTACAAATATTATACATAGAAAACGAAATTTGGTGAATAAGACATACAAAAAATAATACTATTTACAACCGAGTCATCCAGTCACAGGCGCAGAGGTTACGTTCTCTTGTGTGAATAATGCGATTTTAAAATCTAAAACAAACGTTTGCGTATTATTCAAGTGTTCTTTTAGGTGGCTCTTTTTTATGTAACCGACATGTACATTTTAATAACTGGTTAGGAGGGGGGGGGGGGGGTATCTTTGAAAACAATATGTAGGCATAACATACCATTACATTCGGCTTATCATAGCAAGAACATGCACACATATATCTACTGTACTTGTATATATCCTGTAGTAAAATGGTATTTCACACTTTGTTATCTTTATCAATATTCGTTCACCATTCTCTTTTTGCCTATGTACTCAGACCACTATGTCAATAGAAACTAAAAGTAAAGACCAATAAAACAGGAAAATATGTATTTATGTGACCAACCGGAAACTTAGAGTTCAAAACAACATAAACATGAATTAGTTTTCAGAATAACCATCTTGAGTACAATAAACACATACAGAAGTAATCACCTGTCGTCACATCATAAAATGATAAAATGCGAAAGTGCACATGTTTAATTTTGGAAAGTGATATCAAGTAACTGTTTTGGTAAAATGGAATAGAATGAAAAGATTTTTATCTTTTTGTGCTGCTCAGTGGAAAATGCACTTTATATTAACCAATATACTTTGTATAATAGTGTAATGGTTATACTTTTAAACATGTACATTTATTTTCCTTTAATTTCTATTATTTTATTATTTTCAGGATGTCCTTGTATCACGTGTATCCGTCTGACAGATAAATTACTGGCTCAGGCAACGGCGCCACATCTTCGCCAAATCTACCTCCGCCATCTTGATATGACAGACTGTACCGCACTGGATGACCCTGGACTGGTCTCCATTTCAACATATTGTATTCAATTACAGTATTTATATCTAAGACGATGTTCGCGGATCGGGGACCAGGGAGTACAGGCGGTGTGCAATAACTGTTCAAACCTTAAGGAACTTAGTATAAGTGACTGCAAGCGTTTGACAGATTACGGGGCCAGTGAAATCTCGAAGTTAGACGAGAGTTTGCGATATTTAAGTGTAGCAAAGTGTGAAAAAGTGTCCGATGTAGCAATAATTCAAATAGCAAGAAGTTGTAGAAAACTACGTTACCTCAATGTTCGTGGTTGCGAGGCTGTCTCAGACGATTCGTTAGATACAATTGCAAGAAATTTAACTCGGTTAAAGTCTTTAGACATAGGCAAATGTGACGTTACCGATGAAGGGCTTGTTGCTCTGGGATACTGTAAGCAACTAAAGAAGTTAAGTGTAAAGTCATGTGACGCCATCACGGATTTGGGTATTATCACTATAGCTCAACACTGTCATAAACTACAGCAACTAAATATTCAAGATTGTCACGTGACATTGGACGCATATAGAACGGTGAAAAAGCACTGTAAACGGTGTCTCATAGAACACACAAACCCCGGCTTTTGTTAGCGTGTCTAAACATAGAGACATGCTGTACACACTGAAACAACTGACAAAACATGTATTACTCTATAACTGTATGCAGCCAATCCCGAAATGTTTCTCTTTTTTTCAGTTTTTTCAAGGATGTCATCTTTATGCATAGTCTACGCCTCAATTTAACTATAATTTCGTATTGAAATTTCAATTATTCCATGAAAATAACTCTTCCTTGAAAATATTCTCAGAAAGAGTAGAAAATAAAAGGTTTGTAGCTGGAACATTTGATTAAATAAAAGAAAATCACTAATTATGTAAAAAACGGATTATGTTATTACTAAAATTAATGGTTTCAAGAGTTCGCTTTATGCTAAACAATATGTAATAAATGACTCAGTGTATTTTGAAATAATTTTATGTGCTGAAAACCGGTGTGTGATATTTACGTATTAGAGGTTGATAACTGAAAATCTAGAGTTAATATCCCACAAAAATGTCACTTTACATATTTTCTCTGGATAATTTAACGGATATAGATTAATCTTATAACAATGATGTGCTATCTGAAAAAATTTCCAAGATTGTTTGCCAATAAAAACAAAGTGATGTATTCCTGTGTTGGTTAAATCCCTAAGTCTGCACAACAAGATTTAGTTTGTAAACCTCTTCATTTCCTCACTTGTTGAAATGTACGTTCAGTAGTTGGCTGAATGTGAAGAGATCTCTACCCTGCATCGCCATGTTCAATGTAAAATTCTTGCCGAGGTCAGTATTGCAATTAATGACAGCAGACACTGTATAACAAAACATTCAAACTTAAGTATGCATTCAAGTTGAAAATTTATTTTTAATTAGCAATTATAATTATTTCCATAACAGTTTCCATGGCGTTGATAACTTATCTTCATGCACATATATAAAGGTTTTGGCTATAGAACATTTTAATTATATAAGATTTCAAATAAAGCAGCTATATAGGCATAGCGCCACTATTGGAAACAGGAAATGCTCCCGTGGGCGCATAATGGCGCAAAAACAATCCTTGTTTCTTCTTCTTTAAAAATGCATTTTTCTATTTTAATACCCCATTTTTTTTATTTGAATGGCATTATTATGTGAATTTAGAAAAGAAAGTAGATGCTTGGAAATTGTGGTATGAATAATGAATTATTTCGGGAATCTACATTCACTTTGTCAATATTACCACACTGGACAGAAAAAAAAACATTTCTTGGATGCTACATGACCCTACTTTTCTCATCCTAGTTTGTAAGTGTAGGGATTGACAGACAGTAAAATGTCAGTTTTACTTCTTGCCTTTGGATCTCTCTATGATTGACACGCATATAAACTGTTTTTATTTACTACAGAATAAAGAACAAACAATCAATGTTTGGCTGACACCCAGCGTGAGTGCATACCCAATTCGAGATGTTTTGCGAATAACAGTGCACCGCGTTGGGCGCGTGGCATACTCATATTCTCTGTTCTTACAACTTAGACAAATCATGCTCGAAGTCTTCCTGGGTAGAACCAGTACAAAGCATATGCGGAAAAAGGGTCTTGCTCATGGACACCACACATAACCGTAGCGAAGGATCAAACCTACGATCCTCCAACCATGGATTCGGTGCTCTACCACTGGACCACGCACTCGCACTGAGTAATATTTGAAACCAAAGTCTAAATACTGAAAGGACTTAAAGTCGAGAGAAGCAATATAACAGAAGGGGGTTACAAATATGTACATAACAGTTTCAGCACGAACTGTCCCATGCATAAAGCAACAGTGTTCACTGTGTCCTTTATGCAAAACATCGATTTAAGTTAGAGTGTGCAGTAATGGCCGACATTTCCCGATGTAGGTAAATACTTTTTAAGTTATGTGTTCTAGCCAAATGAAGCATAAAATTTCGACTTATGTTTCTAAAAATGCCGCCGAGGAAATTCCCCTCGACTCCTAGCAGCGGAAGTGGAACCACCCTCACAAGCCCGCCAAGTAATTTACAAAGTTGTCACGCTACGCTCCTGCGTGTGTTCATTACTTTCATATTCATATAAGTCAAATGCTGCACAATCACAAGTCCGTTACATACATGTATACATTTCTATCATTCTGTGCTTAACAGTTTAGTTACTGTAATTTACGTTCGTTGACTTTTTTTCTCCAGTGCAAATTAGACAAAAAGTGCGCGTTGTAATTAATTCGATCGTTTACGAAAGGCAGCTATCTATCATTTTAATTGCGTTGAAATAGAATACGAGACAGTCTTTCATTAAGATGTGTGAGTTAATGGGATAATTATTGTGTAGTTACTGATTAACGCCTATAGTAAAAGTGACAAACTTTAATTGTCGAAGACATATTTTCAGAGATCATTGTTCGGGACAAAAAGATACGTTTATCAATTATTTCCTGAAGTTTTAATTATTAGTTAATAAAGATGAATAATTAATATTAGGTGAAACGTGTAATACTTAAGCTCTAGACAAAGCTGTTGTATATTCCCAGCATTGCAAGTAAACTTTGATTATTTCCTGAGAGAGATACATTTTTTTAAATCGGCCATGTAACTTATTGAGAGATGGCCAAATCAACCCGACAACATTTCCATAAACACACTTTGTGGAAAATACTAACAAGTTGGTCACTGCAAACCGAAAACCATTAAATTGCAAACTGTTTTTTTTTTTTTTTTAAATAAACAAGTTTTAAGGCATCATTTTTTATATTTGCAATGCTTTATTTTATAGAAGGTGCCACAATAACGTCAATAATCATTATGCAAAATACTTGAAAAATCCCAAAGCATTCAGTATAAAGGGTTTCGATCAAACAATGTTCAATCATTTCGGTGCCCATTGTATTATAAAGTGACATATGGAGGTAGCCTATACCAGAACCTGATATCTCCTGAATCAGGTCTATTAACCCCCAATAAAAAGAGCAGGGAATTCCATGTATGTTCCATCATTCATAGCTATTGAATGCTTACTAAACTGTGACGTCATTCAAACAGTCCCTGAAGCAACCGACCAATCAACGTGCTTAAACTCATTGCTATGTAAAATACCCAGTCGGTTTTACTGAGTTTTGCAGTTAACTGTTCAGACCACAAGGTCTAGTTTTTGAAGCTATGTACGTACAACATAAATACACTTTGTTAATAATTATAAATGTTGACGACAAAATGAATTTACACACTATTATCAAGTCTAATGGACCTTTTGATGTGATCGTTTTTTATGATATATTGTTAATGTAAAGCTAATGTTTATTCATATTTATGCATATTTATAATGTTTCGTACGAAATAAATAACGTTAGAAATTTGAAATACTTTTGTTCATGTCTTATTTATCATTAAACCAACCATGTCGAGAAATTCTGTGTTACTTCACTTAAATGTAAAATGTAACGCTTTATAAATTATCAGTTAAATGAATCCCATGGAAATATTTAAAGTTTATTAGAGACTTGCCAAGACATTTGCCTTTGGTCATTACAAAGGTTACAGAAATATGGCAATAATATACAGTAAAATACAATGTCGATGACACGTTATAAAGGTAGGATATCAATGAAAAAGGACACAGTTTAAAACGTTTTTTTCGAATGATAAGTGCTTCTTTGGTGGATTGTGAAAGTTTAAACATCTTTTAGTTTTGGTAGACATAAAAGTGATGACAATGTGAACTGAAGGCCATGATACATGGCCTAAATACTTTGCGCAACATACTCTGATTCAGACACAGATTAGGAGATATAAAATCTAACTAATAAACGAAATAAAATGTGCAGCACCATTCATACTCAGGGCACCACTTGAGGAGAAATTCTATTCTCGAGGAGTAATGAAATATGCAGCATCCAGCACATCCCATGGAACTACCTGAGGAGAAATTCTATTCTCGAGGGATAATGAAATATGCAGCATCCATCACATCCCAGGGCACCACCTGAGAAGAAATTCTATTCTCGAGGGATAACAAAATGTGCAGCACGCATCACACCTCAGGGCATCAACTGAGGAGAAATTCTATTCTCGAGGGATAATGAAATGTGCAGCACCCTTTACAACCCAGAGAACAACCTGAGGAGGAATTCTATTCTCGAGGGTAAATGGAATATGCAGCACCAATCGCACCACAGGGCACCACCTAAGGAGAAATTCTATTCTCGAGGGATAATGAAATATGCAGCACCCATCACACCACAGGCCACCACCTAAGGAGAAATTCTATTCTCGAGGGATAATGAAATATGCAGCACCCATCACACCACAGGGCATCACCTAAGAAGAAATTCTACTCTCGAGGGATAATGAAATATGCAGCACCAATCACACCACAGGCCACCACCTAAGGACAAATTCTATTCTCGAGGGGTAATGAAATATGCAGCACCCATCACACCACAGGCCACCACCTAAGGAAAATTCTATTCTCGAGGGGTGATGAAATATGCAGCACCCATCACACCACAGGCCACCACCTAAGGAGAAATTCTATTCTCGAGGGATAATGAAATATGCAGCACCAATCACACCACAGGGCATCACCTAAGAAGAAATTCTATTCTCGAGCGATAATGAAATATGTAACACCTATCACACCACAGGGGACCACCAGAGAATAATTTAAGTTCTGGAGGGATAATGAAATATGTAACACCTATCACACCACAGGGGACCACCAGAGAAGAATTTAAGTTCTGGAGGGATAATGAAATATGTACACCTATCACACCACAGTGGTCCACCAGAGAAGAATTTAAGTTCTGGAGGGATAATGAAATATGTAACACCTATCACACCCCAGGGGATCATCAGAGAAGAATTTATGTTCTTGAGGGATAATGAAATATGTAACACCTATCACACCACAGGGGACCATCAGAGAAGAATTTATGTTCTTGAGGGATAATATATCATAAACACACTAATTTCTAACTGCATTGCTACTAAATATATCATAAACACACTGATTTCTACCTGCAGTGTTACTAAATATATAGCATAAATACACTAATTTCTAACTGCATTGTTACTAAATATACATCATAAACTCACTGATTTCTAACTGCATTGTTACTAAATATATATCATAAAGTCACTGATTTCTAACTGCAGTGTTACTAAATATATCATAAACACACTGATTTATAACTGCAGTGTTACTAAATATATTATAAACACACTGATTTCTAACTGCAGTGTTACTAAATATATCATAAACACACTGATTTATAACTGCAGTGTTACTAAATATATCATAAACACACTGATTTCTAACTGCATTGTTACGAAATATATCATAAAAAATACTAATTTTTAACTGCAGTGTTTCTAAATATATCATAAACACACTCATTTCTAACTGCATTGTAACTAAATATATCATTAACACACTAATTTCTAACTGCAGTGTGTATTACGAAATCTTCCTGTACAGCTAAATTTGACACGGATTTTGTTTTAGCTGCCCCCTTCAACATGTTCAGATGTAATTTTGTATGTCAGTATATAATATTATATCCCAGATGATTTTATCGTCCTCTCATATTGTAGCGTGTCTTAGATAGTGAAATAAAACAATTGTAGAAAACAAACTAGCGCTGAAATAATGGCTGCAAAGCAGTTGAAGGAGATTGTGTATGAGATATTTAATAGTTAAATGTTCATATTACTTGTTCTGAATAACATGCCAATTTTGAGAAACATTCATGTTTGTAAAACATTAATTAACTTTTTGAATACAAGACGGACCATGCAGAAAATCAAAACAAGAGCTATCTCTGAGTTCACCTTGTGGCAGAGAACACACATATGTGAAATTTCTTGTTTGTAAGCCCAGCATAGATTTTTGTTCTTAATTCTATAGTAAATAATAATAGTTTGAAGACTTGTCATTCATAGAGAGACCCAAATTTGTCAACCTCTACACTGCCAAATTATGATGAAAAAAGTAGGGCTCGTGTGTCATAAAACAGACGTTTTCCTGCTCAGTGTGTACACTGTTGACAAAGTGAAAATAGACTTCCGAAATCATGTATTCATACCACAATTTCCAAGCATCATTTTTTATTTATAAATTCCCAATTCAAACATGAAAATGCTTTTAAAATGTTCAAAATACACCAATAATGCTATTCAAATAAAAAATGAGCATTAAAATAAGGAAAATACGTTTTAAAGAAGAAGAAACAATGATTATTTATAACCGCCATTATGCGGCTACCCCACGGAAGTATTTTCTGTTGCCAATGGTGGTATTATACCTTCATTGATATATCGGTAGTAGTTACGGTGGTGTGAACCAAAACGAAAAAACACACCCACCTAAAATCAACAACAAAACAAACAACAACACCGGAGCCGACGCTGGGATGAGAACAGAAGCTTCCATTTTCTTCGAAAGCCGAGCTACAGATCACGTATAATTAACTACAAAAGGGATACAATTCAAACACACTCTGTTGCATATCTTTTAGAGACACGTCTTATCGCCCATGAGTACAATCTGTAAAAACTTTAGTCACTGATCACTACCGGCATTTTGACATTGTTTTCTTCTTATAAAGTTGGAACTTTATAAAATATTAACGAATTAACCTCACGAAAGGTTGATTTTAAAGTGTAGAACGCAACGAAGACATTAAAACAGCTGGGTCTGACACTCCAATGTATACTGTTTATTTTGTTTCCAGTTTTCCAGTATACAACCTCATGAAGATTTTTGAAAAGATGACAATTTGTTTTGATGTTGCAAACATTTATTATTCAAACGCCATTACATAATAACATTAAGGCATAGTACTTGTCACCATTGGAAAAGGAATGCTTCCTGGTAGTATGACAATTGCGGTTATAAATAATCCTTGTTCTTCTTATTTCAAAAAATCATTTTCTTGATGTTATCAGCTCACCTAATCGCTCTCTCCAGGCTAACTTTTACTTGTCGAGTCATTGATACATTGAAAACATCAAGAAAAAATGTCTAATTTAGTCAACTATCCTTTCGGCTGTATCAGCCTTCATCAGGATATAAAGTAACGTCCGGGAGTGACGTAACGTACATGCATTTCTTTTCATATAACTATTATAATCGTAAATACGAATTACTACTATGCATACCCAAATTCATTCACTTTAGCACAAACATAACAAAATATTCAAGTGCAATTAATAAGATTTAGACATGCGACCTCGAACATTTTGGACATACAATGTAAATACCCGAAAGAGCGATTAGGTGAACTGATAACAAAAAGGAAATGCATTTTTGTATAAGAAGAACCAAGGGTTATTTATAACCGGCATTGTCAAACTATCCGGAAGCACTTCTTGTTTCCAACGGTGACCAGTACTATGCCTTGGTATTATCATGTAACGGCGTTTAAATAAAATATGTTGCTACATCGAAACAAAATGTCATATATATAAAACCTACTGGAAAACTGGAAGCAAAATAAACAGTATACATTGGAATGTTAAGACCTATTGTTTTAGTGTCTGGGTTGCGTTATACACTTTAAGATCAACCTTTCGTGAGGTGTCCTTAATAAGAATAAACATATTAAATGTGTATTTAAATATTTCCTAGTCGATGTCAGAAAAAAATATATCGGTATTTAATTATATGTTTATATCATTAGTATTGCCAAGTCTAATAGCAAAATCTTCCACAATAACTCAATTTGAATAAACAAGCTCATACCTATTTGTTACGTGCAGCAGTGCTAGACATTTAAACATACTTTTGATGTATTTATAGTGCAGTGCATGTTTTGATGTATTTATAATGCAGTACATGTTTTGATGTATTTATAGTGCAGTGCATGTTTTGATGTATTTATAGTGCAGTGCATGTTTTGATGTTTTTATAATGCAGTGCATGTTTTGATGTATTTATAGTGCAGTGCATGTTTTGTTGTTTTTATAGTGCAGTGCATGTTTTGATGTATTTATAGTGCAGTGCATGTTTTGATGTATTTAAAGTGCAGTGCATGTTTTGATGTATTTATAGTGCAGTACATGTTTTGATGTTTTTATAGTGCAGTGCATGTTTTGATGTATTTATAGTGCAGTACATGTTTTGATGTATTTATAGTGCAGTGCATGTTTTGATGTATTTATAGTGCAGTACATGTTTTCATATCGATCTAGCTTCTTTACTAGTTTGTTAATTTAAATCCCCAACTGCCATATATAAACTGCAAGATTGCTCTGGAGCAGGTTTTATATAACTTAGTACATGATTCAAATCAGGGAACCCCTTTTCAAGATTTTATAGTCACCACTGCATTTTTGTTATAATCTTACATACTTACTAGATTATTGTTAATACGCTTAATTGGCAAAACAATATTTCCCAAAAAAATGTTTGCTATATGCAGTTTCCAACTCCCAAAATTCAAATCCCCAACTGCCACATAAATGCTGCAAGATGGCGCTGGGGCAGGTTTTATATAATTCTATACATTATTCAAATGTTGAGAACCCCTTTTCAATGTTTCATTTCTTTCCAGGTTACCCGTTACTTGTCGAGTCATTGATACATTGAAAACATTCCTTTTGGCTGCCTCAGCCTTCATCAAGATATAAAGTAACGTCCGCAAGTGACGTGACGTACCTTTTGGACATATGTAAATATCCCCTCCCCTAGCACTGGAACTAAAGGTATGATGTCATACGTACAGGTAACAGTAATTACTGATACTTTACAGTGAATACAGTATACAAACATTACAGACAACTCATGGTGACTTATTGCAATGTGTGCCATTGTATTACCTCCCTTAAAACATAGATTGTACTGTTACAAAAATTAATGCTGTGTCTCTGCTATAGTAAGGAACGAACCAAAACATGAACAATCGAAGTAAAAAAATTAAAAGTTAAACACTAAAACTGTAATAATTATATTATAGTCCCAAACGAAGAGCATCGACAGTGTATGTTAGAATATCTCAATTTGTGGTGTTCGGTAAACAAAATGAGAGTAAATACGAGTAAGTAAAAATTATTCATTTTCGTAAGAAGAAAAAAAATGTTACTGCAGGTTTTTTTTAAAATTGGTGATATAATTATTGAAATATGTCATAACTATAAATATCTTGGTGTGGTTTTAAATGAATATCTAGATTTTACTGAAACTGCTAATGTTTAAGCGGAATCAGCTAGTAGAGCATTTTCTAGTCTTGTATCAAACTTGTTTCATAAAAGTGACCTAATGTTTGCTACATACAGTAAAATTTATGATGCAAGAAAAGTACCAGTAATGGACTATGCATAATCGGTATGAGGATGCAAAAGTTATTCTAAAACTGACACACTAAATTATCGCGTTATAAAATTCTTTTAAGGCGTACAAAAATATACATTTACACCTGTAATTCAGGGTGATATGGGATGGGAAACCCCACATATAAGACGTAAAATAAATGCTTTACGGTTTTGGAAAAAATAATAGATATGGATAATAGACGGTTAACAGAAAAAAATAAAATCATATGATTATCTAAGATGTAAAAATAGTTGGTTTTCCGATGTTAAATCTATATTTAAAGAAATTGATAAAGACTGTGACTTTAATTCCTTGTCAATAAGTTTTCATAACACGACATTTATCCAAAATGTGCGTACTCTTTTACTGTATAATTATAAAACAAAATGGACTATTGATATAGTAAGCTAATTATAGATAAAAATATCAAACTTGAATACGAGTGCTAGTTATATGTTAAAATGAACCTTAACAAAATTTAAGATCGTGTATTACACAACTACGTTCCGGTATCCTTCCCATTGCAACTGAGTTGGGTCGTTATATTGGTTTACCTGGAGAACAGAGATTCTGCAAGCAGTGTAATTTAAATATTGTCGAAGGTGAAATATATTTCATAATTTGTTACTCTAAATTTGATCATTTGCGTGAAAATTTGAATGCAAAAATAGTTGAATTATGCGACACAAATCAATCTTATATAAGTAAAATTAGTAAATTATTACAAAATAAAAGCTCAATTATATATTTCGGAAAGTTTATAGAAAGTGCTCTAAAAACGAGGCAAATTTAAACACTTTTTTTTTTCATTGCATTGATTGATTAATTTTGTTGTTCATTTATATGGTTAACAATGCCATGAAATTGTTCATCATTATTTATGTGTTAAAGTTATTGAAACTTTGATAACCTAGTGACTGATAAGCCTTACTAGTCTGAGTATTTCTATGCATGTACTAACGCTTTTGCAAATGTTGTAATTTTAATTGTATTGTACCTGTCACTTTAAAAGATAAAATATATATATATTTGCCATCTGTCTAACATTGAGCGTATTTTACATAGTTCTTTGCAGAGTATGTAATGTGGGGTTTGTTGAATAAGAGTATCATTTTCTCTCATATTGACTGAAATATAGAACATTTAGAAGAAATATATGTAACATATTGCATTTCAAAAACTTAATAGATTTTAAAACATGTTTTCAAGGAATCACGTAATTGAAAAACATTTGTTTAAATCTGGCAATATATATTACGGAAGCCCATAAGCCAAGACAAGAAACCTTATATAATTTACTTGCCTCTTGAGTACCATTTGAAATTACATTGTAATTTCAGATGTTTGAATAGGCGGACAAACATATACGTCATTTCTGCCAGGGAATAGAGTAATGTAGGTGTTGCTAATGTGCAAACATATACGTCATTATTACTTTCTGCCAGGGAAGAGAGTAATGTAGGTGTGGCTGATGTATAAACATATACGTCATTACTTCTTTCTGTCAGGGAAGAGAGTAATGTAGGTGTGACTAATGTACAAACATATCATACTTCACTACTACTTTAATGCCAGGGAAGAGAGTAATGTAGTGTGGCTTATGTACAAACATATCATACGTCATTACTACTTTAATGCCAGGGAAGAGAGTAATGTAGGTGTGGCTAATGTACAAACAAACATTTACGTCATTATTACTTTCTGCCAGGGAAGAGAGTAATGTAGGTGTGGCTTATGTACAAACATATCATACGTCATTATTACTTTAATGCCAGGGAAGAGAGTAATGTAGGTTTGGCTAATGTACAAACATATCATACGTCATTACTACGTTAATGCCAGGGAAGAGAGTAATGTAGGTGTGGCTAATGTACAAACAAACATTTACGTCATTATTACTTTCTGCCAGGGGAGAGTGTAATGTAGGTGTGGCTTATGTACAAACATATCATACGTCATTACTACTTTAATGCCAGGGAAGAAAGTAATGTAGGTGTGGCTAATGTACAGACATAAACATTTACGTCATTATTACTTTCTGCCAGGGAAGAGAGTAATGTAGGTGTGGCTAATATATAAACATATACGTCATTACTACTTTCTGTCAGGCAAGAGAGTAATGTAGGGATGGCAAATGCATACACATATACGTCATTTCTACTTTCTGCCAGGGAAGAGAGTAATGTAGGTGTGGCTAGTGTAAAAACATATCATACGTCATTACTACTTTCTGTCAGGGAAAAGAGCTATTCAGGAGTGGCTAATGTACAAACATATACGCCATTATTATTTCTGTCAGGGAAGAGAGTAATGTAGGAGTGGCTAATGTACAAAAATATACGTGATTATTACTTCAGGGAAGAGAGTAATGTAGGAGTGGCTAATGTACAAACAGTTATCATACAGTGTGCTAAAATATACCATAAAAGTGTTTGGTTTAAGCCTACAGAGAGTGTATAAACACAGATCAATGTATACTTGTTTACAATTTAGAGTGCATGAACTTACAAACTTCTCCCTAGAATTTCAGTTTTAGGATAGTTGGAGATAAAAAAAATTTCAAACTGCATATAACAAACATTTTTGAGGAAATATTGTTTTGCTAATTAAACGTTATAACAATAATCTAGTAATTTGCAAAATTATAAAAAGAATGCAGTGGTGACTGAATTCTAGAAAAGGGTACTCTAATTTGAATCATATATAGAATTATATAAAACCTGCCCCAGAGCCATCTTGCGGCTTTTATATGGCAGTTGGGGATTTAAATAAAGAAGCTAGATCGATAAGAAAAACATGTACTTGCACTATAAATACATCAAAAACATGTACTGCACTATAAATACATCAAAACCATGTACTGCACTATAAAAACATCAAAAACATGTATTGCATTATAAATACATCAAAAAACATGTACTGCACTATAAATACATCAAAAACATGTTTTGCACTATAAATACATCAAAAACATGTTTTGCACTATAAATACATCAAAAACATATACTTCACTATAAATACATCAAAAACATGTACTTCACTATAAATACATCAAAAAAATGTATTGTACTATAAATACATAAAAAACATATACTTCACTATAAATACATAAAAATCATGCACTTTACTATGAATACATCGAAAACATGCACTGTACTATAAACATATCAAAAGTATGTTTGAATGTCTAGCACTGCTGCAGGTAACAAATAAATATGAGTTTGTTAACTTAAGTCGAGTTATTGTGGAAGATCTTGCTATTAGACGTGGCAATACTAGTGATATAAACTTGTAATTAAATACAGATGTTGTTTTCTGGCATCGAATAGGAAATATTTAAAATACACATTTATGATATATATCTTTTATCCTCAGTATTTTAATACATTTGATAACGTATTATATACTATAATCATAAGTTATGTACTCATATTCTGATAATAGATATATGAATATATGTTGTAATATATGTTGTTATATATGTTATAATATTGTATATATATATATATATATATATATAATCTGATTTTTAATATCTATATATTTTTTTTATTATTATACATATTTCGAAACGAGAAACTTAGAAGTTTAATTAATAATATTCTTCTTCTCCATCTTAAGGACGCATTATCAACCTTACCAAATATAGGTGATAACTGTTATGAAACTTGAAGAGAGGGTGATATATGAAAAGCATTTCTATTGGTAGAGGAATACCTCATACTGACATCAGATAAACTCAGCAAGCGGGAGACGAAAACAAACTACTTTGCTATCTGGGTCAAGTTGTTAAAAACTTGGCTAGTTTACCTCTGGGTTAGGTGAAGTTTTAAAATCACGTTATTTTGAAATTTATGATATTTTCGGGTATTATTTTATTGAACATTATACAAATATGCCATTTTATTTCTAAAAATGCATTTAAATTGCCATAAAATCTTTAAGAATAGAAAATATTTAAGTTACAAAATTTCACTGAATAGATGGTTAAGCTAACAGAGCGTTGAACAACTGAGTCCAGGAGAGTATACGTTTGTGGTACTAATTTTACCATTTTATATCAACGTTCGGCAGTCTTAACTTTGAAATTTTTAATTATTTTCTTATAATTTATAGTTAGTAGATATTCCAGCCCCATGGAGAACTGACTCGGCGCATCTGAGAAACCTTTCATTGATTTAAACTTATTTATTTTACATCGATTGTGAAACAAGTTCTTACAACGCAGACAAATTACCCATAAATTCTTCCTCGGTAGAGCCAGTACTAAGTATACGCTGACAAGGTATGTGTCTTACCGAAGGACACCAGAAAATGGTTGTGGAGGATCGTACCGTTGACCTTTCAGTCCCGGGTATGATACTATGCCGCTAGATCACACACTCCTCATAAAAATACACTTCTTTTTTATTCAGTTGATTAATTAACATGTTCTTACGCATTCTGACAACATAAATTGTCTCGCATATTGATATCCAATTATATTCTTAACATATTTAACTTTATTTCCGATTGAGATAATCTAAATATAGCCGTATGACCTTGCTAAACCTGGACTGTATCGTTAAACTGTCTGGTTCTCTGAAGCGTGCAAATTTGAGGACGGGCCTAAAACGATTAGGTTAGCAAACGTTTAACAGTGTAACCGGTACTTGTATATGACGGTAAGTAGAAACGGTTTTGTCATTATAATTTCAACTGTAAGCATTCTGTTTTTTTTAAAATAGTTATTATGATAATATTTGTATAAACAATGGTTGTCTCCGAGGGTAACTGTGACTTGTCCACATATTTCCATTCGTGGGTAGTTTTATTCAATTTTGGTAGCAAATCGTCATCATCGTGGTAGAAACATAGGTCGTCACTGTTTATAATTTACAGCATATTTATGTCATGTGGCACAGAGAGAAAGAGTTGTAAAAGTCGTGTCCAGATTGTCACAATATCCGTAAGTTCAGTACCTTTTTGTTCTTCTTCTTCCAAATAATGAGTTGGGATCATTTCAGATCTTGTACTTTCGTTTTCAAAAAGGAACCATGATACATGCAAAGGGACCATAGAACATGAAGATTGCACATGGTTAATTGTATAAATATTGATATTGGTAACTTTTGCATATTATTAACGTGCCAATATTGGATTTGTTGTTATAATATAGACGTCTGTATGTAACACAGAGCGCAGGTATGGATCAGCTTTTATTAACTTGTAAGTAATTACTGTATATCATTGTAAATGTTTCTTTCTTTGCAGGACGAATAATCTGTCATAAAAGAGCCAGATATATGAATAAAGATTCGAATTCGACTTTTGTTTAGGACCAAAATTGCGCAAATAATTTCAATGAGTCATTATTCACAGAATAGATACCCTTGACTGACAGTGATAACAGCTTTATACAATATAAACTGTAAAATAAATTGAGACACCTTATCAGGTCACAATTGTATACCCGCTGCAACGATATTATTACGTATAATACATTTACAAATCAAATCTTAGCACACACGTTTATAATGGCGGCTATGGCGCATGTTGGCAAACTAGAAGTGGCAGTTAGACCCGTCGGCTTTAAAGTCTATATTCCTGAAACGAATGAGGCAAGGTTGATGTACTACTTAGATTGTATTTGCACTGTACTGCAGATGGACGACGACACAATTAGCGGGTTTCGAATCTACCAAAACCACGAAATGTTAAACACCAAGCAAAAGCGGCTGTTGATAGAACTCTGTAAATTGTTGAGTCCGGAAGTCTTGGAAAATAAGTGCATATTTCAGAACGACCCACTTAGCGCTCGCCTTGGTAACGAGTTTTACGAGCTTGAGGCTGTACAGTGCGATTTTCTAGTTGCAGGAAATGTGATGATTGGGGGACGATCCAGAAAGGTAACTAAGATTATGACGTACAAAAAAAGCTGGCTGTACAAATTCTACACCAGACCAATGAAATGGCTTCCAAGAAGCATGGTGTGTACTATTCTATAGTGGCAATGGGCAGGATAGACCAAAAAAGGCAACACAGGTCTACTACTGACAGTGGTCTGAATACATTTACAAGTTGAATATTTAATATACGTGTGCTTAATTCAATATACATGTGCTAATTGAATATTCAATATACGTGTACCTAGTTGAATATTTGATATACGTGTGCTAAGTTGAATATCTAATATACGTGTGCCTAGTTGAATATTCAATATACGTGTGCTTAGTTGGATATTCAATATACGTTCGCCTAGTTGAATATTCAATATACGTGTGCTTAGTTGGATATTCAATATACGTGTGCCTAGTTGAATATTCAATATACGTGTGCCTAGTTGAATATTCAATATACGTGTGCCTAGTTTGATATTCAATATACATGTGCTAGTTGGATACTCAATATATGTGTGCTTAGTTGAGTATTTGAAATACGTGTGCCTAGTTGAATATTCAGTATACGTGTGACTAGTTTGATATATAATTTGCGTGTGCTTAGTTGTTACATTCGGATTAATGTATACTTGTTACTGTTATAGGAATAGATAAAAAAAAATATAAATAATATAATCTTGAAAACTCACGCACTGTTTTGTTAACATTTATCTGTATAACACTATATCTGTATAACATTTATCTGTATAACACTATATCTGTATAATATTTATCTGTATAGCACTATATCTGTATAACATTTATATGTAGAGCACTATATCTGTATAACATTTATCTGTATAACACTATATCTGTATAACATTTATCTGTATAACACTATATCTGTATAACATTAATCTGTATAGCACTATAACATTTATCTGTATAACACTATATCTGTATAACATTTATATGTATAGCACTATATCTGTATAACATTTATATGTATAGCACTATATCTGTATAACATTTATCTGTATAACACTATATCTGTATAATACTATGTCTGCATAACACTATATCTGTATAACACTATATCTGCATAACACTATATCTGTATAACATTTATCTGTATAACACTATACCTGCATAACACTATATCTGTATAACATTTATCTGTATAGCACTATATCTGTATAACATTTATCTGTATAGCACTATATCTGTATAACATTTATCTGCATAACACTATATCTGTATAACACTACATCTGTATAACACTACATCTGTATAACACTACATCTGTATAACACTACATCAGTATAACACTATATCTGTATAACACTATATATAACACACATGGACTGGTATTCAATATTCCTTAGTGTGACTGACACAAATTGACAAGTGAGAGCGATGCGATTTAAGCCACACCCAGCACTGTAGACACAGATTTGTATTATTTTCATATCTTGACACTTACATAGAGACAACTCGGTTATACTTGGTTAACTTACTTAAAATAACTAGACTGCAAAGTTTGAATTTTATACAAAATAATATCCTGCTTGCTTTTGATCATCGCCAATAGAGAATATGGGTGATATAATTCCTTAAATAGCATATACTGTATTGAAAATAGAGTTTAACTTTCCCCTAATATAGCGTTTAATAATACTTTACATATCGACGTTTTCAATCTATTGTTTAAAGGCTCATTCAACTTCATAGATTACATGTTAATGAAGTCTGAGAAAATATGCTAACAAAGATATAAATAAAAGATGCATTATTTTAAATTATTCACAGCGAACGAGTGTTTGTTAACAAATCAATGGTCGTTTCTTTCCGATAAACTCATTCGGCATAAAACAGGTAGTCTCGAGTCCGTTCGGAACGGCGACGGACGGTAATTTATGCGCATACTAATTTGTGCACTTCCGAACATCGGCGGAGGAACAGTAGGAAAGAACTGGTTTTCGCAATACTATCAACGCATTTAATAACAATCATTTTTATTATTTTTAAAAAAAGTGTGCATTTCGGAAGTTTAATGAGGCTTTACTGAACATGTTAGGAAGCTGTGTTTTCAATATATCGTCATATATATTAACCATCTGTTGTATCGGTTGTGATTATGTATATCATGTTGTGTCCCCGCAGGTGTTATAGTCTACTGAGTTGTTTTAATAAAGCAATATAATCTATGTGAACATGTATTCAATGGAATCGATTTCAAGAGTGCCGTGTTCCCCTTTGATTTAAACAAACACGTGTATTTTGTTTCTAAAGTAGCATACATACAATCATACATACAATAACATTAACGGATAAAAACGGAAACAAAATGCTTAAAGAGTTTCTCTCTTGTTTTTATTTTACACGGGAGACGGATTGATACATATACTGTATTTTAGCATACATAATATATAATAAAACTATACGTACTGCAAGTAAGAAGGACAGTAAATAAACAAAAGCGGTTGAACATTAAACACATTTTGTCAGGTAGAAAAATGCGTGTAATTATAAATGTATTGGTGCTTGTTCCCCTTTAATGTGCCAAACGTATATAATTATTCCGATAACCGTTAAATATCATTGAATTATTCAAATTTCAACAATCTGATATAGATAAGTTTATTTTCACTGATCGTTCCCCTTTTATGTGTCAAATCACATGATCCTGATATCCGTTAACTATTATTGAATTATTCAAATTTGAATATGTATAATTGTATAATCTTCCCTATCGATAATCGGAATTTACTTTGTTATTCATTTAAGAGGAAGTATATCAACTTAGGTTTATTTGTTTGAATTCCACGAACATGCTAATCCTACGTTTATTTGAGATTTCTTTAGATATTTATTTCAATACGAGCTCTAATATAACAATGCAATGGTATCGAACAAAACATAATGATCAACGACGGCATTTTAAACATGTGCACAGTGTACTTATATACGCCGTTTCGACCCATTAATACTAAATAGAGTTTAAGGGAATATATCATTAGGATTTTTTCCAAAAATTTAAATTGGCTCAACATTTTTAACCAATATATCATGCCTATATATACTCACTGACCCCGTCCTACCAAAACGATATCTATATAAACATGCCAAATATACATATATAGAAAAGGGATTGCCTACGTTCCTGGTTTAAACTCAAGTACATTCTTGCTTAGATTGCAACATATTTTGTGATGTATTAAACGAGTCCCGAGATTTTATTTTGAATTCAATTTAATCTGTTATATACGGAGTAAAAATGTTTCGTCTTAGAAATAGTTCAAATTTTAGAATGGGGATTTCGTTTTAAGTTTACCTCTGCAATCTAAATCTCGATTTGTCAGTACGGTTAAACAGCAAATACATTTTGCTAACTGGTACCCTAAATGTATCGAGTGAGTGTGCAAGCTAAAATGAGGTTGAGCCGGTGTCCAGGCAAATATCCTGAATGCAGCCCAGACAAGGGATTGTTGACATCTTTATCCCTGATCTATTGTTAATTCTATTGACATGTTTCCCATAAGAGAGGGCAGTTTTGCAGCTTTTTGGTATGCACGTTTAACGTATGTTGTTATAAACAAACAATTTGGCGCATTAACGGAATTGGGTTAAGAGCCATTTTTAAGAAATGACAAGTTTTATATGGCATGTCCAGTTTTATTGGTGGCGGAAGACCTCAGAAAGAATCTGAGTAGAACCGCAGTCCTTCCGCAAGTAACTGACAAACCTTCTTCTAACATAAAGGTTTTGGACGGAGCTAGGCTCGAACCCACGACCTCAGCGGTAAGAGGTGAGTGGTTATTGGAAGATGGTGACTTAGACCACTCGACCACTTAGGACCCTTGCGTCGTGGATAGTGTAAGACCATAATAAAATAATTGCTAGATTATCATCCCCGCTCGTCCCCTATTTTCATGCCGACCCCGACCCTTATTATTGTTCATATATATCTTTTATATCAAAATAAAAGTGTAAAGAAAAATTTGGATGCTTAATTAGCAATTATTTTATAATGGCCTAATGACATTATATAGCTAGTCAAACCTGTCTTAAGCAGTCGGTCAAGGGAAGGAGCAAAAGTGACCTTTTAAGACAGGTTGATGTTCAATACAGGTTACTATGCTCTGAAAGCATATAAATGAGAAATAGCACATATGGGTGCTTAAGAATAGAGGTGACCTCTTGTACAGATTTGTTTGTATATGTGTTAAAGACAATTACACAGCAATGTTGAAATGTCCATGTACAAAATCATTATCAATACTTGCCAACGAATAATCATGTTGAGATATGAAGTTCTAAAATGTCTGGAACTTCATGATTAAGAAGAAAAAATCAGAAGTTTATATATATCCAGAAGATATATCCAGTGTATTGGTGGACGAAGATCTCAGACTGAATCTGAGTAGGGCCACCGTCCTTCTGCAAGTAACTGGCAATTTTTCTCCCATTAAGTTTTTTGTCCCTGCGAGGCTCAAATCTAAGACCTCAGCGGTGCAATAAACAAGATGAATACAAACATTCTAACTGGCCAAATTGTGTTCCTATCTTACGAATTTTTCACGTAGTCTGCAAGAAGTAATTGTATCCACATAGTATTTAAAGTGAGACACATAACCGGTGGCAGTACCTTAGCCTATACGAACGTGTATACAATCTTATTAGGAGAAGCAATTAAACAAGTAAAATAGTACAACAATAACTTTATAAAATGATTTTTTATTCATAAATTTCAATGTTAACCTTTTATACAGTCATACACAAAAACATGAATTTTGAAACAGTAATTAAAAACACGCACATAAACATTAGTAATTATGTTGCCTCCATTCATGAAGAGGAGATAAAAAGTAAATATTCTAATATAATATATATTATAATTTGATAGTTAAATATAGACTACTAAATGTTCATTTAATTTATTAGTTTATATGTATAATTAAAACGTGATATTAAAGTGTAAAACACTTCTGAAACAAACTCAAATAAAAACAATCAAAATGGCTCTTTGAGTTAAAAAATGAAAGACGATCTATAAGCAAAAAACAACTCACGAATATTTATAAAAAGCATAACACTTGCTAATATACCAGTATACTATCAGGCAATATATAACTATTATCCATATAAACCAATTAATAAAATTTAAAAAAAATAACAATATCACATTACTTTGTACTTTGTACTCTTGTTACAAGTTTCAAGTGTCCCAATTATGATTTTATGAGAGTAAATATACTGAACGGGACAGCTAACCTGTCACTAAAGTATTTCCGATATCTTTATCAAAATATATAGAAGTGCAATTTAAAGCTGTATGAGCCGTTAACAGACAGCCGTAAATTTTTACATAACCTAAATGTTCTTTTCATTCAAATCCAAATTTCATTGAAATTGCTTTGATACTTTTTCAGAAAATACATCAAATGTCAGGTACATATAATGTCAGGTACATAAAATGTCAGGTACATAAAATGTCAGGTATATATAATGTCAGGTACATAAAATGTCAGGTACATATAATGTCAGGTACATAAAATGTCAGGTACATATTATGTCAGGTACATTAATTTCAGGTACATATAATGTCAGGTACATAAAATGTCAGGTACATATTATGTCAGGTACATATAATGTCAGATACATATAATGTCAGCTATATAAAATGTCAGGTACATATTATATCAGGTACATATAATGTCAGGTACATAAAATGTCATGTACATATTATGTCAGGTATATCAAATGTCAGGTACATATAATGTTAGGTGGCGGGTTAGCTGTTTCGTTCAGTACATTTCAAACTATTATAAAACAACATATATGTACACGGTTAAACAAAAATTAAACACAGTTGTATCTATTTAAAGAGGCATCGCATTTAAGTCTGTTGTTTTCAGGTTAACGTGTTAAATAATGATTATCAAAATACAATCCTAGAGATAAAGATATTTTTTTTTGTTTTGAAGCATGTCTTGTCTGGGTTTGAGATAAAGATTTTACAGTACGAAGGTGAATTGTTCTTGTGTATTTTATCGCGCTCCATTCTCAGGTCTACAACAACAACAACAACAACAATAACAACAACAACAACAACAACAATAACAACCATACGAATCAATCCGATTATTCTCGAAACACAACAAACAACAAGTTGAACATTGGTTGACATTTTTCGCATAATTTCGTACGTAGGCTGAAATGGACGAGCGATGTTCCTGTTGAACAGCAATTCGTTTCAGACAGTTAAACATTATTTTAGAAAGTAACAAGTGTTGCTGAAGAAAATCGTAAACTTTTCTTTCAAACTACGCACTGTTGAATAATTTCGTAGATTTATATTTATAGCCGAAGCCTCTTTCATATAGAAAAAATGTATATAGATGAGATTTAAATAAAGAATAAATATATGCTATAAAAAATACTGTGAACATAATTACGCAACGAATAACAATTAAATTATGTTTTAAATATTTTGTTTTGACCAAAATCATTTATTAATTGGTCAGCTACGATACAGACATATACTGTACGGAACAGCTAACTCAACATTTTCGTATGTCGATTTATTGATTAATGTTATTAAAATGTGTATACGACATCAAAAATATTGATTGTTTGATTTCATATATGTAGCCTAAATGTTATTTCTTATTCAGCTAAAAAATTCAAGGATATTGCGTTTATACTTTTTGAGAAAATAAATAAAATGTCAGGTAGACAAAATGTCAGGTGACGGGTTAGCTGTCCTGTTCAGTATATGTATTTGATCGTGTAAGCGCAATTTAAGTTGAAGTTACCTATTGAATAAAATGATTTTCTCATTTAATGACGTTAACTTAACAATCTGCGGAACCATGAAGATAAATTAACCTTGGCTTAGGCAGTCATCCGTGATTATTTCACTGTTCTTTAAATACATTCTGTATATAGAATTAACTATTTCATTGATGACACTTAATTTTACATGTCATACGTAAACTTTGAATAAGTGCATGTGTCTAAAATTCAGACTAAAACCAATAATGTGAAATTTTGTTTACCTAGAACATATTACAAGAAAATTAACAATATTTTCATGCAAAAAAGTTCAATTTTGATGTTACATTTTTAGAAAATATTCATATTACTAATAAAAATATTATATTAGATAACGTCCGTTTAATATTTATCTGCTTTAGTGTTTATCTTTCTTTTCCAAATTTGGCTAAACGCCCGTATCGCACCACTTTCAACGCCGTTACTTGAAACCGGAAGTATAAACCGAGCACGCTTCTCTGAACTTACAATCGTACAATACTCGCAACCCATTGATTAACATATCTTACGTATTTTATTGTATAATATATGTAACGAATAAATCTGCTGTAATGCGTTTAAACACCCCTTATGCAGATATATAAGATGACGTAGTTTCGCATTAGCGTATCGGGCTACTCCTACTAACAATGTGTATTTGTGTTATAGCAACTGTATCCAAGAAGTGCATTCGATCGGGGATTCAATGTTTCGTTAAGTTTAAACTTATTTATTTTTACTTCGATTGTAAACAAGTTGATTACAACTTATGCGAATCAAGCTTAAATTCTTCCTGGGTAGAAGCAGTACTAAGGTTCTTGCCCAATGACACCATACATAGCCCGCCAACCATGGGGCCAGTGCTCCTCCACTGGACCACGCGCTCCACGCGTATATATATATGCAATAAATAATGGAAGTATTTGTTATCTATTTACGTTTCCATAACACTGAGTTTATTTAAAAACAACGTAGGGTTGTCTTACATATGGTCCAGTGTTTAAATGTACAATGTTCAATGTAAACTGTAACATTTTTATATAGTCGTTAAATTTAGTCTGTATTCGACAGACCCAATCAAAATCAATAAAAATAAAAAGGGCTTCTGAATGTCTCTTATAATTATATATTACTCAACAGTAATTCATCAATATTTAAGATATCAACACAGTTGACTTTGGTTCTCCAGTCTTCAACAGAACTGACGCCTGTCTCCATCAGATATTTTAGAACATGTATTCATCTTTCAAAAGTTTAGTAAAAATAAATCATATATGGTCGATTGATCCCACACGTTACCATGGTTACAGAATAGTACACGCTTGGCTTGCTGACTGCTGCCTCATCATGGCCGCTCTCTCCTCTCGCTGTCTCTGGAGCAGAGTTTGCATTGGGTTCATCCAGTTGTTCTGCAACCAAATCATTTTGAACGTCATGATCTTCGTCACCTGTCGGTTCCTTCCGCCAATCAGAATATTTCCTGCAACCAGCATATTGTTCCGCACGGTTTCCAGTTCATAAAACCTATTGTTCATGTTGCCACATAAACGATCGCTTTGGAAAATACACTTATTTAGCAGAATGTCCGGTTTCAGTAATATACACAGTTGGATGAGGAGGTCTCGGTCCTGCCTGCTCAGCCACATATAGTTCTGGTACTCCTTGAGCCGGTTCACGTCTGGATCATCGTTCAACTTTAGAACTGTACTTATGCTGTTTAGGTAATACATAAGTTTGGCTGTTGGATTATTAGGAACGTTCGCTGTTGTAGTGGTGTCCTTCAGTCCTACTTCTGTACGGTTGAAAAATGCCATCGTCTATCTGAATAAAGGGTATTTTACCAAACAAAAAATAATACAATTGACTGTGTCCGTAAAACACAATTGTTTTCAAAAAAATAAATTCACGAGTTATGTTAATGTTATAAATAATCCTCTTTAAATCTAATGTTATTTTCAAAGTTTCAAAATTATTTTAATGTGGGTTCACCGATGTCGTCAGCAAATTTTGTTTTCAATCCTTCTCCTGAGTTGCACGTCTTATCACAAACACGGTGTTGGGCAAGTGAATTTTAAGTCACATGCCATGAGCTCTTCTGCAAACATTCCAACATGCGAGTTTTTGAGAAAGGAAGTTCCGATTACTACGAAAATTATCATGTTTAATTTTTTCTTCCTGGTAATACTTTAATTGGAAATCCTAAGTTTTATATCCCATTTAAACTTTGTTATGTCTTATCAAGTATGCTTTCCACAGGTGTGCCTTGTTGCGGCTGTTAATTATTCAGATACATAGATACATTATACACACTCCAACCGAATGAAAAAAACTGACATATTTTGTCATTTAAGACACAGTCATAATAAAAATACAATAAACAAGATTTTGGCGTTTAAACAACATTTTGTTTTACATGCAAATGTTGTTATTGCTTATTTATATTGTCTAAAACAATGACTCAATTTAAAAATAAAATCTAATATAAATACCGAAGTCTTAGTATGTATATTTACAAAGGACCCACGCCAATGTTATCAAACTGTACACATTTGAACATACCGCAGCGGTGGTTTAGTGGTAGGGCGTCCGGGTAGTGCGGAGGGTCGTGAGTTCGATCACCAAAGACTTGAAAAAGAATACTACTCGTAGAAGCTTTCTCGCTTGTCGTTCAGCATTGAGAGGATAGTTTTAGGTCTGGTCGGCCCTGTGTCAGTATAATGTGACTAGGTGGGGTATCCTAATATATGTCAGTATACTGTCTCAAGCGGACACCGTCGCTGTATAACTGAAAATTGCTACAGGTGTTGTTGTTGCTGTTGTTTAGAATGATGTTTTTAATGATGATGACGTCCGTTGCTGCTGTTGATGTTGTTGTTACTGTTGGTTTTATTTGACTGATACTAATTTATTTTTGCTCGATTGCAAAAAAAAAGCTCTTATATGAACAGTTGTCGAATCCTCTTCCTGTGTAGAGTTGTGTTTCTTTAGAGGCATCGGGTCAATATAGGAACCAAACCTGCAACACCTGGCATGAGTGACCAACACTATCCACTTCACTACCACCCCGCTTTTTGTTTATTTTATGTTTTATTGCTGTTGTATTTGTTTCATTGAGGTAAAATGAGTTATGCTTAACTTTTGTTAGTTTCTATAGGAAGAGACACGTAAGTGATTAAGATTGTCCGAACACATTTATGTTGTGGTTATTAACCCACCCATCTTATCATAGGTCCACTCACCGCCGGTCTAATTGATCTTGGGAGGGCAGCTGTAAACATTGGTAAGAATAGCGTTAACATGCTAATAAAAGCGCTGATCAATGACATAATTGTGATTATCAATTACCTGGAGTGTTTTATTGCAGACACTAAGGGTAAATTGCACGTGTACTTGAAAATGACTAATGACAATAATACGGAAATAGAGATGTACTCGTATTTGCAAACTGATTGATTATCTTTGTTGTAAGTATTTATAGACGAATATCCAAGATTTCGTACGAAAAAAAAAAGAATGAATATTTAGCGTATTTTTTATGCCATCGAAGACTAACAGACGATCAGTTAACCTAACCACTATTTCCATGGATCCTGAAAGGTTAACTGACCAGAACTCGAGCACATCCCATCTCTGCAAGTAACTGGTAACTTTCCCACTTGAATCAGCGGTGAGAGACGAATGATAATGAAACACAATGTCGTATATCAATCATCACGGAGACTGTTGCCGGGCAGGGATTCGAAATCACCACCTTTGGATCGATAGTCAGACGCGTTACCGACTGAGCTAATCGGGCCCGGTGTCAGATAATAGTTTCACCCATATAGTATTTTCACCCGCTGGTGAAAATATTATAGAATTTTGCTATAATATTTCCACCCCCCCCCCCCCCTCCTCTCATAATATCCCCCCCCCCCCCCTCCTCCCAATTATATTTTTTAAAAAATAAACACAACTACTTATTATGATAAAGAAAGCATAAAACTTGCATTTATGATGAAGCAAACTTAAAAGAAAAAAAGAGAGGCGGATGAAAATATTATAGCCAGTATATTTTCACCCCTCCCACTCATCCCATTTTCCACAACTTCAGTTTTAAATGATTTATACATTCAATAGTATGAATTATATGCTTTATCAGACAAAAAAAATATATTTGCTTTAATGGAATAATTTATCTGATGAGGAAAGAGGGACGGGTGAAAAATATTATAGCCAGTATATTTTCACCCACCACCCCCTTACATTTTTTTTCAAAAATGAACACTTCTTATTATGATAAAGAAAACATTACAGTTGTACTTAGGATGAAACAAACTTAAAAGAAAAAAATAACAGGGGATGGGGGTGGGTGAAAATATTAAAGCCATTATATTTTAACCCCCATCCCATCCCAACCCCATAAACCCCCATCTCATCTATCCCAACTTCAAGTTTTTATTTCAATATTAATTGAATACCTTAAATAGTATCACTTTATATGCTTAATCAGACAAAAGAATATGTTTGCTTTGTTTAAATAATTTATCTGATGAAGAAAGAGTCAATATATTTTCACCCACCACCCCCTAATATTTTTTTCAAAAATAAACACAACTTCTTATTATGAAAGAAAGCATTATAGTTGTATTTATGATGAAGCAAGCTTTAAAGAAAAAAAAACATGGGATGGGGATGAAAATATAATAGACATTATATCCCCCTTTGCTTTGTTTAAATAATTTATCTGAGGAGGAAAGAAGGGTGGGTGAAAATATAATTATAGCCATTATACCCCCCACCCCCCCCCCCCACCCACCCCCCACACACACACACTCATCTCATATATCCAAACTTTAAGTTTTAACTTAATTTTAATTTGTTACCTTCAATAGTATGACTTAATATGATTTATCAGACAAAAGAATATGTTTGCTTTGTTTAAATAATTTATCTGATGAGGAAAGAAAGATGTATGAAAATAGTATAGCCATTATGTTTACAACTCATCAGCATACATATATATATATATAAATATATAGTCAATTGAGTTTATCGTAAGAGTGATCATTGTTAGCATGAATAGGATAAAAAATACAAGTTAACAAATCATTAAATTCTTCAAACTTTAAGAGCAGCTGTTCTTATTTTAAATCCTTTTTGACAGTAAATTGCTAGCTTATTTGTATTCAGAAAATTAGTCAATTTAAAAAGACTTGGTTTATTAAAATAGAATTTTGGAATGTAGGCTTTCCTTGAATCGGTATAGAAAGGTCATAACAAAATCAAATGATATTCATCCTTAATATCGTCTAAGGTACATAATGAGCATTTTTTCTGACTACTTTCAATATTCATATGTCTACCCGTTTCAATGAATAGTTTATGAGAGGACAATCTTATTTTTGCAATAATATTTCTATACTTTGATGTTAACTTACACAGTTAGATAATAAGACCTTTCAAAAGTTACCTTTATTTCGCTATATAAATACAATGAAGAACATAATGCCATACTTGCATGCCATTGTATAATATATATGTCTCTCAGACAGTTTGTTAAAACTGGTATAAAACTATTTATATTAACTGATTCTGAATACTGTATAACCAAATCTCGTGAAAACCAGCGTTTTGTGTTATATCGCGTACGCTAGACGACCAATGAATGATACGATAGTCATTATCAATTTCTTTTCTCTGGTTGTATACAATAGAACTTATAATACAATTCTTGTTTTTATTTTTATATAGTTTCAACCAATACTTAACTATTCTTACATATCTTGAAATATATAAAGGAAACCTACCAAGTTCAGAGTTTATTGATAAAGTGTATGTAGACATTTTCACATTCATTAACCATTTACAATTTTTTTTATAAACAGTTTCCAAATTTTCTGCTTTAATGTGGCCCCACACTTCACAACTATAGTTTGAAATAGACAAAACATATGAATCAAACAGGTTAAACATGATATCAATGGGAACTTTCTTATTTCTAGTTATACTGAACAAAGAGTTCATTGTGCGTAGAGTATTGGTAGCTGGCATGAACGAACCCCTTCCAGACATGACTACACCTAAATACATGTAGTTAATACTTTTAACTACTTCAAGACTTTTGCTGCGTATGTCCATATGTGTTCCTAGTTAATATTTCTACCTTTTTTTTGGAATATTATTATTTTTGTCTTGTCAATGTTAACGGTTTGATTCCACTTTGTGCAGTAATTTTCTAAATTATTTAAAGAATCTTGCAAACCATTCCTTGTTAACGAACACAGCGCGGCGTCATCAGCAAAGAAAAGAAGACAAATAGAAATCTGCTCCAACGTGATTCCAGCATCTAGATTTTGATGTAGATGATGCTCAATACCGTTAAGGAAAAGTGAAAACATTATGGGCGAAGTTATCTCCCCTTGAAACAATCCTGTTTCACTTTTAAAAAAGTCTGATAAAGAATTCAAATGTTTTACACACAGTTTCACCTCATCATACATGGATTTTATTAATAATTTACCATCTATCCCAGATCTAATCAATTTAAACCCTAAACTATTTCGGTCAATTAAATCATAGGCTTTTTTTGAAGTCCACAAAACAACAGAATAATTTATTTTTACTGCTTAGTTGCTTTTCAATCAGAATAAAGAAAGCATTTCAGTTGAAGAAAAAAATAACATAGGGGTATGTGAAAATAGAAGGGACATTATATTTTAAATGTAATTGATTACTTTCAATAGTATGACTTAATACACTTTATCAGACTAAAGGAATAGATCCGTCTCATCTATCTATAATGGCTATAATAGTTTCACTGCCTCATTTTTTCTTGAAAGATATATAAGATGACTATCTGAGGTAAATAATTTGTACTTGTTGGAGGATAGATTGTCATTAAAGTAAACAGAAGCAAATTATAATTTTTAAAATATGAAAATTTGGGTGGATGTGTGTGTGTGTGTGTGTGTGTGTGTGTGTGTCGGGTGGGGAGATATAATGGCAATAATATTTTCACCTGCCCCTCTATTCCTCTATTCTTTAAAAAAAAACATTTGGTTAATATCTCAATTAGATTGCTTTTGTTTGTTCCAGTAAAGTTTGTCATTAAAGTGAAGATCATCAATCAAACTATAATGTATATATAGCTATAATATTTTCACCCGCCTCATTATTTCTTGAAAGAAACATTAGATGACTATCTGTAGTATCTGTGTTTGTTGGAGGATAGATTATCGTATGACTATAATATTTTCACCCGCCCCTCTATTCTTACAAAACACATTTGGTTACTATCTCATTTAGATTGCTTTTGTTTGTTCCAGTATAGTTTGTCATTAAAGTGAAGACAATCAAGCTATCATTTAAAATAATGAATCAAATTATAATATTTTGAAATATGAAAATTGTGCTAATAGCTATAATATTTTCACCCGCCCCTCTTTTCTTACAAAATACCTTTCATTACTATCTCAATATGATTACTTTGTTTGTTCAAGTATAGTCATTATAGAGTAGATAATCAACTTGGGATAAAAGAGTATATTTAAGAGGTGTTGGGGAGGGTGGGGTGAAACTATTATAGCAAAATTCTATAATATTTTCAGCCGCTTCTCTTTTCTTCAAAATGCATTTTAACATTCAAGTTTGATGCTTTCTGTATCATAATATGTAGTGGTGATCAAATTTGAAAAAAAATAAAATTTAGGGGGTTGGGGTGTGGGGGGATTTATATATACTAAATACATAATGTTGTATTTACTTTAGCATATATGTGACAGCCAGTTATCAACATATCAATAATACTTATCAAAACAAATCGTGCGCTGAAAAAACATATATATAATAATGTTTAAGCGATGATACAAACACGTAAATATAATGAAATCAAAATGATGAATTTATTCCCAAGTATATGTATATTGTTTACCGGTTGTATAACCCACTCGCCATCTGAAGTGTCAAACAGCGAGTAACATTTGGCCAGCGGTGTACATGCGGATGAAAGTTGAGTTTAAAGTTTAGTTGGATAAACTTATATTATCTTCGATCAAGTTCTAGTGTGGACTCTAGTGTGGAATTATCTGGTACATGCGTTCATTGACAAGTTCGGAAAGTATAAAATAGCCGAGTGTTTTAATCATGCACGTGGATAAATTGTGTGTGATACTGTTGGTTCTTGTCAATGGAATATTATATTTTACCGGTAGGTTAAGACAGAATTTTAGCACTTTATTATACATGACAGTAGGAACAAGTTGAAATACATGTACATTATATGTACTCGTATTTGCCATTTTTGTAATAGTTTAAACTTTTTATTTTACTTCGATTGTGAAACAAGTTATTACTACTTAGACTGATCACACTCGAAATTTTTGTATTTTTTTTTGTGATATGGATATATGCCAAATTTACAAAGAAACTAAATGCAAAATTATTTATTTATATTTAGGAATCAAAAATGTTGTCGAAAGTTTTACCTCGCCTTCTTTCAATAAATAACTAAATAAACCATAAATTCAAGCAAATTCTTTTCGAACCTTTATGCAATGTTCATCTTTTTATAAATGAAAACTTTAAAAGTAACGAAGAACATACTGAAATTACCCACCTTCAAGAAAATTATGAAATTAGAAACGAGCAAACGCCATGTTGTACATACTCGCCTTTGTACGAAATGTATTAAACAACATTTGTTTAAAAGAAATAATGAAAATTTCTAGCTATGTAGGTTTATTACATTCATGCGCCGTACATTATGTGAAAACTAATTCCATTAAATTCTTACAAGTTACAATTTCCGAATATCAATGTAAATTGTTTACATTAAGCGAGAAAAGTATAACGTCAAAATTATATTTGTCAAAATTAATATACAAACCAATTGATTCTTCACCACCTTACCATTTTTTAACATTTATAAACTACTGAGGAGAGACACTACATAAGAATGATTTTTCTTTCGTTTTAATCCTCTCTCTTTTTTATGGATTGTAGAAAAAGTGTACATACCTTATGAATAAAATATGTTTTAACCATTTGATAGGCCTGCGTGGTAAAGTAAAAACGTATATGGTTCAACCGAGGGATAAGAAATCTGTCATATCATGTGTATGTATGGCAGATTATGGCAGGCCAAACGTTGCAATATTCTTCGTTTTCTATTCGTATTCTTCAAATTTCTATTATGTTTGAATGTTTATATATTGATGCTCATTATTTCATATTCTTGTTGTAAAGTTCTATATTGTGTTGTTTTTACTTTCATGTTATTACTTTTTATTTGTAATGTTTAACTTATTTGTGTTCGTTAATTGTATATGTTTGTTGTAAGTTTTTATATTTATGTTCTTAGTTTAACAATAAGAATGTTAAGGCATAATGCCACCATTGCAAAAAGGAAGTGCTTCCGTGGGGTAGTCGCATAATGGCGGTTATAAATAATCCTCAATTCTTCTTCTTTAAAAATGCATTTCCTTATTTTAATGCTCATTTTTTTATTTGAATGGCATTATTGATGTATATTGAACATTTTGATAGCATTGTCATGTTTGAATTGTGAATTTAGAAAAAAAAATGATGCTTGGAAATTGGGGTATGAATTCATGATTTCGGAAGTCTACTTTCAATTTGTCACCAGTGTACACACTGAGCAGAAAAAAAATCTCTTATATGACACATGACCCCTACTTTTCTCATCAGATTTTGATAGTGCAGAGGTTGACAAACAGTAAAATGTAGGTTTCACTTCTTTCATTTGGAACCCTCTATGAATGACAAGCCTTCAAACGTTTATTATTTACTATAGAATAAAGAACAAAAATCAATGGTGGGGTTACACTTTAAACGAACAACATAAATATAAAATTTATGTGGATTTTTATGTGGTGTTAATGTGTGACCGCGAAATGACGGTCAGGTTATTTTGAGCTCTCAAAAAATCGGACATTTTCTATAGTTATATTTAACATAGAACTTTATGAAAAATAGCAAATTGTGTGTTAATAAATCAGGAATTGGATTACAAAAACAGTAGTGTCTCCCATATCTTATTAATTAAGATACAGGGCAAAACGTAAAAGACAAAGAAACTATAATGAATCGGATTAACAGGTGTTAGGAAAGTGTGAGCGGTTTTTACGGATTTATTAAAACTGGAAAAAGACTGCCCCGGGCTATCATCACCAGTGCAACGGACGCATAATACGCTTTACCTGGATGAAAGCTATCGAATTATGGCGGACAAAGATAGTAAACATCCGGGAAATACTTCTGAGGTATTTAATCACAGTTTCAACGAATATGAAAGCTATCACTCAACCTCTGTCAAGACTATTGAAAACCCGGACTTCGATAATGAACAAACATTTCTGAAATCCGCTGAATTAACCCCGTTTGTGCCTCTTATACCGTCAGTAAATATGGGGAACAATCCAACTAGTCATACTGAATATGCCAATCTGAGTTACCTGGATTCGTCCGTTTTAGACGCAGAAGGCAATTTGCAGTGTGGTCAAAAACAAACAGATGAAATGCTGACTGCGTACAAAATCGAAGCTGTTATACATGATCGTTTGGATAATGGTCTAGTCCATTTATCAAAAGATCTTTACATAAGCTCGATCTTAGACATTACAGGCAAGTGCGAGGAAACTTTAGCCCTTTATCGGAATGAGCTGGCCTTACGGGCCCGTCACTGTAATAATCCGCCGGTCGGAATTTTAAAGGACAGACGTAAATCTTCAAAGTTTTCAATTGCTGATAAATACGCACAAGATTGTTATCTTTTATCTCAATTTCTTGAGGGTAACGTTACCGATATAGAGGAACTATTCAAAAAGCCCCCTTTGCAACAAAACCAATCATTTTCCCAAAGAAACTCGGTATCACAAACTCCAAAGTTTAACACAGATCTACTGCACGATATGAACATTCTCAAAAATAATGTCGCGCATCTTCAGTCTGAGGTTCATGTGTTAAAAGTCGATGCTGCTGAAACGAAAAATAAATTAAATACATTCACAATTGATTTAAAATCTGACTTAGAAGAACTGAAAGGAGAATTAATCTCATGTAGTAATATACTGACCAAGCATATCAAAAGTGTCAAACCAGACGAGTCTACAAAACTGTCAAACGGCTTGGACGCTTTAGCAAAACTTGTAAATAAACTTGACAATAGTCGTTCTCATGTTTATAATGAACTAGAGGAATTAAGTAAAAAAAACAGTGACAATTCAATAAATATTGAAAACCTCCTTGATTCTGAGACACAAGAGAAAACGAGTCTTAAAATGCATTTAAAAAATGTAGACGACAAACTAGAAACACATGTAAAAACTGTAAGTGAAAATATCGTGTCAATTGAAAATCAGCATATCAAAACATTAGACTCTAAAGTTAAAACAATGGAAAAGAAAATATCCCAGAATGACCCGTTGTCGTGTTTTAAAAAGGCATTTTCTTTATTTTCCGAAGATATCGCCTCAAAATTTGACGCACTTAGTCATAATCTGCAGTCGTCGGTAGAAAAACTGGTGAACACAAATGGACAATCGCTTCAATGCGAGGAACTCGAAAATAAAATAGGACAACGGGCTTCACCGCTTATACATATGAGTAAGTTACCGGAAGTAGCCGACAATCACGCATCCAAACAACCGGAAGCGCCGTTAATAGACCTCACACACCCGACGACGCCGGTAACGTCTGCCAGAAGAAACGACGATCCTATGGAAATTCAAATAAACGTGCCATTTCGCAGTAGTCATGCTTTTAAAGGTGTTATAAGAAAAAGATCGAAATCTTACATAATTACAGGCATTGACTTGGAAAGCGATCAGGATGGACTTGAAGAATTTCTCACTGATTTAGGTGTAGTGTATAAATCGGCAAAATTTCTATATACACGCAGGTCCGATAGTCAATCTGCACAAATAGTCATCAGTGAAGATCAATCCGTATTAGTAGAAAATCCCGACATTTGGCCACCGGGGATCAGTTGTCGCCCCTGGTTACAACGTTCTGAGTACCGTACTAGGTATTTAAATATTGATCAAAATTAATTTAATAAACCATGAATCATAACATTATGTCATGGAACTGCACTGGACTTATGACCGGCATTCCTTATCTGCTTAAGGAACTAAAAAATAAGAATATTACTGTTTGTGGCATATCAGAACACTGGCTCCTGCAGCAGAACGCTTACATACTAGACAGTTTAAGCAATGACTATGAAGCACATGTTATATCAACATCCAACCCAAAATCAATTAATGGTAGAT
This sequence comes from Panopea generosa, assembly GCA_029582155.1. Lineage (NCBI taxonomy): Eukaryota > Metazoa > Mollusca > Bivalvia > Adapedonta > Hiatellidae > Panopea > Panopea generosa. The sequence continues at coordinate 9,863,687 of CM055894.1, read as the reverse complement.
TGTTTGGAAAGGGCGGTGTGGCAATTCTTTGGCACAAATCACTAAATGATTATGTTCAAACTATAGAAACATTCAGTGAACGCATAGCTGCTATAAAGATTTCATTTAAAACTTGCAATCTGTACGTCATTCAAGTATACTTACCATGTTCTAGTGAAAAGATAGACATTTTTAAATCGGAAGTAGATAGAGTGAACGACATACTATCTGTGATAGACAATGGCGATAAAACTATTCTAATGGGTGACTTTAATGCTAAATTTCTTGGAAATAAAACGTCCATAATATCGAAAACACGAGATAAATATATTCGATCACTCTCCGAAATGAATAACCTAATAGTGTTAACAGGAACTGATATGTGCAATGGCCCAAATTACTCATTTATCCCAGGGGTAAATATGTCACCAAGTCTGATCGATCATGTACTGGTTGATGAATCTCTGATCTCTTGTGTACGTGAGTGTTATATTGAAGAAGAAGCTCCACTAAATGTTTCTCGTCACCTGCCTATATTTATGCAAATACAGGTTGATTTAGATACTGACAATGCTTTTGTTACATCTGAACAATTTACAAAACACTGTTTCAACTGGTCATCGAATGTGCAAAGGGAAATGTACAGATCACAGGTTAAAAAAAGCTTGGAAAACACATCCTTTAACTTTGAAAATGTTAATGATTCGTATGAGAAAATTATCGCTTGTTTACAAAATAGCGCAGAAATCAGTATCAAAAAGAGAAAATTTAAGAAATATCTTAAACCATACTGGTCACCAGTGGTAGAAAACTTACATAAATCCATGGTTACGTCACGTATCGAATGGTTAAAAAATGACCGGCCGAGAATTGGAGAAATTTACAAAAAATATAAAAATCAAAAACGTATATTCAGACATGAACTGAGACTTGCAGGAAGGCTGTTTGATCGAGAAGAATACGAAAGAATTGATAAGTTGGCAGAACTAGATCATAAGGGTTTCCGGAAAGTGATCAAAGCGAAACGAAAAAACAAAGGAAATGCAAAAAATGGCAGTGAAATAATATTTAAAGATAAACTTGAAAAAAATCCAGAAAGAATACTAGACGGCTGGCGAGATTATTTTAACGATCTTTATGCATTTTCTTGCGATACACATTTTGATGAAACTTTTAAAACAAAAGTGGAAAAGGAACTCGAGTCTAAAATCGACTTAAACGAAAACAACTATCTATCAAGTTGCTTAATAAAACCATTAAACCCGAAAGAGTTGTTAAAAATAGTACAAAACTTACCAAATGGGAAAAGTGCCTCCAGCGATAACATTACATATGAACACATAAAACACGGAGGTGAAATACTGGTGAACTACATAACAAGTTTATTTAACAGCATTTTAAGGCATGAAAAAGTACCATTATCATTTAAAAACGGTATAACCATAACTTTACATAAAGGTAGTGGAAAATCAAAAACAGACCCAAACAATTATAGGGCTATATTCTTAATTCCAGTGATCTCAAAAATCTTTGAAAAAATAATTTTGACAAGAATCGAAGGTAACACGAATCTACAAACCAAATTACACCCACTACAACATGGATTTCAAAAGGGAAAAAGCAGTAAAATGGTCTCTTTTCTCTACCAAGAGGCAATCAATTACACTTACGAACGTAATCAAGTTATGTATTCATGCTTTATGGACGCTATGAAAGCGTTCGACCGTACATGGATCTCCGGGGTTCTCTACAAACTGTATCACCTCGGAATATGTGGTAAAGCATTGCGCATATTTAACGACATGTTACGTGGAGGGTCAAGTCGTGTGTATGCCTGTGGGCATTTGTCATCTCGATTCCAAATCCACCAGGGAACCAGACAAGGAAGCATTTGGTCCCCGTTCTTATATACCGTTCTCATTGACGAACTTCTACATACTCTCGAGGCTTCAAACCACGGACTGAAAATAAACTCCGTGTCTCTCTGCGCGTCTACACAAGCAGATGATATTGTTCTGATGTCTTTGTCGAAAAACGGACTTAATGAACTAATAAAAATTTGCAGCACTTACGCAAACAAATGGCGTTATTCGTATAATGCCTCAAAATGTGCTGTACTTATACATAATCAGAAACAACGTCATCGGCCGGAAGACAATACTCTGTGTTATGCAAATCAACCACTTCCAGTCGTCAAAGAATACAAACATCTTGGAATAATCCAGAATAACAGACGGAACTCCCCTGCAAATGTAGATATGGTGCGTCAAACTACGCGGGGATCGCTGTTCTCGTTAATAAACTGCGGAATCCATAGTAATGGCGTCAACCCTATAACGGCAGCAAAACTTTACACGTCCATTGTCCTACCACAAGCTCTATTTGGTTGTGAACTATGGAATGATATAACAAAAACTGACATGTCTCACTTAGAAGCTACTCACCATTTCTGTCTAAAACGCATCCAGAACCTACCCCATCTTACCCGCTCAGACATGGTCACCGGTTTACTTGGGTTCACGTCATTAGAAGCATACATAGACTTACAAAAGTTATCGTTCCTTGGTACGATTTGTAGACTTAAAGCAACAGACATTACGCTCCAGCTATTTCTCAATAGACTTTACCAATGCAAAAACATGTGTACAAAACGAAACAATGGCTTTATAAACGATATCCTACAAATACTCAGAAAATACAAACTGGAACAATATATCGAGCAATTCATGTTATCAACAACATTTCCTGCAAAAGAACCATGGAAAAGTGTTTGTAAAAAAACAATAATAAACTTCGAAGAACAGCATTGGTTATTACGAATTAACGCAAACGATGATTGCTTCCGGTTTCGAAGGGTCCACAATAAACTATCTCCTGGAACAGTCTAGCTAACTGCATTAGAGAATCCGTCTTCCATCGAGTCCATGACATTCTTAGCCAAATTATGCTGTGCACCAAAACCAAACCAAATAAAGAACTGTTTAACATGCAAGGCACAATATACAGATGAACTGTTTCATAAAGTTTTTGATTGTAGCAGTAATAAACATCAATCCACGAGGATGGCGTACTGGAACTCTCTCAATATTCAGTTTCCAAGTGATCTATGCTCATTTCTACGGAACAGTACCAAAGACATTCAATTACTATTCTTGATTGGATATGTAGATATACTTTTATCTTCACTGTTAACAGTAAAGCAAATCTCAGAATTTATGAACTTTAATGCTGCTTTCCTGAGATCAATATACGCTTGTTAATAAATGCACGTCTATATGATTTACATGTAGAGACTGATATTAAAATGAATTAAGACCTGAAACAAGATATACACACTTTAAACATTTTCATGTTTCGTTTCGGTGAAATAACCTAAATGTGCATATAAATCATTCAAACTAGAGTCCTACAACAAGACAACAGATTTAAATAATTTACTTTAATTCACGAATAAAGACAGTTATTTATATCTACATCGATGATAAAACCATAGACTTTGTAAATATTAACTATTATTTTGTAATTCACAATGTGATCATAGTATTTATATTGTAGTATTATATGTATAAAATCCAAATGTTTGTAAAATCTCCAGAAATGGGGGAATAAAAGTTGATAATAATAGACATTATTTTATATAGAACAAAGAACAAAATTAAACTGTGTAGTGAAACCTTAAAATCATCTGTTTTTATTTGTTTTGTTGTGTTTTTTTTCTTCAAATTGCGATACGGTGTCTTCCTTCTGAATCGTGTGCATTTCAAACATTGCACGACTTGCAGTATTTCGATTGATTCCAGTTTCACTTAACCAAATAGTAACAAGCAGGGTGAATACACTTTATTCAGAGTTAACACAGTAGTAAATAGTACGATGTATGAATCAATTCCATCTAAGTTAACCCAGCAGTAAATAAAATGATGTAATTTCTTGTTTATATTTAGGATTTGTAATATAGAAAAGATCTGACAGCTACCGATAAAGATATTATCCTGGTTTATTGTTGCATCTACAGTTCAAAATTCACAACCAATGTATGTAGGGTGATGTTTAGTGGGTAGGTGTAGCCGAGAGTTCGATCCCCGTTTCGAACAGTCTCAAAACAACACCCAGTACTGGTTCTATCCTGGAAACAACACCTAGTACTGGTTCTATCCTGGAAACGGACTTGCGAGCAATTTACAAATGTTCTTGGCTTGCTTCGCAATCGGACTTCATAAATTAGTACAAATCAACTAACGTATGTAGCTATCAATGATGTAAAAATCTTTTTTAATCTGAAAGGTATTACATAGATATTGTTTGAAAACACGTTGAATATTCGACTACACATATTATTCTCTGACTAATTGAATTACGGAAGTGACTTAATTGTTTTCAACAACCGGAAACCAATCAAGTTTCACAACCTAACGTGTATAAGTCAATCATTCAGTTTTGTTCTTCATTCTTAAGTAACCAAAATATGTTTGCACGGTTGTCATTCATAGATAGACGCAAATGAAAGAAGTAAAACTTACATTTAATTGTTTGTCAAACTCTGCACTACCAACACATGATGAGAAAAGTAGGGATCGTGTAGAATATAAAATACATATTTTTTCTGTTCAGTTTGTACAACTGTTGACAAAGTGAAAGTAGACAAAATTCAAACATGAAATGCTTTCAAAATGTTCAAAATGCATCAATCATGCCATCCAAATAAAAAAATGAGCATTGAAATAAGGAAAATTCATTTTTTAAGAAGAAGAAACAAGGATCATTTATAACCGTCACATTTCCTGTTTCCAATGGTGTTACTATGCCCACACTTGTAGTATTTGATTGTATTGATTATATAAGTCATCCATTAATTGGGAACTATATGTCATGATTATTTGCCATACATAATAAATGTGCTCATAAAAAGGAAAAGGAAATAAAAGTTAAAGGTATGTGTGCGAATATGTTTTTAAAGTAACAAAAAACATGGCTGTGGATTTATAGATAATTAAAAACGAATACACCAGCATTGTGAAGTTTGTTGTAAATTCGTGTTTTCGTCTTCCGACATTTAAAATGAAACTAATCGTAGTACCAACCTTCTCAGCCTCCACAGTTGAAGAGTTACGCACTTTAATGTCGAAAAAAGAAAAAACAAATATCAAACTATTATCTAACTGCTTAATATAAGGCTGTATAAAAAAAAGGATACTAGAAGCTTTCTCGCTTGATTCTCAGTATTTAGAGGATAGTTCTAGGTCTGGTCGGCCCTGTGTCAGTATTATGTGACTGGGTGGGATATCGTATCATGTGTCTGCGGCATGATACTCCAGTGTTTCAGCACTTAGAATACTGTCTCAAGTAGACACTGTTGTGATATTAGTGAAAAATCATTGAAAGCGACGTTAAACACCGTACAACAACTATCTTTCCTTGCATATGTTTGTGTTACCGTATGATATTTCGAGATCGAATGTAACAAAATGGAAATCAGATAAAACTGTCATATGTTTCTTCCATCTTCTAATATATCCCTCCAGGTGCATCTGAGATTATCATGCTGCCTTCATACCTCACAGCACAGCTTAAAGGAACGCTAGCGTTTAACGTCACATGGCGCACAGAACAAGGTGCTGTTGTCGTCTTCACTCAGCTGTTTGATGGTAAAGGAGCAACGGAAGTGCTCACTGTGAATGGCAGCGATGCTCAGTTGCTAAACAACTGGAATGACAAGGCAACGGTTGATGTTGGTAATGATACAGACACAACGTCGGTGCAAATAACATTGAATGGTGTTACAATTGAAGAGGAAGGCCGTTATAAGATGCACATACGTGCAGATGGAAAAGAACAAACCGAGACTTTGTTTAACACAGCTTATTTCAGGATTGTAACATACGGTATGCATACTTTTTATTCACAGTTCGTGGTTGGTAAGATGTCTGTAATAATAAGTTTACTAGTATACTACTTTACCCAAGGACTTATATAGAAGAGGAAACGCAGCTCATTGAGATGTTATGAAAGCTCGCATATTCACGCAGAATCTCGCTAAATTTCGTTTTCAAATACCCTAACTTCCATTCATCTCAGAAATACAAATAAAAAATCATTCTTTATACAATGAAATTCTATATAAAATGAGACCATTCCAGGCGAGAATGTGTTTAAAATTGTTGAAGCAGATCTACTTGTGATTAAAAATGTGTATACTGCAACTAAATAATCAAGAAAAGTACTTGAATATTTGTTTTAAACTGTGATGATTTTAATCCAAGAGCATATTTTGTATTCAAAACACTATAAAACATCTAAGATTAAATAAAGCTTATATTTTAATATACAAAAAAACAATTGTCTGTGGAATCTGAATGATTAATTTGACAAAATATTAATTCTACGCGTATTATGTTATCAACATTTAGTAGAGAGATGAAAAGTTTCTATCCTTCTTTATAAGTCCTTGACTTTACCACAATATTGTACAATACAATGTATGTAGTACTAGTAATGTACGGTGTCCCGTTCAGGCCATCGCGGCATATTTATTATTTTAAGTAAAATCGAAACAACGAAGCTAAGATGGTAAAAATTCGAAACAACGAAATACCATTAGTGACTAGTCGTAATTATGATGTTTCGACTTTTTACCGTTTCGTTGTTTCGACTTTTGTTGATTTAATAGATATGTTACGATGGCCTCAACGGAACATCGTAAGAATGATAATTGTTGAGCCACCATTTATTTCAACTTTCAAAACTTGTTGCCGGTCCCCCATCGTAATTGTCTAAGACTCTGCCTCATATTGTATGTATTTTTCCAGTAACTTGTAGACGGTTCTGGTCAGATTCATTGCTTTACCAATAACCTAATAGATAAAAAAAAGGTGTATAACAAGTACAAGTGTATGTTTTGTTTCCAGCATTGCCAATCAGCATCCAAATGCAGGTTGAAAGAACGGTATACAACGAGAGCATGGACGCCATCTTTGTTTGCTCCGGTAATATCGGACGCCCGATGGGAAATCTACGGCTGCTACAGTCGTCATCCGATCTCTCCGGTACATTTTACACAGTTGAGAACATAGATCCCGCCAAGATGGAAGAACTGTTTGCATCTGAACGTCTTTCAAATGGAACTTACCAAGTATTGCATGAGTTCCATCTGAATATAAGCAGTGCCTATAACGGAACATATTTTAAATGTGACGTCATACACGAAATACCGGATATTACATTGACAGAAAGCAGCGCAGTTCAAGTCTTTGTGAACTGTAAGTAAAACATTAGTACCAGATATAGCTCAAATGTCATTTGAAAACAATCATATAACAATGTTGTGCAGCTCCAAGGTCATTTAATAACACTCATAAGATAATATCATATAGTTGCACGGTCATATAATGACATTAATATGACACTATCATATAGTTCTAGATCATATAATGACATTAATATAACACTATCATATAGCTCTAAGGTCATATAATGACATTAATATAACACTATCATATAGCTCTAAGGTCATATAATGACATTAATATAACACTATCATATAGCTCCAAGGTCATATAATAACATTAATATAACACTATCATATAGCTCTAAGGTCATATAATGACTTTAATATAACACTATCATATAGCTCTAAGGTCATACAATGACATTAATATAACACTATCATATAGCTCAAATGTCATATAATGACATTATTATAACACTATCCTATTGCTCTAAGGTAATTTAATGAATTCATTTATTATACCATATAGTTCCAAGGTCATATAATGATATTCATATAGCACTGTCATATAGCTCAAATATCATACAATGACATTAATATAAAACTATCATATAGCTCCAAGGTCATATAATGACATTATCATAACACTATCCTATAGCTCCAAGGTAATTTAATGAATTCATTTATTATATCATATAGTTCCAAGGTCATATAATGACATTATTATAACATTATCCTATAGCTTCAAGGTAATTTAATGAATTCATTTATTATATCATATAGTTTCAAGGTCATATAATGACATTGTCATAACACTATCCTATAGCTCCAAGGTAATTTAATGAATTCATTTATTATATCATATAGTTCCAAGGTCATATAATGACATTAATATAACACTATCGTATAGCTCCAAGGTCATATAATGACATTAATATAAAACTATCATATAGCTCAAATGTCATATAATGACATTATTATAACACTATCCTATAGCTCCATGATAATTTAATGAATTCATTTATTATATCATATAGTTCTAAGGTCATATAATGATATTCATATAGCACTATCATATAGCTCCATGGTCATATAATGACATTAATATAAAACTATCCTATAGCTCCAAGGTAATTTAATGAATTCATTTATTATATTATATAGTTCCAAGGTCTTTTAATGACATACATTTAACAATAGCATTCATTTCCAAGGTCATTTAATGACATTAATTAAATACTATCATCCTTTCAAAGGTCATTTAATGACATTCATTTACCAATAGCATTCAGTGCCAAGGTCATTTAATGACATTCATTTAATACTATCATCCTTTCAAAGATCATTTAATGACATTCATTTAACAATAGCATTCAGTTCTAAGGTCATTTAATGACATTCATTTAACAATATCATTCAGTTCCAAGGTCATTTATTGACATTTATTTAACAAAATAATTCAGTTTCAAAGTTATTTATTGACATTCATTTAACAATATCATTCAGTTCCAAGGTCATTTAATGACATTCATTTAACAATATCATTCAGTTCCAAGTTCATTTATTGACATTCATTAACAATATCATACAGTTTCAAGGTTATTTATTGACATTCATTTACAATATCATTAAGTTTCAAGGTAATTTTTTTGACATTCATTTAACAGTATAATTCAGTTCCAATGTCATTTATTGACATTCATCTAACAGTATCATTTAGTTCCAAGGTCATTTATTGACATTCATTTAACAGTATCATACAATTCCAAGGTCATTTACCTACATTCATTAACAATATCATACAGTTTCAAGGCCATTTATTGACATTCATTTAACAGTATCATTCAGTTCCAATGTCATTTATTGACATTCATTTAACAATATCATTCAGTTCCAAGGTCGTTTTTTGACATTCATTTAATAGTATCATACAATTCCAAGGTCATTTATTGACATTCATTTACAGTATCATTCAGGTCATTTAATGTAATTCATATAATAATAGCAAAGCTCCGATGCCATTTTATTATATAGCACTAACATACAGCTCCAAGGCCATTTAGTGTCATTCATATAACAATTACATGTCTCTCTCTCTCTCTCTCTCTCTCTCTCTCTCTCTCTCTCTCTCTCTCTCTCTCTCCCTTTCTCTCTCTCTCTCTCTCTGTCTCTCTCTCTCAAGGTATATATATGTGTTTCTAATGACGCATGGTGTACACGTTTGAAAGTGTAAACTTGAAAATATGTTTAAATGGAGTTTATCAGGATTTTTCAAACTTTTAAAATTTGCTAAAAAAATGTTTTCCAATATATCATGCCTATATATACTAACTGGCCCCATATTGCCATAAGGATATATATTTAAACATGCCCAAATAATATATAGAAAAGGGGTTTCGTAACTGGGCTACAAGCCTAGATTAGACTAATATAAATTTCCCGTATAGTATTTTGTAACGTTTTAAATGAATCACGCGATTTCATTTTAATTTCAGTTTGATCCGTTATACAGGTTTACACGTATATATATATAGTCGTTTCATCTTAAAAAGAGTCCCAATGACGTCAAACAATATTTAAGTGATGTCTATTTTTAGAATGGGGATTTCGTTTCAAGATACCGCTCCAATTTAATTATCGATTTTGTCACGTTTTGGTGAATTTGGCAAACCAAACCTTTCAGATTTTATTTAATGATGATAATGAGACGTTTTTTTGCTATTTCAATAATCATTTCATTTTTTGAGACATTGATAGCGTTTTTCTTGATATTTTCAAACAGCTGGTTAAACCGAAACGTTGTGATTCAAAAGGGGTATATCTAGAAAAAAATATAATATATATCAAATTTACCAAAACGTGACAAAACCGATATTTCAGTTGGAGCTGTGACATATCCACAACTACGTCACTGATCGGCGTGGTAAACTTGAAATGAAATCCCCATTGTAAAAACAGACAGCACTTAAATACTGTTTGACGACCTTCACATCGTCATTCGGACTCTTCTACGATGAACCCAATTTTACAACGTGTTAACCTGTATAACGGATTAAATTGAAATCAAAAGGAAAACACTTGAACGTCACAAAATACTAGTATGTTGCAATTTTAAGTGGGAAATCTATCTTAGTCTAACATAAGCGCATATTTACTTTAAAAACGACTGGTTGCTTAACTTATATAAGTGGACAAAAGCCCTATACCAAATTGTCTTCAGACAATGCAAACACAATACTTCCCTAATGCTATTTATGAATATAAATAGCTTTTGAAATACAATAAAAAACGGCCTAACTAGAAGAATATATTATTATAAATAATGTTTAATTATATATGCTTAATATTTCATTATTTTGACACTCCTATATTAACGTCATAGTTTCTTTCTTCCGCGTTGTGTATATATACAATTCTCATGTTTATGGTGTACATCAGGGTCAAAAGCACCGGTACCGGTGCACCGATATTTTTGTTATAACGGTGCACCGATAAAATATACCGTTGCACCATCAAAATATATCAATGCAACGTTAAAAGTGGCGGTATACCGTTAAAACAAAATTATCGGTGCACCGATATAATAGCGGTGTACCGGTCTGGTGCTTTTGACCCTGATTGTACACCATACATGTTAATGTCTAATTAGATCTAATATTGATATGTTGTAGTATGGACCGGGTAATACCATAATGCTATTCACTGCCGGAGTTATTTCCCTTTACCTATGTCAGAATTGTACACAAGATATCGCGATTTATTTGACAATCAATGTATCGAAGAAATTAAAATTACCCTCATCCATCTCGCATGATTGCATACGTGGTAAGTTGCTAAAAAGGGACAAAACTTCACGTTATCAAACTAACTCACGCCCTAAGCTACTCTGGGGCCCAAGGGTGGACGAGCATGACCCCAGACCCCCTTAAAATCGCTCTCTCTGTATTTTAAGGTCATGATTTCAATAACAGGCAATTCCCACTCCTGATCTACTTACGAAACATAACTGGCTTTTAATACATCATCTATCATTCCTACCTTGTTGAACATAACTGGCTTTTAATTCATCATCCATCATTCCTACCTTGTGGAACATAACTGGCTGTTGAGACCGGTCCATCATTCCTACCTTGTGGAACATAACTGGCTTTTAATTCATCATCCATCATTCCTACCTTGTGTACTATTACTGGCTTTTAATTTATCATCTATCATTCCTACCTTGTGGAACATAACTGTCTGTTGAGACTTGTCCATCCATCATTCCTACTTTGTGGAACATAACTGGCTTTTAATTCATCATCCATCATTCCTACTTTGTGGAACATAACTGGCTTTTAATTCATCATCCATCATTCCTACTTTGTGGAACATAACTGGCTTTTAATTCATCATCCATCATTCCTATTTTGCGGAACATAACTGGTAGTTAATTCATCATCAAGCATTCTTACCTTATGGAACATAGCTGGCTTTAAATTCATCTATCATTCCTACCTTGTGGAACATAACTGGCTTTTAATTCATCATCCATCATTCCTTCCTTCTGGAACATAACTGGCAGTTTATTCATCATCCATCATTCCTACTTTGTGGAACATAGCTGGCAGTTAATTCATAATCCATCATTCCTACTTTGTGGAACATAACTGGCTTTTAATTCATCATCTATCATTCCTACCTTGTTGAACATAACTGGCTTTTAATTCATCATCCATCATTCCTACCTTGTGGAACATAACTGGCTGTTGAGACCGGTCCATCATTCCTACCTTGTGGAACATAACTGGCTTTTAATTCATCATCCATCATTCCTACCTTGTGTACTATTACTGGCTTTTAATTTATCATCTATCATTCCTACCTTGTGGAACATAACTGTCTGTAGAGACTTGTCCATCCATCATTCCTACTTTGTGGAACATAACTGGCTTTTAATTCATCATCAATTATTCCTACTTTGTGGAACATAACTGGCTTTTAATTCATCATCCATCATTCCTACTTTGTTGAACATAACTGGCTTTTAATTCATCATCCATCATTCCTACTTTATGGAACATAACTGGCTTTTAATTCATCATCCATCATTCCTATTTTGCGGAACATAACTGGTAGTTAATTCATCATCAAGCATTCTTACCTTATGGAACATAGCTGGCTTTAAATTCATCTACCATTCCTACCTTGTGGAACATAACTGGCTTTTAATTCATCATCCATCATTCCTACCTTCTGGAACATAACTGGCAATTTATTCATCATCCATCATTCCTACTTTGTGGAACATAACTGGCAGTTAATTCATAATCCATCATTCCTACTTTGTGGAACATAACTGGCTTTTAATTCATCATCTGTCATTCCTACCTTGTGGAACATAACTGGTAGTTAATTCATCATCAAGCATTCTTACCTTATGGAACATAGCTGGCTTTAAATTCATCTATCATTCCAACCTTGTGGAACATAACTGGCTTTTAATTCATCATCCATCATTCCTACCTTCTGGAACATAACTGGCAGTTTATTCATCATCCATCATTCCTACTTTGTGGAACATAACTGGCAGTTAATTCATAATCCATCATTCCTACTTTGTGGAACATAACTGGCTTTTAATTCATCATCTATCATTCCTACCTTGTGGAACATAACTGGCTTTTCATTCATCATTTATCATTCTTACCTTGTGGAGCATAACTGGCAGTTAATTCATCATGTATCATTCCTACTTTGTGGAACATAACTGGCTTTTCATTCATCATTTATCATTCTTACCTTGTGGAGCATAATTGGCAGTTAATTCAGCATCTATCATTCCTACCTTGTGGAACATAACTGGTAGTTAATTCATCATCAAGCATTCTTACCTTATGGAACATAGCTGGCTTTAAATTCATCTATCATTCCAACCTTGTGGAACATAACTGGCTTTTAATTCATCATCCATCATTCCTACCTTCTGGAACATAACTGGCAGTTAATTCATAATCCATCATTCCTACTTCGTGGAACATAACTGGCTTTTAATTCATCATCTATCATTCCTACCTTGTGGAACATAACTGGCTTTTCATTCATCATTTATCATTCTTACCTTGTGGAGCATAACTGGCAGTTAATTCATCATGTATCATTCCTACTTTGTGGGACATAACTGGTTTTTAATTCATCATCAATCATTCCTACCTTGTGGAACATAACTGGCTTTCAATTCATCATCTATCGTTCCTACCTTGTGGAGCATAACTGGCTTTTAATTCAACATCTATCATTCCTACCTTGTGGAACATAACTGGCTTTTAATTCATCATTTATTATTCCTACCTTGTGGAACATAACTGGTAGTTAATTCATTATCCATAGTTCCTAGTTTGTGGAACATAACTGGCTTTTAATCCATCATTCCTACCTTGTGGAACATAACTGGCAGTTAATCCATCATCTATCATTCCTACTTTGTGGAACATAACTGGCAGTTAATTCATCATCCATCATTCCTACTTTGTGGAACATAACTGGCTTTTAATTCATCTTCTATCATTCCTACTTTGTGGAACATAACTGGTTTTTAATTCATCATCCATCATTCCTACCTTGTGGAACATAACTGGCAGTTAATTCATCATTCTTCATTCCTACTTTGTGGAACAAAACTGGCTTTTAATTCATCATCCATCATTCCTACCTTGTGGAACATAACTGTCAGTTAATTCATCATTCTTCATTGCTACCTTGTGGAACATAAATGGCTTTTAATTCATCATCCATCATTCCTACCTTGTGGAACATAACTGGCAGTTAATTCATCATCCATCATTCCTACTTTGTGGAACATAACTGGCTTTTAATTCATCTTTCTATCATTCCTACCATGTGGAACATAACTGGCTTTTAATTCATCATCCATCATTCCTACCTTAAGGAACATAACTGGCAAGTTAATTCATCATCCTTCATCCCTACCTTAAGGAACATAACTGGCTTTTAATTCATCATCCATCATTCCTACCTTAAGGAACATAATTGGCAGTTAATTCATCATCCTTCATTCCTACCTTTAGGAACATAACTGGCTTTCAATTCATCATCCATCATTCCTACCTTAAGGAACATAATTGGCAGTTAATTCATCATCCTTCATTCCTACCTTGTGGAACATAACTGGCTTATAATTCATCATCCATCATGCCTACATTTTGGAACATAACTGGCGTTTAAGACTGAGACATCATTCCTTCCCTGTGGAACATAACTGGCTGTCGAGACTGATTCATCATTCCTACCTTGTGGAACATAACTGGCTGTCGAGACTGATTCATCATTCCTTCCCTGTGGAACATAACTGGCTGTCGAGACTGATTCATCATTCCTACCTTATGGAATATAACTGGCTGTCGAGACTGATCCATCATTCCTACCTTGTGGAAACCTAACTTGCTGTTGAGACTGATCCATCATTCCTACCTTGTGGAACATAACTGGCTGTTGAGACTGATTACTACCTTATGGAACATACCTGGCTGTTGAGACTTATCCATCATTCCTTTCTTATGGAACATAACTGGCTGTTGAGACTGATGCATCATCCCTACATTGTGGAACATAACTGGCTGTTGAGACTGATCCATCATTCCTACGTTGTGGAACACAACTGGCTGTTGAGAAAGGTCCATAATTCCTACCTTGTGGAACATAACTGGCTGTTGAGACTGATCCATTATTCCTGCCTTGTGGAACATAACTGTCTGTTGAGACTGATCCATTATTCTTACCTTGTGGAACATAACTGTCTGTTGAGACTAATCCATCATTCCTACCATGTGGAACATAACTTGCTGTTCAGACTGATCCATCATCCCTACTTTGTGGAACATAACTGGCAGTTAATTCATCATCCATCATTCCTACCTTGTGGGACATAACTGGCTTTAAATTCATCATCCATAACTGGCTGTTGAGACTGATCCATCATTCCTACCTTGTGGAACATAACTGGTTTGTGAGACTGATCCATCATTCCTACAATGTGGAACATAACTGGCTGTTGAGACTGATCCGTCATTCCTACAATGTCGAACATAACTGGCTGTTGAGATTGATCCGTCATTCATACCTTGTGGAACATAACTGGCTGTTGAGATTGATCCGTCATTCCTACAATGAGGAACATAACTGGCTGTTGAGACTGATCCATATTTCCTACCTTGTGGAACATAACTGGCTGTTGAGACTGATCTATCTTTCCTACCTTGTGTAACATAACTGGCTGATGAGACTGATCCATCTTTCCTACCTTGGGGAACGTAACTGGCTGTTGAGAATGATCCATCTTTCCTACCTTGTGGAACATAACTGGCTGTTGTGACTGGTCCATCATTCCTACATTGTGGAACATAACTGGCTGTTGAGACTGATCTATCTTTCCTACCTTGTGGAACATAACTGGCTGTTGAGACTGATCCATCATTCCTGTCTTGTGGAACATAACTGGCTGTTGAGACTGATCAATCTTTCCTACCTTGTGGAACATAACTGGCTGTTGAGATGATCCATCTTTCCTACCTTGTGAAACATAACTGGCTGTTGAGACTGGTCCATCATTCCTACATTGTGGAACATAACTGGCTGTTGAGACTGATCTATCTTTCCTACCTTGTGGAACATAACTGGCTGTTGAGAATGATCCATCATTCCTACCTTGTGGACCATAACTGGCTGTTGAGACTGATCCATCATTCCTAAATTGTGGACCATAACTGGCTGTTGAGACTGATCCACCATTCCTACCTTGTGGACCATAACTGGCTGTTAAGACTGATCCATCATTCTTACCTAGTGGAACATAACTGGCTGTTGAGACTGATCCATCATTCCTACCTTGTGGAACGTAAAGACAGTTGAGACTGATACGTCATTCCTACCTTGTGGAACATAACTGGCTGTTGAGACTGATCCATCATTCCTACCTTGTGGAACATAACTTGCTGTTGAGACTGATCCATCATTCCTACATTGTGGAACATAACTGGCTGATGAAACTGATCCATCATTCCTACCATTTGGAACAAAACTGGCTGTTGAGACTGATCCATCATTTCTACCTTGTGGAACATAACTGGCTGTTGAGACTGATCCATCATTCCTACATTGTGGAACATAACTGGCTGTTGAAACTGATCCATCATTCCTACAATTTGGAACATAACTGGCTGTTGAGACTGATCCATCATTCCTACCTTGCGGAACATAACTGGCTGTTGAGACTGATCCATCATTCCTACATTGTGGAACATAACTGGCTGTTGAGACTGATCCATCATTCCTACCTTGTGTCATTCCTACATTGTGGAACATTACTGGCTGTTGAGACTGATCCATCATTCCTACTTTATGGAGCATAGCTGGCTGTTGAGACTGATCCATCATTCCTACCTTGTGTCATTCCTACATTGTGGAACATAACTGGCTGTTGAGACTGATCCATCATTCCTACCTTGTGGAACATAACTGGCTGTTGAGACTGACCCATCATTCCTACCTTGTGGAACATAACTGGCTGTTGAGACTGACCTATCATTCCTACATCGTGGAACATAACTGGTTGTTGATACTGATCCATCATTCCTATCTTGTTGAACATAACTGGCTGTTGAGACTGATCCATCATTCCTACCTTGTGGAACATAACTGGCTGTTGAGGCTGATCCATCATTCCTACCTTGTGGAACATAACTGGCTGTTGAGACTGATCCATCACTCCTACCTTGTGGAATATAACTGGCTGTTGTGGCTGATCCATCACTCCTACCTTGTGGAACATAACTGGTTGTTGATACTGATCCATCATTCCTATCTTGTGGAACATAACTGGCTGTCATAACTGGCTGTTGAGACTGATCCATCATTCCTACCTTGTGGAACATAAATGGCTGTTGAGACTGATCCATCATTCCTACATTGTGGAACATAACTGGCTGTTGAAACTGATCCATCATTCCTACCATTTGGAACATAACTGGCTGTTGAGACTGATCCATCATTCCTACCTTGCGGAACATAACTGGCTGTTGAGACTGATCCATCATTCCTACATTGTGGAACATAACTGGCTGTTGAGACTGATCCATCATTCCTACCTTGTGTCATTCCTACATTGTGGAACATTACTGGCTGTTGAGACTGATCCATCATTCCTACCTTGTGGAGCATAGCTGGCTGTTGAGACTGATCCATCATTCCTACCTTGTGTCATTCCTACCTTGTGGAACATTACTGGCTGTTGAGACTGATCCATCATTCCTACCTTGTGGAACATAGCTGGCTGTTGAGACTGATCCATCATTCCTACCTTGTGGAACATAACTGGCTGTTGAGACTGATCCATCAACTTTACCTTCTGGAACATAACTGGCTGTTGAGACTGATCCATCATTCCTACATTGTGGAACATAACTGGCTGTTGAGACTGATCCATCATTCCTACCTTGTGGAACATAACTGGCTGTTGAGACTGATCCATCATTCCTACCTTGTGGAACATAGCTGGCTGTTGAGACTGATCCATTATTCCTACCTTGTAGAACATAACTGGCTGTTGAGACTGATCCATCAACTTTACCTTCTGGAACATAACTGGCTGTTGAGACTGATCCATCATTCCTACCTTGTGGAACATAACTGGCTGTTGAGACTGATCCATCATTCCTACATTGTGGAACATAACTGGCTGTTGAGGCTGATCCATCATTCCTACCTTGTGGAACATAACTGGCTGTTGAGGCTTATCCATCATTCCTACCTTGTGGAACATAACTGGCTGTTCAGACTGATCAATCATTTCTACCTTGTGGAACATAACTGGCTGTTGAGACTGATCCATCAACTTTACCTTCTGGAACATAACTGGCTGTTGAGACTGATCCATCATTCCTACCTTGTGGAACATAACTGGCTGTTGAGACTGATCCATCATTCCTACCTTGTGGAACATAACTGGCTGTTGAGGCTGATCCATCATTCCTACCTTGTGGAACATAACTGGCTGTTGAGACTGATCCATCATTCCTACCTTGTGGAACATATCTAGCTGTTGAGACTGATCCATCATTCCTACCTTGTGGAACATAACTGGCTGTTGAGACTGATCCATCAACTTTACCTTCTGGAACATAACTGGCTGTTGGGACTGATCCATCATTCCTACCTTGTGGAAACATAACTGGCTGTTGAGACTGATCCATCATTCCTACCTTGTGGAACATAACTGGCTGTTGAAGCTGATCCATCATTCCTACCTTGTGGAACATAACTGGCTGTTGAGATTGATCCATCATTCCTGCCTTGTGGAACATAACTGGCTGTTGAGACTGATCCATCATTATTACCTTGTGGAACATAACTGGCTGTTGAAACTGATCCATCATTCCTACCTTGTGGAACATAACTGGCTGTTGAGGCTGATCCATCATTCCTACCTTGTGGAACATAACTGGCTGTTGAGACTGATCCATCATTCCTACCTTGTGGAACATAACTGGCTGTTGAGGCTGATCCATCATTCCTACCTTGTGGAACATAACTGGCTGTTGAGACTGATCCATCATTCCTACCTTATGGAACATAACTGGCTGTTGAGGCTGATCCATCATTCCTACCTTGTGGAACATATCTGGCTGTTGAGACTGATCCAGCATTCCTACCTTGTGGAACATAACTGGCTGTTGAGACTGATCCATCAACTTTACCTTCTGGAACATAACTGGCTGTTGAGACTGATCCATCATTCCTACCTTGTGGAACATAACTGGCTGTTGAGACTGATCCATCATTCCTACCTTGTGGAACATAACTGGCTGTTGAGACTGATCCATCATTCCTGCCTTGTGGAACATAACTGGCTGTTGAGGCTGATCCATCATTCCTACCTTGTGGAACATAACTGTCTGTTGAGACTAATCCATCATTCCTACCTTGTGGAACATAACTGACTGTTGAGACTGATCCATCATTCCTACCTTGTGGAACATAACTGACTGTTGATACTGATCCATCATTCCTACCTTGTGGAACATAACTGTCTGTTGAGACTGATCCATTATTCTTACCATGTGGAACATAACTGGCTGTTGAGACAGATCCATCATTCCTACCTTGTGGAACATAACTGGTTTGTGAGACTGATCCATCATTCCTACAATGTGGATCATAACTGGCTGTTGAGACTGATCCGTCATTCCTACAATGTGGAACATAACTGGCTGTTGAGATTGATCCATCATTCCTGCCTTGTGGAACATAACTGTCTGTTGAGATTGATCCATCATTCCTGCCTTGTGGAACATAACTGTCTGTTGAGACTGATCCATTATTCTTACCTTGTGGAACATAACTGTCTGTTGAGACTAATCCATCATTCCTACCATGTGGAACATAACTGGCTGTTGAGACTGATCCATCATTCCTACCTTGTGGAACATAACTGGTTTGTGAGACTGATCCATCATTCCTACAATGTGGAACATAACTGGCTCTTGAGACTGATCCGTCATTCCTACAATGTGGAACATAACTGGCTGTTGAGACTGATCCATCATTCCTGCCTTGTGGAACATAACTGTCTGTTGAGACTGATCCATTATTCTTACCTTGTGGAACATAACTGTCTGTTGAGACTAATCCATCATTCCTACCATGTGGAACATAATTTGCTGTTGAGACTGATCCATCATTCCTACTTTGTGGAACATAACTGGCAGTTAATTCATCATCCATCATTCCTACCTTGTGGAACATAACTGTCTGTTGAGACTGATCCATTATTCTTACCTTGTGGAACATAACTGTCTGTTGAGACTAATCCATCATTCCTACCATGTGGAACATAACTGGCTGTTGAGACTGATCCATCATTCCTACCTTGTGGAACATAACTGGTTTGTGAGACTGATCCATCATTCCTACAATGTGGAACATAACTGGCTGTTGAGACTGATCCATCATTCCTACAATGTGGAACATAACTGGCTGTTGAGACTGATCCGTCATTCCTATAATGTGGAACATAACTGGATGTTGAGATTGATCCGTCATTCCTACCTTGTGGAACATAACTGGCTGTTGAGATTGATCCGTCATTCCTACAATGAGGAACATAACTGGCTGTTGAGACTGATCTATCTTTCCTACCTTGTGGAACATAACTTGATCCATATTTCCTACCTTGTGGAACATAACTGGCTGTTGAGACTGATCTATCTTTCCTACCTTGTGGAACATAACTGGCTATTGAGACTGATCCATCTTTCCTGCCTTGTGGAACATAACTGGCTGTTGAGAATGATCCATCTTTCCTACCTTGTGGAACATAACTGGCTGTTGAGACTGGTCCATCATTACTACATTGTGGAACATAACTGGCTGTTGAGACTGATCTATCTTTCCTATTGTGGAACATAACTGGCTGTTGAGGACTGATCCTATCATTCCTACCTTGTGGAACATAACTGGCTGTTGAGACTGATCCATCTTTCCTACCTTATGGAACATAACTGGCTGTTGAGGCTGATCCATCATTTCCTACCTTGTGGAACATAATCTGGCTGTTGAGACTGGATCCAGCATTCCTACCTTGTGGACTATAACTGGCTGTTGAGACTGATCTATCACTTTCTACCTTCTGGAACATAACTGGCTGTTGAGACTGATCCATCATTTCCTACCTTGTGGAACATAACTGGCTGTTGAGAATGATCCATCATTCCTACCTTGTGGAACATAACTGGCTGTTGAGACTGATCCATCATTCCTACCTTGTGGAACATAACTGGCTGTTGAGGCTGATCCATCATTTCCTACCTTGTGGAACATAACTGGCTGTTGAGAATGATCCATCTTTCCTACCTTGTGGAACATAACTGACTGTTGAGACTGATCCATCATTCCTACCTTGTGGAACATAACTGACTGTTGATACTGATCCATCATTCCTACCTTGTGGAACATAACTGTCTGTTGAGACTGATCCATTATTCTTACCATGTGGAACATAACTGGCTGTTGAGACAGATCCATCATTCCTACCTTGTGGAACATAACTGGTTTGTGAGACTGATCCATCATTCCTACAATGTGGATCATAACTGGCTGTTGAGACTGATCCGTCATTCCTACAATGTGGAACATAACTGGCTGTTGAGATTGATCCATCATTCCTGCCTTGTGGAACATAACTGTCTGTTGAGATTGATCCATCATTCCTGCCTTGTGGAACATAACTGTCTGTTGAGACTGATCCATTATTCTTACCTTGTGGAACATAACTGTCTGTTGAGACTAATCCATCATTCCTACCATGTGGAACATAACTGGCTGTTGAGACTGATCCATCATTCCTACCTTGTGGAACATAACTGGTTTGTGAGACTGATCCATCATTCCTACAATGTGGAACATAACTGGCTCTTGAGACTGATCCGTCATTCCTACAATGTGGAACATAACTGGCTGTTGAGACTGATCCATCATTCCTGCCTTGTGGAACATAACTGTCTGTTGAGACTTATCCATTATTCTTACCTTGTGGAACATAACTGTCTGTTGAGACTAATCCATCATTCCTACCATGTGGAACATAATTTGCTGTTGAGACTGATCCATCATTCCTACTTTGTGGAACATAACTGGCAGTTAATTCATCATCCATCATTCCTACCTTGTGGAACATAACTGTCTGTTGAGACTGATCCATTATTCTTACCTTGTGGAACATAACTGTCTGTTGAGACTAATCCATCATTCCTACCATGTGGAACATAACTGGCTGTTGAGACTGATCCATCATTCCTACCTTGTGGAACATAACTGGTTTGTGAGACTGATCCATCATTCCTACAATGTGGAACATAACTGGCTGTTGAGACTGATCCATCATTCCTACAATGTGGAACATAACTGGCTGTTGAGACTGATCCGTCATTCCTACAATGTGGAACATAACTGGATGTTGAGATTGATCCGTCATTCCTACCTTGTGGAACATAACTGGCTGTTGAGATTGATCCGTCATTCCTACAATGAGGAACATAACTGGCTGTTGAGACTGATCTATCTTTCCTACCTTGTGGAACATAACTTGATCCATATTTCCTACCTTGTGGAACATAACTGGCTGTTGAGACTGATCTATCTTTCCTACCTTGTGGAACATAACTGGCTATTGAGACTGATCCATCTTTCCTGCCTTGTGGAACATAACTGGCTGTTGAGAATGATCCATCTTTCCTACCTTGTGGAACATAACTGGCTGTTGAGACTGGTCCATCATTACTACATTGTGGAACATAACTGGCTGTTGAGACTGATCTATCTTTCCTACCTTGTGGAACATAACTGGCTGTTGAGACTGATCCATCTTTCCTACCTTGTGGAACATAACTGGCTGTTGAGAATGATCCATCTTTCCTACCTTGTGGAACATAACTGGCTGTTGTGACTGGTCCATCATTCCTAAATTGTGGATTATAACTGGCTGTTGAGACTGATCTATCTTTCCTACCTTGTGGAACATAACTGGCTGTTGAGACTAATCCATCTTTCCTACCTTGTGGAACATAACTGGCTGTTGAGAATGATCCATCTTTCCTACCTTGTGAAACATAACTGGCTGTTGAGACTGGTCCATCATTCCTACATTGTGGAACATAACTGGCTGTTGAGACTGATCTATCTTTCCTACCTTGTGGAACATAACTGGCTGTTGAGAATGATCCATCATTCCTACCTTGTGGACCATAACTGGCTGTTGAGACTGATCCATCATTCCTACCTTGTGTCATTCCTACCTTGTGGAACATTACTGGCTGTTGAGACTGATCCATCATTCCTACCTTGTGGAACATAGCTGGCTGTTGAGACTGATCCATCATTCCTACCTTGTGGAACATAACTGGCTGTTGAGACTGATCCATGAACTTTACCTTCTGGAACATAACTGGCTGTTGAGACTGATCCATCATTCCTACCTTGTGGAACATAACTGGCTGTTGAGACTTATCCATCATTCCTACCTTGTGGAACATAACTGGCTGTTGAGGCTGATCCATCATTCCTACCTTGTGGAACATAACTGGCTGTTGAGGCTTATCCATCATTCCTACCTTGTGGAACATAACTAGCTGTTGAGACTGATCCATCATTTCTACCTGGTGGAACATAACTGGCTGTTGAGACTGATCCATCAACTTTACCTTCTGGAACATAACTGGCTGTTGAGACTGATCCATCATTCCTACCTTGTGGAACATAACTGGCTGTTGAGACTGATCCATCATTCCTACCTTGTGGAACATAACTGGCTGTTGAGACTGATCCATCATTCCTACCTTGTGGAACATAACTGGCTGTTGAGGCTGATCCATCATTCCTACCTTGTGGAACATATCTGGTTGTTGATACTGATCCATCATTCCTATCTTGTGGAACATAACTGGCTGTTGAGACTGATCCATCATTCCTACATTGTGGAACATAAATGGCTGTTAAGACTGATCCATCATTCCTACCATTTCGAACATAACTGGCTGTTGAGACTGATCCATCATTCCTACCTTGCGGAACATAACTGGCTGTTGAGACTGATCCATCATTCCTACATTGTGGAACATAACTGGCTGTTGAGACTGAACCATCATTCCTACCTTGTGTCATTCCTACATTGTGGAACATAACTGGCTGTTGAGGCTGATCCATCATTCCTACCTTGTGGAGCATAGCTGGCTGTTGAGACTGATCCATCATTCCTACCATTTCGAACATAAATGGCTGTTGAGACTGATCCATCATTCCTACCATTTCGAACATAACTGGCTGTTGAGACTGATCCATCATTCCTACCTTGCGGAACATAACTGGCTGTTGAGACTGATCCATCATTCCTACATTGTGGAACATAACTGGCTGTTGAGACTGAACCATCATTCCTACCTTGTGTCATTCCTACATTGTGGAACATAACTGGCTGTTGAGGCTGATCCATCATTCCTACCTTGTGGAACATAACTGGCTGTTGAGACTGAACCATCATTCCTACCTTGTGTCATTCCTACATTGTGGAACATAACTGGCTGTTGAGGCTGATCCATCATTCCTACCTTGTGGAGCATAGCTGGCTGTTGAGACTGATCCATCATTCCTACCATTTCGAACATAAATGGCTGTTGAGACTGATCCATCATTCCTACCATTTCGAACATAACTGGCTGTTGAGACTGATCCATCATTCCTACCTTGCGGAACATAACTGGCTGTTGAGACTGATCCATCATTCCTACATTGTGGAACATAACTGGCTGTTGAGACTGAACCATCATTCCTACCTTGTGTCATTCCTACATTGTGGAACATAACTGGCTGTTGAGGCTGATCCATCATTCCTACCTTGTGGAACATAACTGGCTGTTGAGACTGATCCATCATTCCTACATTGTGGAACATAACTGGCTGTTGAGACTGATCCATCATTCCTACCTTGTGTCATTCCTACCTTGTGGAACATTACTGGCTGTTGAGACTGATCCATCATTCCTACCTTGTGGAACATAACTGGCTGTTGAGACTGATCCATCATTCCTACCTTATGGAACATTACTGGCTGTTGAGACTGATCAATCATTCCTACCTTGTGGAACATAACTGGCTGTTGAGGCTTATCCATCATTCCTACCTTGTGGAACATAACTGGCTGTTGAGACTGATCCATCATTTCTACCTTGTGGAACATAACTGGCTGTTGAGACTGATCCATCATTCCTACCTTGTGGAACATAACTGGCTGTTGAGACTGATCCATCATTCCTACCTTGTGGAACATAACTGGCTGTTGAGACTGACCCATCATTCCTACCTTGTGGAATATAACTGGCTGTTGAGACTGATCCATCATTCCTACCTTATGGAACATTACTGGCTGTTGAGACTGATCAATCATTCCTACCTTGTGGAACATAACTGGCTGTTGAGGCTTATCCATCATTCCTACCTTGTGGAACATAACTGGCTGTTGAGACTGATCCATCATTTCTACCTTGTGGAACATAACTGGCTGTTGAGACTGATCCATCAACTTTACCTTCTGGAACATAACTGGCTGTTGAAACTAATCCATCATTCCTACCTTGTGGAACGTAAATGACTGTTGAGACTGATCTATCATTCCTACCTTTTGGAACATAACTGGCTGTTGAGGCTGATCCATCATTCCTACCTTGTGGAACATAACTGTCTGTTGAGACTTATCCATCATTCCTACCTTGTGGAACATAACTGGCTGTTGAGACTGATCCATCATTCCTACCTTGTGGAACATAACTGGTTGTTGATACTGATCCATCATTCCTATCATGTGGAACATAACTGGCTGTTGAGACTGATCCATCATTCCTACCTTGTGGAACATAACTGGCTGTTGAGACTGATCCATCATTTCTACCTTGTGGAACATAACTGGCTGTTGAGACTGATCCATCAACTTTACCTTGTGGAACATAACTGACTGTTGAGACTGATCTGTCATTCCTACCTTTTGGAACATAACTGGCTGTTGAGGCTGATCCATCATTCCTACCTTGTGGAACATAACTGTCTGTTGAGACTTATCCATCATTCCTACCTTGTGGAACATAACTGGCTGTTGAGACTGATCCATCATTCCAACCTTGTGGAACGTAAATGACTGTTGAGACTGATCCATCATTCCTATCTTGTGGAACATAACTGGCTGTTGAGACTGATCCATCATTTCTACCTTATGGAACATAACTTGCTGTTGAGACTGACTCATCATTCCTACCTTGTGGAACATAACTGGCTCTTGAGGCTGATCCGTCATTCCTACCTTGTGGAACATAACTGGCTGTTGAGACTGATCCATCATTCCTAACATGTGGAACATAACTGGCTGTTAAGACTGATCCATCATTCCTACCTTATGGAACATAACTTGATGTTCAGACTGATCCATCTTTCCTACCTTATGGAACATAACTTGATATTAAGACTGATCCATCTGTCCTACCTTATGGAACATATCTTGATGTTAAGACTGATCCATCTGTCCTACCTTATGGAACATAACTTGATGTTAAGACTGATCTATCTTTCCTACCTTATGGAACATAACTGGCTGTTGAGACTGATCCATCTGTCCTACCTTATGGAACATAACTTGATGTTAAGACTGATCCATCTTTCCTATCTTATGGAGCATATCTGGCTGTTAAGATTGATCCATCTATCCTACCTTATGGAACATAACTGGCTGTTAAGACTGATCCATCATTCCTACCTTATGGAACATAACTTGATGTTAAGACTGATCCATCTTTCCTACCTTATGGAACATATCTGGCTGTTAAGATTGATCCATCTATCAAACCTTATGGAACATATCTGGCTGTTAAGACTGATCCATCTGTCCTACCTTATGGAACATATCTGTCTGTTAAGACTGATCGATCTTTCCTACTTTATTGAACATAACTTGATGTTAAGACTGATCCATCTTTCCTACCTTATGAAACATAACTTGATGTTAAGACTGATCCATCTTTCCTACCTTATGGAACATCACTGGCTGTTAAAACTGATCCATCATTCCTACGTTATATTGAATAAACTTGATAACAGTGTAAAACCAATTACTTTTGTTTTTCAGTCTTCAAACATAAAATCTATTTATTTTTTAAACTACGACAAAGTTGATAAAATATACCTATAAATAACAATATAAATAAATGTATTATAGTATCTAATTTCTTATCTAATAAATGTTTAACTAGTAAGTAAAAGTGAGCATACTTTAATATAATATATAAAATACTGATTTACTGAAAATAAAACAATAACGAAGAAATAACAATACGATTAAAAACTGTACCAAAGTCCATTAAGTCTGACTTATTTCCAGTTGAGTCTCATATTTGTTTGTTAAGTACAATCGATAATTTTACTTAGATAGAAAACAGTGACTTAATTACGTGTTTATCTGTCTCTGATAGGAAATATGCTTATTTTACATGCACTATGCAGTCAACTGTATCACAGTAATTTGTTTTTAATCATAGCAAGGACTTGTATAGAAGGATAGGAAACTTGTATGTTAATAAAATAAAATGCAAAGAATTAATAAATTGCATATTAATCATTCAAATTTCACAGGCATTTGATTTCTTATATGTAAAATTTAAGGTGTATCAAGGAATTATACAGACAAGCACTTGGGTGTATGCAGCATTTATAATGTTTTAAACACGAAAAATAATCTTGAATTTAAAACATTGCATGTACATGACATTTGTACTTCCCTTGATTTTTAGTTGCAGTATACAAATATTGTAATTACAAGTACTTCTACATTTGTACTTCCCTTGATTTTTAGTTGCAGTATACAAATATTATTATCACAAGTACTTCAACATTTGTGCTTCCCTTGATTTTTAGTTGCAGGATAGAAATATTGTAATCACAAGTACTTCAACATTTGTGCTTCCCTTGATTTTTAGTTGCAGTATACAAATATTGTAATCACAAGTACTTCAACATTTGTGCTTCCCTTGATTTTTAGTTGCAGGATAGAAATATTGTAATCACAAGTACTTCAACATTTGTGCTTCCCTTGATTTTTAGTTGCAGTATACAAATATTGTAATCACAAGTACTTCAACAATTGTGTGTCCATTGATTTTTAGTTGCAGTATACAAATATTGTAATCACAAGTACTTCAACATTTGTACTTCCCTTGATTTTTAGTTGCAGTATACAAATATTATTATCACAAGTACTTCAACATTTGTGCTTCCCTTGATTTTTAGTTGCAGTATACAAATATTGTAATCACAAGTACTTCAACATTTGTACTTCCCTTGATTTTTAGTTGTAGTATACAAATATGATTATCACAAGTACTTCAACATTTGTGCTTCCCTTGATTTTTAGTTGCAGTATACAAATATTGTAATCACAAGTACTTCAACAATTGTGCGTCCTTTGATTTTTAGTTGCAGTATACAAATATTGTAATCACAAGTACTTCAACATTTGTAAACACATTTTGTTGGAAATAGTCTCGTTTGGTAGAGAATTCCATTGTGCAAAGAATATACAAGTCCTTGATCACAGCAAATAACTATTACAAATAGCACTTACTTAGTAATACGAAGGAACTATAGAAGAATTCTATCTATAATTCCTTGGCCAAGTCTTGCAATAAATATTTTAACAGCAGACTTGTACCTGTTTAAATTAATAATGCCTTTAACACTACCAGGTCAGTGGCGTAGCTGACCCTTAAATGATGCGCAAGCCCAACAGGTTCTAGCGGGGTCTGGCGGCATATCCCAGCAGACTTTCAGATTGCATTTCCTGCGTTCTGAGGGGTATTTTCAGGAGATATAATGATGCGTACGTAAAAATATGTGCAAGCCCGGGTGTTATAGCGTAAAGGCAGCTACGCCACTGCATGTAATGAGTTCCAGTCGTTAACGCCACTGTAGTGAAAAGTTTTACTACCAACATTATATTTATGTATTGGTTATACAAAATTGTAAGAGTAGACTAGTATAACAAGTAATTGAATCTTGCACATGGGTGATTTTTTTTTCACTCAAATAATTAGAACATGTTTTCAATTAAACACCTTGTGGAGGTCCTCCGCTAACTTCGTAGGTTCGAGTCCCACTCGTTCCAAAAACTTTATGAGAAAATGCTTGCCAGTTACTATATATATATATATATATATATATAGAGAGAGAGAGAGAGAGAGAGAGAGAGAGAAAATGCTTGCCAGTTACTATATATATATATATATATATATATATATATATATATATAGTTTGTTGCATGATCTGGGGTTTCTTCATAATCATCTCTAGTAATTGCATCTCTCTGGAAGAGTATTCTCGCGATGTGGATAAAATACTGAGCACTCGCAGCAGTCAGAGCAGCTTTTTACAAATAAAAATTTTTTTTTGTACAGTGATATTAAAAGAAGATATTAACATAAACGGTACAACTAGATGGCACCCAGTCTCTCAAGGGCCGACTGGAACCCTCCGAGGGTGGAATGTCTGACTTCCTCAGGTTGAAGTCCATTCCGGAGGATAGTAACTGTTCAGATATGCGCTTTTACCTTGCCGATAACTGGATAAACTGATGATTGTGTCCCCTTGTGAAATTCTTGTTTGTCTAAGTGGGGGGCTTGGTCTGGTGTCAGATTTTGTAGAATATTGTGACCCGGGCGCTGGAGGGTTTCCCACTTAGGTGTACCAACATGTCAGTGACACTGCTAGTCCTTGTGTAGTCATGCTTGACAAAACGAGCTGCCCTGCACTGAACCGTTGGTTAATCAGGCAGTCATTATGGGGATCATACAGTTGAGGAGTTCTCTAGGAATTTGATTTAAAGAGATACATTCAAACCTTCATTATAAGGTGAAGAAGAATAGTCAAAATGGTACTGAATTAGGGCTGAACATAACAGCCTTTATTCATAGTATACTAGTGAGGCATAGTGCACGTGTCTAAGGAGCCTTTTAAAGATTTTTTTTTAATTTTGTGTCAAAATTATGGACAGCAAATTCGATTTCAAAATAATAAAACAAAAAGCTTTCCATCCACGCCTTATTTAATCAGACTACCTAGTATACATTTTCAGACACTTAAAATGACGATGCTTATACGATATTGTTCTCAACAATAAGGTACCCTGAACACATTTTATCAATGCATAACCCTAGATATTTAACTGTGCAACTGGCTGATACAGTATGGCCATTACGAGTGATATTAAATCAAATACACATAATTAGTAGCTAAACTTCCGGATAATCAATTGTCCCTGGCACGTGTACCCCGATCCTTACGTCATTATAGTTATCTTTTCCGGTCAAATTATGAGTCGGCCATATGTTGTGTTGTTGGCTTTTTTATATATAGTAATGGAGTTACTCATGCTGTAATCACTCCTAAATATCACGCATACATGCCAGAGCAACTGTCTCACCTGTTTACTTATTTTAAAGAACTATTTTTGGGGAATGCAGGTCACGCTTTACAGGTAAATAAAAAGTAGTCCTGTACTTAAACACCAAATTTATCATATGTGCATTAATATATGTTGACTTTAATAAGGAATCTGAATTTTTGTTTAATTAAAAGACTATATCACTATACTAGGGGAAAGGTATCTATGATATTAAAGAAGTATTGACATAGTTGGCCGAATTACTTGGCGGATGAATATAGTGTCACTGCTGGTGTCCTCAATTAGTCAACCGCCATATTTGTTTGAAAATACAAAACAGGAAGCGAGTGTTAAAATGAAGGAATTGTTACTATTTGTGTGCCTTTTGCACGTTATTTCCATATATCAAGGTAAGATAAATAGATTAGACATATGCATGGTAGGATATATATTTTGTAGCGAGTCACATATTTACCTGTGCAGGACGGGACAGTAAGATGAGATAGATATATCCGGATGATTACCTGGGTCAAACTATTTTACATATATAGCCAGACACCTCGCGAGGGCATAGGCTTTAACGGGCGTCGACTGGCAATAATAAAAGAATAAAAGCATATAAGAGGTAATATACATATTGAAAAGCTGGCCATCGACTTAATTGCATTTTTATATCTTTCTGACCTGACACACTGCATGCCTGTCTGATATTTGTCTTTCTCTTATTATTATTATTAGTCTTAAATCTGCTGCACACCCTCACAGGTAATTTTGAGCAGTAACGCCTGGGTCTGTTAGTAAGAAAAAGGTTAAAGTAGAATAGTTGAAAAGAATAGGTGAAGAATATTAAAAATGAGTGTGTATGGTAAAATCAGGTTTATAAACAACATTTCAAGTCTTACGGTTTGTTGTGGGGGATGAAGCCGACTGCGAATTTAAACTTATAGAAGTCTCGCATCAATGCAACATCTTTTGGTAGACCATTCCACTGAACAATGGCCCAGGGAAAAAAGTAGTATGTGTAGTAGTCAAGTTTCAGTACTTATAAATTTGTTTATAGGTTATTGAATGACAGTATTTTGAGATTCTGTTATTTATTTAGATGTACTCTGGCATTGGAATGGCTACATAGTAGCTAGTGACAATATATGTTCTATATCTGTATCTAGTATGATAAAGACAGTGTACTTTTCATTGTAACTCTCCTATATATATATATATATATAAAAATATATATATATGTATATAATATATATTGGCACTAGTCCCTGTGAACTGATCAAGGTTCAAGAGAGACAATATCAAAGTGACAGCGGTCACCAATCCAAGTACTAACCCATACTTTGTTGTCTAACTTCCAACTTCCAATACTATCGTTACATTTCAACCATTTTGCTATAAAAGCTAGCTCAACAGAGAGGCTGTTGTAAGTGACCTATATATGTACATTCACTACAATATTACCAGGGAGCAAGTTCCAAAAGTGTGAGGGAAGAATGAAAAATGAACAGTCAGGTCTTTTTTTTATTTATCTGTAGGCCATAGAGTGGGATATGTTCTTTTATTTGGGGTAATAAAGTTTTTTAATCTTATTTATTTTACTTTGATTGTGAAAAGTTTTACACCTCAAACAAACCACGCTCAGCATCTTCCTATGTAGACCAATGCTAAACATATATATGCAGGAAAAGTGTCTTGCTCAAGTCCATTCCACAGAGCCGTTGAGAAGGATTGAGCCACGCATTATGTTTCTCTTTGGTATTTATGGAACAGGGGATGGATTAAACCATACTGTTACAATCATTGAGGCACGCGTTTAGTTTCCCTTTGGTATCTATGGAACAAGGGATGGATTAAACCATACTGTTACAATCATTGAGCCACGCATTTAGTTTCCCTTTGGTATCTATGGAACAGGGGATGGGTTAAACCATACTGTTACAATCAGTGAGCCACAGGTTAAGTTTTCCTTTGGTATCTATGGAACAGGGGATGGGTTAAACCATACTGTTACAATCATTGAGCCACGCGTTTAGTTTCCCTTTGGTATCTATGGAACAGGGGATGGGTTAAACCATACTGTTACAATCATTGAGCCACGCGTTAAGTTTCCCTTTTGTATCTTTGGAACAGGGAATGAGTTAAACCATACTGTTACAATCATTGAGCCACACGTTAAGTTTCCCTTTGGTATCTATGGAACAGGGGATGGATTAAACCATAGTGTTACAATCATTGAGCCACGCGTAAGTTTCCCTTTGGTATCTATGGAACACTGTTACAATCATTGAGCCACGCATTTAGTTTCCCTTTGGTATCTATGGAACAGGGGATGGGTTAAACCATACTGTTACAATCAGTGAGCCACAGGTTAAGTTTCCCTTTGGTATCTATGGAACAGGGGATGGGTTAAACCATACTGTTACAATCACTCAGCCAGGCGTTTAGTTTCCCTTTGTTATCTATGGAACACTGTAACAATCATTGAGCCACGCATTTAGTTTCCCTTTGGTATCTATGGAACAGGGGGTGGATTAAACCATACTGTCACAATCATTGAGCCACGCATTTAGTTTCGCTTTGGTATCTATGGAACAGGGGATGGATTAAACCATACTGTTACAATCATTGAGCCACGCGTTTAGTTTCCCTTTGGTATCTATGGAACAGGGGATGGGTTAAACCATACTGTTACAATCATTGAGCCACGCGTTTAGTTTCCCTTTGGTATCTATGGAACAGGGGATAGGTTAGCCCATACTGTTACAATCATTGAGCCACGCGTTTAGTTTCGCTTTGGTATCTATGGAACAGGGGATGGGTTAAACCATACTGTTACAATCATTGAGCCACGCGTTTAGTTTCGCTTTGGTATCTATGGAACAGGGATGGGTTAAACCATACTGTTACAATCATTGAGCCACGCGTTAAGTTTCCCTTTTGTATCTTTGGAACAGGGGATGGATTAAACCATAGTGTTACAATCATTGAGCCACGCGTTAAGTTTCCCTTTGGTATCTATGGAACACTGTAACAATCATTGAGCCACGCATTTAGTTTCCCTTTGGTATCTATGGAACAGGGGATGGATTAAACCATACTGTTACAATCATTGAGCCACGCATTTAGTTTCGCTTTGGTATCTATGGAACAGGGGATGGATTAAACCATACTGTTACAATCACTCAGCCACGCGTTTAGTTTCCCTTTGTTATCTATGGAACACTGTTACAATCAGTGAGCCACAGGTTAAGTTTCCCTTTGGTATCTATGGAACAGGGGATGGGTTAAACCATACTGTTACAATCACTCAGCCACGCGTTTAGTTTCCCTTTGTTATCTATGGAACACTGTAACAATCATTGAGCCACGCATTTAGTTTCCCTTTGGTATCTATGGAACAGGGGGTGGATTAAACCATACTGTTACAATCATTGAGCCACGCATTTAGTTTCGCTTTGGTATCTATGGAACAGGGGATGGATTAAACCATACTGTTACAATCATTGAGCCACGCATTTAGTTTCCCTTTGGTATCTATGGAACAGGGGATGGGTTAAACCATACTGTTACAATCAGTGAGCCACAGGTTAAGTTTCCCTTTGGTATATATGGAACAGGGGATGGGTTAAACCATACTGTTACAATCATTGAGCCACGCTTTTAGTTTCCCTTTGGTATCTATGGAACAGGGGATGGGTTAAACCATACTGTTACAATCATTGAGCCACGTGTTTAGTTTCCCTTTGGTATCTATGGAACAGGGGATGGGTTAAACCATACTGTTACAATCATTGAGCCACGCGTTAAGTTTCCCTTTGGTATCTTTGGAACAGGGGATGGGTTAAACCATACTGTTACAATCACTGAGCCACGCGTTTAGTTTCCCTTTGGTATCTATGGAACACTGTTACAATCATTGAGCCACGCGTTTAGTTTCCCTTTGGTATCTATGGAACAGGGGATGGGTTAAACCATACTGTTACAATCATTGAGCCACGCGTTAAGTTTCCCTTTGGTATCTTTGGAACAGAGGATTGGTTAAACCATACTGTTACAATCACTGAGCCACGCGTTTAGTTTCCCTTTGGTATCTATGGAACACTGTTACAATCATTGAGCCACGCGTTTAGTTTCACTTTGGTATCTATGGAACAGGGGATGGGTTAAACCATACTGTTACAATCATTGAGCCACATGTTTAGTTTCCCTTTGGTATCTATGGAACAGGGGATGGGTTAAACCATACTGTTACAATCATTGAGCCACGCATTTAGTTTCCCTTTGGCATCTATGGAACAGGGGATGGGTTAAACCATACTGTTACAATCATTGAGCCACGCGTTTAGTTTCCCTTTGATATCAATGGAACAGGGGATGGGTTAAACCATACTGTTACAATCATTGAGCCACGCGTTTAGTTTCCCTTTGGTATCTATGGAACAGGGGATGGGTTAAACCATACTGTTACAATCATTGAGCAACGTGTTTAGTTTCCCTTTGGTATCTATGGAACAGGGGATGGGTTAAACCATACTGTTACAATCATTGAGCCACCTTTTAGTTTCCCTTTGATATCTATGGAACAGGGGATGGGTTAAACCATACTGTTACAATCATTGAGCCACGCGTTTAGTTTCCCTTTGGTATCTATGGAACAGGGGATGGGTTAAACCATACTGTTACAATCATTGAGCAACATGTTTAGTTTCCCTTTGGTATCTATGGAACAGGGGATGGGTTAAACCATACTGTTACAATCATTGAGCCACCTTTTAGTTTCCCTTTGATATCTATGGAACAGGGGATGGGTTAAACCATACTGTTACAATCATTGAGCCACCTTTTAGTTTCCCTTTGATATCTATGGAACAGGGGATGGGTTAAACCATACTGTTACAATCATTGAGCCACGCATTTAGTTTCCCTTTGATATCTATGGAACAGGGGATGGGTTAAACTGTTACAATCTTTATATATTGTTATCAGGACTCGAATAGGATCTGAATGTTAGAGTGGCTTCTGTTTCAGTAAAAAAGAAGTTAAGCGAGAGGCATCAGTGCTCCAAGAATAGGATAGCCCGATGCCCGGGGCTTGTCAAATCTGGATCCGGGCATGTGCCTTTTTCAAAGTTACTTGCCCGTCGGGCTTAAAAATCGGACAAGCACAGGTCTGTAAAAATATCTCTGCTCGATACGACACAGGTCAAACTGTTGTTTATAGACCGTACCAATCAGTATAACTAATTGACCCCCGCAGTGTGTATCATACCACATGCCCGATAATGCTACTTTGGAAAACCTCACATGCATATTCATTTATCTATTTTTATTCCTCTAATGTGATTGGCGGATAGCTTTGAATATAAATTAACCTATTTTTAATAACCGCTCTGATTGGTCGGATATCTACGACCAAGGCACACGTTTCTTACCACCTACCCGAGCAAAGACAAAAAATAGACGATGACGTAATTCGCGGGTGTCTCTCAAATTCTCCAGTATGAAGAGTATAAAATTATCTCCCTTTGCCAAAATGGTAACGATTTCTAAAAGCTGATTAGGTTTTTGCAGATAATTTGCGATCGATCGCGTTATGTAAAATGTCAGCGTTAGGTTTTGGTAATTTTATAAATATTTCGTAGATTTACAACTATTGGAACTGTATGTATATAAAAAAAATTCTGTGAAAACGTGAAAGTTGATATTTAAATTGAGTTTACGGTAAAGACAAATGTGGGTGGGGTATTATAGTAATAAACTTATTGTTTTTTGGTTGTGTAGTTTTAGCGTATAATTTTCTTTGCCATGATTTAAATATAGTATTGAAAACAACAATTAAGATGAATTATGTGTTGTTTTTTTTTAATATTTGAAATATAGTTGACTAGTTGCACTTTCTAGATATTTGAAGACTATCATAGACTGCATTTATTTATCATATTGCCAAGTTCTCTTGGATAGATTGAATAGCTTTGAAGGCTTGACATTGCCATTATTGTATGTTATGACAGCAATAATAAGAAAAGAAGAGAAAGATATTTAAAATAATGTTTTAAATATACTGAATCGACAGAACAGAAATGATAGTCAATAAAGAACAAAGATTTAATACAATAAAATAAGTCAGGCATACTGATAGAGAAGTAGTCAGTTCTCCCTTCTCCCGGTCTTATTCAACCTCTAAAACTTGTGATTTAGACTTGCATAATGTAAAGGGGAGCTAAACCTACATAAAATGAATACATTTAAGTCTTATGTTTACATCTTTCATATTATACCGCAAGGTGTATTGGTAAAAAAGATCTGGGCATGTGAACCATTGATCAGGGCAAGTTATTTTTCAGCCAGGGCAAGTAGATTTTTTCAACCTACTTGCCCTGGGCTAGTCCCAAATTTTTTTTTTCTTGGAGCACTGCACATGTGCTGAAAAATACCTGCGGATATTTGTAGCAAAAGGGACCGATTATATTTGTTTCAAACAAAATTTATTTTACCTCTGTTGTGAAAGTGTTCTGACACCTTAGACAAGTCAAATCTTCCTAAAATGGTAGAAGAAGTTGGTACAGGCATCTTCCCAGAAAACAAACTCAAGTAGGGTTTTTTCTAGTGCGGAATGAAAGGGCGCAGCGCCCTGCCCCTTTTAGGCTCCGCCCTTCTGCCCTAAAAACTTTGCCCTTCTTTGTTTAAGTGCGCCCTGCTGCCCCAATTACAAGTCGTATATAAACAAATCAACTGTCAGTCACATACATGTGTTAAGCATTTGCCGATAGTTTACTGATATGACATGCTTGACACGAAAACACAGGTATTTACCAGTCATTTCTCTTGCGAAATATGTAACAATCAGCTAATCAGGTCCTTGTCGCGTGTGGATACAGCAAATGATGTCACACTCCAGTGACTTTTGAAGTTAGTTTAAGGGTCAAATATCATTCCATGTTTTTTTCCGATGCGCATATTTCGGAAACTAAATGAATTATTCATTAAGTAACTTAGTTGTTACAGATCTGTTTACTGAGAATAAGCGTTTGTGCCTACTATGTGACTTTGAAAGTTACATTACAGAGGAATTCAGAGTCCAAGCTAGCGAAAATGTCGTTATATTCAACTTTTAGACTTCGCTCTGGCAGTCTGGAAAAACTATATATAGGCTTGTCCTAATTTTCAGTATACTGTTTACATAAGTCGCTAAAGGTCACACTGGATTGGCTTGCCAGTTTGATCCATATCCCTATAAACAATCAACTATAACATCATTTATCGGATTAATCGGCATCAAGCATCATCTCTTCGGTCAAAATCAGCCGAGATTTGATAAAAAAAATAGGTGATGACGTTATTCGCGGGTATCCCTCAAAATTTAAAAGGGAAATAACTTACTTGGTTTCAGCAATAAAAATATTATCTTCGTTGTCAAAATTGTGGCAATTTCTAAAATCTGATTATGTTTCTGAAGAGAATTCGCGATAGACCGCGATTTGCATAATGTCAGCTTAAGGTTCCGGTAATTTTATGAATATTTTATAGATTTACAATAATTGGAACTGCATGTATGTAAATTTTCTTCTGTGACAAAGTGAACGGTGATATATTTAAATGGAGTTAAAAGTAAATAAATGTGGGTGGGGTACTATAGTAATTTAATAAACTTATTGCTTACTGGCTGTGTATATTCAGCGTATAATTTTCTTTTGACAGTCATATCATGATTTACATACAGTATTGAAAACAACAATTAACATAAATTATGTGGGCTTTTTTAAATATTTGAAATATAATTGACTAGTTACAATTTTCTAGGTATTTGAGGGCTGTCATAGATTGCATTTATTTAGCATATTGCAAAGTTCTTTTGGATGGATTGAATAGCTTTGGAAGCTTGACATTGTCATTATAGTATGTTATGACAGTTAGCAACCATTAAAAAAGAAAATGACGATGTTTAAAATAATGTTTTAAACTAACTCCTGCTCCCACACTGCCGCTGAGTCTGGATAGAACAGAAATGATAGTTATTCAATAAAGAACAAAGACTAAACACAACATAATAAGTTGGTCATACTGATAGAGAATATTCACTTCTCCCTGAATTTCTCTCACTTCTACCTATCTTATTCAAACTTTAATACTTGTGATTTACACATGCTACCTTTCTTATTCAAACTTTAATACTTGTAATTTACACATGCATAATGAAAAGGGGAGATAACCTTATATTAAGAGACCACAAAAGAAAAAGTTTGACAATGAATATGCCAATCGCGCACAAACTTTGCTCCCTGCCCCTTTTTCTTGCTCCTTGCCCCTTTTCCTGGAGTTTACCAAGAGTGATTCAATTAAGAGCTCTGTACTTTCTTCACAATTAATCTAAAATAATACACTGCAATCCCTCAGATATAGTGATTTCAGATATTTAACGCAAACTTCAATATACCATGGGTTTTCTTTGGTTCCCAAATTAACAATAGATTAAGAATATTCAGGGCCTACTCTGGCTGAAAAAATCATGTCGCCAACACATTTTCCAATTGAGAAAAGTTGGAGCCAAATTTAAGATTTTGAAGCCAACTTGGCTTCATTGGCTCTAAGTTTCAATCTGTATTTCTCTTTTTAGATTTAGGTGGATTTTTTTGTTTGCTCAGTACTTTCCATCTTTATATAATATCTTACATTTGAAAATGTGGATTTCTAAAGAAGATTGTTACTATAAAATAAATATAATATATATTTTTTATTATATTCTTAACGATGTAATTGAAAAAAATTAACTATATTTCTAAAATTTTGTTGAATAATATATTTATTATCTTTTGTGTCATTTATTAAAGTTATTATTGATTTAAAAAAACACACTTTCACATTAAATTCTAAGCAAACCCTTAAATGTCCCGTTGTTGTAAGAATCATTAACGGAGCTGCACTCCGAAGAGAAAGGTGCCGACATCCTGGCAATTTGATGAAACAAACAAAGTAGGAAACGGATTTGCATATGCAAATAAACCATTTTAAGTGCATTTTCATTCATTATTTCTTTGATGTTATCTCATAAGATATTGAGACAAACTTGTTTCCTAAATATTTGTTTTATTTACTTTTGTGAAATGTCCGTGATATTGTCTTGATCACATTTTCAGTGTTCAGTCTGACAAGTTACATTGTCATAAACGAAGCAACCAATCGCTTGCTGTAAAATTTAGATTGTGCATATTCATTTTCAAATTGCGCATGCGCCGTCAATACCAAATAAATGGTTGCATCTTGAATAAAGTACATCTTCCTATAAGCAAAAATTCTGTAATATTTCACTGGTGGCTAGCTTGTCAAAACAGTTGGATCATTTTATTTTTCGTTGTTAAATTGATTGAAATTAGGGAAAATGCACATAATAAAACACACTTGACCAAAGTTTCCTAGTTCATAAATATATATATATATATATGTTTATCTTGGAGCGAATCTTGTAAAGTTAAAAATTTTCGGGACCTTCACAAACAGAATACAAACTTATCTGTGCTTAACCTTTGTGTAAGTTAATAAACTGTTGCTCCCACTTATTATAAACCATAACACCTCGAGATACAAACAATATACAGATTAGGAAAATGCAATTACCGTATATTCCCTTATAAACGCCCCCACTCTAATAAACCCCACCCCCCTTCCCCCACCTATTTTTCTGGAAAATCAAAAAATAAAACGTATATGCGATTTCAGTGTGTATTTGCCCATCTTTCCCTGATCGATTATTTTGTTACACAGACAACAATTAGTGGAGTGTTTATTACCTTTGAACTCTTTAACCCATTGTTTATATCTTGGGTGACCACTTAACCACTTTTGGTTGAACAAATACTTCCCCATATTTGCTGTTTAATACTAGTAAAAATACCGTCTGCCAATTAAAACATTACAAAACGTCGACAATGCGGTTAGTCTGTGTGCGCTGAAAGCTCATTGTTCCACGTTGATAAGAGCAAGCATCCAAATGATTTAAAGTGACAAGTACACTGACCATAAATTCGGATATTCCAGTACTCAGACTAGTAATTTCATACAGATTTTCAGCTTTTTTTCATCCTATGTTGATTATTTTATTCACTCTCAAATAAGGCCACACTTAAAAATATCTCTGTTTCCCCTTGCCCGACCCTAGATTTTAGAACTGGGTAGGTAGGTAGGCTTTTTTTTTTTTTTTTTTTGAAGTCCAAAAAAAAACATACATGTATTGATAAACAGAGAAACTCAACATTTTATTAACTGATATGGCTATTCCAATACAACAACATGATTTATATTACATGTATTAAATGTGCTCAATACTAACTACATTGCTCGTAAAAGTGAAGGATTGAAAACTAAGAAAAACTGTAAAAAAATGAATAGTATTTGTATAACATTTATATATAATAAACTGAACTGTGTTTATTTTGATTGACAAATGAAACTGAATACAATATGACTAGTATTTATAAGTAAATCGGACAGCAGTTACTTAAACTGTTGGCATTTAAAAATGCTTACAGAACTATATCAAAAAATGAAACTGTATATAGAATAATAAGTATTAATCTATTGGCATTATTTAATATAGTTCATTGGCATTTTTAAATGCAACAGTTTTAGTAACTGCAGTCAAATTTTCTAGTATTAGTCATTCTATATAATAATACAGTTTCTGAACATTGTTTATCAAAATAAACTACCAGAAGTAGTACTAACTTGCCCTGATCAAAGATTCACTTGCCTAGATTTTTATTACCAATACACTTTGCGGTAAAATATAAAATAATTAAACATAAATAGACCTAAATGTAATAATTTTTATGTAAGGTTAGCTCCCTATAACAATATGCATGTGTAAATCACAAGTTTTAGAGTTTGAACAAGACCGGGAGAAGTGAGAGAAATTCAGGGAGAACTGACTTTGTCTCTATAAGTATGACCAACTTATTAAGTTGTATTTTGTCTTTGTTCTTTATTGACTATCATATCTGTTCTGTCACTCTGTGGCAGTGTGGGAGCAGGTGTTAATTTGAATCATTATTTTAAATATCTTTCTCTTTTCTTATGATTACTAAATGTCATAACACACAACAATGGCAATGTCAAGCCTACAAAGCTATTCAATTCATCCAAGAGAACTTGGCAGTCTATGATCTTGAAAAGTGAACTAGTAAACTATATTTCAAATATTAAAAAGACAATTTATCTTAATTGTTGTTTTCAATACTATATTTAAATCATGACATGACTGTCAAAGAAAATTATACGCTGAAACCACACAACCAAAAAGCAATAAATGTATTACTATAATACCCCTATCACATTTTTCTTTACCGTATACTCGATTTAAATATCAGCGTTCACATTTTCACAACAGGGGTCGGGAAAAACTTTTAAAAGCACTCGTCTGTCAGGCAAGTGGACTGGTAAAAAGTACTCATCCGTATGGAAAACTCACTTGTCCAAAAAAGTTATAGTAAAATAGTGTCTATTTTGGAAGCACGTTGTGATAACCTTATCTTACCTTAAATAGTTTTATTACTTCATTTACAGTAAGTACACCACTAGCTTTAACCGTTATGATCATGCAATAAACATTAAGTTTGTTGATGTTTATATATCGCTTTTGTTCCGAATACAAACAGCTTGGGGTAAACATTAAAAGTAAATGCATTCAAGCCTCCGTAACATGTAAAACGCAAAAAGACTGTTAATATTCCGGAGACCGGGAAATATTCCGAAGACCGAAAAGTCCGATTTTTAAACCGGTATTAAAAAGCTGCGCATGCGCGTCTCGATACCTTATAAAAAAAGTATGCCGAATGGTTTCTAAAGAAAATGTCCTTGGGACTTGACAAGAAATTGCATGATAAGTTAGCGTTGATGATCGATAAATGTCAAATTTACAAGTTATATTTACAGCAATGAAATATAGAAAGAATAAATACCGTAACGACTTTGGATCATTACCTTCTTTACAGTTTTCAGATTGTTTATTTTTCGATCTCTGCCAAAAGGTTTACTCGTCTGACGGACTAGTTACTGGCAAAAATCACTCGTCCGCAGACAAAAACCAGTCGTCAGGACGAGTGCTTTTGCCGGCCCCTGGTCACAGAAGATAAATTAACGCTGTGTGTACCGTGATCGTAGATATCCGACCAATCATAGCCGTTATTTAAAATAGATTAATTTATGTTCAAAGCTACCCCCAAATCACATTAGAGGTGTAAAAATAGATAATTGAATATTCATGAGAGGTTTTCCGAAGTCGCAATATCGGGCAATGCAGTATACACCGCGGGGGTCAATTGTTTCTACTGATTAGTTATGGTCTTTAAGCAACAGTTTCACATGTGTTGTATAGAAAAGAGATATTTGCAGACCTGTGTATTGTGAAAACTCGCTTGTCCGATTTTTAAGATAAGCCCGGAGCGGTCGAAAATTAAAAAAAAAAACTCAGAAATTTTCCCCAATAAAATTTTTTCAGTCGGTGCTTTTTTCGTGGGTCGGTCGCGCAAGGGAAAACAAACACTATTTTTATTTAGGCCTAATTCTGAACCACTTTTTTGGGGATATAAACCGGATTTAAGGTTTTTTCCATGGCTTTATTTGATTTTTAACTGTTTTTAAATTTGCTTTTTTTATCTTTTATAAACGCCCCCACCTTGTAAAATGTAACGCCCCCGGGGGCGTTAATTAGGGAATATACGATACGTGTCCTTAAAGGACCGCATGGGTAATTCGCAGTTCAGTGCATTTGTGTCCACCAGCTATCTGACAGGTGGTATCTATGGAGACACAGTTTATGGACGAAAGTTAAGGACAATGAAGAGTTACTAAGGCCATATAGCTAAAATATATTCATATTTTGTTAGCTCCAATCACTTTCGTCAAACTGAAAAAACATGCGCCACTTTGATTTTTTTATCGCATTTGGCGCCATTGGCGACTGACAGTGTGAACCCTGAATATTTAAGACAAATTAATGGCTGTAACTCCTGCAATATTTTCCCCGATTTGACCAGTTGAAAATGGTGTATTTTCAATCAGATTTATAAAAAAAAAATTGCGTGGTAACCTTTGACGCATTTATTCAAACTAAATCACAGAGTTTTTGCAAACTTGATCATTATGGGTTTTTTTCAACTGTGACCATGTCTTGGTGCATCAGTTACACATAATTAATCCAGACTGCATTTGAATAGCTACCTAATTATGTCACTGCGGAAACTTAATCATTTTTAGCTC
Organism: Panopea generosa; assembly: GCA_029582155.1. Classification (NCBI taxonomy): domain Eukaryota; kingdom Metazoa; phylum Mollusca; class Bivalvia; order Adapedonta; family Hiatellidae; genus Panopea; species Panopea generosa. The sequence goes on along the minus strand of CM055894.1, from coordinate 9,820,210 downwards.
TGCTAGCCTAAGACCAGAAGGTTTATGCATTGGTGAGTTGTCCATCGAGAATTGACTTTCCATAACAGGGGCCGACAAAAGTGAGCATCCTGACTAGTGGTTTTCTTCCACAGACGAGTGATTTTTACCAGTCTGTCGGACGAGTAAACTTTTTGACCGAGATCGAAAAATAAACAATCTGAAAACTGTAAAAAAGAATTGATTCGATGTCGTTCGTTACAGTATTTATTCTTTCTATATTTCATTACTAGAAATATATTTTGTAAAGTTGACATTTAACGTTCATCGATGATAACTTTTCATGCAATTTCTTGTTGGGTCTCCAAGAACACTAGCGTTCGGCATACTTTTTTTAGGTATTGAGATGCGCATGCGCAGTTTTTTAATGCCAGTTTAAAAATCAGACTGTTCCGGGCATTGGAATATTTCCTGGTCTTGGAATATTTCTCGATCTTTTTTTTTGCTTTACATGTTACGGAGACTTAAATGCATTACCTTTTTTTATGTTTAAACTAAGCTGTTTGTATTCGGAACAAAAGCGATATATAAACATCAACAAAACTAATGTTTATTGCATGATCATAACGCTTCAAGCTAGTGGTGTACTTACTGTAAATGAAGTAATAAAATTGTTTAAGGTAAGATAATGTTATCACAAGGGGCTTCAAAATAGACAACATTTAAGTATAACATTTTTTGGACAAGTGTATTTTCCAATTTGATGAATACTGTTTACCAGTCTACCTGCATAAGGGGCCAGAGTGGGTTAAAAAAGAAAAATTTCAAAAATCTATGTGCCATATGATTTCACGATTACAAACACCACATTTGCCTTTTCCTTTCAGCCGGAATATGGCTGGACTAGCGTGAACATTTTGTCGCTATCAATATAGCTAAATCAGCATGTCCCTTTGAATACCCCCTTCAGATAATTGATTGCAGCTAGTGATTAACTGATCAGTGCTAATTAATCCTCATGTGTACCAATTAAAGATACTTGTCCGACTTGATTTCTGAAAAAGGCAATTGCCCCAGGGACTAAATTTTGTCTGGAGAGACATTCCACTTGTCCGGGACTTCGGTCTGTGGGATTTATACAGCCCTGAATTGTCTGAATGAAATAAAAACAATGAGAGCAAACAAACCGTATTTCAATTTTGGCCTTAGCCAACACCCAATAAGGGCCAAATATTACACTATTCAGGTATATGTCTAAGTTTTGATATTCCGAAAAAATTAATTACTGTACGGTATCAAAAATTTTGAGAGACAACTTTAACAATGTCTTTTAGGTTTATTAACCCTTTACTTCATATAGACGCCTTTGGAAACCTAATATAGACGCCTTTGGACACCTAATATAGACGCCTTTGGACACCTCTAATATACTGTATATTCCCTAATTAACGCCCCCGGGGGCGTTACATTTTACAAGGTGGGGGGCATTTATAAAAGATAAAAAAAGCAAATTTAAAAACAGTTAAAAATAAAATAAAGCCATGGAAAAAAACTTAAATCCGGTTTAAATCCCCGAAAAAGTGGTTCAGATTTATTTGAGAGTGAATGAAATTATCAACATAGGATGAAAAAAAGCTGAAAATCTGAATGAAATTACTAGTCTGCGTACTGGAATATCCGAATTTATAAACAATGGGTTAAAGAGTTCAAAGGTAATAAACATTCCGCTAATTGTTGTCTGTGTAACAAAATAATCGATCAGGGAAAGATGGGCGGATACGCACTCAACTCGCATATACGTTTTATTTTTTAATTTTCCAGAAAAATAGGTGGGGGGGGGGCGTTTATTAGAATGGGGGCGTTAATAAGGGAATATACGGTAGAAGACTTTTGAATTATTGGGTGAATTAGGCCTAAAAAAAATGGTGTTTGTTTCCCCTTGTGCGACCGACCCACAAAAAAGCACCAACTGAAAAAAATTTATTGGGGAAAATTTCTGATTTTTTTTTTAATATTTGACCCCTCCCGGCTTGTCTTAAAAATCTGACAAGCCAGTTTTCACAATACACAGTTCTGTAAATACCGGTATCTCTATTCTATAGTATTACAACACATGTGAAACTGTTGCTTATAGACCGTAACTAATCAGTAGAAACTATTGATCCCCGCCGTGTTTACCGCATGCCCTGTAATGCGACTTGGAAAACCTCTCATGCATATTCAATTATCTATTTTTATTCCTCTATTAAGATTGGGGGATAGCTTTGAACATAAATTAATCTATTTTAAATAACCTCTATGATTGGTCGGATATCTCCGACCACGGTACACACAGCATCAAGTTCTGGTATTTTTATAAATATTTCATAGATTTACAATAAATGGAACTGCATCAGTGCTCCAGATAAGCTTTTGGCCAAATGCTTATTTTACTCCCTAAATTAAAATGCAATGCTTAAAATGGAAATTGAAAGAGTATTTTTAAAATGTACCTTTACTTCTGACCAGACACTGTTAATGTTTGCTTTAATACAGATTTGAGGTTGTCTTCAATTTCATTTATTATCAGCCATGTGAATTTTACTTTCCATGAGTCAATGGTAGTTGTACTGACCTTGCCTCCCTTGTGTTTTTTGTTTATTTTTTGTGACTTCGTAATACATGCATCAATAACTCACTTTTGAGAGTATTGTTTTTCTTAAAGAACTGGAATATTGATTGGGTTTCTTTTGTTGTTTTTTTGTCTTCCGACGCCAGAAGCAGACGATGCCATTTATAATAAATACGTTAAAGTAATCAACTAAAGTAATGCAGGTTCGTTTAAAGCAGGCCTCTTTAAAACACTTGGAAATACTCAACACACTCAGTGACAATGATCTACAGGAAATAACTCTTATTGTATATAGTTAGTGTGGTTCCCCGATCTACCAATAAACAGTCGATTTTAATCGGTATAGGTCAGGGAACCAGACTATGTTTTACATAGCAGTTACTTCCCTAAGTTTTGTTTATTTCACAGTGTCTACTTCCGTTGTGAAAACCCCGGTTTTTGGAAATACGATACGCACAAGATCGCCGATGAAATGCTTAAATTCAATTTATTATTTTTAATGCTTTTTTTGTCAATTTCAATGCTTACTTACATAAATATGCACCTTATCTGGAGCACTGAATGCATGTATGTAAATTTTCTTCTGTGACCAGGGTGCGGCAAAGCACTCGTCCTGACAACTGGTTTTTGTCTGCGGATGAGTGATTTTTACCAGTAACTTGTCCGTCGGACAAGTAATGGCAGAGATTGAAAAATAAACAGTCTGAAAACTGTAAAAAAAGTAATGATCCAAAATCGTTACTGTATTTATTCTTTATATATTTCATTGCTGTAAATATAATTTGTAAATTTGACATTTAACAGTCATCAACGATAACTTGATCATGCAATTTCTTGTCGAGTCCCCAGAACATTTTCATTAGAAACCATTGGCATAATTTTTTATAAGGTATCGAGACGCGAATGCACAGCTTTTTAATACCGGTTTAAAAATCAGACTTTTCAGTCTTTGGAATATTTCTCGGTCTTCGGAATATAAACGTTTTTTTGCGTTTTACATGTTACGGAGGCTTGAATGCGTTAACTTTTTATGTTCACCCCAAGCTGTTTGAGTACTTTTTACCAGTCCACTTGCCTGACAGACAAGTGCTTTTGAAAGTTTTTCCTGACCCCTGTTGTGAAAACGTGAACGTTGATATTTAAATCGAGTATACAGTAAAGAAAAATGGTAGGGGTATTATAGTAATACATTTATTACTTTTTGGTTGTGTGGTTTCAGCATATAATTTTCTTTGGCAGTCATATCATGATTTAAATATAGTATTGAAAACAACAATTAAGATAAATTCAAATTGTCTTTTTAATATTTAAAATATAGTTTACTAGTTCACTTTTCAAGATCATAGACTGCCAAGTTCTCTTGGATGAATTGAATAGCTTTGTAGGCTTGACATTGCCATTGTTGTAGGTTATGACATTTAGTAATCATAAGAAAAGAGAAAGATATTTAAAATAAAGATTTTCATTAACACCTGCTCCCATACTGCCACAGAGTGACAGAACAGAAATGATAGTCAATAAAGAACAAAGACTAAATACAACATAATAAGTCGGTCATACTTATAGAGACATAGTCAGTTCTCCCTGAAATTCTCTCACTTCTCCCAGTCTTGTTCAAACTCTAAAACTTGTGATTTACACATGCATAATGTTATGGGGAGCTAACCTTACATAAAAATTAATACATTTAAATCTATTTATGTTTAATTATTTTATATCATACCGCAAAGTGTATTGGTAATAAAAATCTGGGCAAGTGAATCTTTGATCAGGGCAAGTTAATACTACTTCTGCTAGTTTATTTTGAAACTGTATAATTATATAGAATGACTAATACTAGAAAATTTGACTACAGTAACTAACACGGTTGCATTTAAAAATGCCAATAAACTATATTAAATAATGCCAACAGATTAATACTTATTACTCTATATACAGTTTCATTTGTTGTTATAGTTCTTTAGGCATTTTCAAATGCCAACAGTATAAGTAACTGCTGTCCAATTTACTAATACTAGTTTATTCTGTATACAGTTTCATTTTGTCAATCAAAATAAACACAGTTCAGTTTAATATATATAAATGTTATACAAATTATTATTATTAATACTATTCATTTTTACAGTTTTCTTAGTTTTCAATCCTACATTTTTTTCAAGCAATGCAGTAAGTATTGAGCACATTTAATACATGTAATATAAATTATGTTGTTGTATTTGAATAGCCATATCAGTTAATAAAATATTGAGTTTCTCTGTTCATTAATACATGTATGATTTTTATGGATTTCAAAAAAAAAGAAAAGAAAAAGCCTACCTACCTACCTACCCAGTTATAAAATCTAGGGTCGGGCAAGGGGAAACAGATATTTTTAAGTGTGGCCTTATGTTTATATTAACTGACAAAGTGGAAAACAGTGCAGGAAGTTTTGCTCTGTTTTCAAAGCCCTTTTGTGATTGGTGCGCGTATCTATGGAGTAAAGGGTTAAGATCTTTGTAATTGTTTAAAAATTCTATTATTTGTTGCCTTTTGTTTTATTTCAGTTTGTTGTATGAAACTAGAGGTAGTGCCAACAAATGTTGTTTTAAGTGATACAGGAAATGACGTCTTTACTGTAAGATGTAGTCCAACCTCCCAAACTCCAGCGATAAAGGCGATGACGTCTATCAGACTATATCGCTACACACAGTGGGACATTGACAGTGGTCATACAGAATTGAATCAAATAGCTGCTATTGTGTTTTTCAATACCAATACACCAACTTTTATAGGAAGCCCAACTGATCTTACCACTGCCCCAAGGTCAGCAAATCTTACTGGTAGACTTAATAACGCTGCCTTAGCTGACGGTAACGTGAATTTAGAAGCCAATTTTTATATCCAGCTGCAACTACAGAGGAGATATGTGCATTGTAAAGATGTAGGAGAGTACAGCTGTAAAGTGACCTACGTTGATCCTCTTGGTGTATCACACGATGATTTGGGGTCCCAAAATCTTACAGTTACAGGTGAGTCCTGAAAATGAACTAGGGAATTGACATTATTGTAAAATTTTTAGCTATTTTGATTGCCCTGTGTCTCGTTCATTTGTAAACATTTTGTGTGCATTCTAGATAGATAATGTCAGCGTAAGAGCTCTTGAAATATCAAAAATTGCAATATTTGACCTATTGTGAACTTTAGTACCAGCATTTTTCATTTGATCCTTCCCAAACTTGCACAGTAGTTTATAACCATAATATCTCAGGATAAGTTCTTGTACTGGTAAAAATCGGATAAAGAAATTTGGAGTTATGCCACTTGAAACATAAAAAATGCACTATTTGACATTGTGTGCACTCTAGCATCTGCTTTTTTACTATGACCCTCACTAAACAGGTACATTAGTTATATACCGGTAACCATAATATCTCGGACAAATTGTTGAACTGGCCAAATCGGATAATAAAATTCGGAGTTTAAAATTTAAATGGTATACAAATTTTGAAATTGTACCTGCCCTGACCAAAAATTCACTTGCCCTGAAAAAAGGTTAACAAAATGTCAGCTTCTGTTATTTTCCATCTTTGACTAATTTATTATTGATCTTTTTTTTCTTCTGGATAGAGTAGCCTATGTAAATATATTATAGGTATATCATATAGAATAAATACTGTTTACGTTCTTTAAAATTATTGTAGTATTCTTATGTTACATACTTGATGATACAAAGCTTTTTTAAAATGGCCATGAAAAATTGAGAGAAAAAAACAACCTGAAAGGCTGATTTCTAATAGGCTATGTACGAAATATGCCAAGGACAAAAAGTAGGATTACAGATGATGAAATAATGGATATGTCAAAAAACTTTAAAGAACACACTAATTGAAGGTCATTTAAAATGGATCAACAGGTAAAATATTGATCACTTTGCGAAGAATAAGCAAAATCAATTTCCGGCTGCCATTTTTAAAGTAAAGCTATGGACTGTTTTCTTTAAATTTTCAATTTATGTAAGAAAATTTCAGTCTTAAAAACTTGTTTATTTTTTATTGCCAATATTTTCATATGCATTCTTTATTATGGATCATGTGACCTCGGGCTCTTGTTTGTCCATTTTTTGGGCTGTTATTCTGTTTATAGTATTTTTTCCCCAATCCAAAGTAACTAAATTCCAAATATCAAAATGTAAAGAAACTAAAAGAAATATTGAGGGAAAAGTGTTTTTTGATGACACTTTCAGTCTGATTGAGATTTCGTGTCCAGTCTGTAACTTTGTCACCTATGGATAAATTTCAAAAACACTTGGCTCAATACATCAGCATGACATGCCGACGTGTAGTGTGTAAAACCGACATGCATAGGTCAAGGTCACACTATGAGTTTGTTTGACAACACTTTGGAGTTTGTGTGAGATTTCGTGTCCAGCCTGTAACTTCGTCGTGCATAGATGGATTTTGATAATACTTACTACAAATGAATAATATAACATGATGACATGTCGCGCAATACACCCAGACTCCCATTTCAAAGTTCAAGGTCACAATTTAACTTTGTTTGACAACACTTTCAGTCTGTATGAGATTTAGTGTCCGGTCTGTAACTTTGTCACCTATGGATAAATTTCAAAAACACTTTGCTCAGTTTATCAACATGACATGATTAAGTGTCGCATGTAAGACTCAGAGAACCCTTCCTCAAAGGTCAAGGTCACACTTTCATTTTGTTTGATATTGCGTGTCTGGTCTGCAAATTCGTCTTTAACTTGGCTCAATTGATCAAGATGACATGACAATGTGTCACAGACATCTGGGCCCAGTTTCACAAAAATACTTAAGTCTCTTATTTTACTTAAACTAGATAGTGTGCTCAATTTTATATTTAAATTGAGCACACTATTTGAGTTTAAGTAAAATAGCAGACTTAAGTATTTTCGAGTAACCGGGGCCCTGTACCTCAAAGGTCAAGGTCACACTTTGAGTTTGTATGACAACATTTGATGAGTCTGTTTGAGGTTTCAGGTCCATCCTGTAACTTTATCATACATTACATTAAAACCCAGAACCTTACCTCAAGGTCACACTTTCAGTTTGTTTGATATTTCATGTCTGGTCTGTAACTTTGTCTTACATTGAGGTATTTTAAAATAGCTTGACACAAGTGATCAGCATCTCATGATAATGTGTCACCTGCATTTACTTGTAGAAATACCCAGATCGTTACATCAGATGTCAAGGTCAAGGTTATACAAAGGTCAAGGTCACACTTTAATGTAAAAACATGAAATTGCATGTCTAGTCTGAAACGTCAGTCCATTACTCTTGATATTCATGGAAACATCGCTACCTTTTATAACATATTGTTATTTTCACAGACCATTTTGGGGGCATGCGACACTTACCAGTGTCATTTCTTTTTTGGCCCACCCTGTAGTGAGGGTAAAAATATTTCACTTTTTTTTTTAAAGTTTTTTGTAATGACTTCATTGTTTTGTTAACTTGCATTATGCCCTAACTTATACACTACGATATATCTAATTGCCTTTGTAACAGCTTTGGTTTCCTTCCAGTTGTTGCTGTGACGAGAATTAGGCCTGATAATTATGCACACTCGATTGCAATTTATTCGTACTCGATTTATTTCAATTTCTTTTTCACCACCATTTTTATGTGCGCCTGCTAATGCATCCAGGCCAATTCTATTTTTGAGGGAATTGCATGGTCTCGGCAGAACACTAAATTTAGTTCATCAAATTTTTCACTCATCCGGAAGACCAGGCAGGAAAAATTACTTGTCCTGCACAAGGTAGACGAGTGGAATTTTCCTGCCCTGGATTGTGGATATTTGTTATTTTCACTGCTGATGCAATGTCCTACTTTAGATTTCTTTGTCACAATGGACTTTGCATTACGCAATGTTTCTTTTTTTGCCAAAGAAAATAGCGTGTAACACCGTCTGACAAATGGCGGAAATTATAGTTATGTGCATGTTGCCAACGAGAATGTGATGTTGCAGAATTTGATACAAAATCTGAATTCTGCGTGTTGATGTCATAAATTTTATTGGCCATTTCATCCTCAAAATTGATTTTTTTTTGCCTCCACCAACTTATTCTTACGGCCATTTGTGATTTTCAATGGTATATTTATCTGAATCACTGTATTGATTCACTTATTGATCTGCTATTTCAACCCAGTAAGTTTGATTTACAATTTATTTTGTGCTACAAATTAATTTCAGCGCGTCCATCAAACATTTCAATGGAAGCTAAGAAGAATGGAGCTGTTGTTTATGTATCATCATCAGGCCCACAAAGCGCTCCTGCCGATTTCGATGTTGGTGATGTAGTGGAAATAAAATGTATGGCCAAAACTGGTAGCAACAAAGCAACACTCGTCAAGTGGAGAAAAGTACCAGAATATACTTCTGATTTTCAGAATTGGACTCCAACTACATCTACTGATGTTTTGGACAGTGAAACTCCTGTAGATTGTTCATACTCTAGGACGGTTACCATGAAATACAACGTAACACAGTCTGATTCACAGAGGGCTGATAATATGCAACTAGCTTTCCAGTGCATTATTTCTGATGGAACTCTCCAGACAGGAAATGCGCCTTCATTTTCTATTGATGCAGGTACATGGAATATAAGTATCTTTTTATGCACCCGATTCTGAAGGATCAGGTGATATTTGACATTTTGGTCTCTCTGTTCATAACTATTACATATTTGAAACTCAGGTCGTGTATCTTAGTGAAACTTATCTCAAAAATATTCCCTGTAACAAGATTATGTATCTTACGTATTTAAAATCAAGGTAGTTTGTTTTTACATGTAAAGCTGCATAAAAGAATTCATATTGGAAGCAAAATGATAAAACAATATCTATGGTCTAAAATAGTTAAATGTTTGCTACATGAGCGAAATGCTTAAAATAAGTCTTTATTATCAGTTTGTGACTGATTTATAAGTTGAATAATTATATTTTTTAATGAAAACTTCTAAGTATCATGATATTGAAATGATGCTCTTTTGTAAGTTTATGATTATTTTCCACAGGTAGTGGCAATTCAGCTGATGAATATGGAAACGAAGGTGCTTCTACTGCTGAAGGTAAGTTTATGATTATTTTCCACAGGTAGTGACAATTCAGGTGGTGATGTTGGAAACGACGTGCTTCTACTGCTGAAGGTAAGTTTATGATTATTTTCCACAGGTAGTGGCAATTCAGGTGGTGATGTTGGAAACGAAGGTGCTTCTACTGCTGAAGGTAAGTTTATGATTATTTTCCACAGGTAGTGACAATTCAGGTGGTGATGTTGGAAACGAAGGTGCTTCTACTGCTGAAGATAAGTTTATGATTATTTTCCACAGGTAGTGGCAATTCAGGTGGTGATGGTGGAAACGAAGGTGCTTCTACCACTGAAGGTAAGTTTATGATTATTTTCCACAGGTAGTGGCAATTCAGGTGGTGATGGTGGAAACGACGTGCTTCTACCACTGAAGGTAAGTTTATGATTATTTTCCACAGGTAGTGGCAATTCAGGTGGTGATGTTGGAAACGAAGGTGCTTCTACCACTGAAGGTAAGTTTATGATTATTTTCCACAGGTAGTGGCAATTCAGGTGGTGATGGTGGAAACGACGTGCTTCTACCACTGAAGGTAAGTTTATGATTATTTTCCACAGGTAGTGGCAATTCAGGTGGTGATGTTGGAAACGAAGGTGCTTCTACCACTGAAGGTAAGTTTATGATTATTTTCCACAGGTAGTGGCAATTCAGGTGGTGATGTTGGAAACGAAGGTGCTTCTACCACTGAAGGTAAGTTTATGATTATTTTCCACAGGTAGTGGCAATTCAGGTGGTGATGTTGGAAACGAAGGTGCTTCTACCACTGAAGGTAAGTTTATGATTATTTTCCACAGGTAGTGACAATTCAGGTGGTGGTGGTGAATACGAAGGTGCTTCTACTGCTGAAGGTAAGTTTATGATTATTTTCCACAGGTAGTGGCAATTCAGGTGGTGATGTTGGAAACGAAGGTGCTTCTACCACTGAAGGTAAGTTTATGATTATTTTCCACAGGTAGTGGCAATTCAGGTGGTGATGGTGGAAACGAAGGTGCTTCTACCACTGAAGGTAAGTTTATGATTATTTTCCACAGGTAGTGGCAATTCAGGTGGTGATGGTGGAAACGAAGGTGCTTGTACCGCTGAAGGTAAGTTTATGATTATTTTCCACAGGTAGTGGCAATTCAGGTGGTGATGGTGGAAACGAAGGTGCTTGTACCGCTGAAGGTAAGTTTATGATTATTTTCCACAGGTAGTGGCAATTCAGGTGGTGATGGTGGAAACGAAGGTGCTTGTACCGCTGAAGGTACGTTTTTTAGTTTCCTTATAGCCGGGCCTGAGTAGCTCAGTTGGTTACACATATGACTATTAACCAGCGGTCGTGAGTTTGAATCCCCACCCGACAACAATCTTCGTGATGAATGATATATGACATTGCGTCTTATTATCACTTGTCTCTCACCATGGAGTGGGGAAGTTTTCAGTAACTTGCGGAAATGGGGTGTGCTCAAGTCCTGGCTAACCTATCAGGATCCCTGGAAACAGTGGTTAGGATAACTGATCGTTTATGAATAGCTACCTATGTTTTTGGACGAAATTACGTACATATTGTTTTTGTGAAATGTGCTTTTACAACACATTTATATTTATTTTAAATCTACAAGTGAAGATGAAATAACCATCGTTTGTCCAGTATGTTTAGTCTATATCACATGTATGTCATTGTGTGATGAGGTCAAAATAAAATATTGCTATTTCAGGTTGCTTTATATTTGAGAATGTACATATATATTTTTTATTTCTTTCTCATCATAATGTACAATCATATGTAAAATAAAATCAAAGTATATTATGCCATTCATTTTAGAATTATAAGAGACTCCATATTTAAATATTTAAAGCATTATCCTTAAACTTATGGTCCTTTAATGGAGATATATATATAATTTATATTTAGTTGAAAAATATCATGCATAAATATGACCGGTATTTGCTTATCATACCATAGCGTATCACAAAGTGATACAGAATAGTCTAAAAGTACATTTAAAGTAATAGAAATAAACTGTTATGTTTATAAACTAGCCTGGAGAAATTCCAGCCACCCAACAAGCACAAATAAGAAATCATTTATGTAACATAAACACATAATTCCGTGTGTTATAGCACATATGTAGTGTGTTATAATAAATGCGTGTTTAAATTTAACCTTGTTTGACAACACTCAGTCTGCATGAGATTTATGTCCAGTCTGTAACTTTCTCACCTATGGATAAATTTCAAAAACGCTTGACTCAGTTGATCAAGATGACATGATGAAGTGTCGTGTGTACGACGCAGAACCTTTCCTCAATGGACAAGGTCAAACTTTCAATTTTCAGTATTTCGTGTCTGGTCTGTAACTCTGTCTTTAACTTGGCTCAATTGATCAAGATGACATAATGACATGTCGCATGGAAAATCCAGCCTCATACCTCAAAGGTCAAGGTCATAGTTTCTTTGAACTCACTTTGAGTCTGTTTGAGATTTTAAGTCTGGTTTGTAACTTTATCAAATATGGATGGATTTCAAAAACACTTGGCTCAATTTATCAATCGATCAACATGACATGACTCTGTCTTACATGGAGGGATATTAAAGTAGCTTGACACAAGTGATCAACATGTCAACATAATGTGTCACTTGCATTTGCCTGTAGAAATACCCAGACTGTTACATCAAGGTAATACTTCGATGTAAAATAACATGCAGTTGCGTGACTAGTCTGAAATGTCAGTCCATACATTTGATATTCATAGATACATTGCTACCTATTATAAAATATATTGTTATTTTCACAGACCATATGGGGGGCATACGACACTTACCAGTGACATTTCTCGTTTAATATGCCATAGCACAACAATAAAAGCACTGTAACATTTGAATTATGAACTAAGAAAGAAAATATTATGCTTGGAATTTGGGGTATGAAAACATTTCTGATGTCTACTTGCACTGAATGTCAACAGTGTACACATTGAACAGAAAAAATATCTCTTGTATGAAATTTTACCCCTAGTTGTCTAACTATATTTTCCCACAATAAAATGTAAGTTACCATTCATTGATTTTGGTCATCTTTCTTTGAATTACAAGCCCTTAAAAAGGTTTCATTTACTATAGCAATAAGGAGGAAAATCATTGGCAGTGTTATTACACCTTTAAGAGAGAAGTCATTGGGACGGGGTGATTTTCCAAGATGTTGATAGTAGGTGAAATAACATCATTTTTACACTTTCATTGTGTAAAATTGGAGACATTTTCCTTGGAGATATAAAAGTTCCAAAACACATTTTGGCATATAAACTATATATATATATATACCATGAATTTACATCAACTTAATTTTGATGAAATTTTTTTTGAATGATTGGAATTTCTATTACATAAAATTGGGATATTCTTATTATGCAAGTTGTAGTAATGGGCAAGAGTTGTTGTAAAACAAAGATCTCTACTTCCTGTTGTATTTCAGATACTGCACAGGCGGGTGTAATTGCTGGTGCTGTGATTGGTACTTTGGTTGCTATAGTGATTATTGTATTGCTTGTTTACTTCCTGTGGTACCGACGAAGATCAGAGGGTGAATCTTGTAAGTCCTGAATAACAAACTTGCAGCGGAATGCTCAACATGTGGTTACAGCAGCCATTGTGGAAAAGAATATTTATCAGGGTTTAGTAAATGTTGAAAGATTTCACATTTAGAAGTAAAAACATTGCTATTGAATCGAGTCAGATCGACCCCCCTTTACGCGGCAAGGTTTTGTGTACCTTCATATGTGTAATATTGTACGAATTGCACCTTGATACTTCATAGAGTTGAGAAATAAAATTTAAAAAAACTTGAACAAAAAATAATCAAGAAAAGAAAAAAGCAATGCTTTTATGAACATAAAAGTTGGATGTGGTTTTACATCAGTTTGAATTCTAAATGAAAACAAGTGATCTACCACATGCATATGATGGAGCCAGTGTTGAGCATTTCATATTTTGTAATTTCAATATTATATTCCTAACATTTGAAAGTTGGTGTAATGTTTCAGGAACCAGTAACACGGCTGCAATAATAGGTGGAGTTATTGGTGGCCTTGTTGCCATAACGATTATTGTGGTCGTGATCTGTTTGCTGTGGTTCAGACGTAAGGATGGCGACAGTTGTAAGTCGACATGGTGTCAGTTTTGCGTTCAATTGTAGTTATCACTAGCTCTAACAGAGGTGTGGCTTCAAATAAAGGCTTCAAACAAGGACAGTTACTGAAATTTTAAGCTTATTTATTTTACATCGATAGTGAAACAAGTTCTTACACAGAAAGACAAATCATGCCTACAGTATTGTGGGGTAATACCAGTACTTACGCATGTATCCATAAAGTGTCTTCTTTAAGAACACCGTACATAACTGTGGCAGAGGATTGAACCAGCCACCATGGCTGTGTATATAAAAAGCTTATGGGGGTGGGTGGGAATGTTAAAATAAGAACAAGTTATGACTCTGTTTTAAAGAAATTGGGAAATTTTCATTTTATCAATAAGCTAAGGTATCGGTGTTTAATATACTATTGGCTTCTATTTAGTATCATTTGGTTGATAATGTTCTAAACTCGTTGATCCTCTTTTCTATAAAAGTTTGCTACAGTCTAAATGAAATGCTAAGGCCGCTCTTAAAAAAAATAAACTGTTTGCCGTGTTCCTGATCACTCACTCAAAATTGCAGCTGCCCAAAATTTTTTATTGACTTTGCAAAGCGTTGTTTTTTTCATGATTTCTGTCCATTTTTAGCTCTACTGGCCAAAGGCCAGAAGTGCTTATGCGATGGCGCGATGTCTGTCGTCCGTCGTCCGTCGTCTGTTAGCAGCACTTTCTCTGAAACGACTAGGCCAATTAAACTGAAACTTCACATGGGTGTTTTAATTGCATAGAAGACTATACAGAAGATTTTTTTTTTCGATCTGAAATTCAAGATGGCCGCCATTACTAAAAATAGTCCAAAACTTAAAAAATCTTTTTCTCATGAACGGCCCAACAGATTTTCAAAATGTTTATGTAGTAATGATGACCAACTATAGTTTTGTTAGATTTGTTCAAATGGTGTCCCTAGGGTTAAATATGACCTCGTCCCAAGGGTTCAATTAAGGGACACATGTCATTATATTTTTTTTTTTTTTAAATGGAAATGAATTTGCCTATATGTTCACAGAAGCATTGTTTGGTGAAGGAGGTTCAGATTTGTAAAAATGACTTGGTTCCACTGTCTTAAGGGGCAGGAGGGGCCCCAAAAGGGTAAAAATTGGGAATTACTAAATTCGTTTTCTTAAGAACCGGTATGTCAGATTTGTTCATATTTTGCATAAATTATCCCTATGTGTAGGGGTTTGATTGTAAATAAGAATTTAGGGGCTAAAATTTATAGGGGCCCTATAAGGGGACTTAGAATTTTACATAGGGATACTATTGGAAAACAGAAAATTCTCTTTTTCTTTCATCTGTTCTTAAACCACTAGGCCAATGAAACTTAAACTTCACATGGGTGTTTCTATTGCATAGAAGACTATACATAAGATTTTTTTTTCTTAATCTGAAATATAAGATGGCCACCGTTACTAAAAATAGTCCAAAACTTAAAAAATCTTCTTTTCATGAACGGCTAAACAGATTTTCAAAATGTTTATGTAGTAATGTAGACCAACTATAGTTCTATAAGATTTTTTCAAATGGTGTCCCTAGGGTTAAAAATGACCTTGCCCCGAGAGTTCAACTAGGGGACACATGTCAATATAATATATATATATTTTTTTTTAAATGGAAATAATTTTGCCTACATCTTCACTTAAGCATTGTTAGGTAAAGGAGGTTAATATTTGTAAAAATGACTGGGTTCCTATGTCTTAAGGGGTCAGGAGTTAAAAATAACCCAGCCCTGATGTTTCTATTGCATAGTAGAATTTCAAAAAGTGCTATGGCCACTATGAGTCAGTAGAGCGTCTTCAGGCCCTCTTGGGCCTCTTGTTTTTTAAAATGACTATGTAAAATCAAAATTTGGCAAAAAAAAAAAAAAATAGCTACTTACCTAACCATATGAAAAATACTGGGTTGAAGCACAGCAAATAAATATATTTATTAAGCATGCCCTTAAGTGAACTTCGGCTTACATAATTGATAGTGCTTTGGCTTTTTTTAAAAATAGAATACAGTGCTACTGCGATAACTAAGAGCATAATAAATTTTAGCATGTTAGCTATTTAAATCTACGACACTGCTTGGTCCTGGATGTTTTGTGCATGTTTCACTGTACTCGAATGAAATGATCCTTTTTTGAAATATGAAAGCATCTTTAAATGAAAAAAAGACTGAAAATAATTTGTATAACTATGAGAATACTGACAAGTTGTATCGTTTGAAAAGCTGAACATGTTTATTTAATTACATAATTCCATTCTTGCAGAGTAGGTATAATAGTGTGCTGTAACAATAATTACTTCTTTGTTTTAATCAAATCAGTTTATATATTGGAATATTGGGGAAGAACAACTGAAGTTATGCAATGTTTTTTTTTATCCAAATTAATGGAACGATGTGTCATAAGATGAAATAATGTTTGTTTACCTTCCCAAGAGATAGGTCAGCTCTCACGCGAAAGTTTTATTACAATACATGTACATGTCTGTCTAGCCTGCTAAGCCACACATCTGTCCCCCAACCCCAAATACAATATGTAACCATCTCACTAGATGTACTTGCTTATCACCATAATGGTGCTTTATGTTTATCAGGTAGGTAATTTATGACTTCCATGTTGATGTGATTTCCAAACATGGATCTAGAAAATTAGAAGTTTGTCTTGCTTTTAACAAAAGTTTTTATTATTATATATTTCTGTTATTTCTTATAAGTTGCAACTTGCATGCCCTATCATACATAGATCTATAAAACTTTGTTCTTACCAAACATTTCATGCTGAACTTAAAAATCAAAAAAATCCTTATAACAAAATCTGTATATCATTTCAAATTTAAGGCAGTCTTTACTTTTCTTTATGTTTTTATAAAGAATCGTTGAAATTGTGTTTGAGTACTGAATTGAATTGAGCAAGAAAATGACCTACGAACAGCAGATTTGTGAATCTTCAATAGGCAGCCTCAAATATCAGGGGGCGGGGAAAGTAATGTTTTCACTAAAAAAGGTATCTTTTAATATTTAGGAAGCTTCCGTAGGGTTTTGGACTCCCTGCTCCCCACCCGTTCTAAATAAGTCTGTACAGAACATTTTTAGGTTTGCCTATTTTGAAGATAGAAACTTTGACGAAGTTCAATAAATCTCATGTCAGTAAGAATATGGGTAGTTACAAGCGTAGTTTATAGCCTGGTGGGTTACAGAATCTCTCCCCACAATATGCAGTATGGAATAGACATTTGAAAGGCTCTTTATTCACAATAATTGTGTTTTTCCTAAAACTGTTGAGAGTTTTTTATCCAACTTCGACACCTGCATTTTTATTTACATCCTTTAACTGACAACCCCTTGTTATTGTTGATTTGTGCTTAATTTATATTAAATTACACTGAAATCCCTATAAAATACTGCAGAGAGCATTACACTTTGCAAATGGTTATTTCCTTTATTGAAGACTAAAAAATAGTTTTTCTTTTCGTTTGGTCTGCTATCCACTGTTAAAAATTGTGTTTCATTCTGGATTAGATCAATGTATTAGAATTTTGATAGATTTAACAGACTTTAAACCAGCTATTATATTCATTTCATCTATTTTTGTTACATTTATTTTGTGCCAAATGAGTGATGGCAAGAATAAGACCACTGCAGGTTTTACGTGCCATAAGAGGTGACAAATTAGGTACTTGGGTATTATTTGCTGAAAATTAGCAAGGTTCTGTGTTCATTCTGCATATTCATTTGTTGATGTGTCATTTTTCAATCTGTATGTTAATTTGTTGTTTTTGCACATGGAGTGAACCTGGAATCTTCCTTTCTGTTGATGTTGTAGAACCTTAATTTGCTGTAAATCGCCAATTCATTCATTTTGTATGAGTATTGGCCTCCATATGTGACCTAAACTATGTGTTTTAGTTCCCTAAAAATTAACCACTGTGACTTACCATACTAATAAAGTTCACTTTTAGTTTGTAAATTTAGTAAAAAGTAGAAAGTATGATCAAAGTTATTTTAAGTCTCGTACAATTTTAAAATGCAGGTTTTAAGTTTTTCAGTACACTACTGTAACCATTATCTTCTGGTTCCCCTTTCATGTAAGAAATACTAGAGCATTATTACTGGATTTACCTCAGGGCTAAAGACACTGAATATTGTAAACACTCAGGGCTGCATTCAGCTCTGTTACACTTTTAATGCCTGGTTCCCAAAACTTATACTGCATGCTAATATGAGGTTGAGCCAGTAGCCAGGGGGAAATATGTAAGCTGCCGTTATCAAACGTTAAACTGAACTGAACGCAGCCCAGGTTGCATTGCTGTCTTATTACACATACACACAGAGAAAGGTTGCTTAGTAACTAGTTAATCTATATAATTTTTAAAAAAGTGATATAACGGTCTAATTGCTGATTCATTTTATAATAGCTTTGACTGTATATAGCATAAATACAATGACTAAGGTTCTCAAGATCTATTATAACTGAGGTCATTTTATTAGCTCAAGCCAAACTTTTTTTACGTTGAAATAATAACCAGTTTCTTGCAATAGTGCTTAACTTTCTACTAAGAAATACATGATATGCAAGGCTGCTGGAAGCTTTACAGCCAATATACAACACAGCATGGTTCTGTATATAATCATTTACATTTGTTGTGTTTACACATATATCTTTTATAATAGTCATAAAATCTGATATATTCTGAACTGAACAGCTAACCCAAAATATCAAAGCTTGTGCTGCACGTGAAAAATAAGCATTTCATGCCAAAAAGATGCACACAAGTAATTGTATAGAATTTCCCAATAGGGCTATGTAAAAACAACATATATTTATCTAATAATGTTGTATACAAATTTTGATAGCACTGCGTAATATTTTGATAAAGATATTGGAAATACAACAACGGTGAGATAGCTGTTCACTTCAGTAATTTTCATCTAACACAATTTAAGATCTTTAGTTCACAGTTTACCAACAACAAAATGTTTACAACTTCTTCACTTTTATTGTTCAAGTTACAAATAGACCTGTCTGCCTGTATAATAAATACACTCTTCCACAGGTGTTTTGGGGTCATTATATTATCATTTAGAAGGAGGGGTGTTTACATAAGGGTGTATTACATTCTTCTGTATGTGTTTTAGCTCCAATGGCCTTTGGCCAGCAGGGCTTATGTCATGGTAAATTGTTTACATAAGAGTGTAGTGACTGAGAACACAACTCAGGGGTATATATAGGTCTATAGTATTTGCAGATTGTTCCATTTGCTTTAATATTAACCTTAATTATGGCAGTCATTCTTGATTAGCTATTATTTTATTAAACTACATCATAAGTTGTACTGTTCAAAGGGAGCATATCATGAAGAAACTATAAATAAATTAAAAAAATAAATATTACTTTTAAAATGGATAGAAAGCATCTTATAATCATTAATAAATGAAATCTGTGACAAAATCAATATTAAATTGGTTTGGTAAACTTGAAATGCAATCCCCATTCTGAAAAGGAATTTATTAGGATTTTTTAAGCTTTTAAAATTGGTTA
This sequence comes from Panopea generosa, assembly GCA_029582155.1. NCBI lineage: Eukaryota > Metazoa > Mollusca > Bivalvia > Adapedonta > Hiatellidae > Panopea > Panopea generosa. Next base: position 9,800,833 of record CM055894.1, on the reverse strand, counting down.
AAATTTACTTTGTCCCCAGTATATCAGACCTATATACATTTACTGACCGCATATTACCAAAATATTTATTAAAAAAATGATTTCTTAACTTTGGCTACTCGCCTAGCTTAGACTAAAATATAATTTCCCACTTAAAGTGCAACATATTTTGTGACGTATTAAATGAGTCGTGTGGTTTCATTTTGATTTCAAATTGATCCATTATATACAATGATGGATCCAGGATTTCAATTTAGATGGGGTCGCAACACAAAATATTAACGGGCAAACACATTTTCAGTAGAAATATAATACATTTTAATAACAGTAGGAGTTAACCCTTTACTCCATAGATACACTTTTTCCCACACCAATTGCAGAAGGCCTTTGAAAACAGTGCTGGAAGAGTTCAGAATGCTCGTGTACACCGTGTTTTTTTTTTAAGAGTAGATCCGCCATTGATACAGGTTTACATGTAGTAAAAATTGTTTCATCTTAGAAAGAGTCTGAATGATGATAAACAGTAGTTAAGTGCTGTCTATTTTCAGAATGGGGTTTTCGTTTCAAGTTTACCACTCCATTTTAAATGTCAATTTTGTCACATTTTGGTGGATTTGCCATACCAAACCATTTGGATTTGATTTATTAATGATAATGAGATGCTTTTTATCCATTTTGATAATTATTATGCTCCCCTTAAGGGGGGAAGCATATAGTCGCCGCTTCGTCTGTGCGTCCATCCGTCCGTGCGTCACCAAATTCTTGTCTGGGCTATTTCTCTACAATCTCTGGCTGGAATTTTATGAAACTTGCTAGGATGCATGACTACCAAGTGGAGATGTGCATAATATCTTTTTGTTCCGGTTCAATGATTTTTCACGGAGTAATGGCCCTTTGATTATGTCTGTGACCAAATTCTTGTCTGGGCTATTTCTCTACAACCCAATGTTGGAATTTTATGAAACTTGCTAGGATGCATCACTACCAAGTGGAGAAGTGCATAATATCTTTGTGTTCCGGTTCAATGATTTTTCACGGAGTTTTGGCCCTTTAATTGAGTCTGTGACCAAATTCTTGTCCATGCTATTTCTCTACAACTTCTGGTTGGTCCGGGCTATTTGTCTACAACTTCTGGTTGGAATTTTATGAAACTTGCTAGGATGCATCACTACCAAGTGGAGATGTGCATATTGTCTTTTTGTTCCGGTTCGATGATCTTTCACGGAGTTATGGCCCTTTGGTTCTGTCTGACCAAATTCTTGTCCGGGCAATTTCTCTACAACCTGAGGTTGGAATTTTATGAAACTTGCTAGGATGCACCACTACCAAGTGGAGATGTGCATAATATCTTTGTGTATCGGTTTGATGATTTTTCACGGAGTTATGGCCCTTTAATTGAGTCTGTGACCAAATTCTTGTCCAGGCTATTTCTCTACAACCTCTGGTTGGAATTTTATGAAACTTGCTAGGATGCATCACTACCAAATGGAGATGCTCATAATATCTTTGTGTTCCTATTCAAGGATTTTTCACGGAGTTATGGCCTTTTAATTGAGTATGTGACCAAATTCTTGTCTGGGCTATTTCTCTACAACCTGAGGTTGGAATTTTATGAAACTTGCTAGGATGCACCACTACCAAGTGGAGATGTGCATAATATCTTTGTGTTCCGGTTTGATGATTTTTCACGGAGTTATGGCCCTTTCATTGAGTCTGTGACCAAATTCTTGTCCATGCTATTTCTCTACAACCTCTGGTTGGAATTTTATGAAACTTGCTAGGATGCATCACTACCAAATGGAGATGCTCATAATATCTTTGTGTTCCTATGCAAGGATTTTTCACGGAGTTATGGCCTTTTAATTGAGTATGTGACCAAATTCTTGTCCGGGCTATTTCTCTACAACCTCTGGTTGGAATTTTATGAAACTTGCTAGGATGCATCATTATCAAGTGCAGATGTGCATTATATCTTTGTGTTTCGGTTCAATGATTTTTCACAGAGTTATGGCTCTTTGATTCTGTCTGACCAAATTCTTGTCCGTGCTATTTCTCTACAACCCAATGTTGGAATTTTATGAAACTTACTAGGATGCATCACTACCAAGTGGACATGCGCATAATATGTTTGTGTTCCGGTTCGATGATTTTTACGGAGTTACGGCCCTTTAATTGAGTCTGTGACAAAATTCTTGTCCGCACTATTTCTCTACAACCTCAGGTTGGAATTTTATGAAACTTGCTAGGATGCATCACTACCAAGTGGAGATGCACATATTGTCTTTGTGTTCCGGTCGATGATTTTCACAGTTATGGCCCTTTCATTGAGTCTGTGACTAAATTATTGTCCGTGCTATTTCTCTACAACCTGAGGTTGGAATTTTATGAAATTTGCTATGTTTGTGTTCCAGTTCGATGATTTTTCATGGAGTTGCGGCCCTTTCATTCTGTCTGTGACCAAACTCTTCTCCGCCTTATTTCTCTACAACCTCTGGTTGGAATTTTATGAAACTTGCTAGGATGCATAAGACCAAGTGGAGATATTGTCTTTTTGACGCTATTTCGCTACAACCTCTGGTTTTTATTTTGTAAAACGAACTAGGATATGCACATATTGTCATTTTGTTCCGGTTCGGTAGCGTGTTTTCCTGCTATACTCTCTTAAAACAGACAGCTCTTAACTACTGTTAAACAACCTTCACATTGTCATTCGGACTCTTTAGAAGATGAAACAATTTTTATTACAATCATGTAAATGTCTATAATGATTCAAATTGAAATCACATGACGGATTTAATATGCCACAAAATATGTTGCAATTCTGTTTTCGTTTAAACTAGGCTTGTAGCCCAAGTTTGGAAATCCTTTTTCAATATATTATTTTGGCATGTTTAAATATATATCCTATTGGCAAAACGGGGTCAGTGACTATAGATAGGCGTGATGTATTGGCAAAAAATGTTTATAGACAATTTTAAAACTTTGAAAAATTCTGATATATTCCCTTTAAACAATGAATAATAAAGATTAAAAATTGAGGTTTTGTGTGCAATTTTGTATTGTTTTGCCTGTCTGATGATGTTTTATTTCTTTTTCTGTTTTCAGACAGAACCAAAGAGGAAAGAGGGTAAGAGAATTTAGTTACTCTGTATAATCATGATGTAATAAAGAGAATATTGTGTTGACATAAGGAATGAAGGAATAATCCCCGTGATATATTTGTGTAATGTATCTACAGTTAATTATGTATATTTTAGATACTAATTGTTGACTTTGTGGCTCAAACACAACCACATTCTTCAGGGATATCACTTGTAAATGTTTTAGTCTCAAAAGTGTGTATTACTGGGATGGTCAACAATCTTGGCATAAGAAATGATGTCCAGTTCCTTTCCAGGTCCAGTTAGCTCAGTCGGTAATGCATCTGACTATCAATTTAGTGGTCTTGAGTTCAAATCCCCGGCTGGTCACAGTCGCTGAAGTGATTGACATTACGTCTCATTATCATTCATCTCTAACCACTGATTTGTGGGAAAGTTGTAAGTTACTTGCAGAGTTGGGTCACTTGTTCGAGTTCCGGTTAACCTTCCATGATACCAGGAAAGAGTGGTTAAGTTAACCGAATGTCTGTTAGCCCTCAGTGGCATAAAAATGATGCTAAACATTCAAATAAAATCTTTCATTGTTTAAGAAAATAGATAATTACATATACATGAAAAAATACAGTTAAAATTTTAGATAATTATCTTTATGCCAGTTGTATGATGACATAGACAATTTACACAATCATGTGGTATAAGAAATAGAAATAAAACCAAAACATGAATTCATGGTAATGGTATTAATAATGACTATGATTTTGCAGATCAGAGAATCCCAATATGGCACCAAATACTGCAGATCTCTACTCAGTTCCACACAAAGACAGGGTGAGTGATCAGTTTTGTGTTAACACTTGTGTTCTGTATATGTTGTCATGTGTATAATGGTTGCATTGGGAAATCAACATAGATTTTGTCATATCATAGACTTATATAGACAGATTGGCAACTGCCTCATACTCTGCAAACATAATTACATATTCGGATATAGTCTGTCAAACATAATTACATATTCGGGTATAGTTTGTCAAACATAGTAACATATTTGGGTATAGTCTGTCAAACATAATTACATATTCGGGTATAGTCTGTCAAACATAATTACATATTCGGGTATAGTCTGTCAAACATAGTAACATATTTGGGTATAGTCTGTCAAACATAATTACATATTCGGATATAGTCTGTCAAACATAATTACATATTCGGGTATAGTTTGTCAAACATAGTAACATATTTGGGTATAGTCTGTCAAACATAATTACATATTCGGGTATAGTCTGTCAAACATAATTACATATTCGGGTATAGTTTGTCAAACATAATAACATATTCAGATATAGTCTGTCAAACATAATTACATATTTGGGTATAGTTTGTCAAACATAATTTCATATTCGGGTATAGTTTGTCAAACATAATTACATATTCGGGTATAGTCTGTCAAACATAATTACATATTCGGGTATAGTCTGTCAAACATAATAAAATATTCGGATATAGTCTGTCAAACATAATTACATATTCGGGTATAGTTTGTCAAACATAATAATATATTCGGGTATAGTCTGTCAAACATAATTACATATTCGGGTATAGTCTGTCAAAATCTTGTTTTCAGTTAATTGGTTAACTATACTTTCATTCATCTCAGTGAGGGGAGAGGGAAATATGGATTATTTTTGCCGGATCAAAATCTCCACAATATGACCCTATTTTCCGACAAGTTTTATTAATTACAAAATTATAATCTATGCCAATTATACAACAAGAAAATTGCTTTACTTTATTTAATTAAAAGCTATATTGTTATGTCAAAAAAAAAATTTTTTTAAATGGTAAAGGCAAACTTTTGCCTTTTTTCCATCACCCAATATTAACTAAAGCTTCGTCTGGCTAGATTAGGTTCACATTTCACTTGTCCGTACCCAATCAATACTTGTCCTGATATGAAGATGCTGGACATTTTATCCTATTGTGATGGAAATAATGATCATCAAAGCACTTTTAAAACTGTTGCCTAGCAACTGATTTGATGATAAAGTCAGCTGACAAATTGTAAACACATAATTATGCTGAACATGCCTGGGATATTACAAGAGTTGGGAAGTATCACCAATCATGTAATTATCTCGCCCATGGTGACACTTACCCGTAAATAGTGCAAAATGTTGGTTTTTAAAACTGTATTTAGTATTCAGTTTTAAGGCGATATCAATTTCACCTTGAATGAAATAAAAAACAAAATGTTGGAGATTAAAGCATCCAAATTTCCTTCAGGTTTGAGACCTGGAAGATGCAAGTTCTTTATCCGTCTACTCAGTTTATTTAAGTATGTGCTAATACATATGGACAACATGTTGTTGTAATCATTTTGTTGATGTTATTGTGTAACATCCTTTCTCCATCACTGTTGTAATTATTGTGTAACATCCCTTCTCCATCACTGTTGTAATAATTGTGTAACATCCCTTTTCCTCCATAATATTTGGCAATGTGGTATGTGACGGGACATATTGCAGTATAGAAATGTACATTGCCAAGTTTACATCTGTACCCTTCATTGTTATGTTGTAGATAATATGAACATGTTAAAGATGATTTTAATCTGTCATTATCATTGTCAGCAAGTAACTTTATTTTGTGTCAAGGCATTTGATAGTTTATAAGCAGTGTCCCAGATAATATCTTACCCTCAGTCATATTAAGAAAATATTAAGTTTTATAGAAATATATGAAACTAAAAACAAATTCTTCTCTGTGAATATTACAGCCATAGTTTTGGTAATTTTGATAAATTGTTGACTGATGATACTCATGGTCCTGTGTTTAAAAATGGTTCTACCAAGGGTTTATAAAATGGTCTTAATCTGGGTTCAAAAAGTAGCCCTGCCCCATGCTTACAAAGTGGCACTGTGCTGGGTTAAAAAAGTGCCCCTGCCCAGGTTAAGAAATGGACATTTCTCAGGTTCAAGAAAGGGTCTGCACTTGGTTAAAAACACGGCCCTGTCCTGGGTTCGAAAAGTGGCATTGCCCTGGGTTCGAAAAATGATCTGCACTTGGGTCAAAAAGTGTACTTAGTTATATAGGGAATAAAAAGTAAATTGTATAGCTTGTATAACAGTTAACCTGTCACTTTTGAGTTCAGGTTGAACTTTGTTTATGTGATTGCATGAGGGACACCAAGTGTGGCAGATAATTGTCTACTGGATATTTCTGTACAATGTTTGTGTGTTTTTGCCTGAAAGTTTTTATTTTAAAAAATGAAAGCTCACTGAAAAAACATAACTTGATTAAATTTGTATCCATTACATCCACAGTTCTATCAATGTCTTCATGTTACAAGCTGTCATCAGTCTGTAATAGCCTATACTTTGTATAGATTTCTTATTGATAATTTAATGGCTTAATCAAGGTATTCCACACTAATGATGACACATTTAGTCTTACAACTGATCTGGGACAAACTATGAAGGTCACACACCCATTGTGCGACCTGGGTAGATTTTTCGTTCCAAGCTAAAATTATATATTACACAAGTATGGGGCAAGGTATTTTTGTGATATTTTGAGAAAATATGTCCCCCTAAAACTAGATTTAGGGTATTATGCAATATGCATGGTAGATACAATAAAAGTCAAGTACTTCAAATGAAACTAGATCTTAATCAAAGTTGTCATTTGCCTGATAAAAACACAGGTACTATTTCTGTTACAAACCATTGTTTAGTGACAGACTGACATTTATATATATCTATCTCTTGTCCCATCAACTGTAGATTGTAGATATATATTACAGGTGTAATGTGAGGCAGTGTGCAGTGTTATGAGATTATATTATGCACTACTGCACATGTTTGCTACACCTGAAGTAGAATCACATATTTGTGAGCCGTATATAGTAACAGCTGTGTCATATTTTATAAAGTGATATAAATCAGTGCTCCAGATAAAAATTTCACAAATCAGTAGCATACTGATTCATTTTAATGAAAATCAGTACCTGTAACCATTACCTGTCAGTATCACATGAAATTGCTGCACGTTTTAAAAGCAAAAACAAAACAAAATGACTTATCCACAATAGTAAACACCAAGGTGGAAAGAAAACTTGGTAGACTATACAGTCTAGACCAACTGAACGACGCTCTAGTTTGTTCAAACATATTTTATTGCAATATACTAGTAAACAAATATTTACAATATAAATCATTCATATAAAGTCAAATACAATTAAAGGCAAAAGGGTTTTGCCACAAGTTCTCTCTCTCAACATTAGATACAGCCATTCCCTTCTCTATGTATAAGAGAACCTGTCTTATGTGACTAATTTTTCCTTCCAATGGTTTTTACTGCATATTGTGTCTGTATATAGTGACATCATTGGGTGGAATTTGTAATTTTTTTCAGAGAGTATTAATCACATGTTGATCATGTGCCTGTAAAATGCATGTCAAAATGGCAGATGCAACTTTAAAATTGTAACTCACAATGAAAAACAAATGGGTTTTCCCCATAAATTTTCAAAGTATGTAATAAAAAAAAAAATTTGCCATTGTAAGTACAGATTATAAGTTATAGTTATGTCACGGTAAGTCGCACAATAAAGTGACAGACTGAATAACTTTTCCTTTATGGATATGAAAACAATTATAAAGTGGCATTTGTCATTTCTGTGCATGTCCATATTAGTAATACATGTTTGAAAGATGATAATGGTTATGATAGTCACTGAGTAATATCGCATGAGAACAAAACATGTCATATTAATACTGTTTAGTAATGTAAACACATGGTTTATTATTGTTAGAATCAATGAGGAATGTCGTATATAATTGTAGTATATAACGACCCCCTGTCTTATGCAACTTTTTTACCTGTTTCCCTTGTACTTTAATACAGTCTATACTGTATGTACACTATAATTTTATCAAATACAATTTACACTACATGCAGCTTTTGTTTTGTTTTTTTCTAATGTAAATAGGGCCAGAAAAGTCCACATGTTCACTCGCCATGACAGTTAACATTTGGTTAGGACGTGTAAGATTCAAGAAACTGAACTTCATATTTCTTTGATTTTGAGCATTCAATTAAAAAATGTTAAAAAGGGAGGACAAGTAGCTTTTATAAGGAATTTCATAATAAGTACATGATGATTGTAGCCTTTGTAATATGTTACAATATTAATGAACAAAATTGTAGGAACAAATCATCAACCCAAGATGGATGAGTCGTGGGTCTGACTACCTGCCACGGCTATGTATTGTGTACTGGAGCAAGACACTTTATCTGCATAATTGTTTATTATGCTTAGTACTGGTTCTACCCAGGAATACTTTTTATAATTCCCAAATTACTTACATATACATGTATGTTTTGATTTTTGCTTTTCATAAATTTTCACTGGCATGATGTCTCATAAGCCCATTGTGGCTGGCTCTTCCAATAGAGTAGACAAACACTCTACTTAACTATAAATTGATTTATTGAAAATATTTGTCATTATTGATTTTTGTACCTTTTTTTTTTAGCTAAGAAATTCCTTGTACTGGTAATCAGTTGTTTTGATGCCCTATTTCTGTTTTGACAGATGCAAAATTGCATGCTTGAAAGATTAATACACCTATCTTATAAATAGAACAGTCTATAATAACGTATATGGCTATAGCCCATTATACAAAAATAGGGACATATGTTACATTTTAGTTTTTGTGCATTTGTGCACATGCCTCTTCTGAGCATTATGGGAATTAATTATATGACAAGAGAAAGCGAGTTTTTGTTTACATCGAGACTAGGCATGTTTCTCCATTAATTTCTCTATATGTTTATTTGTTTGCATATCTGGTACCTGCAATAGTGACAAAATCTGTATCTTGAAAGTAATTTGCATAATTATATGGAAACATGACCTATCTTGAGCACTGATGTATGCATTAAGAAATGGTATTTAAAGTGTTTACTATCTTTTAATACAATATGGAAATAGGTTGTTTTTAAGGGCTTAGTGTAAAACTGGACTAATCCAATGTAGACCGAGTAGGTAGATAGACCAGTTGTGTCATACTATTTAAAGGTAGAATATCAGGGAAAAAATGCTGTAAATGTCTCAAAAAACAAATTTTTAAAATGCTGTAAATGTCTCAAAAAACAAATTTTTAAAATGGGTAGCAGTAAAAAGCATCTCATTATCGTTAATAAATAAAATATGAATGGTTTGGTATGTCATATCCACCAAAACGTGACAAAATTGATATATAAATTGGAGAGGGAATACTGAAACAAAATCCCAATTCTAAAAATAGACAGCATTTAGATACTGCTTGACAAACTTCACATCATCATTCAGACTCTTTTAAGATGAATCAGAGTTTACTACGTGTAAACCTGAATAACGGATCAAATTGAAATCCAACTCGTGTAATATGTCAATATGTTGCACTTTTAAGCAGGTAAATTATTTTAGCTTGTTTAAAAAGATATCCTTTTGGCAATACGGGTCAGTTAGTATTTATATAGGGGGGGGATGTTTTTAGCCAATTTTGAAAAATCCTGATATATTGCCTTTAAATAATGAACATTGTTAATGTAATATTATACAGTTTATACAGTATGTGTTGATATGATAATACTATAGTTGGCACGTTTTATTTGACTACTGAATGACATTTTATTGTTTATGTATTTTTCTGTCCTTTGCATGGTTTCTTCTTCATTAGTTTTCAATTAGCGTAGAGATGTCTGCAGTTATACTTGTGTCTCTCTTTTTTAGTAGCACTTTTCTAAATTACTTTTGCGCATACAAGTATGGAAGTATTTTATAAATGGTACATTTTTTTGCACTGAATCAAATGGTTGTGATCTAGCATCCTTTAATTTTCTAAACCTGAATGATTTGACATCTCTCTTTTTTTGTTTTTGCAAATAAACCAATACAGTTGCAATTCAAAATTTCAGTTACTTTGAGAATGATTTTAACAAATTTGGAATTATTAATAAGTAAAAAGGCTGTTTTCTTCAAAAGAGGAAATTATATATTTACCAAAGGACAGGAAATGGACGAAATTGTGTTAGATTATAATTGTGTTATTATTAACATATATTTTCTTGTTATTTTGCAATAGTTTTTATTTTTTGTTTCTTTTCCAACTAATTCATTCCACAATGTGTGTTATAATTTTAGCAGTAGTAATATTGATTCCTGTTTATGTACATTGTCAATTAATGTTGGAACATTGTTCCAAATAAATAGGATTAGAAAAAAAAAATAGAAAGAAATAGTTTACATTTGGCATGGCTGCAGACATTTCTAGGTTGAAATTCATATAAATTCCCCCCTGGCATCTTTTAGAACAAAAAGTGCTAAAATATGCAATATAAAAGATTAACTCATTTCTCATCCATTTTCTTGCATGGACATAAATCATCCCACTTGGCTGAAAAAATGTGAGAGTCAAGAAATTTTGCATGGATTGATTGAAACTTCTTTCAGTTTTATACCCATTCTTCTAATTAACAAAGGAGTCTTCATGCCATGACCAAAACAAATTTCTTTCTATTTTTGTTTGCTAGAAAAAGTCAAGAGATGATGAGAACAGTACCAATTCACCACTTAAACCCAAACCCGCGCCTAGGAAGAGTAATGAACTTCACTATGCAGAACTGGACCTTGTCGCCCACCCACCCAAAGGCCCAGGCAAATCAAAAGTTCTTGAACCAGTGGAATATGCAGAGGTTCAATTTAAACGATAGTGACAGTGCCATATCAGTTTATATATACTTGTACTTTGGATTTATACAATTTTGTTATTTGTGCTACAGCAAAAAGCGCTTTAATTTACAGAGGACATAACGAAAATGTTGAACTTCACCCATATGTATATTATATAATAATGAATTTCACTAATGGAAAAGTCTTTCAGTGTTGTTTTCATATTCTTTGAGAAGAGGGTGTTTATTTAAAATATACTGACCAATAGCCAAACAATGTAGACCCTGATCACACTTCTGTTTCTAGAACATAATTATCTAAGTATATGTTTAAATACTTAAAATCATACATCTAAGTAATCCAGATGATCAAGATTTTAGACTGGTTCAAGTAAAACTGCACCTAAGTTAAATTATATTGATTAACTCTGTTAAGGTTATAAAAAACATTTTAGATAGTGTTGGTGAAACAGATGTGTTGCTGTGATTACCTTGTTGGACTAATCTTGGTCTACATTGTTTGTCAGGCTCGATTGGCTCAGTTGGTTAAGCGTCTTGACTATCAATACACGAGTTTGAATCCCCGCCCGGCATCAGTCTCCTTGATGATTGATATACGACATTGTGTCTCATTATCATTCATCTCTCACCACTGATTCAAGTGGGAAAGTTATCAGTTACTTGCAGAGATGGGGTGTGCTGGAGTACTGGTTAACCTTTCAGGATCCCAGGAAACAGTGGTTAGGTTAATTGATCATCTGTTAGCCCTTGATGGCATAAAAATTATGCTTAATATTCAATCAACCAATTAATGATTTTCAGTGGTATCAGTGATGTGTTCAGCCTGTTGACGGTTATCCAGCACATTGATATTGGTATACATGTGGTATACATGTGGTATACATGTAGTGTACATGTGCTATACATGTGGTGTACATGTGCTAAACATGTGGTGTACATGTGCTATACATGTGCTATACATGTGGTATACATGTGGTATACATGTGCTTTACATGTGCTTTACATGTGCTTTACATGTGCTATACATGTGCTAATCAGACCGTGTCAAATACTACATTTTGAAGCTTTCCCTTACCTGATGGAAGGTGTCACACTCAGGAGAATGATAGCGTTAGATCATTTCTGTGAACAGTTTGGTTTACCTAACAGTCTGGCAAATGTTGTGAGATGACATGGAACTCGCATCAACGCTTTTACAATTATATTAAGTTGCTGCTGTTTGCCTCTGGCTACTGCAGAATATTTGACTTTCATGGAAGGGCGCTGTTCCATAGTGGTGCAGTTTTATTTACCTCTAAAAACTTATTTTCAACTGATATATTATTCATCAGATTATTATTTTAAAGCTTTTAGTGAAATTGTGTTCGCAAAATAACAACACATTATTATTTTTACTTTAACTTGTATCTTGATCAATAACTATTTAATTCATTAATTGATTCAGTGACCAGAATTGTTTGTTGTAAATGTTTTATCTTTATTAATGAATAGATTTTCAATGTATATGTGTAAGACACTAATAATAATAATAATAATAATAATAATAATAAAACATAATTTATCAGCAAATCTAGAACTAAGCATGTAAATTGTTTTTTTAATATTCTTTCAAAATTTTAAAGAATAAGCTCTTGAAGTACAATAGAAAAAAAATATAATAATTTTGAAAGACGAGTTCAAAATTACATAGATAGCCTGTTAATGCTAGGAAAAATCACTTCTAGATAAGGATATAAATTATTCAGAAAGAAAATATGTCAAAAGACCTGCATAAATCTATTTTTTTACTATATTAATTCGTTCCTAGAACTTGACAATGATAAAAAACATTTAAAAACTAATTAGTAATTATTGTTTAATTGTTACACAATCTATCGTTTGTATTTCTAATGCATCTGTAAATTATGTATATTAATTGAATAAAGTTTTATTTACAGATAAATCATTTTTGTAACTTTCTATGATTAAATGTGCAGGTTATAATTATTATGTCTTTCGCAAATTACTACTATGATTAAACGTGCAGGTTATAATTATTATGTCTTTCGCAAATTACTACTATGATTAAACGTGCAGGTTGTGATTATTATGTCTTTCTCAAATTACTATTACGATTAAACGTGCAGGTTATAATTATTATGTCTTACACAAATTACTACTATGAACAACAATAACTAAAGGGGTGTAAAATACTGTACCTTTACTTATTCACTCACCTGGCTCAAGTTGAGCTTTTCTAAAAGCTTTTTTGATCACATTGTATCTGTCGTCGATTAACTTCCATTTTATGTGCAATCCTTAGGTTACTGGGGTAGTTTCACAAAACATCTCAAGCTCAGATCTTCCTCCCCTCAATATTTCCATTTCTCTAATAATTACTCGTAATATATATTAAATGACAAGACATATTTGAAATAAGAACAAATGTTTACTCATTTGTAAAGGATAACATGCAAAAAGAGTAAATGATGAGGAAAATCTCAATTTCAGTTGTTTAGTGAAACTGGCACTTGCATTTACATTGGATTTTGGCTAAACCTATGCAGTATTGTTTTGTGTATATATAAGATCTTGGAGAAGTTTTCTTGAGTTTGCCAAATCAACTGATAAATGTTTGATGACAAAACTTGCACAATATTTATATTAAATCATGAATAAGATCTTGGACAAGTTTATAAAATGACCAAATTGGTTAATTTATGGCCGAGTTCTCATAAATTGGTGAGTTTGACTTTGAACACACTCTTGCATCTGCATTTATTATTGAATCATTACCAATCTAAGGCGGGTACATAACCATGAGATCTCAGACAAATTCGCCAACAGCTTATAGTTTTTGATAATTCGTGCACTAGTTGCGACATTATCAAAAATTGTTTTATTTGATACAATCCCTAATGTCACCGACGAGTGATTGAGAGCTAATGTGATCCTCTCATTTATAATTTTGTGGATTTTTATATGCCTTTAACCCTTTACTTCATATAGACGCCTTTGGACAACTAATATAGATGCCTTTGGACACCTATTATAGATGCCTTTGGACACCTATTATATAGAAGACTTTTGAATTATTGGGTGAATTATGTTTTTATTAACTGACAGAGTGAAAACAGTGCAGGAAGTGTTCAGATTGCTTGTTATGAGCAATCTGAACTCTTCCTGCACTGTTTTCAAAGGCCTTCTGTGATTGGTGCAGGAAAACGCATATTTATGAAGTAAAGGGTTAAATAGTTAATCATGTAATTTGTAACATGATATGGATAAATCATAATTATAATGTACAGTATTTAATATTTGTCATAAAACTTTTTTAAAATTATGCATACTGTTAAAATTTCTGTTTTATAAAATGAAATTATATATTGTGATATTTTGTATTTTTATGTTTTATAAATTGTCAATTTTTGATTGGTTGAACGCGGTTGAAAGTTAATAAGAGTAGAATGTTCTTTTAAAGAAAAATTGCATGAGTATATTATAGCTTTATATTTGTTTTCCACAGATAGTTTCAGCTTAATTCTATGTAAAGATGTGATTGACCACTGTGTAACTGTTTGTATATATGAATGATATGAGAGAACTGGTTTGCCACTAACTCGACAGAGCCTCGTTACCACTAAAACAGTTATCCCTCGCTATATTGCCAGTAACTCAGCAGAACCTCATTACCACTAAAACAGTTTTCCCTTGGGTTGGAATTTTTCATCCACACCTCAATCGTATGAAAGATATTGATAGTCTTACTTTAGGACCGAAATAAAATTCTCAAACTGTGACATCTGGACATCTGTGGCAGGATGTATAAAATTATGTAACATAAATTATATAATTTAATGTCTCAAATTGATCGTGGTAAAAAATATAATTATTCAAGGTATGCAAGAGAATTAATCATTCATGTTTTTTTTTTGGTTTTGGTTCCATTGTTTGAGATTGCTTGTTTTTGTGGGAAATCAACAGGGGCCTGTTCCTGCCAAAGCTGTTATCCACTGTGATGGAATTTTTTATCCGAATTTTGAACCCATGTGAGGTACTTATAATTCATATTGGAGAAGTATTAGTCTGAAGAAAGTTTGAACATGGTGAAAAGGCACTATTTTTGTGAGTGAAGGGTTGGAGAGTATGAATGTAATGAAAGATTGGAGTACACAAGTTTTTTGTAGGATTGGAGTACACAAGTTTTGTGAAGGATTGGAGAACATGAGTTTTGTGAAGGATTAGAGAGTATGAATGTAATGAAAGATTGGAGTACACAAGGTTTTTGTAGGATTGGAGAACACAAGTTTTGTGAAGGATTGGAGAACACAAGTTTTGTGGAGGGTTGGAGAGTATGAATGTAATGAAAGATTGGAGTACACAAGTTTTGTGAAGGATTGGAGAACACAAATTTGTGAAAGATGGGAGAACACAAGGTTTTTTTAAAGGTTTTGAAAAAGCACAGTGTTACGTTGGTGGAAGAAAGAATAGAGAGAATTAGTATTATGAAAGATTTGACATGAAGGAAAGATACACTGTTTATGGCAGATTGGAGAAACATTATTATATGAAAATAGCATTTATTCATTGGTTCTATATAAAAGTCTTAACTCTATTCTGCCTTTCATATTAAAAATTGTTTTGTGAGACAAGTGTACACAGTGGTTCATGGACAATTAATGACATTTTGTAGGTCTTAATCATGTAAAATTGGTTACTAAATAATTTGGGCTTTTGAATAAAGTGTATGAAATTTAATTGCATTTGGTTAACCTGGGAACATACATTACCAAAAGATCTGTTTATGACAACATTTGTGTATATAATTTTAAGTTATTCAATTAATGGAGTCGGTTTGAATAGGTAAACAGATTTCGAACAGCAAAAATCATCGAGGTTGTTAAAAAGTTTAAAACCCGATTTAATGGTACTATTGTAGTTTAGGACATGTGATTGGGTATGTCCAAGTTGACATGTTACTACATTTTGATACTTGGATTTATTTGATAAATGTTTGTTATTAATAATTAGTGTAATATCTTGCCAGTATGTAAGGAGAGAATCTGTTTTTATGTACATGTATTAAAATATTCTGTACTACACTCGGAAACATTGAAAATGCACCACTTTCATACAGGTAATTTAAGTGCAGAAAATGTCATCCAATTTCAAAGAAAGTTTTAATATACCTTAAGAGTGCCATATCTTGTCTTCTACTGTCAAAATTTCATGACCGAGACTTGAATTGTTTTGAAAATGAAAAATCGAAAGTCTCAAAAACGAGTGTATGAATCATTCGCCTGGATAAATGCACTTGTTATTGAATTTTCACTTTTTGGGGTATCTTCAAAAAATGGAGAGAGAAAAATGCATAAAAAATTCAAGTCTCCGTCATGAAATTTTGACAGTAAAAGACAGAGATGTAACTCTAAACATCAATAAACTTTCTTTGAAATCAGATGACGTTTTCTGCATTAAAATTATATGTATGTAAGTGGATCATTTTCAATGTCCCTGAGTGTATCTGTATATGAACACAGATGGCCAATCAAATGTCATGTTGCAATGAAATCAATTTCCATTTGTTGAATTGAGAATAAACTCGATTTGAGTATGAACCCCAGGTTTTATTACCACAGTCCCTGTGTTTATCACATGTCACATGATATGTTCAAAATCATTGTATTATATTGCATTCTACCCAAGTTGTTTAGGTACGATGACATTGATATGTTAAGCAGAATTTGTCATTTATATCGGTTGTAATGGTGATCTATGTATGTACTATTTATACAGTTGTGGGTCTGTGAACAATATTTTATGATTGATGACCCTGTAAAATGTTAACAGGAAGTATTTCAGGAATTTTCAAAAGTTTAAAATTGACTTAACCCTTTACTTCATAAAGATGCCTTTGGACACCTCTAATATTAAAAGCATTAATTCACCATGTATTTGCAATGGGTGAATTATGTTTATTTTAACTGACAGAGTGGAAAACAGTGCAGGAAGTGTTCAGATTGCTCGTTACGAGCAATCTGAACTCTTCCTGCACTGTTTTCAAAGGCCTTCAGTGATTGATGCGGGAAAAACGTGTATCTATGGGGTAAAGGGTTAAACATTATTTTTCCAATATATCACCCTTATATATAACTCATATTGCAATGGATATCTATGTAAATAGACAAAAATATATTGAGAAGGGCTTTAATGGGGATTTCATTTCAAGTTAACCATTCCGATTTGAATATTGATTTTGTCATGTTTTAGTGGACTTTATATACCAAATCGGTCAGATTTTATTTATTAATGATAATGAGATGCTTTTTATCCATTTTAAAAATGTTTTATATTTTAAGACATTGATAGCATTTTTCCCTGATACACTCCCTTTAAAGAGTTTTTTTGACATTTTTTCAAAATGGCGGCCCTTGCAATATACATTTCATGTATATATTATTTGTTTAATTCTTCATTAGCATGTTAATTTTACTATTCAAGATTTTCCTAATATGGATAAGTTAATACAATATGTGTAATTATCATCCTAGTAGCACCAAAATCATTCATTTCATTATCTCTACTGTTGTTTAAATATTGTATAAACAATATTGGTTACAAAAACATTACATCATATTTCTGACTCCATCAACACTTGTAAACTCATTAAACATGTTTTTTTCTGCATCATGTTAAAGAATTAGGGTCATTAGGTTGGTCTCCTGTTTAAAATACCAAATCATATACTAAGTAGGTTTCTTCTAAAAATAGACATTTTCTACATATTACAGAAATGTCATTTAAACAAAATGGTGTAATTAAAATTCTCCACATATTTTCACATTGACATAGATTTTTTTTCCCCCTATTTGTTCCCCCTAACTGAAATGAAGAAAAGTAGAAAAATAATTGTAAAACCACTGATTCTAAATATCTCTAATATCCTGAAACTGTCAGCAATTATAGTGATTAAATTATACGCCAATTAAAGAGAGATGTATATCTTTATCCAGAGAGGCATTGTTATGTTAATGCCTTTTACATCGATGGTCTAGAATCATAAGGTCATAAGTGGTTCCTTATCGCATTTACTGTTACGACCTTATAATCCTAGACCATCGGCATGTTCGTGCCTTTTTATATTTATTTGTACAGGTCTTCCTCAATGTTTATATTGACATGACAAACTGAAATATTCTTTTTTAAAAAAGATATGTTTAGAATATACATGTATTGTATAATTATGTCATTCTGTAACTATTTGAATCTTTACTATTGAATTGAAAAGTGTTTATGAAATATAATACCAGGAGAACAGTAACACGGAAAAGAATTAAATCAGCATTTTTGAATAGTCCAAGACATTCCAATTCTTTTAAAACGCCATGAAAAACATTTAATTTGTATAATATTCTGTTGTTATCTATCATGTAAACCACCAACACTTGTTAAATGTTTTATATATTGTGTTAACATCACACTGTTTAGAAGTATTTTCAGCCTATTAATGTTTCCTTTTTATACTGTTATTCATTTCTAACAATAAATTGCCATATATATTTTCATTATTCTTTCTTTTGATCTTATCCATATCTATAATAATGATTGTTTGTGATTCACAACATGCTTTCCTAATTGCCTCTGTGCATTTGTTACAGTTGAGAAGGTACATGTTTATTAATTGGTTAACAGATACATAAGTTCATGTCAATTGATTGATTAACAATTAATAGATACATAAGTATATGTTTGTTAATTGATTAACAATTAATAGATACATAAGTATATGTTTGTTAATTGATTAACAATTAATGGATACATAAGTATGTGCATACATTTATATTCACATCCCATTTCTCAGCATTCAAGCTAAGAGCCACAGTGTTTTGAGAAATGACTGGCCAACATTTTCCAAAAAATCAAAGTGAAACATCTACAGAGCTGCATTATTTGGATACTTGCAGGTCTACTATCATGTAGATAAAAGAAATGGGACCAAACATAGCCGAACTTGTATTGGTAATTGCTTGTTTAAGGTGTCTTTTAAAGAAGTTTTGTTATATTTGAGATAGTTTGTCAGTTATTTACTTGCAGAAGGATAGTGGTTCTACTAATATTCATTCTGAGATGTTTCTCCACTATTTAAAGTGGTTACCGTATATAACTATTAGTGTATTAAACTTCCCACTCCTCCCCCAATATGTATGATAGTACTGTGTATTACGGTACATATACAATTGACGCTTGTATATGTACATGCCGCCATGAATTTTATGGCATATGTACCCAATAGTATTAGTACATTGTATGTGTATGGAAGCATGTTTGGGAGATAAATGTCATTTTACAATTTTAACTCCTAATGTTTTTGATTTACGTGTAAATATAACACTAATCAATGCTTCCATTTTCATTTATTTTCAATGTTTCACTGTAGGAACTTGTTATATTATTTTTGAAGTTCTGTAAAAGAAACATCTTCTTTTAATCTAAGTGTAATTCTTTGCCTTTGTTTTTCAGGGACGTGGACGTGAAAACAAAGGTTTAGATGAGCCACATGAGACCAAACCTCATCATAACTATCGCAACGTTGACGACTACAGCAACGGTAAGGGACATCCCAACTACGGTATGGATAGAGAGGACGATGAATACAGTCGCGATGGTTCACCAACAGGGATGCGACAATCCATAAATCATATGGGAAATCCACACGGATCAATCGGGACGGGAGTGTAGCTGACGGATCAGACTGGGTCTTCATACTTTTATATTAATAGTAAAATATGTATATTTTTTATTGTATCTTGATGAACTTTCTCCCTGCCATTTTCATTACATTTTTGTATAATCTTCCTTTATCAATAGCCTGAAAGGCAGTTTTATTTCTGTTCATGTGCTTTATTTGTTTTGTAAAAAGTGTAACATGAAACTGTATAAAACAGCTCAGTTGTTTTATATAAGTGTATACTATTTATAAGCTGCTTTTCAATATCAGGGGATAGTATTTCTGTAGAACAAACTTGTATTGTTTGACTAATACTGAAGGAATACATATCTCTAATATACTCTAGTATTCCCAGTATTCCCAGTAAGAGGTTTTTCATGTGTGTTGTAGTGAACAGCAACTATTGGGAATATTTAGCTATTACAATGAAGAAATCGTCATGTTTACTTGGAAAAACTGCATACCTCACCAACTAGCAAAGAAAAAACTCCACATTGAAAATAATTGTTTATTGTTAATAATTAAAGTACAGTCTAACTTGTCTTAAGCAGCCAGTCAAGGGAAGGAGTAAAAGTAACCTTTTAAGACAGGTTATTGCATAATACAGGTTAATTTTTTCTGAAAGCATAGAAATGAGAAATAGTAATGGTGGCTGCTTAATACACATGACTGCTTAATAGAGGTGACCGCCTATACATGTTTGACTGCCTGTATGATTCCTGGAAATGACACTGATATTTCTACAAGAAGTACACCACTTGAATTTCATTACATTGTTAACCCGCAGGGTTCATATAGCACAGAACATGAGACATTCATTCATTGCTTACAATTCTTTAATAATCAAAGTAAGTTGTTTTGCATGCACAATGCTGTTAAATGTTGTAGGGAAATCCAGTGTGCTGTTAACAGCTCAACTAACAATCACAGACACAAATATGTTTTTTAATATAACTACTGTAAATCAGGTCCCATTGTTTTAAAGCTTGCTTTGTTGTTGATGTTTTACCTTCCTTTAAATCTGTGTGTATATATTGACTTCTGTAGTTGCCCTGTCTTGTATATAAAATCAAGTTTTATGTTTTTACAAAGAGTTTATCACTTTTATACATATTTTTGTACATTTACCCACCATGATAGTACTGCTTGTGATTGTAACAATGATTCCTATCAACATGACAGTGTCACCTCTCATTGTTACATCTGGGATCAAATGTTTGGTTTATTGAGAAATTGTTTGGTTAGAATTAAATTTTATGGCTGAGTGATCCTAGGTGCTGTGTCAAGATTACTGTCCGCTAACTACTGAGGCTTGGTGTGAGAAAAAGTTTGACGGTTTCTTGTGGAAGGATGGTGGTTATATTCAGATTTGTATAAAAACATCTGAGGTCTTCTGGCCTTCACTAATACAACTGAATGCCATATATAACCTGTAACATGTCGAAAATGGTGTTAGACCCTGATTAAACTTTGGTCTATCTGGCTGATTGAAGCCCATCAATTTGATGACCAGATGTCATAATGTTTTGTAACATAATACTTAACCATAAATTAAATGATGTACAATGGTTATTGGCCTTATCCCTGTTCCCACCATTTATCTGCTCAAGTTCAATATTGGCTTAATTCTCTTTAGGACATTGTAACATTTGGTCATGGTGATATGTAGTGTTTTATAATGTTGTCAAGTATAACTGCACCATTATATTGGAATATAAATAAAATAAGTTGGGGACTGTAGATTACAATCATGTGGGATTGGTGTACTTTATAATTGATTCACCATTAGATAAATATGATGTATAAATATATATATGATGGCCACATGGTTATCATTTAGTACAAGGTATTGGGAGTTATTTCCCTTTATTTACTGTGGCTGATCAGTTGTCACCTGCAACATTACATAGTTAATTAACTATACAAGCCTTGTGTAAATAGACAATTATATGTGCACAGGTGTATATACACAGATCTGGGTGGTAAATATTGATTCGATGTTATCATCTATGTCAACTTGATGAATTCCACATTTGTTTGACTTAATGAAGGGTATGTTTGCAGATTAGTGTCAGTATTTCTGCTCTTCCATACATACACAAAGTTGTAAAAGTCACACTCGTCTTAACAAACAAATATTGTCTAAAAGTTGGTAACATGAAATTTTTTTTTATATAAAGAAATAAAATTTTGGGACAGTTTCTGCTCAATATGTATGTTTATAATAACATGACTACAGGGTTTTGTAAATGTCTTTGTTAATTATTTTAAAAAAAATCCTAAATTTTTAAAAAATGATGGAATACCAATGGTTATGCTCCATGCCTGACCTTGAGGATCGACAGATACTTACCTAAGTATTGGCGACTTGTATATTCATCAATGATATACAAAATTTATAACAGACGTGTTAATGTTTTATAATGAGTGCAATCTGAATTGGGGTTCAGTTAAGTGTTCTTCAAAGGCTTGGATGTTTTTACTGTTGTTATTTTCCCCACAAATTAATTGAAATCTGACATTATTTAGTTTTGGATTTCAGCATATCAATTCATTTCAAGTCGGAGTGAAATATTGGTGTATATCTGATTACTATTTAAGATAATCTGATAGTGCTAACTGACAACTAATGGTTGAGTTTTATTGTGGTGGAATTGAGTTACATTTGTATATATAATTATAGAAATTAACATAACAAATGGTTGTGACATTATATCATTAATATAATATTATATAGTTGTATTATCATATATTATATATACACACACTTTATAGTTTACTAATTTACACTTACAGTATATATTATTGGTTGTGAATGTATAATACTGGTACTCATCTTGTTGCCACAGTAACGAATTGTTTTCTTATAACATATCCCACTAATATGGGCATTACTATTAAAAATCATGATGGCTTTAGTTGGTTGGAGGGATTGTAACCATCAATTATCCAACCAAACTGTTCTGTCCGATTCTTTTATCATATCAAAACAATTGTTTTATCAAATTCTATCTTTTAACTGTTTTCTAATGTCAGGGTTGCTTGTTTGAACCGTAATTTTTATATTTAAAAATATCAGACAATGTGTAATACATACAAATTATATAGCATATGGAGAAAAAACAGTTTTAACATAATGTTTACCTCTTATTTTATGAACATGCACATGATTGTGGTCATAAACATTGTATGTCATGCATGCGTGTGTGTGCGCAAGCAAGTGTGAGTGCAGTAAAATAACAAACCTTATGGGGATAAAAATGGCTCAAACCTGCAACCCAAATTATAGTCACAATCACCTTTTTTAAAATATCTTTTCTCTTTTTCTTCTATCTGTTAAATGCAATATGTATTATGATTTATAAATCATATTTATATTAACAAATGGCCATATGTATCTTGTAATAATCAAAACTGGTGATGTAGATGCCTTTTTATACAATTGTAGATTGTTTGTAATGGTGTATATAGGTTGTTTTGTACTGAAGAAAAGTTGTTGAAATAATTCAGTAATGTTTATTTGTGATATAAATAAGTTTCATAGCTGTTCTGGGATCAAACAAATATGTTTGCAGTGATAACTGGATATAGAGAGACTTTAGTAAACAATGAAATAAAAGAATCCTTAAACATTTATATTTAACTGGAAAAATCAATTGTTTCATTTACACACACATGATTTATATATATATATATATATATATATATAGACATATGTATGAAGAAGTATATTTAATATAGAACTTTTCAAGAAGATTATTTTGAAGTGCACAATATATTGTATCTTTTTCTTCAATTAAATAAGTTTGTTGTCAGTGTTTACTGTTCACTGCTAGTGTCTACCTCAGTCGCGTGATCTGAGCTGCTGTCTCAGAATCTCTTGCCTCTAACTGCTGAAGTCTTGGGTTCGAGACCATCTAATTCCTCATTATTTAAGCAAGAGTTTACCAGTAACTGTAGCAGAAAGATGATGGTTTTCAGATTCATCATCAACCACCAAGACTGGGTACCATAATTATGTAACCTATAAAATGTTGTTCCTAAACACAACAACACAGTCTAAAAAGTGCTTGTAAACCTTTTCATTTACTGTATAGATATAACTTTGGCATATCTCAATTTATGGAATTCAAGAAAGTTTGCCAGTTACTTGTGAAAGAACGTTGGTTCTATTCAGATTCATTCTTAGTCGGAGTTTTTCCAACATATCAACTGGATGTGCCGTATATAATCTGTATTATGTTGAAATGGTGTTACACCCTATTTAAAAAAGAGGAATTATTGGGAAATATAACTTCAAATATACAAAAAGTGTAAAGTTCAAAAATTATAATCTTTGTTTATTTCACTATGGAACTTACCGGTTATAAATAAAATATGTAGATGACACACATGGTATTATTGAGGAATTTAATATGACAGATTCTGTGTTTATGGATATTTTTTGAGAAATCAGTTTATTAAAAGAGATTTTGAGTTAATTGGATTTTGGAGACAAATTGTAGACTTGTGGGGTGGGGAGATTATTTCAGGTTTAACTGGAATAGCAATGAAGGTGTTGGATAGTGACAAAGTTTTGCTGTAAAAAAATGTGTAAAAATTGCTGTAATTATTTCTGCTGATGCATGTAGTATTCCAGTTTGGTTGTGCTTCTAATCTGCTTTGTACAGAACTCAGTTAAATTGGGTGAAATATCAAAATATACGTATAAATGATGAAATAATACATATAAAAATTCCAATCAGTTGAGATGGTTTGTATCACCTCTTCATACCATCCATGTACATTATACAGTTGATTTTTTACATGTCCATTTCATTGTAAAATATTTCATATTTGTGTAGGCATCTGAAAGCACATCTTTCCTGCTTGGTCATCTTTGTATAATCTTGTATATGAGGGAGTGTGAATAAGTTTTGAGTCGAACATATTTTAAAGTGAGCACTGGCTCCAGTTTCACAAACATACTGAAGACCATTAATTTACTAAACTGAAATAGTGTGCTCAGTTTATGTAAAATATTGAGCACACTGTTGAGTTGAGTAAAATAACAGACTTTAAGTATTTTCGTGAAACTGGAGCTAGGACACAGCTTAGATCATCGTCACCGAATGTCTCGTCATGTTGCAATGGCTGCTGTGGGGGGGATATCACTGGGAACTTCTGTCGCATTCTTGGCAAGGTATTAAGATGATCTTACCTAATGCGGCTGTCAGTCAAACGAGTTGGATGATCCAATCAGCGATCAATGTTGTTTCCAGGGCGCCATTTTCCTTGGACAAGAGACTGGTCTCTAAGTAAACACGACATTGTATATACACTCGCGTTCCGTTATAACGCTGTTCTTGGGGTCCAGAAAACGAAACCGCGTTATAAGCGGACCGCGTTATAGCGATAATTACCTCGAAAAAAATCGATGTCGGTTATTCACACCTATCATGCTGTCCGACTCTAAGTGAATGGTATTGTTGGCATTGTAATATGATACAACACATATTTGGTTACAACAGATACACTTAGATATGTATAAAATTAATACAAAAAAAAAGAGAAGAAAAAAAAAACGGTTTCGTATTTTGATTATTCTAAAATTGGCAGCCATTTCCCTTTAACCCGGAAGGAGAAAAAACGGTGTCTATATAAAAAATCACGCTTCAATTTAAACTCAACGCTGGTAGTGTTAAAATATTAAAAATGTATATCTGAAGTATTAACAACAATAAAATAATAAAAATAAGTTTGTGTTTACGATCCGATAAGATAAGATAACGGCAATAAATTAATACCTATCAACTGCTTCGTTACTTGATCACTTGATAAAAACAAAGTTTGCATATGGCTTCCGTGTTTTGCGCATTACAGCATTTATTGAAGCACTCCGGATTATTACAAACTGTTAATAGTCAATGCTGGCATGAATTAATCACTTAAACTATCCTTTAAACCACCATGAGGTAATGGTTGTAATAGTTTGTTATACTCAAGGCTAATGAGTAGAAGATGAGCGGTTATCAAATCAAAACATGGCGATGATCTATTGTTTGGTTGTCATTTGATCATTCGCGCATATTTCCAAGTTTTATATCACGACTTTTCCACCCCGCTGAAAAAATGGGAGCCAAGCAAAAACCGCGTTATAACGGAATTCGCGTTATATCGGACTGCGTTTTAACAAGACCGCAGTGTACTTGGAAAAACACGTGGCCAGTCGGTGGAGCAATGGTCACGTTTACTTTGCCAAAGGTACTTTGGAAAGCAGGAAGTAGTCTTTAATAAAACTGGCATAAGAAGCGGTTGGCCTATAATATGTACAGTGACTTAGAAGGGGACTAGGTCTAAAAATAACACAATCCCATGTTCAGTGCTATCTTGAGAATGTGTTTGGCTCAAAATAATTGACCCTCATTTGTACTTTGTTTAGTTTGTTATAATTATTATCTTGTGATCAAATACACAGTGTGTCTACATATTCTACATTCCACAAGATTTTGCATGCCTTGATTAAAAAATGTCAATTAAATGTATAAAAGGTGTAATTAATCAAACATGTAAAATATATATTGTGCTTTCATAAATCTTATTCATTTTTATCAGAACTTATTGTAGATAGAAGCGATTATTATAAATGTACAAAATCAACATTCCTTCATGTTTTGGAAGCTTGTGTCATTGGGTATTTCTTGTATTTCTTGCTTGCAGGGAAATTTTTGTTTGGAATACATACCGTAATCTGTATAACAACATGTAAAAAAAAAATCAGTTGAGAAACAATTTAGTTAATATGTCCAAATTGTGAATTTTTAAATGCTTTTTATCCAATTTTTATCCAGCATATTACTGACCTCTTTGGCTATATCGGCTCCATAGCTGGGCTTACACAATATCTGACAGCGATATTGTAAGACATGACTTTGTTGTCAATATTTGTTTGATTATGCATGGACCTCTGTGGCCAGTGGTCTTTGAGGCAGAGTCTCAACATCTCTTATCTCTTACTGTTGAGGTTGTGGGTTTGAGCTCAGCTTAGTCCAGAACTTTGTGAGACAATTTGCCAGCTGCCTGCAGAAGGATGGTGGTTCTACTCGGATTTATTCTGAGGTTTCCCTCCACCAATAAAACTTGATACCTTGTATAACTTGTAATGTGTTTAAAATGACAATAACCCCTATTAAAAAAGAATTGTCAATACCAGATTCATACCAACTATCCGTACATGTAACATGTAATGGAATAACTGAACAATTTACTGAAACAAACTTGTACAGTGTTCTAAGACATTGTGCTAATTCTGCAGGATTTCTAAATTGTGATATTAGTATTAACCACATTATCATTATTTTAATTATAATATAATATATAAAGTAGAGAGATGTTTATAATTAAGGCAGCGGTGTTATACCATTTTGCGTGATGAGAGAGAATTTAAAATGTCTTCGGTGATTATTATATCATGATTGTTAATTTGATTTATGAGTGATTCTGTTTCATATTCATACATTATGATTCATACAAAATGAAAATAAATTTATTTTAGATCATCGCAGTGTTTTCTTTTGTTATATTAGCTCCATGTTAATACACCCATAAATTTTGGTGTATTTATACTTATTCATGTTTGTTCATTAGTGAAAAATACTCAGATCTTATAAATATGGACTGCTCTCGAGTTCCTAGGGTAGAAACCAGTACTGTGTGATGTCTTTTTAGAGGATTCGGATGGTGCTGGGGATCAAACCTGAAACTTCTGACATGAGCGGCCTTTACACTACCGATCTGCTTTAGTCAGTCCATCATGCTGTCAAGTGCTAGAGGGTCAAACCCAGGATCAGAGTGTCGCTTGTTCGGTCCTCCACCATGATTATGTGTGGTGTCTTTGAGCATGACCCTTTTTCTGCATATGTTTATCACTGGTTCTACTTAAGAATACTTTGAACGTGATTTGTAAAAGCTTGTTTTGTAATCAAAGTAAACTAAATAGATATTGACCATTGCGCCGATTTAGTGTTAATTTTACTATCTCGCTAACCAGTTAAAGGAGGTAACTGCAGTTAGGGGAGGTAACTGATGCTATTTTCTTTTTACCAGAATGGAAGAGTTGTTTATCTTGGTTATGCTATGCTATAAAAAGCAATGCACGATAGTTTGGCCACTACCGATATAGTGAAAGAATAAATTACAGTCTCCATACACTGTATATATGAATACATACACATGAACTGATAGTTTTATATGAGTAGGATTCACCACTTCTGGCATGCTATATAATGGACATTTAGAAGTTCATATACCATGAAGATACAGTGAAACCATATGCATAAAGGGATATAATTGAAACCACAACGACGAAATTTCAGAATTTTGGGATCTTTTTATATGCACATTCACAATGTGTGTTTGGAGATTATTATTTTTGAATAACCAGTCATAAATGTACAGTTGTTGTTGTTGTATG